>CM061752.1:253077343-253680651 GCA_030979885.1 Lolium multiflorum | reverse complement strand
GCCATCATAACCTTGATCATACTATTTGTAAAGCATATGTAGTGAATGCAGCGATCAAAACAATGTATATGACATGAGTAAAAAAGTGAATCATATAGCAAAGACTTTTCATGAATAGCACTTCAAGACAAGCATCAATAAGTCTTGCATAAGAGTTAACCTACCGTAAAGCAATAATTCAAAGTAAAAGCATTGAAGCAACACAGGAAGATTAAGTTTCAGCGGTTGCTTTCAACTTGTAACATGTATATCTCATAGATATTGTCAACATAGAGTAATATAATAAGTGCAATATGCAAGTATGTAGGAATCAATGCACAGTTCACACAAGTGTTTGCTTCTTGAGGTGGAGAGAAATAGGTGAACTGACTCAACAATGAAAGTAGAAGAATGGTCCTCCATAGAGGAAAAGCATCGATTGCTATATTTGTGCTAGAGCTTTGATTTTGAAAACATGAAACAATTTTGTCAACGGTAGTAATAAAGCATATGTATCATGTAAATTATATCTACAAGTTGCAAGCCTCATGCATAGTATACTAATAGTGCCCGCACCTTGTCCTAATTAGCTTGGATTACCGGATCATCGCAATGCACATGTTTTAACCAAGTGTCACAAAGGGGTACCTCTATGCCGCCTGTACAAAGGTCCTCGCATTGGATTTCTCGCTATTGATTATTCTCAACTTAGACATCCATACCGGGACAACATAGACAACAGATAATGGACCTCTCTTTTATAAGCATGTAACAACAATTAATAATTTTCTCATATGAGATTGAGGATATATGTCCAAAACTGAAACTTCCACCATGGATCATGGCTTTAGTTAGCGGCCAATGTTCTTCTCTAACAATATGCATGCTTAACCATAAGGTGGAGATCTCTTTTCAGACAAGGCGAACATGCATAGCAACTCACATGAAATTCAACAAAGAATAGTTGATGGTGTCCCCAGTGAACATGGTTATCGCACAACAAGCAACTTAATAAGAGATAAAGTGCATAAGTACATATTCAATACCACAATAGTTTTTAAGCTATTTGTCCCATGAGCTATATATTGCAAAGTGAATGATGGAATTTTAAAGGTAGCACTCAAGCAATTTACTTGGAATGGCGGAGAAATACCATGTGTAGTAGGTATGGTGGACACAAATGGCATAGTGGTTGGCTCAAGTATTTTGGATGCATGAGAAGTAATCCCTCTCGATACAAGGTTTAGGCTAGCAAGGTTATTTGAAACAAACACAAGGATGAACCGTGCAGCAAAACTCACATAAAAGACATATTGTAAACATTATAAGACTCTACACCGTCTTCCTTGTTGTTCAAACTCAATACTAGAAATTATCTAGACCTTAGAGAGACCAAATATGCAAACCAAATTTTAGCATGCTCTATGTATTTCTTCATTAATGGGACAAAGCATATGATGCAAGAGCTTAAACATGAGCACAACAATTGCCAAGTATCACATTATCCAAGACATATAGCAATTTACTACATGTATCATTTTAATTCCAACCATATAACAATTTAACGAAGAAGAAACTTGCCATGAATACTATGAGTAGAGCCTAAGGACATACTGTCCATATGCTACAGCGGAGCGTGTCTCTCTCCCATAAAGTGAATGCTAGGATCCATTTTATTCAAGAAAACAAAAACAAAAACAAACCGACGCTCCAAGCAAAGCACATAAGATGTGATGGAATAAAAATATAGTTTCGGGGAGGAACGATAATGTTGTCGATGAAGAAGGGGATGCCTTGGGCATCCCCAAGCTTAGACGCTTGAGTCTTCTTAGAATATGCAGGGGTGAACCACGGGCATCCCCAAGCTTAGAGCTTTCACTCTCCTTGATCATGTTGCATCATACTCCTCTCTTGATCCTTGAAAACTTCCTCCACACCAAACTTAGAACAACTCATTAGAGGATTAGTGGACAATAAAAATTAACATGTTCAGAGGTGACACAATCATTCTTAACACTTCTGGACATTGCATAAAGCTACTGGACATTAATGGATCAAAGAAATTCATCAACATAGCAAAAGAGGCAATGCGAAATAAAAGGCAGAATCTGTCAAAACAGAACAGTTCGTATTGACGAATTTTATCAGGCACCAGACTTGCTCAAATGAAAATGCTCAAATTTAATGAAAGTTGCGTACATATCTGAGGATCACTCACGTAAATTGGCATAATTTTCTGAGTTACCTACAGAGAAAACAGCCCAGATTCGTGACAGCAAAGAAATCTGTTTCTGCGCAGTAATCCAAATCTAGTATGAACTTTACTATCAAAGACTTTACTTGGCACAGCAAAATACTAAACTAAGATAAGGAGAGGTTGCTACAGTAGTAAACAACTTCCAAGACACAAAATAAAAACAAAGTACTGTAGTAAAAACCATGGGTTGTCTCCATAAGCACTTTTCTCGCCTTTCAGCTAGGCGCAGAAAGTGTGTATCAAGTATCGAGAACAGTGTCAACATCATAATTTGTTCTAATAATAGAATCAAAAGGTAACTTCATTCTCTTTCTAGGGAAGTGTTCCATACCTTCTTGAGAGGAAATTGATATTTAATATTACCTTCCTTCATATCAATGATAGCACCAACGTTTGAAGAAAAGGTCTTCCCAATATAATGGGGCAAGATGCATTGCATTCAATATCCAAGACAACAAAATCAACGGGGACAAGGTTATTGTTAACGGTAATGCGAACATTATCAACTTTCCCCAAAGGTTTCTTTGTAGAATGATCAGCAAGATTAACATCCAAATAACAATTTTTCACGGTGGCAAGTCAAGCATATTATAGATTTTCTTAGGCATAACGGAAATACTTGCACCAAGATCACATAAGGCATTACAATCAAAATCATTAACCTTCATCTTAATGATGGGCTCCCAACCATCCTCTAGCTTTCTAGGAATAGAGGCTTCGCTCTCTAGTTTCTCTTCTCTAGCTTTTATGAGAGCATTTGTAATATGTTATGAAAGCCAAATTTATAGCACTAGCATTAGGACTTTTAGCAAAACTTTATAACTTCGGAGATGTGGCAATCATCAAATTTCAAACCATTATAATCTAAAGCAATGGGATCATCATCCCCAATGTTGGAAAAAATTTGATAGTTTTATCACGTGCTCAAACGGTTTCAGGCGGTTTTCCCGCTTTGCATTGGAAGTGGAAACATTGCTAACACCAATTCTTTTATTATTAATAGTAGGACGTGCAGCAACATGTGTAGTATTAGCATTACTAGTCGTGGTAATAGTCCAAACTTTAGCTATATTATCTTCTTTAGCTAGTTTTTCATTTTCTTCTCTATCCCGCTAGCACGCAATTCGGCCATCAATCTTATATTCTCATTAATTCTAACTTGGATGGCATTTGCTGTAGTAACAATTTTATTTTCAATATCCCTATTAGGCATAACTTTCGATTTCAAAAGATCAACATCGGAGGCAAGACTATCAACTTTAGAAGCAAGTATATCAATTTTCCCAAGCTTTTCTTCAACAGATTTGTTAAAAGCAGTTTGTGTACTAATAAATTCTTTAAGCATGGCTTCAAGTCAGGGGTGTGTTCCTATTATTATTGTAAGAATTCCCATAAGAATTAGCATAACCGTTACCATTATTATAAGGATATGGCCTATAGTTATTACTAGAATTGTTCCGATAAGCATTATTGTTGAAATTATTATTTTTAATGAAGTTTACATCAACATGTTCTTCTTGGGCAACCAATGAAGCTAACGGAACATTATTAGGATCAACATTAGTCCTATCATTCACAAGCATAGACATAATAGCATCAATTTATCACTCAAGGAAGAGGCTTTCTTCGACAATTTACCTTCTTACCTTGTGGAGCTCTTTCCGTGCCATTCAGTAGTTGATCATCATATGATCAAGAAGCTTTGTTGCTCACCAAGAGTGATGGACATAAAGGTACCTCCAGCAGCTGAATCCAATAAATTCACGAAGAAAAATTTAGTCCTCGCATAAAAGGTTTGATGATCATCCAAGTAGTCATCCATGGGTTGGGCAATTTTTAACCAGAGATTTCATTCTTTCCCATGCTTGTCCAACATGTTCAGTATCTAATTGTTTAAAATTCATTATGCTACTCCTCAAAGATATAATTTTAGCATGGGATAATATCTACCAATAAAAGCATCCTTGCATTTAGTCCATGAATCAATACTATTCTTAGGCAGATAGCAACCAATCTTTAGCTCTTCCTCTTAATGAGAAAGGGAACAATTTTAATTTTATAATGTCACCATCTACATCTTTATACTTTTGCATTTCACATAGTTCAACAAAATTATTAAGATGGCAGCAGCATCATCAGATCTAACACCGGAAAATTGCTCTCGCATAACAAGATTCAGTAAAGCAGGTTTAATTTCAAAGAATTCTGCTGTAGTAGCAGGTGGAGCAATAGGTGTGCATAAGAAATCATTATTATTTGTGGTTGTGAAGTCACACAACTTAGTATTTTCAGGGTTGGCCATTTTAGCAGTAGTAAATAAAGCAAACCAGATAAAGTAAATGCAAGTAACTAATTTTTTTGTGTTTTTGATATAGCAAACAAGATAGCAAATAAAGTAAAACTAGCAACTAATTTTTTGTATTTTGATTTAGTGCAGCAAACAAAGTAGTAAATAAAACTAAGCAAGACAAAACAAAGTAAAGAGATTGGGAAGTGGAGACTCCCCTTGCAGCGTGTCTTGATCTCCCCGGCAACGGCGCCAGAAAAAAGCTTGATACGCGTACAACACGCGTCCGTTGGGAACCCCAAGAGGAAGGTGATGCGTACAGCGGCAAGTTTTCCTCGTATGAAACCAAGGTTTATCGAACCAGTAGGAGCCAAGAAGCACGCTGAAGGTTGATGGCGGCGGGATGTAGCCGCAACACCGAGATTCCGGCGCTAACGTGGAACCTGACAACACAACAAAGTACTTTGCCTCAACGAAACGGTGAGGTTGTCAATCTCCACGGCTTGCTGTAACAAAGGATTAGATGTATAGTGGATGATGATTGTTTGCAAAAACAGAGAACAATATTGCAATAGATTGTATTTCGGTATAGAGATGGACCGGGGTCCACAAATTCACTAGAGGTATCTCTCCCATAAGATAAACAGCATGTTGGGTGAACAAATTACAGTTGGGCAATTGACAAATAAAGAGGGCATGACCATGCACATACATATCATGATGAGTATTGTGAGATTTAATTGGGCATTACGCAAAGTACATAGACCGCTATCCAGCATGCATCTATGCCTAAAAAGTCCACCTTCAGGTTATCATCCGAACCCCCTCCAGTATTAAGTTGCTAACAACAGACAATTGCATTAAGTATTGCGCGTAATGTAATCAGTAACTACATCCTCGAACATAGCACCAATGTTTTATCCCTAGTGGCAACATCACATCCATAATCTTAGAGATTTTGTCACTTCACCGTTCACGGAGACATGAACCCACTATCGAGCATAAATACTCCCTCTTGGAGTTACAAGCATCTACTTGGCCAGAGCATCTACTAGTAACGGAGAGCATGCAAGATCATAAACAACACATAGACATAACTTTGATAATCAACATAACAAGTATTCTCTATTCATCGGATCCCAACAAACGCAACATATAGAATTACAGATAGATGATCTTGATCATGTTAGGCAGCTCACAAGATCCGACAATGAAGCACAATGGGGAGAAGACAACCATCTAGCTACCGCTATGGACCCATAGTCCAGGGGTAGACTATCACACATCACTCCTGAGGCGACCATGCGTAAGAGTCCTCCAGAGATGATTCCCCTCTCCGCAGGGTGCGGAAGGCGATCTCTGAATCCCCCGAGATGGGATTGGCGGCGGCGGCGTCTCGAAGAAGGCTTCGTATCGTGGCTCCTGCACGGGGCTCGCGACGGAGGCTTTAAGCAGGCGGAAGGGCAGGTCGGGGGCCACACGAGGCCCACCCTAGGTCGGCGCGGCCAGGGCTTGGGCCGCGCCGCTTGGGTGTCGCCACCTCGTGGCCCCACTTCTTCTCCTCTTCGGTCTTCCGGAAGCTTCGTGGGCAAAATAGGATCCCGGGCGTTGATTTCGTCCAATTCCGAGAATATTTCTGCTACTAGGATTTCTAAACCAAAAACAGCAGAAACAGGAACTGGCACTTCGGCATCTTGTTAATAGGTTAGTCCTTAAAATGCACGAATATGACATAAAGTGTGCATAAAACATGTAGATATCATCAATAATGTGGCATGGAACACAAGAAATTATCGATACGTCGGAGACGTATCAATTCCTACAATGGGATCAACCATATTACTTAAACTTCTGAAGCTGTGTAGCTAAGTAGTAGGTTTGTTTTGGAATTTTACATCTTTCATTATTTTTGGATTGATTATATGAATGAGAACCTGTATTTTTTCTTTGTCTCTCAGCGTAGTGCATGATTTCAGAAATCGACCTCCTCTAGCATTTCAACTTCACATATGTGATTTGTAAAGATAATTTACTTAATGCACCCGTCATAAATTCGGTTGCGCCTCGATTGAGAATATGTTGTTCTGGATGATGTCTTTATATTAAGAGAGTTATTATTTCATATTGTATATTTGTTTTTCCCAAAAACAGGGAATTTAATGCAATTTTAATATTTTGGTTACATTTAACACCTGCACCCTTTGGTATTTTTGTTTGTAATCATGATCTATAGGAATATTAAATGTAATCATGTGCCATGTTTCCTTGCTTTTAGATTGCGCTGTTACTTCGTCTTTAATTTTTCAAGAAGACACAAAGGACCACTTCATCCTTAATTACAACTAGACAGTATAAGTTTACCAAATGGTCATAGTAAGAGCTGGAAGCATAAAGAAAATTATATATTTGCTTTCCCCAAGTTATGAATCATCACTGCGTCAATACCTGAACTTTTTTCTATTTTCTGCTGGACACGTGAAATTGCGGTACAAAGGAGCATAAATGTAGTAATATATATACTCACTTTGTTTTTGGATTACGATGATACAGGAGCATTAAGGTACTTCTTATTTTCGAATTATGAGCAGTGCATCTTTTTTCTGTTCTTCATAATAGTATATGTTTGTCACCATCCTGATGTTGTGGTAGTGGAGAACTGTTTATTGTGCAAGTTGACAAATTAATCTACGAACTTGCCACTTCTAATGCTTTAAGTGTTCTCTTTCCTGCAAATCTTCTCAAAACAAAATTCAGGCTATCTTTGTTTACTTGATGCTCATTTTTCTCTTACCAGTAGTTCCATACTACATTTCAATGAAATGCATCAACTCGGTTATTTACTGCAAATCTGCTCAAGATAAAGTTCATGACATCTTTGTTTGACTTTGTGTTCAGTTTTCTCTTATCAGTAGTTCCAGTGCTTCGGTTCAATGAAATGTATCGAATCACTTTGTCATAAAAATGAAAAATTATCAATGAAAATTTAATTTGATTACCATGCTGAGCCATATCATATATACTTCTTTCTTGAAAGAAATATATAGTGCCTTTTAGTATATACTCCCTGAGCAGTTGATTAATTAGATGAGACTCAAATGACCGAATACCCTTTCAAGACTATCTTCACATGGCTTTCCTTTTTTTATTTTTTATTTGAAGGAATTACCTAGATGGACAAAGAGAATTTTCTGGATTCGATCAAAGCGGTGTTGTGCTTAGAATGTTGTGAATGGGCCCAACAACATGGGCTTCTGTCAACTATCTCCATGTAGCCCATCTAGGTCATTCCTTCCCCATGGGTGTCGGTGCCGGCCAAGGCGGCTAGCCGCCGGCACGTAGAGCGCTTTTCCCTGATGCGAGATTTTTGATTCTCTACCTCCACTCGCCTCCTCTTTCTCATTAGATGGAAATTTGCTTGGATACATAATTACGGATGATGGGGATCCTCGCGCTGCTTCGGACCCCACGCCGCTATTTGGAGATTCAAGGCTGCCTGCATCGTCTGTGCCGTTGGATACCACCGGAGGGGGAAGTGTTCGCGGTGATGGGCGCCTGACCTCCTAACGCCGTCCCCTCCTTCTTGAACCGGTATTCACGGGTTGACGACATGAGGTGTCGTGCTTGATCAACGTAATCTCTTTGCACAATCGTGTACCTTCAAAGTCATAGCAAGATAAGAGAACAGGGTCACTGAATTTGGATTTAATTTCAGACTGTTTGGTAGATTTGGTTCAATGGAATAATTCCTTCACGGTCATTTATTGTTTACAAGTTTTAGAGTGGTTGGCATTTTTAATAACCGTTTATCCACCCCGATCTGACGGTGGTAAATAGACGGAACCAAACTAACGGAACCAAAAATGTAGGACCGGAACCTCTAATAAATTTTACGAACATTATAAAAAACTGGCGTCCTTTTGATCGGCCAAATTGTCTGATAAAACTACACGCATGTTGAAGTGGCCGCACGAATCTTAAAGCCACCGCATAAGAGCAACTAGAATAAAAATCACCACTGATCTCGCTCGTGCAGTCGTGCTCCTCTCTTTCTCTCTAGCTCCTCATGATCTCTCCCTCACTATCGTCGCTCGCAGGACCGGAGGGCGCAGGAGGGGCGGCCGCCCCGGGCCCCTAGGATCCAAGGGCCCCCAAATGGACAGCTTGTTATATTATGTGCAGGTCGGGAGGAGCTCATGTCGCAACGGCAACGCCATTAGAGCAGATCGAAGCTCGAGAACTTTTTCGTTCGTACGACTGATGGAGACGAATCTCCGCTGCTCCTTCTAACTGGGCTGGGCCATGTGGCCCTTTTATCCTTTAGTGGTTCGGCCTTTTCACTTTAGACGTTATGTGATTCTCAAAAAAAAAAATGAAAAAAGGCGGTTTCCCTCAAAAAAAAAAAAAAAAAAAAAAAGCTTTAGACGTTATGTGAGGATCATTATGTTCTGTGGGTCGGTGAGGCTAGACGTATCATGACAACAGGACCGATAGGCACTGCGAATAAAAGAAAAACTCCTTCTAGCGCTCTACCTGTAGTGAGCATGTTTTTTCAAAACTATATAAAAACTACATTTTTAAACATAAGGCTCGAAAGCTCTGCTTTGAATTAACAAAACCATCAACCAGCCAGGAGTTACAACAGAACACCACACCACTCACACCACGGCAAGAAAGATACAAGGGTACACACAGAACGAATTACAACACTGCACTAAGCGCGAGGACATGCTTGCAGAAGTGCAGACCGACACTGTTCGGCACCAAGGACACCCGCCGGAGGCACGGCGAGGCACTGCCCGGAGCAGAGTTGTAGTCTTGAATCCGAGGAGGGACTACGAGCACCAAAGGCACCGACCTGTTCTCATGCCGAAGAGGGCCCCTGCCCTCTTGCCAGGCTCGAAGGCGTCGAACCATCGGACATGAGAGAAGCTCACCCGAGAGCTGCGGAGGTGTTGGGCTCCGGACCCGGCGCCGCCCTGGAGAAGACTACCTTGACGAAGATCACACCATACCAGCCACACTGCCGAGCACTTGGACACCCACCAGCAACGAGAAATCCGCTGGGAGCACCTGCAGAGGACGGGGCAGACTGCCGTCGACACACGCATACGGGCCAGAGATCACCGCAGCTGCTCACGGACCGACATTGCCCAAAAGCTGCAACCTTTAGCTCCGCCACCCTACCCAAACCTCCCTAGGCGGCGCCTCCAAGAAGGTCACGGCGCAGCACCGCGTCGCCGCCGCCCAATCCGCAAGATTTTGGACTTTTGTCCGGGAGGTGGGGGAAAAGGTGAGCAGGAGTCACGAACATCAGGTACTACCTCCGAAACCAGCGTGAACCGAAGATCCACGCCGCAAACGCCATCCACCGCCGCCTCACATCCCGAGTAGTCGAGGACGCCGGACCGGGGCACCCACCCCGATGCCCGCCGCAGGACATCGGGGGAGACGAACCAGCGCCCTCGCCGCTCGTCCACCCGACGCATCGAGGCCGCCCACCCGAGGCAGCCTAGTTGAGGCCCATACCCAGGCCCAGATCTGGGCCCGCTGCCACCACCCCTGGCCACGGGCACACCGTCGCAGGGCCGCGCCAGCCAGCAGAAGCCGTGCCGCCGCGCAGCCACCCCGCCGGAGCTTCGTCTTCACCACGCCGTGGTCAGGCCACCGCGCCAGACTTCGAGCACGGCGCCCCCGCCAGCCGCGCCACCACGGCCATGCGGGGGAGAGAGATGCCCCGCCGGCGCCCGGCTTTGCCCGGCGATGCCCTCTCCGGCGAGGAGGGACGGGAGGAGGGTTGGAGGTTGGGGGAAGGTTTCGCCCCTGTGCTTGGGAGCGACAGACGAAACGGTTCGCGCAGTTTGCCAAAAAAAAACTACATTTAAGGTTATCAAAAATTCTGGAAGTTTGTTGTATGTACGACATAAGTATTCGTGAAATGAAAATATAACTAAAATGAAAATATAACAGTAGCCGTGATGTACACAAAAAGACATAATGTTTAAGACAACTCATCATCGGTACTCACGCGGCCACACCTAGAGTTGAGAGGTCAAGAAGAGACCTCAGTGAGCTCACCGGACACCGCGACGACACAAGTCAAGGCACAAGCGAAGTTGTAATTATACATCTGTTACAACGCCAAAGCAGTCTAGCAGATATAATATACAGACCAGAGGAAGTTTCAGAGTCCACTCAAATCTACACCTAAAAGATTCATAGTTCAGCCAAATTGTAGTTGGTAATGAGTAGATGTTGGCCAGTCGGTAGGACGAAGATAGGTCATCGCCACCACGATACAAACAAAGTATCCATCCATCCAGCGAACATTAACCTTCAGGTTGACTTTTCAGTTGCAACTGTAAAAAGAACAGGAATTGTAAGCCACACGATTATAACATATGAACTATGTTATCATTTGCCAACTCCCAAAACCAGAGCTTTCGATACTACAAAACACCAAAAAATGGGAGGTTCTTTGAGGTCAATTGCCACAATTAACACCATGTACCTAAGCGACATTACAAATCTGGATGAAATCATGATCAGTAAGCAGTCTACAAACTACTTCATTAGAAGAATTATGTGATCCCCACACAAGTTTTGAAGACTGAAGCAGTTTTTGCCAAATACATTCGAACAGATGGTAAAGGCCCAGAGGAGAAGGTCTGGTTTCCACTGAAAAGAAAATAAAAAATCCAATTACTAGCAGACCAAACAACGTAAGCCAGAACATGTTTCAAACTTCCAATATGCATAAATACAAAGGGACCATTGTGTGCTGGGATCCAGTAAAAGCCATTTAGCTGTGCTGCATCAGTGCACCTACTAAGTTCGTTAAGTAGCATCATGGTGAACAAACAAAACCAATATGTTACCTCTAGATTCTGAACCTTCGACCTTAACAAATGAAAAATAGACACGGAGAGCACAAAGTATTAGAGCCAGCTTAAATTGTTGCATCCCATGATATTAGTTTAGTCAAGTAGTATAAACAAACTGGACAAGAGACTTTCATGCATTTGGTCATTGTTTTGATAGACCTCATTATCATGCTTTCAGCCTTTCGGTCTTCATATTCCCTTCTCCCTCGGTAGCCCTATAGGATGTATTAGCACATTTTCAGAATAATACAAGTTGAAACCATTTCTTTATCTCCACAGTCAAAACTGCAAACCTTATCTACATTTCCAGCAACAAAAAATGAACATAGGCTCACTTTTGCATGGCCATGCGCCACTATTGACAGTGAGCTCAGGCAGTACTGAACACACAAAAATTCAGCAGTACTTCACGTACTAGTTTGTGTCCGTAAGCGGTTTGATGGTAAAGAAGTTTTCAAATTAAAGAAAGAAGAGTCACATGTTCACAATTGTGAATTTAAGTTTCACATATGTCAGGCATGACAATTGGAAAGCAGAAAATACACACGGCTAAACCAAACGTCAGCGGTAATCCATGGCAACGCCAAAAGGCAATTTTTCACGTCCTAGGTGTAATGTTCACAACTGATCAACCTGAGGCATCGTAGGTCAATGCACCGAACAATTGCACTTGAGAAACCCCTCAGGCTTGACTTCTTATTGTGAAGAACTCGGAGGCATCTAAGTTTAGTACTGACCTTTAGGCAGTGGCGTCCGATTCCGCGGGCGAGGAGGTGGGCGGTGGCCGCCGACTCCGGTCCCGTTGTTCAATCTGGCGGCTCCGATCCCGTCGGCGTCGGCGGCGGCTGCGGCTGCAGGGCGGCTGCGGGGCGGCGGGCGCTCGTGGGAGCAAGCAGAGTTCTGATTTGATATTTTCTATCAGATCTTGATCTTGATTTTTATTTAATTCTGATTTTTTTTACTTGGAACACTGGTCAAAACATCCGATCAGAATTGTTGTAGCAATGTAGAACTTACAGAAAATTTATCACTGATTTAATCAACGGTCACGAAAAATTAAATTAGACGGAACCAAGATTCGATTAGACGGAACCAAAGTTCCATGCCAATCACCGTAAAAGAGCTCTTTATTGTTTGTTCAAAGTCTGGGTGTATTTCATATCATCCTGATATTAATATATTCGTTTTATATAAAAAAGGGAACTTCTAAAACATGAAAATGGTGCTGCTTTGTTTGTCCATCGGGTGACGGATAAAGTTTGGTTGCAAAAAGAAACTTCACTTTTATGTTTATTTTTTTACTTTCATCTCTATTTAGGAATTGCATGCTAAGATTTTTTGATGTTTCAAGTTTCAGGTTGTGAAAAGTGGAGCCTGTCGCTGCATTGTTTTGTCCGTCGGCTGAGCCTACCTGAAGGCGTTCACTGTAGGCAGCAGCCCCGTGCTCTCCTGCTTAGCCCGTGGACCAGATGATCTGGATCTGGTAACCTCTCTCATTTGTGTACAAGAATTTCTTCTCTGCACCTTTATTCTTGAAGTGTTGCTGCTATGTTCCTTTGCATATGTTGCCCTTGTCTATCATTTTGTTGCTGCTTTGCAGAGAACCTATGGTGAAGCTACACAAGAGTTTGCACCTATTCATTTGAATTATAGATGCAGGGGTGATTTAGCTTGCCGGCTGCATTTCGTGAATCGTCGACAAAGGAGAGCTTTCCACTCTGAATTTTTAATTTGAATAGGTACATGAACGGATCCAACAAGGGCACAAATAAAAATGTAAGAGCATCTCCAGCCGCGTCCCCCAAAGCGTCCGCCAAACCGCGCCGGATTGAGCGTTTGGGGGACGTGTTTTGTTCGTGCCGTCTTTGGGGGACGTCGCTCACCGCGCCCCAAACGCCGCCCAATCAGGAATTTAAATTGTTGCATTCAAAAGAGATCGTTCCCGCGAATCGTGCGATCAGAGTAGCGACGATCAAAGTCCTGGCGCGCGATCATATTCAGACCATAGTTCATGCTAAATTAGAAGGTTGGTCGACGGCGACGTATCCTGAGTCGACGTAGGCCCGTCGATCACTGTCTCATGCTGTGCGTGCATGCTCCGTCTCCTCCGCCGCCGTCGCATAGGCCGACGATGGTGTAGCGATAAGACGCGTCGCCGGTCTTGCTCCGCGGTTGCTGCCGCCGCTTCTGGCCGCCGCGTCGCCGTAGCGTCGCCGCCGCCATTTTGGCTTCGATGTCGTCGAGGATCGACCTTTGAAAAAGTTGTGCGCCGCCCGCGTCCGGGAGACATTCCCTCTGTCGATGCTCTCAGCAGGGACATGTCCTGCGTTTCTTGAGCTCCAACTTCTCCTCTTGCCTCTTGAGCAGCTCCGCCCACCTTTCGTCGGTCTTTTTGTCACATGAGAGAAAGGTCGAGGAGACGTCCGCGAGGCATTTCGTGATCGACGCTTGCGTCTTCTCACACGATGCGGCGTCGGCCAAGGCGGCCTTGACAGCCTTGTTGCCAGTAGGATGCCCTGCCGACGTTGCCGGCGGCGCGTCCAGATCAATGCCGTCCTTCCCCTTGGACAGCGACATGCGCGTCAACCGCCATTTCTCGTTCCCTTTGAGCTTGGTATAGCAATGCATCAGCGCGAACGACTTATTCCCATCCGAGTACTTCCGGTAAACCTCCATGGCCCTATCAAACTAGCCAAAGGAAGCGGAATCATTTCATCGAACACAATGTAGGCACTAAAGATTGTGGAAGAAAGAGTCGTACCATCTGGGAGACGTCGGCGCGCTTTCGGCTCTGGTCACTAAGTCGTGATGGTATCCATGGAAGGAGTTCACCGACGCCTGGATGATGGCACATCGCGTCGACATTGCCTTTTGGCTCCTCTTCATTGTCACTTTGTTGTAGTCGCTCTTGATGAGCTTGCGCTCATCGAACTCGGCCTTGATCCTCACCCAATACTTCCCGTATTTTTGGTTGGCGCCGATGATGGAGTCATGGCTCACCGTCGCCCACGACTCGCACAGACAAAGATCCTCCAAAACCGTCCACTTGGGGCCTCGTGTGCCCGACGTCTTCTTCTTCTTTTTCTTCTTCACGCCGTCCGCGTCTACCTCCACGAGATCATCGTCATCGGCACCCTCCTTGTCCTCTTCCTCGCCGCCCTTTTCGTCCTCCTCGTCGTCCTCGTCCTCCACCTCCTCTTCATCGTCCTCCTCCCCCGCCCTCTTCCTCAGCACCCTCCGCACCGGCGCCGTCGAATTCGAGCGGCTCCATGCGGCCACTGAAAGGGTCACCGTTCGAACCGGGTCCTGGCGCGCGCTGCTCGTACGCCGGGGAGTAGAGGTTGTTGGGGTTGAAGCCTCCATGCGGCAGCGCATCCTGGTAGTGGGCGACAAGTTAAGCGTCACGCACGCGGGAGTGCCGGAGGGGCCGTCGTTGTAGAAGGATGATGACGACGGAGAGAACACTCCCGGAACGTACACCGGCACGTTCGTACTATATGGGCTCGCGTTGGTGGCGGCGAGACACCCGGCCATCAAGTGCTGGTGGGCGCGCCGCCGAGCCTTCTTCTCTGCTCCGCCGCCCTCCGTCCTTTCCGCTCCGCCGTCGACATCTTCCGGCGCAGACAGTCTTGATGCCACTGATCGTCGGTCCATCCTTCCGGCTTCTTCTTCGGAGCCGGCACCTTCCGTGTCTTCGCGAACAACGCTTTCGGCCCTTTGGTCGCATTGCCCGGCGGCTTCTTGGCCGCTTTCTTGGCCATCTTTTTGGGTGCTATCGGCGGCGCCATGGAATGGGGAGAGGGTAGCGGGCGGTGGACGGCGGGAGGAAAAACAAATCGGCGGGATAGGAGAAATGCATCGGCGGCGGGATATGTGTTGAGAGGCCGAAATGCGCGGCGGGATAAGCGCGATATGGCGGGAGGGGCGGGATTTGGCGGGAGTGGGAGACGATTTTCATGAGCCGCCGACGCGTCGGGCCCGCCGGTTCGCCCCTTTGCTTGTGTCCGGCGTGCCCGGGAGCGCCCGGACGGGGACGGCTCGGGCGCCGGACACCGATCGGGCGCGCGGACAAAGGGCTTTGGGAGACGCGGCTGGAACGTTTTGGTCTTGCGTCCCAAATTGCTTTGGGGGACGCTTTGGGGACGCGGAGATGCTCTAAGTTGTTCAAATGATTTTACCTTGAAGCATATACCCGAAGTAGTCATTTGGTAAACACAATACTAGCATTTTGCTACAGTTTACTTCAACCTAGTAACCAATGCCTCTGGACTACTATAAATAGGCCTTCGTCCATAAAGCTCAAAGCTTGACGAGTTTAATGAACACTCGTTTGTTCGACTCGTTTGAGCTCGGTTCGTTTTCTTAACGAGCCGAGCCGAGCAGCAAATTTTGCTCGTTAAGATTAACGAGCTAATCAATCAAACCGATGATGCTCGTGAGCTACTCGTTACTCGTTAAGATCGGTAACAACCAAGTGATCAGCAGTACATTGTTGTGTCCTTACGCTCCTGGCCCATCTGAGGTGAAGCAACAAGGTAATAACCAAGCCCGTCAATAGAGACCAAACAAGCGACCAAACAATCTAGTGCATATGCATATCAGCTCGTACTGATGTGAATGCATGCATCATGTATCTCTGTACTAAATTGTGTCGTTGCTTAATCCTAATGATTGGTAGCTGGCTAGCTAGCTTAGCTGCGCATGTCTATTTTATTCTTTTGATCTAAATACTGATGTAGTATAAAAATATGCTTAACTGCATGTGTATGTCATTTCTTAATGATTCTTAACGAGCTGCTCGTGAGCGCTCGTTAGCACATAATGAGCCGAGCCGAATAATGATTTTAGCTCGTTATTCTTAATGAGCTTAATGATCCGAGCCTTAACGATCACGAGCCTTAACGAGCCGAGTCTTAACGATCCGAGCTGCTCGTTAGTCCACCCCTACATGTGTACATATCACAGTTTTTTTATTGTTTTGAATTTTTTAATAGAATTACATTTTTTTAACGGAGTTCCAGTAAGCTTGAGAGTCAAATAGATTCTTCATCCATCATCTGTTTTCTTCAATTCGCTATCTTTTGCCCGGTCTCTTCTCAAGCTTTAAAAAAAATAAGAATTGTTCTAAGGCAAGTTGAGATGAAAGTGATAATGCACAAGAGCTGCAGATGCTGAAGTGGTAATTTGCAAGACCCATTAGCAATTTGCTCAATTATTAGTGCTTAAATCCAGCAAGCCCATGTCTTGAGTGGAGGCAACACGATGTGACCCCCTCGATGAGTTGGAGGACTAGCAGAGCACATGGTCAAGGTATCCAATTCAGCATGGTGGAGCAGGGGAATGTTCATTGCCATCAATCATCAATTTATTATATGGATTGGCAGGCCACATATGAGTGCACCAGGACCAGGACGTTGAATTTGACCATGTGCACTGTCTCTCTTCCATTCTACATCGCCCTCATTGTGAGCATATGTTTGCATTATGTGTGTTATGTTGTTTTATTAGACTGATCCAGCACATTAGCATTTGCAGCAGTTACTGTCAGAGGTAGTAGTGCATAGCAGGTACTGGTTCACAAGGCAAACAGCTGAGCAAGAGCTAAAGGATTATATTTCCTCTGATTGGATGATCACATCTTGTGTTGAGGCAACAAGGCATGAGCAACAGAAAAGGAAAAAAAGTAATTAATGTCTAATACAAAGGTGACACTACTAGTATAAAAACCAAACAGCACTTATAAATCCCTAGACACAGACGAACTGCAAAAAGAATATTCAGAGTTCAGTACACCAAGCTCCAATATAGACTGACTATGATTGGTGATCCCCCTCCTTGAACCTCCTGATGGCTACTACTTGACACAAACTTTCTAACTTAGCAAATCAACAAATTTCCTTCACCTCTCACTCTCCCTTGGAGCACAGCCTCTTTCCTAATTGACTGCCTAGCTGCAAAGTTTCTTTCCTAAATCTGTCTGCCTCTGCTGCAACTAGTTGAGCTCTCCTTCTCACCTACCTAATTTTGCAAGCAACTGCAATGCAACAACCACTCTGTGATTGATTCATCTATTTCTCCTGCCCTCCTCACCCTCCTCTATACAAACGGGAAAAAAAACCTTCATAGGGGGAACCAATTAAGTAATAGACAAAGAAGAAAAGGTGAAATAAAACCCAAAAGAAAAGCCCTATTTGAACTAACGCCAGCCAGGGTGACCGGCGGTGGATGGATGGATGCTGACGGAAAACCAATGCATGGCGATGAAGGTGGGTGGATGCATTCATGGAAACAATGCCGAGCAGGCGAGCACTGTCCATGTTCATGGCGATGAGGACGACGATGATGGACTGACGACTGACTAGCTGGAAGCAAGCATGCATGCATACATACTAGCATGTATACATATAATATATTGTAGCTAAGGGAGACGAGACCGACCGTCGCCGGCCGGCAGGGAGCTCGCTCTCAATCCCGGCGGCGGATGAACTGGAGGAGATCGTCGCCCTTGGGTTCGACCTTCTGGCGCATCTCCACCACCTTCTTGTGGGAGTTGGAATGCACGGCCGGCACGAAGGTGGGGCTGGCCGCGGGGCGGTACTCCGGGAAGAGGCGGCCGGACTTGTAACGGACGCCGCAGGCATTGCAGAGCGTCTTGGGCCCCAGCGGCCCCGCGCGCCACTGCGGGGTCTTCTCGATCTGGCAATGCGTGCACCTCCGCACGGCGCCCGGCGGGAGCGCGGCGCCGCCGCCGCCGCTGCCTTCCTCGTAGTCGGCATCACCGTCGCCCTCGGCGTCGGAGGTGACCGGAGGCGCCGGCCTCTTGGCCTTCTTCTTCTTCTTCATGGCCGAGCTGTTGGACTCGGCGATGCTCTCAGGCTCGGAGTAGGACGAGGTGGTGGGCCAGTACATGGGCGTGGGCACGAGGATGGTGGCCTCGGGCGGCGGCGCGGCGGCGCGGATGGCCGTGGGGAACGCGGACGCGCGGGAGCGCTTGCTGCGCGCGCGCGCCGGGACGACGAACACCGGCGGGTCCGGGCGCGGCGAGACCGGCACCGACCAGGGGCGCGCGGCCCCGGAGAAGGACTCCGAGGAGGACGACGCGGATGAGGACGAGGAGGAGGCCGAGGAGCCGCCGCCCCCGTTGCCGTTCTTGTTGGCGTTGAAGCCGCCGGCGCTGTCCTCGAGCACGGAGGTGGGGCTGGAGCTGCGGAAGAGCGCGTCCTCCTCCGTCTGGTCCGGCAGCACGACGCCGGCGTTGGCGCTGAGGGCGGAGGCCCTGATGATGGGCTGCGCGCAGGCCGCGAAGGCCGGCTCGGTCGGGATGGACGCGTCGTCCAGCAGCCCCGACAGCCACTCCAGCTGCGCCAAGTCCATGTCCATGTCCAGCACGTCACACTGCATCCATTCAAAACCAAACACCATTGTCAGGAAAATCGCAGCTTTTTCCCTACTGAATCTATCCGCACATCACTGACAGCGCCATCGTCTTTTTCCCTTGGAAAAGACTACAGTAATACTAGTATACTATGCCACTGTTCAATCAGTAAAGGCGATGACACTCCATCTACGTCCCATCGTTTAATTTGTGTTGCTTAAAGTTGAGAGAATAGCTAGGGGAAAAGGTAGTACAGGTAGGACTGGGCTGGTACTGCACTGGAGTAGTTGCTCAGTTGTTGTTGGGCTAGCTACCCACCGAAAGCGATGGGCCCCCGGTACGTAACATGGCCGGGCCCGCACCCCCACGGAGTCCGGCCCGGTAAAAAGAAAAATAAAAAGAAACCGGTGCTGCGTAACTCCGATCACGTTCGCCGTACCACCGACAACTCCTCCGCCCATGACCCAACCACCAGAGCCATTCACGCCGGTGGCGGTGCCCATCGGTTTGGCTCCATTTGATTTGATTTTATTATTCCCTTTTCCCGCTCGCACCGGGACAACGCTGGTGGGTGAAGTGAACTTGTCCTGGCTCCGTGGTGATAGTACTGCCGGTGATTATTTGGACGCGTGATTGGCGCCCAGCTGTTTTGAACTTCGAATTCGAACTCTCTGGAGAGAAGAATGGGCGGAGATTTTTTTGAAACTGCCGACAGGGGCGGTGGTCACGCGCACGGCGCAGAGGCAGGTAGGCGATGGGAGATTGGAAAAAAGACGAAGAAATTCGTCGGTTGGGGGCTGGCTCGGTTAGGTTTCCTTAAAATCGGCCGTACGCGCGCGCGGAGTCCGTCGCAACCACCCAACCGTACGCAGGCAGGCACGCCGACGAACTGAACCAACTGCACAACAAACAGTAAAAAATCGTCTGAAAAACTCACCGAGCCAATGTGGCCGTCGCCGAGGGCGGCCATGAACGCGGACTCCTCCCCGGCCGCGGCCGCGGGCACCGGCGGCGGGGGCAGGGCGAGGAAGGCCGGCTGCTCGGGCTTCACCGGCGGCAGGCCGCAGGCGTCGAGGACCCGCGCCGCGAGCGGGCTGCCGGGCACGGGCGCGTCGAGGAGGAGCACGTCGGCGGCGCAGTCGTCCTTGGGGAAGTCGAGCAGGTCGTCGATGTGGTCGAACAGGCCGCCGCAGGCGGACTCCAGCAGGCTCTGCTCGTGCTCCCTCATCATCTCCTCCATGAACCGCCCGCTCGCCATCGCCGCAATCTCAATCGTCTTCCTGAGTCTGACAAAACCACAATCGGTCAGGCCAGGGAACATATATATAAATACACGGCATAGGGATGGCTGGTATATGAATGAGAGATCGTAATTTCTGGATATGCATAGCATTAATCGTAATCCCAGTATAAGGAACCAAATTAAGGCAACGCGGATACACCCACCTATTATGCTACTAATTGATCGATTGATTGCTACCAAAAAAAGATTCGGACTACTCCTGGAGACTCCTCCCTAATCAGGATAGAAACGAAACGCGGTATCTTTGTGGAGCTGTAAATAAAGGAAGGAAACGGCGCCCGCCGAGATATACTACGACGACGAACTTCCTTTTTCAAAGCGACGGCACCCCACCAGGCGCGGGCCGGCCTGGCCTGGCTCGGGCCCACATGTATGCGGTGCATGATGATGGCGTGGCGCGGGCCCACCCACGCCCCATGTGACACGCGCATGTGACGTGCGGGTTTTTTTCCTTCTTTTCTCCACCGATTTCTTTATTCCGAAGCAAGGCTACCATCCAGATGGCGTACCACTCTACCAAAAGAAAAAAAAAATCCACTCGTAGTAGTAGTTGTTGATTCACCACCAAGGTAAAAGTCAAAGCGGGCAGCACAAGGAATTTGTCAAAAGGAAATGCGTGGCTCGCTGACGCGGCGGCACGCCATTGGTCCGGACGCGTCACCGGGGCGCCATGTGGGACGCGTCAAACGGAAGGAAGGAAGCCGCCGCGGGCGGGCCCTCGGTAAAGCGGCTAATTACTATCGCCTCCCTCCCCAAACTCCAACGGGTGGAAAAACCGAGGAATTTGATTCTTCGATCCATCTATCGCAGCGCGTTTACCGCGTACGTACGGTTCACACAAAGGGAATCTCGGCATCCGCGATGGGAGGAATCTTTTCATTACTGCTGCCGACCGCTTAAAATTATTCACAGCAAGATTTTTAAATCATGCACATGTTTCCCTTCACGTCTGTCCCCTGGTTCTGGCTGTGTGCTTCCAGAATCCAGAGTGAACGAGGGGTAGAAGTACGAAAACTGGAAATAACATGGACGTGGGGGGAAAAGCTGGGCTGGCAGGAATACCGTGCCAGAGCATCCCATCCACATCTAGTTGTTGTTGTTACAGTAGCCGCCGTGACGTCGTCGGCAGAAATTTCCCCATTTCCTCGAAGGAAACCACGGCTCGGGGAGAAATTATTGACTGGAAACCTTCAAGTTTTCAAACCCAAATTTCCCAAAATTGGTGCAGTTTTGCCCGCTCATTTGTCTTCGTTTGCAGGGAAGACGAAAGAACTGGTCCAATCATGCAAACAGTGTGCAAGATTGATTGGTTATGGCGACGAAGCTGCCGCTGCCGCCGTGACGGCGGCCGGGCATGGCGCATCAGCGCGAGTTGCCGAAAATGACAATTGCAAATTCAAAACCGGCGGTGAAGAAACCAAAGACTGCAGAGAGGCTTCTGAATTTCAGTTTCGATCAGTTGCCCCCTTTAATTTCCCGGCGTGAAGAAACTGGCTATGTGCAGAGAGAAACGGGAATATATGCGCCCGCCTGTGATTGACTCACCTGTGAAATTCCTCCAAAACTGATCACCGGCCGGGTCACTTGTCTTCCGTTCTTCCTGGCTTGCCTGGGAGCGAAAACTGACAAGAAACTCCTCCTATCTGCTTGCTGCTGCCGTTGCCGATCAAGAAGAAGAAAGCAAGCTAGCTATGTAGTATGTAAAGAAGAAGGAAGCTGGTGGCTTCGACCTAACTCTAGCTAGCTATCTAGCACTCTCCCTGCATGGCTGGCTGGCTGGCTGTGTTGGAGGAGAAAGGTGCTGCCTGGTGTTGCACCGGCCTAATTATATGGAGAGCGAGCAAGGCACCGCACCGCACTGTACTCTTCTGAGAGAGAGCGAGGGCGGGGTGGAAATACGGGGCGCTATATAGGTGGAGGTAAATGGAAAGAGGCGCCGGTCGGTGGAATTCAATTCAATTCGAACCCCCGCTCCGCTCCTTCTTCTTCTACTCTCAGCTCTCAAGGTGGAGGAAGAAGAAGATGGCTGAAGGCACAGAGAGAGAGGAACAAGATTGGGTATTATTATACGGGCAGGCTGGACTGGAGAGAGGTGGTGTGTGTGGGGATTAAATATTGGTGGAGAACGTGATGGCTGGCTGTGAAGGTAAAAGAAACTAAATCAGAGAGCTCTTTCACGGGCACCGGATTGAGAAAAGTGTTATAGTCGTGTGGGGACTTTGTAGGGTTTTGGAGGACAGAGAGGCGTGCAAGCAGGTTGATTAGGAGTGGAGAAGCACTACGGCCTCACGATTTACATACACACCACACGGCTGACTTATCGGCGCACCCCACACGCGAAGGAGAAGGAGACGGAGTGGTAGGGTACGTGCATCGAGCTGGACCGGATCCAACTCGGGCTACCTTGCAAGGTGCGAACAGCTAGCTTGCGCGGCCGGTGACCCAGCCTGCAACTGGTATTTTACTGCCAAGACTGAAAATATACTTTGTGGAAAGTTCTAGACCTCTAGTAATGTAGACTCATTCTTATCACTTCCCTCTCTGGTTTAGCTATTCTGTTTTGAGAATCATCACGAGGTGAACCGGGTCACTCCGATGCCTTCCTCGGCGGCGATGTCGGCTTGAGGTGGCTAGGAGGCGAGGCCGAATGCGGATGTACTTTAAGGGTTCGACGTTCTGTTGGGAGGAAGGCGATGGCCCTCTCTCGTCAGATATGGTGCCAACTGGCGGTTCTCGATCTCGTTGTGGTGTTCTTGTGGAATGAGCAACATGTGGCGTGGAAGGAAGGTGTAGGCTGCGCTGGAAATAGAGCCCGGTATGTCGGTCACTCAGGTTCGCCGGCTATTTCGGTGTGTACCGCCTTCTCCTAGTCTTCGTAGTGACACAAAGGGGTGGTGGACGACTGATGTTGTGTGCGGCGAAATTGGAAAGCTATGGTGAGTTCGCAATGCTGCAGTTCATGGAGAACAACGTTGGTGGCCTAGCTAGGTTTGGCCGTCGACTCAACGTGTCGTTAGGTGGCAACTTAACTACAGCTCCTGATACGGTGACACATCCCTTCTCGCAAATGCCAAGTCGTTTCGTCCTCGTTATTGACGTCGTAGACCGTCATTCGAGTCCTCTATTCGGTGGCGGTTGCGGAGGGGCCTAATTATGTTTTCAAATCTTTGGTCTAGGGTCCTTTCTGCATTTTTCAAGGTCCGCTCTGGTTTTGGTGTACTCTAGTGTACATCTTTGTAATTTGCGTCACATAGATGATATTAATGACCAGCATCACAGGGCCGTTCATATGTCTAATAAATAAACAAAAACAAAGACTTGCAGTAATGTTCCTCTACCGGTTTACGATCTTGGACAGCACACACATCATGCTTTTGGACTCTTCTCCCCCACCGCTCCCGTTCGCCCACATGCTCCTCTCGGTTTGTCAAGATCCAAGGCCGTTTGGCCGCTCCCCTCTCTTCTTTGGCACGCGTCAGCCTACGGCGAGCAGGGCGAGGGCCCCCTCCATGTACAATAGTACTAGTATTTTAGGGTTTGGTATAGTGATAGGATTTGGCTTTATGCCTATAATTTGGTTTCATTTGCCGGTTCGTTTCAATTGCCGCCTCTGGGTCTCGACTAAATTGCGCCTAGTGTCGAAACCCTAGGATCCGGGTGCCATCTTATTTTGCTGATTGGCACAAATATCATGCGGCTCCACAATGAAAAATCAACGAAGATGGAAGTCGGTCAATTGGTGGACATGGAGGCAGTAACACCCAACTAGTGGACTTTTTTTTTTGATTGTTAGTTATTATGTTTGTAGGTTTGTGCTTCTGCTAATATGACCGCTGAGCAAATTGGCAAAGCTTCACTATTTAGGTGCTAAAAATGTTTCTTGATTATGTCACCGCATTTCTTTCTTTTTCTTATTTGTCATGTGGTTAAACATTGAACTTCTTTTGCATCAAAACATCATTTATGCATGGAGGATATTATGTGTTATTTGGTGGGGATTAGAAGGTAATATTTTTTCATAGTTTCCCGGTATCGAAGAATTAGCCATGGTCTTTCCCAAATCTTAGGTTGGGTTTGCCATTTTGACGCATCCCCCGTTGATTTCGGACATATACATCCCAAGTGATCTCGCCCACGGTGATGCTGAGGGCGTGGTTTTAGATCAAGTGAAGGACTGTTTTGTAATCCTCTTTTTTGTGTTACTACATCTGATACAGAACAACAATAGTGGGTTTAGTTGAAATATAAACTGCTACTTATAAAGTTATAATTAATAGAATCATGATACTTATTATAAATTGGAGGGAGTATGTTGTTTCCTAAAGAGTAATTAACACTGCGTTGAATGAAAGAAATAATACAAATCTACGACTGCGGTAATTACCTGGACCAAGCAAGCGAGTACGATGGGTAGAAGTAAGTGGTACAGGGAAATCGGTGGCGGGGGGCGCAGTGCACGGTAGGTGAGGCATGTTGCCTCGCTGCTAGCTGTCCTCCTCCTCCCTTTCCTGTCGTGACGTTGAAGTTTCCTCTCACTCTTTCTCTCTCTCTTGCTCCTTTTTCTTTGTTCTAAAAAATAAAATTAAAACCCGGCCTGGACGAAAACTGCAGAGAATAGAAGTGAAACCTCAGATAATTGTATCCTGCTCCTGTACGTACACATGGCGTCGCGCAACATGGGACGACGGACGCCACTGTGCCCCGGTGCTCCACCACGGGAACGTTAGTGGAGAATGGATCTCTCACTATCTGTCTGTCACCGTGTCACTGACTTTTCTTCTCTTCCACGCGCGGTTTAGCTGACGGCCACACGCGGCCGCGGTGAGCATCCGGCCAGAGCCGTCGCGGTTACCGGCGGCAGCACGGAAGCATCCATAGAATGGGCACACGGCACGCAGACCGTGGCCGCGCATTGACCGCGGCAACAACTGGCACGCGCGCTGCGTCTGCGTCTGCCTGTTAGCGTTGCAACGCTGACCAGTATCCTGTACGCACCCGGCCGTCCTGCTCTACGCTTACACATACGTATTCGCACGCACGGTTTTGGCTCGTGTCTATCTCGGTTACGTGCTCGATCGGCGTCCATCATGGCGGTCTCGGTTCGGTCGCCGCTCCGCCGGCCGGCTCGTCTGGGCTCGCCTCGCTGCGGAATTGGCTCCGGGGATTGGGACTCTTGAGAGGGACGGGCCCCAGTTTTCTCGGCTACGAGACGACGACGCGTTGACCCCCGCGCGCGCGCGCCGGCCCGATGGATTCCAAATTCGTATCAAACTTGGTTCACGAATTTCTTCTTCCTGCCTGCCTGCCTACCTGCGCTTCCTCGCCAAACTCCATGGCATGCCACTTGCCTAACCCATCCACGGCGGTACGGTCCGTCTCAACTCGTCCACCCAACTTTACCCAACTTACTTCATTTCACTTCTTACGTGATAACAACACCTAGCTAGCACTACTTGTACAGTAGTCAAATTTACATGTGACTAAGTTAATGGCCTCTGCTAATAGAATACTCCCCTGACAAACTGTCACCCGCAGCTAGCACATGATGCACCGATCGCATCAAGTGGACCGATCGATCTGCTTACTACGATCGACCAGTACCAGCGCTCCACTGGTATTATTCATTTCATGCACGCAGGTGGGCGCTAAACTAATCCCGCGCCGCACATGCACATGCGATTTAATCCCACCAAATAACAAGAACTTAATCGATGAAGTACTAGCAGAAAAAAGATGGAATTAATCTCCCACGCGAAAAGGAAAAAAGTGGAGGAGTAAAGTGACCGCACAACCGATGGTTGTTCGGGGAGGCCTCACTCACTTGCCTGCTCGCAAATCATATGACCGGGCCCTACCATTGCATATGCTGCTACGGCCTCCTTTTTTTTCTCTGTCGATCGATCTCAGCTGAAATCTCCTCCTGTGGTGCGTACGAAGTAACTTGGGTTGCACTCCTTGCACCCGTTCCTTCAGCTTTACGATCCCTCCTTTCACTCACTCACTCTGATGAGCGAGCTCAGTGGTCGCTGCCCAGGAGATCCACGGTGCCATCAGCCGCCGTCACAAACGTCGCGCATCACGCCCATTTGTTTCGCTTCTTCTATCTAACTAGTAAAACACACATCTCCGGCGGTTTTAGTTGCCACGGCCGTTTTCGATCGCCAGCCTGCAGCCTGAATTGCGCCAAAACAATCATAGGATCTCTTTACACGAAGCGTGCGTGGCACTGCATGCATGTCATGCTGTTGGCCACCGACGGCCACCTAGGACTGTGCCGAAGAGGTTTCTGCCCGGCAAAGGGTGGTGAGAACGGGACAGATACATCAGCCTGTTAACGTCAGGCGGCACCAACCCGTCGCTCGCTCCATCGACGGATCGACCGATCGTGCGCGCGTCGCCGTCGATCTCCCCGAGCCCGTCGATCCAACCGCCAGTTCCATCCCATCCATCCTTCCGTCCCGTCAGACGTCACTTGCATAGATACTGCGCTAGTACTACGAAGCAACAGTCCAGCTCGGGTTTCTAGAACGATTCATCTCCTGGCTCGCGGGCAGGAGATGGACAGGGTAACGGGAGTGCGTTTCTGATACCAGTACGATGCACGTACGTACACGGTACACAATTTCAAACACAGATCCATGGGTCCTGAAATAGGTTTTCGTCCAACTATATTAATATAGCAACCACATGATACAACGAAAATGCCGCAACACAAGCAAGATCAAAAGAGAATACAACGGAAATAAAAAGAAAACAACAAAAAGAAAACTAATGCCGACACCATCAAATCAATGAAAACAAAGACCGCCCGCAATCGATGCTCACTCCGGAGAAGTCCCACCACATTCCTAGCACATCGAAGCGTCGCGTACCAAACATCGCCTTAATTGAACAAGCAAGCGACGGCGACACCGTTGCTGCCCGGACTGTTCGTAGGGTTTCCCTCGGTACGCGGAGAGGATTGAGTAGGGGTACACCCGACGCCCTTCAAGAAGGAAGGGAGGCACGCCGCAGACATGGATTCCTGCCGAACCCCAAAACCAACACCCTAGACGATCCAGAGTGCTCCACCCAACCTGCCGCGTACCAACACACGCCACCACGATCTTGAAGCCATCCTTACATTCTCACCATGGTCACCTTCACAAGGCCTAGAGGGAAAAATGGGAGAACAGGGTCAGGGGTAGCATCACCGGAACCGCGAGGGAGGGAACAATATCCACCACGTGCGCGGCAGCCTCTCGGACGTGACAACTGAAATACACCGTCACGCTGCAGCAAGAGCCAACATACAACGCCAGCACCACCCATCCCCACCGACACACTTCATCGAATTCCAGGGAATTTCGTACGTGCCTATGCTGGCCCGTCCAGACCTAGATGGGGCCCAAAGGTAGCAAATCTTGGCCGCACGCGTGCGACCAACTAGCCGCCCTCAAGCCACCTCGTCGGCCTGTTGCCAAGGAGCCACGCCGCCTCCCATGGACCAACTGGCCGCGTCGGACCTATATCAAGCCGAGGAGCACCGCCATGGGTCGCAGTGTGCCGCGACAATGCACCACGTGCGCGGGGAAAGTCTAGCTACCACCGGCACTGCACATGCAAGGCCCGGTGGCCCGTGCTGGTGACGGCACATATGTGGAGTAGACGAGGTGGAGACGAGCTGGGTCAACTAGGGTTGCCCTCACTCGCCACGCTGGGGCAAGACAGGTGCAAGGCGCGCCCGAAGGGGGGAGAGGTGGGGCGCGGATGCTAGCGGGGAGGGGTCTGAGGCGTCGTAGGGGCAAAACCCTAGTCTAATCGCCGGAGGTGGCGTGGCCCACGGATCGATGGGTCAACGTGCATGGACATGGTAACGGGATCGGGGCGAATAGACAGGGATCAGATTGATTAGGGTTCGTTAGTCACACACCATACAACAGCTTACATCCGGCCGGGACCAGCTTCACCGTGCCAGGGGCTGGGAGCTCGATCGCTCCATGGTCGTCCTCGTCGTGGTTAACAACCCGTGTGGTGTGGTGTGGTGCGTAGCATTAGCGGCAGCCAACAAACAAAGTGCTCCGTCGTACCGATCCCTCGTGGCCAAGTGGATCCGTCCACCCAATCCAGCATAGCATAGCATGCGTCCTGTCCTCTCCGCAACTCTGCAGCAGGGGAACTCAACCAGTACCGCCTCACCGTTGCTACAGTTACTAATCAGACATGTAATTGTAATTTTGGATATGCGCTAGAATGATGCCGTGGTTGGAGAGGCGACAAGAAGCACCGGGATCTCTGACACCGTCGGGATATATTACTGCTCCTGCCAGTGGATGCGATGCGTCGATCCCGAGGGTGGCGAATTATGATTGCTGAACATGCGCCTTGTGACGCGCGGGGTTTAACTAACTCTAACCTAATAAAGTTGTCACCGCAGGCAACCAGCCCAATCATTCACTGTACTGTGCTAACTGTACCTCCGTTTCGCGGTACTTGCAACTTTTTGGCCAATGCACGATCCTAG
Source organism: Lolium multiflorum (assembly GCA_030979885.1). NCBI lineage: Eukaryota > Viridiplantae > Streptophyta > Magnoliopsida > Poales > Poaceae > Lolium > Lolium multiflorum. The sequence goes on along the minus strand of CM061752.1, from coordinate 253,652,066 downwards.
TTTTGATGGGCAATCGATTTTACCATTGGATTTGGTTAGAAAAAATGGAAGACATCAAAATACGCCTACGTGGCATATACTTAATGGACAGCTGCAGTATTAAAATTCATGCCCCGGATTTGCAAATTCAGTCTATTTACCTCACATTTCTGCATGATGATTTGTTTTCTCATAAATGGAATTAATTGTGTGTACTAATGATGAAATGGAAGGGAACCCACACGCAGAGGAAGACAAGGCCATGTGTCTCGCCGGGCCATATGATACGGCAGCAGCAAGCGATCAACCAAGCTAACGCGATCGATCCAACCACCGTGTCCTGGCCTCGCGCGCGGGTAAGGTTACAAAGAGCATCATGCTCTCATATGCCGGGACGAGTAACATGCGATTAGCTCGCTAGTAACTAACGTGTGCTCCCGTGGCCTCTATCCGCCCGTGCCCATCCATGACCAGGAACAAAACACGCTCCAGGCCGGCATCATGTTACAAACGCATCTCTTGGTGCTACCGCACGCCATCGATCGATCGGGCATTATTTTACGACTGCGTCGATCACTCACCAGTGGCCTTTTCCATGTTATGCCCACTCAGTTCAAACCGCATCTCCCCAAAGTTATTCTACCGCTGGCAAGTGTTGCGTCGGCTAGCTTCTTTTAGATGAAAATGTAACATCAAGCTTCTTTGTCGGCCTGTGATGCAAGAAAGAGTGTAAACACGGGAAAGGGTTGTCGTTTTTCACGGTGGGGGAAAGGTAAGTGTTAAATCATAACTACCGTGATGACAGACATTCTAACAGCTTGCATTTTAATTTTCTCTAAGAGCTCACTTCGCCTTCAACCCTCTATGATGGAGTTTCTGATACATCTTTACCTCAGTTAGCATAAACATCTCAATAAAAACTTCATTCACGCAAATTGTTTGTAGTTTTCAGCATGTTTAATTGTGGTTACCGTCATATTTGCCTGACGTGGCCGCCGAGTGAGAGGACGAATGGGTGGTGCCTAGGGAGGGGCAACCAAGTTAAACTAGGTCGGCTACCCTAGGTCGAATCAAAAAATTCATCGTCGTTGTTCTCCCTTTGAGCGAGAGATTGGGGGGCACAAGTGAGTCAACGCGACCCCCAGAGGAAGAACGTCCACAAGAGGTAAGATGATTCAATCATGTCCTTCCCGCTAGGTTTTGTCTCGTATCCATTACCAAACACCAGAGCAACAATTGTGCTAATTCGGTTCAGTAGATGTTGTTGGCTCTTCCTCAGGTGACAAGTCATCGTGGAGCCAATGCTGAGTCGCTTGAGGGAAAGAAGGATTTTTTATTTTAAATTGTTGTAGCAATTGTTGAATTGTATGGTGTCCTAGTTGAAGTACATGGTGCATCTCGACCCTTTGTGCGTGACCTGGGAGAAATGTTGTTGAATCACTGTCTTCTTTTCATCACTAGCATGATAATGCATCTCCTTAGCCTAGATATGATGTCGCATTCTTCGGGAGTGAGTGTGCGGTTCTGCTAGGATAAGTCAAGGTGAAGAATGACATGGAGGGCCATATATTGTGTTGAAGCTTTGCCTTCGAGAACATGTGCTTGCTCCGGCACATGAGGGCATATACGGTCTTTTTGAGCTTATAGAAAATGATGCGGTAGCTCGATTGGTGTTGACCACACATCCTAGACAACTTGTTGAAACCCCGATATTCTAGTCCAAAAAATCCAAATCTGTAACTTCCCAGCCACTTTGGCCCCCCTGTCATCTGAAAGCATAAATGGATAGTGCTCCGATAGTGATAGAACATGGGATGGATGATATGAGTGTTGAAATGCAAGTCCCACTCTGTGTTACCAAAGAAGGTGTCGAGCTTCGACATTATTGGGTTGTCTCTATCGTTGCTCCACATAAACCTCTTGTTGTGAAGATGGATTTCTTTTAATTCATACTCCGAGAGGGTGGCGCGAAACCGCTTAATTCTTCTTATATTCACTCTTGCTTTGTTTTTTCATCTCAAGCATGGTAAATCCGATTGAAATCTCTGTTTGCAAGCCCTTTGGAACCATATGTGGGTTTTTTGGGAAAGAAGCTCAGCAAAAAACATCCTCTTTGCGCTTGTTTGCCGTGGATCCGCAAAACATCGATAGTCTAAAGGACACCTCTGGATGGAGAAGGATGGTCGTAGCTCATAGAAGGAATTCACGGTAGGTGGAAATGAGCTCACTTGTCTTGAATGTTGCAAGAAATGCGCTACTGTCTAGAGGTTAGTTCATGCGGCCATATCATCTCGAGTGACAAAATTGCCCTACATGGTCAAAAACTATGAAAGTTGTAAAAAAGAATTGTAATAAACTTGCATAAATGTGGTAGTGTTATGGAGAAATTTAGGTTAAATTGGGATAAAACATATGTCACAAATTGCATCTTAAGAAGTAAAAAAACGGAACTCACTCTTTCAGTTTATTTTTTTATGTTATAGAGCATTTTTTTTACTTTAGTTATGGAAAGTAACATAAAAAAACTGGTACGACACCGATAAAAAGGAAGCTTCGTGCAAACCGCCTATGCAGATGACCGAAGATTAGAGACAAACCGGCCAAAATGCATTATGTTTAGATACTTAGATCAACCAATTAGGCTCTAGTTCGAAGGGATCTAGCATGACCACATACAAAATATATGGTAGAAGGATCAACCCCTAAATTAAGTTTGGAGCAACACTAATTAATCAGTTGGACACTGATGCATGGATGGTTCCTAGGTTAAAATTGTTTAGAAAGTATAAGAACTATATATAAAGAAATTAATATATACTTTCATTCGAGCGAGATGAGCGACCGCGGTGTGATCGGCCGATCGAGGGATGCCCCACGCCACCGGACGATCGACGAGCAGTCGGAGAGTGCATGTGGGTGCAAGCTCGGTCGCGGCCTGGCTCGTTGGATGCAGATGGTGGGAGCGTGTGTGCGTGGAGGCTGATCCGTCTCGCCACCTCTGCACCATGTTGCCGATCCATCGTTGGTCAGCGCGAGCATGCACAACATTGATACAGTAGTCCTGTTCAAAGGGCGATCATGGAAGGCATGTGCTCGAGCTGCACTCCATTACACGCTACCGTTTTTTTTTTTAAATAACACCACATTACAGACTAGGTTTTTAAAATTAGGGAAAAAAATCATTCCTCTCTGACGCTTGTTTAACCACAAAACTAACTGGTGGGCCCTGTTGCCATGATGACGTGGTACAAACACAAAATGGTTAAGGGAGACGCACGTTAGCTAGTTCAAGTTCTGGGTTTTCCTGTTAATTTTAGAGGGACCCACTTGTTAGAGCATATCCTTTATTATATTCATTCCCAAAAATTAAGCAGGTGGTGCTCACCACCGTGCCTTACAATAGCACAACCGAGATGGGGAGCGGTCCACTGGCCAGTGCTGCCCTTGCTTCGCTGGTCAAAGGAGGACGAGATAGGGAGGGGTGGGGGACATGCATCGAGGCCGCATATCAGTGGAGCTGGCCACATGTCGGCGGACGTATCGATGGAGTAGGGGCGTAGGTCGGCGGACGCGTCGGTGGAGCAAGGCGGAGGGTGGGGGGTCGGCGCTGGTACCTGGGGCACTAGCGGTGGGGCTCGTTGCCAGGGTTCGATAGGTAGGTAGGGGAAATTCAAGGGCGGCGAGGGCTGTAATTTCTCGCCGGAGATGTGGCGGCGGCGGTGGAGCAGTGCGCTCCTAACCAAGAAGGGGGTGACTCCGGGATGCGGCCACGCGTGCCAAAATATATGCGAGGAAGCTCAATGTTGGACCACCACTGGGTTGCTGGGCGCGGCGACCTCGGGTTATGCCAGAGTTGGTGATGAAGGCCAAGTCCGCCCTCTACCGTTCTCCGCTTTCTCTTTCTTCCCCAGCAACACGTGCTCAACCTAGAAGGTTAGCGCCTCTTAACGCACCGAGGGCTACCCATGCCACTGGACTCGGTGAGGCAGCGGTTCTTTTCTGCCTTTTTTTTTTTGTTCCTTCTTTTTTGGATAGGTAGCGGTAAAAAAAATAGACAAAAAAAAGAAAGGAGTACCAGGCTTTCCTAAAAATTTACATTAAAGTCCAAATTTTAAAATGGACTAACACATGTTGTCCTAAACCATTTTCATTGTGCCACACCAGCCTGACAATGGACCCCACCTACCAGTTTCGTGATTAAACAAGTGTTAGAGATGAGTTCATGTTTTATGTAACGTGTTACCTCTAGTGCGATGGTTATTATAAACACTAACGTAAACTGGTGCCTTTCGCACACAAAAAAGAACGTAAAATGGTGCCTTTTTGAAACCCTAATCCCTAGTATATATGGTGTTTTTTTGTAATTTTCTCGGGTTGCATTGACCGCGCCTGATTGCCTCCAGCATAGGCAATTGCCATGGACTAACAACTGTCGCAGAGAAAATGCATGGACGCACATTAGAATTTTTTTTTTGCAAATTGCACGTTACTAATTACTGGGTCGCGCCTTGTGAAGTTGTGATTAGATTAACCGCGGCGGACAAGATCTCTAGTTATCCTGGCGTCACTGATCGAGCATGTGCTTACAAGAGCAGAGGTTGACCCTGGCAGCAGTAGAATGATCGAGAACGACTGGAGATCCGATGTTTATTTACCCCGTCAAGGAGCAGCGTTGAAGCGGTAACTACACTTGCGCGTTGCATGCATCTCAATTCCTGACTGTGAGATCATGGATGAACGACGGGAGGTACATAAGTCGTGGGCCTCGCCGTTGATACCGGCACGTCAGAGCATCTCCAGTCGCGTCCCCCAAACCGTCCTCAGGGACGGCGCGACAGAAATGCCCACCCGTCTCAAAGCCTTTTTGTCCGGCGCCATACGGTGTCCGGCGCCGAGCCCGTCCCCGTCCCAGGGACGCTCCGGACGCGGACACAACGAAAGCGAGGCGGGAGTGGCGGGGCCGACCCGTCGGCGGCACAGTTTAAACTCAACTGCCGCCACCGCGACGAGTTATGGCGCGGCGACGGTGCGCTTCCCGCAGAGGCGCAGCGACGCGTCCCGTCGCGCCTGGCTCGCGTGCCGCGCGTTGAGCGCCACCGCTCCTCCGCCTCCTTCGGCCTAAAAAGGGCGCCTCTCATCGTCCCTCTCACACACAAACCCTAGCGCCTCTCTCCCAAACCCTAGCCGCCACCATCTCTCAACAAGACTCGACGCTATGTCCGGTAGAGGCGGAGGCCGACCTCGCGGCCGCGGCCGTGGTCGTGGTCGTGGTCGGGGCCGCGGCATAGCTCGCCGTCGCCTCCCACGCCGTCGTCTTCATCGTCGGAGATGGACGTGGAGCCGGACGTCCTGTTCGAGTTCGTCCACGTCCTCAGGCGACCCGCGCGCATCCAGAGGCTGCCGGACTCCTTCGCCGAGTACGTCGGCGGCGTACGCCCGCGCACGATGCATATGCGGGAGCATTCGTGCGCTCCGCCGGTGGATCGTCAAGGCGATCACGATCGTTGATCGCCAAACCCACCGGGCACTGCCAACACGGTAGAGCCGGAAGAGCCTAGAGCTGCGGCTGGCCGAGACCCCTCCGAGCGACGGCCCGCAATGCTCTTCGTCACACGCGGCGGTGCGGCGTGCCACCCGACCTATACCGCCAGGAAGGTGATGGGGATGCCTCGCTTAGTTCCCCGCATGGCATACACGTAAACATTAAATAAGAGCCTCGATCGGCTCTCAGGTTATCCTGTGAATCGGCTCAAAGAGCCGATCCACCCATGATCCGTACGGGGTGCACGAATACTTGGTGATCCTGCTTGATCAAGATAAAGCGAATGAGATCTACGACGATTTAGGGTTTTCACCGCATAATCGGATCATCCTACTGGTTGGGCCTCACGCACGGTGCTCGTAAGCCGATCCTAAACAAGGCCACACAACCAACGTGACGTTGATCATCGGAACATCCCGTTTAGGACTTGCGAACGCCACCCTACGTGGATCCTCCCCCCTTCGTAAGGCCTAACTATTGCAGATATTAAACTAATCCTTGCAGCAAGGAGCAATCGTAACGGATCGATCTACTAGATGATGAACAGCAGGGTGCCGCCCACGCCTGAGATAGGCGTGAGGGCGGCTAGACATGCGAGGGTTGCACTACGTAAGCATGTTTATACGAAGAGCTATGCTAACCCTAACACATCTATGATAACTACGTTGCCCGCCATCAAAGACGCTTCAGTACGGGCAACGCATGAACAACATGGAGCTGTGCTGCCTAGATCGCAAGATGCGATCTAGGCAGCATGTCGCTTACCTGATTGAAACCCCGAGATGAAGGAGTTGGCGATGCGCCGAGATTGGTTTGTTTTGGGGTGAACGTTGTGTTGTTGTTTATTCCATAAACCCTAGATACATATTTATAGTCCAGCGGACTTTCTAACGTGGGAATATCCCACCGTGCGCGATACAAATTCTAAATCTTGATCTAAGATATAACCTACTATAATTAAAGATACACGGGCAAACTAGCCCAAATTCTCCGTGCAAGGCCGCTTCAGAGATCTTCCACGTGTAGTCCTCTAAGCCCATCTACGGCCCACCTCTGGATTTGTCCAAAATCTGGTGATAACACATGCCCCCGGTTTTGGAAATAATTTTTCCAAAATCATTATATTTTCCTTTCGAAGGGTCATGTCGTGGCAGGACAGAGCCATTTGCAGCTTCCGTCATCATTATGCCCTGTAAAATTTGACAGCTCGACATTACCCCTTCGGAAACTGTGATGGCAGTAATTCCCACCAGGTTTCTCATTATTTAACCGTGCCGACTAAATAGTCATCTTTATCCTCTTCCTCTGTTCCAGCCATCGGCACTCCAAAAACAACCCTTCTGCGCACCATGTCCTCTTCTTCCTCTGCCTCGTCGGGACTTTCCTTCGAGTCTTCTTCTCCCGAGCCGATGCCAGCACCGAGCCCACAAGAAGTTTATGCGGCCAACATCCGTCGCGCCATTGAGGCCGGAGGAGTCAGACCATGACTTCTCCATCTGGTCCGAGGACGACCAATCCTCGACGGACGGGGAGAGCTCCGCTTCCTCGCCAACGGGAATCGGAAGAGGAAAGCGATGACGATCGCTTCTCCTGGGATGACTTTACCCCCGAGGTGAAGGAGGAGGGAGAGGAAGAGGAGGACGACGACGACACCTCTCCGACGAGCCGCCCAAGCGCCATTGCCCCGGCCAGGGAATCTCGTGATTATGATAGCGACCACGACGACGACGACGTGGAGGACGAGGACAACGAAGGTCCCGCCGCCGCCGCTAGCCGACGACGAGCCGGGGAGCAGCGCCGGCGCGCCGACGACGGGACGACGAGGGCGTGACGGCCCGTAGAATAGGACCTCTAGAATAGGATCAAGCAATAGAGGGCAATGTATCCCCTTAGTACTCCCTTTTGAGAGCAATCAGCTCTTCTATGTAAGAAATCTGGTCTATCGTTGAAGAACTCTTCCCCAATCTTAATTCTGCCGATTTCTTCTGAGTTTGATTGAGCCGATTCTCTCTTCTGCCGACCCCACCGATCGTCACTTAGCCAATGGCCAACAAGCCGATGACAACGCACCGGTAACTTAATGCCCCATCCCTTTGAGTTCTGGCGGACAACTAGGCAAATCGACGTTCTCACGAGAGAACCAGAATTACTGCCGAAAACGACTTGATCCTGAAGTCGATACCATTGTGTTTTCAGCCTGATGAAATCTCAATCGGCTTCTTAAGAACGGCAAATTCTGCGCCATCAGTTGCCCCCCGAGCCTTTATCAAGGCGAGCATATCAGTGGACTAACCAAATGTGTCGCCATCGGTTTCCAAGTCATGACGCGGAACCAGCCGATTTCAGCAAAATCGGCTCTCCAGAGCAGAGAACCTTCAGGGTGAGCTGCCCCCCGAGCTTCTTCAGTCCACTTTCGCGCTTTGCAAGTCAGATCGGCTCCTCCCCTGTGGTGGATCTGATGTAACCCATCCTTAACCTGATCTGCACATTGCTCGCAAAGAGGAAACCAGAGGTTCTTGAAGAGAAAATCGAAGTTATCAAGCCACTCAATTGAGGAGCTCTTCCATTAGAGTCTCTTTTCGTGACTCACTTCCTGCTCCGTTGACCCTTTCTGCTCATAACAGCGGTACCTCTTGAGTCGATGGCCACGTATCTGCATCGGCTAAACTTTTGTGTTGTTTTTTTTTTGTTTGGCCGATTTTTCTTAATCGGCCCCCAATGTTCCACCGCACGCATGTCTGCACATGTTTATCCGCACATGTTCATCTGACTATATGCCCCCAATGTTCCACCGCACGCATGTCTGCACATGTTTATCCGCACATGTTCATCTGACTATATGCCCCCCGAGCCGAATCTGCCAAATGATTGCAGATATCGGCTTTCTTGGTAAGTCAGGCACTGACTACGTCGACTTCGCAAAGATTCATGCTGACTTTCATCCGCCGACGTGGCCGCTGCCCCCAGATCGTTGCTGACCATAAATAATATGTGAGAAGATAATTTTGGCCGGCTGTGGAATCGGCCTCCACATTGCTTGTTCGATGAAGGTTTTGTAATGTTCCTCCATAAAATTTTTGGGGCCGATCACAAGGATCAGCCTCGCACGTTTCGCTCATTGGTTTTCATACTGTTAGGCGGATAAAACCAACCCAATCTCTGACTTGATGCGCCTACTGTCGTCCACTTTGAGTGCATCGTATAATCGTGGAGCACTAAACTCGTCGGCAAGACAAACACCATGTTTGTGCCCGATGTTTCATCATCGGCTTTCTTTTGCTTGGGACGCCACTCCATTCTCCGTGGACGTCCCTCTTCATCCAGGGCTCGCTGAACCTTCGCAGCCGATCAGGCCGTGCCTTCCTTAGCGTATGTAAGTATAACCTTTCGCTTCCTCCGGCCGCGCAACCGCTGAACCTGCGTTTCGTGAACGGCTGAGTCCGTCGGGGCACCACCTTGGACCTGTCTCCTTCTTCTTCTAGTCCCTCGTCTTCTCGAATCCTCAAGATCTGCCCAACGAGGTGACTCAGCGCGTTTGCTTGGTGGTGGGAGAGGCCCTAAGCGCTCAAACACGACACGTTGGCTGCCTCCTTCTTCTTCTTGTTGCATTTGGGCAATTGCCGATTGTGGGCAATCGGCTCATTCCCGAATCCCAGCAGTGTCCGAAGAAAGGGCAGTCCCAGTGTCTGGCGTTGTCATCTTGCCCTTGGCCCGTGGCACGGCGCTCGTGCTCCTCCTCATCGCGATCCTGCCGACGATGTCTTCTGGCTTCTCTAGCCCGACGATCTCCTTCATCATCATAGTTGGACCGTCGGCGTTGGTCATACCGACTCACATATTTGTTGAGGAGGTGATCGAGAGAGGTCGCCGATATCTCAAGTTCTTCACTTCTCCCTCCGTGACGTAGCGCTTGCCATCATGATGGAGCCGATCGCGTGGAGCGGCCTCTTCGTGTCCTTGCTATGAGAGCACTGCCCTCATCTCCATCTTTGCCAGTGGTTCCCGGCCCTACCATGTTGATGCTGAACGTGGGACCTGGCAGCCCCGGGGTAGATGACTTCTACCATGTTAACGGCGGGAAGGGCTGGGTGTCTACCTTCATGGCGTCGGTTGAAAATTAAACGCCCTTCTCTATCGCCGCTTGATGTGCCGACGCCACACCCAGTCGTTGGTGGCATGGGAAAGCGAGTTGTGGAATTTGCAAACGCTTTCCGTTTAGCTCTTGCGCCGTAGGGAACTTGAGACCTTCAGAATCGTCAACTGTTTCTCCTTGGGAGGTCGAAGATTTGTTCACTCTTGGTCACGTCAAAATCAAACCGGCGGCCCCGCGGCTTTACCCATTTGCAGGATACGGGGTTCCTCCCGAGTCCACTCACCCATGCTACTTCTTGGTCTCCCGCAGCACTTCACCTTCCTCTGTATCGACCATGACTACGCACGCTTGAACTTGTCTTGGTACAGTCTGGGTGGCGTTGTTCATATGCTGATAGTTTCTGAACCATGTGCGCCGAGGGATAATCGCTTGGGAGGCCATGTCCTTGAGCTGTGTTGCAAGGCCAGCTACGCCAATTCGCCTTTTAGTTATACGAACCGAATAACATCGGTTCCTAAGATTCCTGAAGCGCTGGATGTACTCTGTCACAATTTCTCCGCGCCCGACGTAGTTGTGCTAGATCGGCAATGCTAGACTCGAAGCTTCGAATGGTATTGCGTATGGAACTGTTCTTCCAATTGCTTCCAAGACTGGATGGAGTGGCAAAGAGGTATACCATCCAAAAGCCGATCCTGTGAGGGACTGTGGAAAGAGCCTCACGCGTAGCTGATCCGACACTGAAGCCGGTCCTAGTTGCGCCAAATATCGCCGATGTGCTCGATGGAGCTGGAGCCATCGATCCATGAATTTGGAGAAGTCGGGAGCCGATATTTAGGTGGCAGCGGGATCATCTCGTACTCGTCGGGTACGGCTTGGAATAGCCGATTGCCCTTCTTTTCGGCACCATGCCGAACTGGTCTCTCAATATGGTACCGATCTGATCCGTGCCTGCAGAGTTGCACTCGAAGATTCGCCGGGTGGCGTACAGCCAGCCATGTTTGCTTTTCCAGCTCGAGCCAACGCAGGAGCTGGGCTGGAGTTTCGTCGGGGTGGCGTACTTAGTTAGCCACGTCGCTTCTCAAGCTCGTTGCCCTTCCTCGCTGCGCCGGAGTCCCCGACGTTGTGGCCTGGTTCGAGAGTGGCCAGTTGCCACAATCTGGCACATACGTGCACGCGTATCCTTGAGGGATCTCCTTGGGCGCTCACCAAGAACTGGTAGTCACTAGGGTCACCACCGATCTTGTAGACGACGAATGCCGGTAGCCGCACTTCAGCTGGTGCTGCCAACGCGTATGCAGCGTGGACGGGGAGTGGCAACTCTCCTTGGTGCGTCCCGAGAGCTGGTCCCGACGGCGAGTACGGTGGCTCATGATCTCCTGGATCACGCGCAGAGCGAGACGCTCCAACACGTTGACCAAGTTTTCAGTGGCGGTGTAGCGAGTGAGCCACCAAGTAGTTGATCTCCCGCCGAAGGCCCCTGCGTTCCTCCGACGGGGCAGAGAGATCTATCCCATCGAGTGCACCTTGTGGTGAGAACCCCTTCCATGCCATGGGTACGGGTTCTGAAAGAGCCGATGAGGTCGGCTTCGAGGGTGGCCTTGATCTCGTCATGTTTCTTCTTGAGCTCACAGCAGCTCTCGTAGGTGACCGGCGTGCCGTCCGCCGCCATCTCGATGTAGATGTGGTTGATGTAGAAGATTGTCCCACCGGCGTGCGAATGTGTTGATCGCCAAAACCCACCGGCGGGCAGCCTGTCAACACGGTAGAGCCGGGAAGAGCCTAGAGCTGCGGCTGGCCGAGACCCTCCGAGCGACGGCCCGCAATGTTCTGGTCACGCGGCGATGCGAAGTGCAGGCGTGCCACCCGACCTATACCTGGCCGGAAGGTGATGGGGATGCCTCGCTTAGTTGCATGGCATACACGTAAACATTAAATAAGAGCCTCGATCGGCTCTCGGGTTATCCTGTGAATCGGCTCAAAGAGCCGATCCACCCATGATCCGTACGGGGTGCACGAATACTTGGTGATCCTGCTTGATCAAGATAAAGCGAATGAGATCTACGACGATTTAGGGTTTTCACCGCATAATCGGATCATCCTACTCCAGGTTGGGCCTCGCGGCCACGCACGGTGCTCGTAAGCCGATCCTAAACAAGGCCACACAACCAACGTGACGTTGATCATCGGAACATCCTGTTTAGGACTTGCGAACGCCACCCGTGCCGCTGGATCCTCCCCTTCGTAAGGCCTAACTATTGCAGATATTAAACTAATCCCGCAGCAAGGAGCAATCGTAACGGATCGATCTACTAGATGATGAACAAGCAGGTGCCGCCCCCACGCCCGAGATAGGCGTGAGGGCGGCTAGACATGCGAGGGTTGCACTACGTAAGCATGTTTATACGAAGAGCTATGCTAACCCTAACACATCTATGATAACTACGTTGCCCGCCATCAAAGACGCTTCAGCACAACGCATGAACAACATGGAGCTTGTGCTGCCTAGATCGCAAGATGCGATCTAGGCAGCATGTCGCTTACCTGATTGAAACCCTCGAGATGAAGGAGTTGGCGATGCGCCGAGATTGGTTTGTTTTGGGGTGAACGTTGTGTTGTTGTTTATTCCATAAACCCTAGATACATATTTATAGTCCGGACTTTCTAACGTGGGAATATCCCACCGTGCGCGATACAAATTCTAAATCTTGATCTAAGATATAACCTACTATAATTAAAGATACACGGGCAAACTAGCCCAAATTCTCCGTGCAAGGCCGCTTCAGAGATCTTCCACGTGTAGTCCTCTAAGCCCATCTCTCTTACGGCCCACCTCTGGATTTGTCCAAAATCTGGTGATAACAACGACGCGCGCGGCAAGATGTACCTCAACATCGGCTGGGAGAAGTTCACGCGCCACCACAGCCTCGAAGCCGGCTTCATCCTCGTGTTCTCCTACTTGGCAACATGAGCGTCAAGGTCTTCGACGAGGGCGCTGCCTCCGGGACTACCACGTCGACAGGGACTCCCACGACGACAGCACCGACGAGGAGGACGACTGAATGAGTGTTGTTTCTTCGCAGCGAATACGTGCATGGAGGTCTCTGTCTGTTCTTCCTCGGTAGAACCAACAAGGGCACCGTCACCACCTGGATTTTCCATTTTAGGTGACTGGGTGTGCCCTCGAGTGTTCTTTCTTAGCAGCGAACACGAAACCTTCGATGCACGGCCTAGTTAGGTTTAGTTTCTTTGCAAAATTTTATATTTGTGTCAACGATGGTTCAAACTATGTATTAGTTTGTGGAAAACCACGTTCCCAATTATGTTTTCGTGTAAACCACGTTCCAAATTATGTATTAGTTTGTGGAAATTGAAATAAAAAAGCCAAAAAAATTATTTTAAATGTTTGGGGCGGCGTTTGGGGACGCGTGGGGAGCAACGCCCCCAAACGCGGCACGAACGAAACACGTCCCCCAAACGCTCGATCCGGCGCGGTTTGAAGGACGGTTTGGGGGACGCGGCTGGAGATGCTCTCAAGGGGATCGTGCTTTGTCAAGTCTCCTTGGATCTCTATTTTATATCTTCTGTATTCTCTCTTTTTTATTTCGTTCGATCGATTTGTTTACCCGAAGGGTATTTCTTTCGACCATGATATACCTGGAATATTTTGGGCCAGCCAGATCATGTATTCTAATGCTCTGATTTGACTGCATAAAACTAGTACGTACAGCAGGGATCAATCCAGAATTTGATTAAAAAATCCAGTTCTTTTTTTTTCTAAAAATTGCGTCGGTGTCAAGGAGGAAATGATCCAGCACCAACGCTTGAGCTGAGCAGCCGATGTCCGGACTGTGGCGGAAGACAGCGACAGGATTCCATCCTAGGCATGGGCCAAGTTGCAAGTGATTTCCCCGCAAAAAAAAAAGTTGCAAATGACCGATGGACTCCAAAAAGACAATGGAGCTGAAGACTCCACTAGATGAATATTTTCCCATATGGCAACCATCCGTGTCTTGTGGCCTAAGAGGCGCAATTCCCGCGTCCATGCCAACTTAGAAACCACGTGTCCACCAAATTGCAAGTTCCATGCATGGACAGTGGATCGACTTGATCAACACTGATGGTCAAATTATGTTCTTTGTCATGTTTGCAAACCTGAACAAAAAAAGGTGCAAACCCCTCTCGGAAGATTTGGGCTCATAATTAAAATATAGAACGCAGTTTAGAGTTGGCCAAAATCCAAACCCTAAAAAATTCAGGCCAAAATCCCTTGATGAAGTACTGGTGGACTAGAGTGGACAATCGAAAATGCCAGTATAGATATATTTTTTTTGCTTCTTTGATCACATTTACCTCTTGGGAAATAGGGGCAACTCTTATTTTTGCACTTGTTTTTTTCACGCCCCTCATCATCATTTCGAAAGTTAAAAAGACGATATGAGTAACACAAACCCAAGCGAGCATGTTGTGTCTTTCGTGGCCATGCATGGCTACTTGTAGTTTTATCAATTGATATAAAGGTAGATTTTGTGTGCCTCGGTTAAAAAAACCATTTGTTCATCACAATAAGTTGTAATGAAAAGCTTTTGTACAAACTTAGGATATATACGGAAATTATCGTGACTTGAATTCGACCGAGTGTCTATTTTTTCTCTATCTATGGATTTTTTTTTGATGGAGTTGGAATATACATTTGATTTCTTTGAGATGCTAAAACATGGAGATTATTAGTCATTTATATGGAAGACTCGAAATATGACCCGCTTTTAAATTGGGAGTGACTTTATGGCTCATTCGAATGAGAATTAGCTCGATTCCCATTCAGATGAAAACACATTAGTTGTTTTTGGGAAAAAGTTTGCTCTTGTTGTGCGTGTCGCTGTCTTAGCGTGATACTTACCCCCTCCTTTGCCGTTTGCTGGAGGTTTTTCCTGTGATCTATCTGGGCTGTAACTAAATCTCTCTGAACGTTAGCATTAGGCGGCGCTCTCTCCCCCCTTTGCTTTTTTACTTTTGCTGAAGGATGCTGTATTTTCGTTATCTCTCTGGTAATGAAAATTCGATCCCCTTGGTGGATCGTGTGGAAAAAAAAGATGAAAACATATTAATCCAATTGCAACCCATGTGCAACCGATATATAACTGGAAAAAACTGAGTTTTGTAACTCACCTGCAATCCATATGTAATTAGGATAATCTATAAGGTGCAACTTCCATGCAACCCATGCGCATTTAACTTGGAAAAGTTCATTTGCGACCCCATATGCAACTCACAGGTCACACAAATCACAATGCAAATCTTACGGTTCTAAAGTTGAATGAGTCATAGTTTGATTCTTACTCCCGAATCCAAACTAGCAAAACCATTATAAATCATGTAATGCCACAACCAGCAAATGAGTAGAACCATGCGTTGGACGCCAGCTTATAACGAAAAGTTACGAAACAGAGAATAAGAGGTACATTGTGTGCAAGCAAAAAAAAGAGTTAAAAGTCGGTGAAACTCCTAGTCAAATCTCGGCCGTTGATATATCCTGATGCGGAGCAGGCAGCTGACCCGGGAACCGTTTTCCAAAACCAGAGGGCACGACCGACGCCGACCAACCGAAGCACGAGAAAGGATAGGAGAGCGCATGTGCAGGGCGACGGTGCCGCAAAGCGGCTTGTCACAGGATCACAACCAAGCTGTACGTACGCGGTCTCTCCTCCAGCGCCGGCTCCAAGCTCCCAGAATGGATAAAGGGGGAAAAAGGTAAATGAGATGGGATGCAGAAAAAGTTGAGACCATGCGTGGAATCCTCGAACCATCACCTACAGAGGAAAGAAAATGTGTACGGTACATGTAGGGAACGGAAACAGGGGGGAGAGAGCTACGGTACGCACGCAGCACAACGTGGGCGCGAGGCCACTTTTACTACCCATGGCCCGTTGGCTGCATTGCATGACACCCATCTCATGCGCCTTGCCATTTGATTTGATCGCTTCCGGTCTTTGGCCGGATCACCGACTTGTTTAGTCGTCCGTCGTCGTCGTCTGGTCGTACGATCCCTCTATTATTCTCCGTTGCTCCACAAGAGATATTCGAAATTACTACACCTTTCGACCCTCACAAAGGCGCGGGCATGTGCATTTACCCCCATGAAAGTACACACACATGCCGTATTTTCATGAGTAACTGAGCCAACAAACCTTGATGTTAGCGAACTAACCATTCACCTCGTCTGTCCTCACATCTCATGCGTAGGTAATCTCGTGACTCGGCAAGGGAGTATCGCGACGCAATATTAATGTCACCTTGAGACCGAGCTCTGAAACCTACCTATAATCTCAGTAATTTCATCTCACGATTTGGAACACAAACTCGTACTTTCTCGTTTTTGAAGACGCGGAAAATAGGTGTATTGTTTGAAACAAAAAAAAATATGTGGTTGATTTAACATTTTACAAGCTTGCGGTTGTAAGTAAGTACATCGTCTGATGAACATGATCTTACATACTACATTGTGGTTGCATTCTGCATTTCTGCTAATCGATGCCGTTTGTGCTAGCTTTTTGTCAAACGAGGAACTTAGTATATCTATCGCACTAGTTGTAGCAATGCTGAGATCCTCGTGCCATGCCTTGATTTATGTTACTTGCAAAATGTCATCGGCACATTAGAGATTGACTTGGAGTTATTCTATTTAAATCTCCTTTGCCATGTTGCATCGTCTTGTTTTTGTCCGATTTGAGGTTGAGCTAAAACATTCTATTATTCATTTATTTATACTAGACATTTTTAGTTTTAAAAATATATCCATTCTTTTAACATATATATGATTTTAACACTTACAGTTATCAACTATAGTTGGCAAAATTAACCACGTAATAATGCAACTAAATTTTACAATGCATTAGTTTTGTCATGTAATTTTAACATTGATCCCGAAATCCACTTGAACTAAACTTGAAGGATATATTACTAAGGAAGTGATGTTACTCTTTCAAGGACTATCGCTTAAAAATATGTGGTGAACATTTTTTTTCTAGATCACATAAGTTAAAGTAGAGCAAAATCGTATGTTTTCACATAGTAATTGCATTGTTTTCTGAATTCAAAATAAATGACATATTCATGTATATTTTAGTTTCCTTAAATATCTTGATCAAAACCTCGAAAGGTGGTATTTCTAGAATGCATGATTGTCTATTTTAGGTGTAAGAAAGTAGAAGAGATACTAATCAATAAAGTACTACACATAAATCCTAGAATATACAATTCTATAAGGGTTTTGTCCTAAAACCGATGCATTTGTCATTAATTATTCATTTCAAGGAACAAAATTTATGCCTTTCATGTTCCTCGGTTCAAGAATCTGTTGCCATCACTTCAGACCTTCGGGTGGATGATACGTCTCCAACGTATCGATAATTTCTTATGTTCCATGCCACATTATTGATGTTATCTACATGTTTTATGCACACTTTATGTCATATTCGTGCATTTTGGAACTAACCTATTAACAAGATGCCGAAGTGCTTTTGTTTTCTTGTTTTTGGTTTCGAAATCCTAGTAACGAAATATTCTCGGAATTGGACGAAATCAACGCCGGTCCTATTTTGCCACGAAGCTTCCGAAGACCGAAGAGGAGACGGTGGGGCCACGAGGTGGCCAAACCCTAGGCGGCGCGGCCCCTTGGCCGCGCCGACTGTGTGGGGCCCTCGTGCCCCTCCCGACTTGCCCTTCCGCCTACTTAAAGCCTCCGTCGAAACCCCCGCCGAGAGCCACGATACGGAAAACCTTACGAGATGCCGCCGCCGCCAATCCCATCTCGGGGATTCAGAGATCGCCTCCCCGCCGGAGAGGGGATTCATCTCCCGGAGGACTCTACGCCGCCATGGTCGCCTCCGAGTGATGTGTGAGTAGTCTACCCCTGGACTATGGGTCCATAGCTGTAGCTAGATGGTTGTCTTCTCCCATTGTGCTTCATTGTCGGGTCTTGTGAGCTGCCTAACATGATCAAGATCATCTATCTAATTCTATATGTTGCGTTTGTTGGGATCCGATGAATAGAGAATACTTGTTATGTTGATTATCAAAGTTATGTCTATGTGTTGTTTATGATCTTGCATGCTCTCCGTTATTAGTAGATGCTCTGGCCAAGTTGATGCTAGTAACTCCAAGAGGGAGTATTTATGCTCGATAGTGGGTTCATGTCTCCGTGAATCTGGAGGGGTGACAAGAACCTCTAAGGTTATGGATGTGCTGTTCCACTAGGGATAAAACATTGATGCTATGTCTAAGGATGTAGTTATTGATTACATTACGCACCATACTTAATGCAATTGTCTGTTGCTTTGCAACTTAATACGGAAGGGGTTCGGATGATAACCTGAAGGTGGACTTTTTAGGCATAGATGCAGTTGGATGGCGGTCTATGTACTTTGTCGTAATGCCCAATTAAATCTCACAATACTCATCATAATATGTATGTGCATGGTCATGCCCTCTCTATTTGTCAATTGCCCAACTGTAATTTGTTCACCCAACATGCTATTTATCTTATGGGAGAGACACCTCTAGTGAACTGTGGACCCCGGTCCAATTCTCTTTACTGAAATACAATCAATCTTGTTTCTGTTTTCTCGCAAACAATCATCTTCCACACAATACGGTTAATCCTTTGTTACAGCAAGCCGGTGAGATTGACAACCTCACTGTTTCGTTGGGGCAAAGTACTTTGGTTGTGTTGTGCAGGTTCCACGTTGGCGCCGGAATCTCTGGTGTTGCGCCGCACTACATCCCGCCGCCATCAACCTTCAACGTGCTTCTTGACTCCCTGGTTCGATTAAACCTTGGTTTCTTAGGAAACTTGCGCTGTACGCATCACACCTTCCTCTTGGGGTTCCCAACGGACGCGTGTTGTACGCGTATCAAGCTTTTTCTGGCGCCGTTGCGGGAGATCAAGACACGCTGCAAGGGGAGTCTCCACTTCCCAATCTCTTTACTTTGTTTTTGTCTTGCTTAGTTTTATTTACTACTTTGTTTGCTGCACTAAATCAAAATACAAAAAAATTAGTTGCTAGTTTTACTTTATTTGCTATCTTGTTTGCTATATCAAAAACACAAAAAAATTAGTTACTCGCATTTACTTTATTATCATGTCTAGTCCCGTAGTTGTTACTCTATCACCTGAGGAATCGATCTTCACTTTTAAACAAGGAGGTGAAGAGAATTTTAAAGAAGCATGGTCTAGAATTTTTGATGCTTATAGTAAAACTGAACCTAAAATGACCTTAAGTTTGCTTCTTAGTAATTTCTATTTCGGGCTTATTCTTCGCTATAGATATGCCTTAGATGCTGTAGTGGGAGGAGATTTCCTTCATTGTGATGGGGATCAAGCTTTTAATGCCATAAGGAAATTGATTACATCATTTAGCTCCGATAAAAATTTGAATCCATCTCATGCTAGCATGCATAATAGATTAAACACTATTGAAACAAATATATCCTGTTTAAAAGAAGTGTATAACCGAATTCGCGAATACTATGATTATGTTCCATTAAGCTTCGAACCTTCAATGTGGGTGCCTACCGTTAAAGCTACTATTGGTGGTGAAACTTTTCCTGCTCGTTGTGATATTATGTCCGAGTTTTGCCTCATGCCTGAAAAAATTTATAAATCTTTGATACTTTGGGGACTTACTGAAGGGGGAGAAGAAATAACTCTTACGGATAACTCTGTTGTAATTCCTAAGGGTATAGCTGAAGGTGTTTTCACAACCTTTCTAGGAAGGACGGTATCCACTGATTATCTTGTTATTGAATGTGTAGGGACATGACAAATCACGCTTGGAAGATCCCTGCTGAAACTCATGGGAGCAGTCATAGATGTTGGGAAAGGCACTCTAAATTTTACCTCTACACCCGGATACGGTCATGTGTTCCCTAGACCAAAGAGTAGGAATAAGAGTAAGAAAGGTAAGAGCAACACCCCTGGTAAGAATGCCGATGCACCACCCTTCGATACCACTTGATACACACTTTCTGCGCCTAGCTGAAAGGCGTTAAAGAAAAGCGCTTATGGAAAACAACCCATGTTTTTACCTACAGTACTTTGTTTTTATTTTGTGTCTTGGAAGTTGTTTACTACTGTAGCAACCTCTCCTTATCTTAGTTTTGTGTTTTGTTGTGCCAAGTAAAGTCGTTGATAGAAAAGTTCATACTAGATTTGGATTACTGCGCAGTTTCAGATTTCTTTGCTGTCACGAATTCCGACCTGCCTCTCTGTAGGTAGCTCAGAAAAATATGCCAATTTACGTGAGTGATCCTCAGATATGTACGCAACTTTCATTCAATTTGGGAATTTTCATTTGAGCAAGTCTGGTGCCATTTTAAAATTCGTCAATACGAACTGTTCTGTTTTGACAGATTCTGCCTTTTATTTCGCATTGCCTCTTTGCTATGTTGGATGAATTTCTTTGATCCATTAATGTCTAGTAGCTTTATGCAATGTCCAGAAGTGTTAAAAATGATTGTATCACCTCTGAACATGTTAATTTTTATTGTGCACTAACCCTCTAATGAGTTGTTTCGAGTTTGGTGTGGAGGAAGTTTTCAAGGATCAAGAGAGGAGTATGATGCAACATGATCAAGGAGAGTGAAAGCTCTAAGCTTGGGGATGCCCCGGTGGTTCACCCCTGCATATATCAAGAAGACTCAAGCGTCTAAGCTTGGGGATGCCCAAGGCATCCCTTCTTCATCGACAACATTATCAGGTTCCTCCCCGAAACTATATTTTTATTCCGTCACATCTTATGTGCTTTGCTTGCAGCGTCGGTTTGTTTTTGTTTTTTGTTTTGTTTGAATAAAATGGATCCTAGCATTCACTTTATGGGAGAGAGACACGCTCCGCTGTAGCATATGGACAAGTATGTCCTTAGCTTCTACTCATAGTATTCATGGCGAAGTTTCTTCTTCGTTAAATTGTTATATGGTTGGAATTGGAAAATGATACATGTAGTAATTGCTATAAATGTCTTGGATAATGTGATACTTGGCAATTGTTGTGCTCATGTTTAAGCTCTTGCATCATATGCTTTGCACCCATTAATGAAGAAATACAAAGAGCATGCTAAAATTTGGTTTGCATATTTGGTCTCTCTAAGGTCTAGATAATTTCTAGTATTGAGTTTTGAACAACAAGGAAGACGGTGTAGAGTCTTAAAATGTTTACAATATGTCTTTTATGTGAGTTTTGCTGCACCGCTTCATCCTTGTGTTTGTTTCAAATAAGCCTTGCTAGCCTAAACCTTGTATCGAGAGGGAATACTTCTCATGCATCCAAAATACTTGAGCCAACCACTATGCCATTTGTGTCCACCATACATACCTACTACATGGTATTTCTCCGCCATTCCAAAGTAAATTGCTTGAGTGCTACCTTTAAAATTCCATCATTCGCCTTACAATATATAGCTCATGGGACAAATAGCTTAAAAACTATTGTGGTATTGAATATGTATTTATGCACTTTATCTCTTATTAAGTTGCTTGTTGTGCGATAACCATGTTTCGGGGACGCCATCAACTATTCTTTGTTGAATTTCATGTGAGTTGCTATGCATGTTCGTCTTGTCTGAAGTAAGAGCGATCTACCACCTTATGGTTAAGCATGCATATTGTTAGAGAAGAACATTGGGCCGCTAACTAAAGCCATGATCCATGGTGGAAGTTTCAGTTTTGGATATATATCCTCAATCTCATATGAGAAAATTATTAATTGTTGTTACATGCTTATGCATAAAAGAGGAGTCCATTATCTGTTGTCTATGTTGTCCCGGTATGGATGTCTAAGTTGAGAATAATCAATAGCGAGAAATCCAATGCGAGCTTTCTCCTTAGACCTTTGTACAAGGCATAGAGGTACCCCATTGTGACACTTGGTTAAAACATGTGCATTGTGATGATCCGGTAGTCCAAGCTAATTAGGACAAGGTGCGGGCACTATTAGTATACTATGCATGAGGCTTGCAACTTGTAAGATATAATTTGCATGATACATATGCTTTATTACTACCGTTGACAAAATTGTTTCATGTTTTCAAAATCAAAGCTCTAGCACAAATATAGCAATCGATGTTTTTCCTCTTTGAAGGACCATTCTTTTACTTTTATGTTGAGTCAGTTCACCTATTTCTCTCCACCTCAAGAAGCAAACACTTATGTGAACTGTGCATTGATTCCTACATATTTGCATATTGCACTTATTATATTACTCTATGTTGACAATATCCATGAGATATACATGTTACAAGTTGAAAGCAACCGCTGAAACTTAATCTTCTTTGTGTTGCTTCAACACCTTTACTTTGAATTATTGCTTTATGAGTTAACTCTTATGCAAGACTTATTGATGCTTGTCTTGAAGTGCTATTCATGAAAAGTCTTTGCTATATGATTCACTTGTTTACTCATGTCATATACATTGTTTTGATCGCTGCATTCACTACATATGCTTTACAAATAGTTTGATCAAGGTTATGATGGCATGTCACTCCAGAAATTATCTTTGTTATCGTTTTACCTGCTCGGACGAGCGAACTAAGCTTGGGGATGCTGATACATCTCCAACGTATCGATAATTTCTTATGTTCCATGCCACATTATTGATGTTATCTACATGTTTTATGCACACTTTATGTCATATTCGTGCATTTTCTGAACTAACCTATTAACAAGATGCCGAAGTGCCGCCTGTTTTCTGCTGTTTTTGGTTTGAAACCTAGTAACGAAATATTCTTGGAATTGGACGAAATCAACGCCAGGGTCCTATTTTGCCACGAAGCTTCCAAGACCGAAGAGGAGACGGGTGGGGCCACGAGGTGGCCAAACCCTAGCGGCGCGGCCCCCCCTTGGCCGCGCCGACCTGTGGTGTGGGGCCCTCGTGCCCCTCCCGACTTGCCCTTCCGCCTACTTAAGCCTCCGTCGCGAAACCCCACGAGAGCCACGATACGGAAAACCTTCGAGACGCCGCCGCCGCCAATCCCATCTCGGGGATTCAGGAGATCGCCTCCGGCACCCTGCCGAGAGGGGATTCATCTCCCGGAGGACTCTACGCCGCCATGGTCGCCTCCGGAGTGATGTGTGAGTAGTCTACCCCTGGACTATGGGTCCATAGCTATAGCTAGATGGTTGTCTTCTCCCCATTGTGCTTCATTGTTGGGTCTTGTGAGCTGCCTAACATGATCAAGATCATTTATCTGTAATTCTATATGTTGCGTTTGTTGGGATCCGATGAATAGAGAATACTTGTTATGTTGATTATCAAAGTTATGTCTATGTGTTGTTTATGATCTTGCATGCTCTCCGTTATTAGTAGATGCTCTGGCCAAGTTGATGCTAGTAACTCCAAGAGGGAGTATTTATGCTCGATAGTGGGTTCATGTCTCCGTGAATGAGGGGTGACAAAAACCTCTAAGGTTATGGATGTGTGTTGCCACTAGGGATAAAACATTGATGCTATGTCTAAGGATGTAGTTGTTGATTACATTACGCACCATACTTAATGCAATTGTCTTTTGCTTTGCAACTTAATACTGGAAGGGGTTCGGATGATAACCTGAAGGTGGACTTTTTAGGCATAGATGCAGTTGGATGGCGGTCTATGTACTTTGTCGTAATGCCCAATTAAATATCACAATACTCATCATAATATGTATGTGCATGGTCATGCCCTCTCTATTTGTCAATTGCCCAACTGTAATTTGTTCACCCAACATGCTATTTATCTTATGGGAGAGACACCTCTAGTGAACTGTGGACCCCGGTCCAATTTCTTTTGAAATACAATCATCTGTAATACTGTTCTACTGTTTTCTGCAAACAATCATCTTCCATACAATACGGTTAATCCTTTGTTACAGCAAGCCGGTGAGATTGACAACCTCACTGTTTCGTTGGGGCAAAGTACTTTGGTTGTGTTGTGCAGGTTCCACGTTGGCGCCGGAATCTCTGGTGTTGCGCCGCACTACATCCCGCCGCCATCAACCTTCAACGTGCTTCTTGACTCCTACTGGTTCGATTAAACCTTGGTTTCTTACTGAGGGAAACTTGCCGCTGTACGCATCACACCTTCCTCTTGGGATTCCCAACGGACACGTGTTGTACGCGTATCAGTGGACATCGGTTTTTCCATTTTGGAAGAACTACAATGATGATCCGAATTTTCGGACCACAAGTCAATGAGGGTGAGAAGTAAGCAAGACAACTCTTGTTTTTTTTTTTGGCATGGATAGCATAATACTACTCATTATTTTTTGAGTCTTGTACTACACAATAATGGTATAAATTAAAGTTCAATGTATGAAGAGGAAGGTGATTGTGATATTGTAATATTGTCCTAACACTAGGACGGCCCGGATATATATTATAGTAGCACACCGTGGGACATGGCATTTTTGCACTCAGAAGCATATGCTACTTATTTTTTTAAAGCATTTTAAATGAATTTTAAAATGTTAAAAATTCTAACAAGCCCTCATTACAAAATTCTTACGCCTTTCAATGCTCACAAACACGCATGTGTATTTACTCCCATAAAAGTACACACGGACCCTATTTCCATGAGTAACTACGAGGAACCGAGCCGACAAATTATGATGTTGACGAAGTAACCACTCACCTCGTCTATTTCACATCTCATACGTAGCTAATTTCGTGAGTCGGTGAGGGAGTCTTGGGACGCAATATTTATGTCACCTTGAGCTTGCGACCGAGCTCTAAAGCCTACCTATAATCTCAGAAGTTTTAGCTCATGATTTGAACACAAAATCTGACTTTATCGTTTTTGAAGAAAGAGAGGAAAATGGATGTATTGTTTGACAAAAAATATGTGGTTGATTCAACATTTTACAAACTTGCAATTGTACGATATGTGCATGGTCTTCTTTATCGTCCGATGGACATGATCTTATAGACTGCCACCTGGACCCATTCTGCATTTCTGCCAATCGATGCCGTTTGTACTAGTTTTTGTCATTAATTTTGCCAAACAAGGAACTTAGTATATCTATCGCACTAGTTGTACCAATGGCGAGATTATGGTGACATGCCTTATGTTATTTGCACAATGTCACCGACATTGTAGAAATTAACTTTGTGGTATTCTATTTAATGTTGTATCGTCTTGTTTTTGTCCGATGTGAGGTTGAGGTAAAACATTCTATTATTCATTTATTTGTACTATACATTTTTTACTTTTAATTTTTTCCCATTTTCTCGACATATGATTTTAGTAAGTAGAAGGGATACTAATCAATATAGTACTGATAAATCCTAGAATATACAATTCTATAAGGGTTTTGTCCTAATATATGCCTTTCATGTTCCTATTTTGGGACCACAAAACAATGAGGGAGAGAAGTAACCAAGCCAACTATTTTCAATTTGGCATGGATTGCATGCTAGTATTCATTATTGTTCTACATAGTAATAACTTGAATAAAAGTTCAATGTATGAAGAGGGAGGTGATTGTGATATTGTAATATTGTTCTAACATTAGGATGAACCTGATAAATATTATAGTGGCATATCGTGAGACAAGTTTTTTTTTTTGCACTCGAGAGCATATATATGCTCATGATTTTTGAAATGTGTTTTAAATGAATTTTAAAATGTTAAAAAATTCTGACAAAAAATGTAGGACTTACATCTCGACGTTCTAAGTGCTTCCAAAGTTGATTCAGGGAAAACCAATATTATTTGTATCATACCATAAAAAAATACATAATTATGTGCTAACAATATCCTTCACAAGACATTTCTTAATATTTTTTGCACATGACACAAAAAATTCGATTGTCCGCGAAACTTGGCGTGTGCACATAGAATGCTAATATGTACGTGCGAAAATTTTATTTACATTTGTTTTGACATTTTAAAATGTCTTTTGCGGTGTTAGTGGCATGTTCCTGCATTCATATGAACATATCCTATATTCCTATGTGAAGTATTTCTATAAGAATCTTGTAGTACAAATCCTATATGAATAAAACATTAGGTCATACCTTATGGAAAAACTACTTTGGCACAATCAAATATAACTCATCTTCGTATAGGATTTAACTAGCCATGACATCCTAATACTATACTTTTTCTATTCCTATGATTTACCTATCCTATGAATCAAACGGGCTCTAAGAAGCAGTAGTGAGTATAGTGAGTGAGTGAGTGGCGCGGCAGCAGGCCTGGAACGGGGACAACTCACGGACGATTGTAACGAATCCATGCTAGCCGTTGATTACAGATTGAATGGGTGGGGGTGGGGACTGGGACTTTCTGAACCCGGTCGCGTCTCCTCTCATATCTCAACCGTGGATCATCTCCTGATTCGGCCTAATTTTAGAAAGTTTAGCACGCCTTTTGGAGCTTACTTCCTTATTTAAGAAAAAATAACACATAAAATGTATGTATTGTTAGACGGGCAAATTTTAACTCAATATTCATATGCATGATGTTTTAATATTTTAAAACCTATATATGTGTTTGTTGTCTGTGCAACAAAAGCTACATTTGCCATTTATTTTTATTGCCTTTTTGCCGCATAGGGATTGGACCAGTGGTAAAGATATTGAGATTGGACATCGGTACAACCACATATTTTTTTAATTTACAGCCAGGATATCATGAGGGTGTGTCGATGTATTTCTCTTTTCAGAAAGCTCGTGAACCCTGAGGCCATGAATTTCAGCGTCATGATAGGTCAACATGATTCTCAAGAAATAATATTATGATCTCTTCGGAATGGGGTGTAGCGAGCAAGGTTTCTTTCTCGTTGCCAAAATAAAAAGAGTCAGCTCACTCATGCATGTTCGTGATTCACGAGCCATTTCGCACGGTACGGTATCCATCCATCCACGATGAATCCAAAGGTTGGTGTTGGGGTTCCATATTTACAATCTTGAACTTGTCCAAATGTAACTCAATACTTCTTGTTCTCAAAAATTTCGGAACTCCACTAGGACAGTTATGAAATATTGACTAGAATATTTATGAAACTTGGCTAAAAATGTAGGAAACTCCACTAGATTTTTTACGAAACTATTAAAACCATGAATGGATGTTCTAGACTAATTTCATAGTTTCACCATGGTGGATTTTGATACAATACAAGGTTGCTTTTACAATTATTTTGTCACCAAACCAAAAAAAAACATGTGTTGATTTAGATAAATTACAGTGATATTATTATAAGTTGAATGTGACACATTGCAAGACAATGCAAAAGATTTGGTTTCATATGAAGAATACCTTTGTACCAAGAAACTTGAGATACACAAACTTTTGCAGCACATTCTAAACTGAACTCAACTATACATGCGTTATCAGGTAATTCAAGTGGTTGATGT
Organism: Lolium multiflorum; assembly: GCA_030979885.1. Classification (NCBI taxonomy): domain Eukaryota; kingdom Viridiplantae; phylum Streptophyta; class Magnoliopsida; order Poales; family Poaceae; genus Lolium; species Lolium multiflorum. The sequence continues at coordinate 253,625,067 of CM061752.1, read as the reverse complement.
TAGCATATACATTGTAATGTCATGTTTATCTAATATTATTAGGGCTCTCTTCACTGCAATACCAACAAATTTATCCTCTCGAATTTTGTGTGCCTCTTCTTGTATCAAATTTGAGTTCGCAATTGGAAATGGTAATAACCCATATATTTAGTCTTATTAAGTAAACTAAGAGAAACTCAATCAACTCATTATTATTTGTTTAAATTACATTTGAATAAGCTTGGCATATTATTATGCTAACATGTGTTTATTCCAATATAATCGAATGGTAATATATGAGTGCGATATGCATTTTCGAGGAATAACCACACACTAAATTAATCAACTAATGAGATATTGTAACCTTGCTTTTATGTGCATGTCCAATAGTATAAGCCTTTTACATACTTTTGATCCGACCCGTTTGTAAATTTTTGGTCTAAGTACACAATTGTCATGCACTAATTCAGAAAAATGTTATCCTATCAATCACTTAATAATATTTGTAGGCTCTTACTTATACCACTTTCTAAGTAATTATTCTTCAAGTGAATTGTTGTTATTTATGATTGACATGATTTTTGTAGTAAAATAATTTTGCATTTGCTCTCAATATGTTAGTATCGTGTGATGTTTTTATGACATAGGATCGATAGAAAAGTAGGATTGAGAGTTTAAGAAGGGTTTGGATGCTCTACTACTTAACTATAAGCTATATATAAGAGCTTAAGATGGAATTCAAGAACCGGTAGATGTGTCATATAGGGCTATTGTTTTAAGCGTAAATTTCAAAGAATTCAAAAATACATTGGAGTTTGAGTTGCTAAAGATATAAAGTAAGAAGAGCCTAAGTGGTTCCATTTCCATATATATATATATTAATATTCTTTGGAAACAGATAAAAACACAAGATATTTCTCTTTACAACACAAGAACTGTTTTGTGGAAGGGGATAGAAACCTATCCCCTCCGTTCAAATGAATAATGCTTGTAAAATTTAGATAAAAATCAACGTCCTCTAAATTTGACCAATGTTATAAACAAAACTCTGGAAATTTATGTTACCAAATTCAATACTAATAGATTCATCATAAAATACTTTTTCATAATACATTTGTCTTATGTTGTATATGTTTATATTTTCTTCTTTACATTCGGTCAAACATAAGACTTTTGACTAAATTTGTAAGCCATATTCTTCGGAAGGGAGGTAGTATTTGATCATCATGCTTGCTACATGGGCACAAAAACCATGTCAGCCGACTCATTCTATGCCAGACCGTGCCATGCGCGTTGTGCCAAGCCCTATCGCACCTTACTCGTGTCGTGCCTAAAGTTGGTTGAGTTATAACTTAATTCTCACCCGGATGCGAATTAGCATAATCGTTGTAAATTATAAGACCGCGACCATCAAAAGAGTAGACCCATAGGGATACCATCTTACATGGAAAACTTACAAACCAGGGAAGAAAAAGAACATAGTACAAGCAAAAGAAAAAAAATTAAGTTAAAAGGCTAACGGCTTGGAATCCTATGTTATATTAGAACCCTAACGAGACTTCAAGTCATGTTTGTTGAATTTATTTAGCTCGTAATTTGAATGTGGTAGAATATAAATTGGCTCGTTCCGCGGAGCCTTGAGTTTGTAATCTGCTTTCAGCCGGTGTGATCCCGGAGATGATCCAGGAAGAAGTATTAACGATGTCATTTGATCAATAAAGTACCACATTTTTCTCTCGAAAAAAACTCAAACTACCGATCAAATCTGGGCCGTTGATATTACCGATGCGCGGGGCAGGCAGCTGACCCGGGAACCATTTCCAAAACCGGACGCCACGACCGACACCGACCGACCGGCGCAAAAGAAAGGATAGGAGAGCACATGTGCAGGGCGACGGTGCCGCAAACCGCGGCTGGCTCACAGCCGGCGATTCGTAGCTGTACGTACGCGGTCTCTCCTCCAGCTCCAGGATGGATAATAAAGGGGAAAGAAAAGGCAAAGGAGATGGGTGCAAGAAAAGTTGCGACCATGGAATCCTCAAACCATCACCTACAGGGAAAGGCAAATGTAGATGCATGGAAAACGAAACAGGGGAGAGCTACGCACGCAGCACAACGTGGGCGCGAGTACGCAGCCACTTTCACTCACCCTTGGCTCGCTGCATGTTACCCCGCTCTCATGCGCCTTGCCAACTGATTTGATCGCTTCTGGTCTTTGGCCGGATCACCGACTTGTTTAGTCGTCGTCGTCGTGTAGATCGTACGACCCGTCTATTATTCTCCGTTGCCCCAGAAGAAATATTCGATACCCATTCTCTTGTCAAGCTGCGGCTAGGCCCCATCCAGCAGGATACGCGCATCAGTGAGCAGCACTAGTGAGAATGAGTGAGTGAGGGAGTGGTGCGGCAGCACGCATGGATCACCAACGAGCAGAGCCGGAGGGGATGGACGCGGGCTGCAGAAGTAAAGACAAAACTTTCGAAAGAAGTCCACGTAACCCGACCCCTAAGTATTATGTTTGGGACATTAAACCCCCCTAACTATTAAATGGGACAAATCACCCCCTAAGAGCAATTCCAATAGTATAGCCAATTGCTGGCTATAATAAGATGCCATGTCACTTGTAGTTAGCATATAGCTAATATGTACAATAGTTGACTATAAGAATGAAGTACTTTATAAACATATGGTCCACCTTTCACTCTCACAAAGTGCATAGGAGCACGTGCAAGAGCTGGCTATTGCATAGTAGCCCACCTCCCTTCTCTCTCCTCTTCTCTCTCCTCCAACTAAGCACATATATTATATTTAAACCCTTATAGCCAACTGACTAAGCCTTATTGTACTTGCTCTAACTATGGAATACCGGGCAACTCACCCCCTCAATCTGGATTAGGCTGTTTTGGGATGAGATTGGCTGTTTTGACAGTTGTTTGATCCGGTCACACATGGTCCGGTCGAACCAAATACTAGAACCGTTTATTCTGGTCCTCTCCCCCGACCCGTGTGCTCTGCTCTCTCCGTGCCGCTCCTCTCTCTGCAGTCCGGGCTGCTCCTCTCTCTGAAGCGCTTCGCTTCTCTCTCCATCGGCGCAGACGTCAAATCCGATGATCGGGGGTTAGGCATGGTCTTGGTGAGTTCTGATCCGCTCCTCTGTCCCGCACTGCGCCGCTCTGTTCCGCTCCTCTGTCCCGCACTGCGCCGCTCTGTTCCGCTCCTCTCTCCACCGTGCTGCTCCTCTCTCCCGGCGACGCAGGCGAGGTCCAGTCCGATGATCGGCAGCTCTAATTGAAGACTCGAGGTCGGTTCTCGAATCAGTGCAGGTTTGTTCAATTTTTCACCCCGAAGGAGCTACCCATTTCCCTCTTTGTGTGGAGGATGGACTCGATGACGGCTGGACAGAAAAGGCTGGGCTTTTGTTTTGATATTTCTTCAGTACATGTAGGCTGCCCGTGTGAGTGTTAGCTGGGCTACGTCTAATAGAGATGATGCAGTACTGAATAAGTTAGGGAAATCAGTTAGCTGGGCTACTACGTCCATTTCTGTTTCAGCAAATGAGAGCTCAAAGCGATGTGCTTTGTTTGTCAATATGGAACCTTGCATCGATCGCTGAAGCTTCAGTACAAGCTTCCTCCAATCGCTGGAGCCCACTGGACAACACCACGGAGCAGCGATCGCTCGAAGCTCCACCCTCTCTGCTGATCTGATCAATCGAGGTCAGAGCGACGGCGGACGCGCATCTGCTCGAGTCGGGAGGATCTCCACCCTCTCTGATTTCTCTTCAATCGGGAACGAATTGGGGAGCAGCTCCAATCTCACTGAATCGGGGACGGCCGCGGTCGATGCAACCTCTCTGAGCTCGGCAAGATCGACTGGAACGCGGCGCAGCAGCGGCGCGGGACAGGCAGAGCGGCGGCGCAACAGCGGGCAGAGCGGCGGGATTTTGGTGTCGCTATGCTCTCAAAACCACTGTCCACGTGGACCAAACAGCTCTCAAAACAGCTAAATCCGGTTTTGAGGGGTTGGAGGGGGTAAGTTGCCCGGTATTTCATAGTTAGGGGGGTGATTTGTCCCATTTAATAGTTAGGGGGGGTTAGTGTCCCAAACACAATACTTAGGGGGGTTATGTGGACTTCTTTCCAAAACTTTCCTAGTTTTTTTTTAGTTCAGAAGTAACCCACATACTTTCTGGGTTTTTGAAATTCCAGAACTCCACCAAGACAATTATGAAACACCAATAAAAATTTAAGAAACTCAACCATTTTTTAGGAAACTCTCCAAGTTTCTTTTATTGAAACTATTGAACCAAGGATGGATATTCTAATCCAATTTCATAATTCGACAATGGCCAATTTCGATACAATACAAGGTTGTGATTACAAATCTTTGAACGGCAAAACACACAATATGTGATTTAGATAAATTACGGTGGTACAGTTACATGTTGAATGTGACACGTAACACAATGAAACTATTTTAGTTTTACATGAAGAATATTTTGTATCAAGAAAGTACGAGGTATCCAGACATTTGCAGCACATCCTGAGTTGAACTCGATGGTACAGATTCAGTTATCATATAATTCAAGTGCTTGATGTTATAAGACCAAATGCACTGTACCGTGTTTCTAATATGCCAAGGGCTTTTGGTACCAATGACAACTGACCCTCTTTCTATTTTTTGTGGCTCTTGATGCAGCCGCGTCGAGATCGTAGTTTGGAAGTGTAACAACCAATATGTTTATACTTATTAAGAAACCTAAAAGAAAATAAATTAACTCATTGTTATTTGTTTAGAGTTTGATAAGTTGTGTTTATTATCGTGCTAACATGTGTTCATTACAACATAATCGAATGGTAATATATGAGTGCAATAACTATTTTTGCGAAATAACCACACACACAATTAACCAATTAATTAGATAGTGTAACCTCACTTTTATGTGCATGGTACAAGCCTTTTATATACTTTTGATATGACTTGTTAATAACTATTAGCCTAAGTACGCACTTTTCATACATTGATTCCGGCATATGCTATCCTCTTAATCAGATATTACTAATACTTATAGGCACTTACTTATAGTGTCTTGTAAATAGTTATCCTACAAGTGAATTGTGATTATTTGTGATTAATGTCATTTTCGTAATAAGATATTTATGCATTTGCTCCCAATTTGTTATGCACAGATTGAATAATACGATTGGGTGTTGAACGGAGGTTTTGGATGCTCTACAACTTAATTTTAAGGTATATATATAAGAGCTCAAAATGGCCTTCTAGATATATGTATTAGATATGGCTAGTGGTTTAAGCGTAAATTGCAAGGAAATCAAAAATACCTTGGAGTTTGAGTTGTGCAAGATATATAAGTAAGAAGATCCTAAGTTTTTCCAAATATCTAAATAAAATATTATTTGAAACTGATATTTCATATGTTTATGGCTGAAGCTGGTGCTAGAAGAAGAAAGAACAAGATATTTCTCTTTACCACATGAAAATTGTTTTGTAGAAGGGGATAAAAACCTATTGGACCATCATGCTTGCTACATGGACACGAAAATCACGCGAGCTGACTCATTCTATGCTGGACCGTGTTGTGCATGCTGTGACGAGCCATGCTACGCCTTGGCCACGTCGTGTCTAAGCCAAACACACTTGCCCGGGCTGGTCACACATGTGTCTGTGCATACCAAACCCTGTCTCCGATCAAGTTCTGGTTAATCATGACCTTCTTGCCTTGTCACCGACAAAGCAGGAGGAGCGGAATAGAGGCAAACCCTAGGGAACCCAAAACTAGAAAATGGGAGCACCGGTGGCCTACCACAGTACCACGCCCTACACCAAACACCAGCTCAGAGCAAGTATAACAGTATGCTATAAAACTACTTACATGACACCTTTGTCTATTGGGAGGAGAGAGAGAGAAAATTGTGAACTCTTATGCAAGAGCGAATGTCTAGGCATGTTTCTAGGTCGAAACATTAAATAAGAGAAATCACAAGAAAAGTTCTACTAGCTCCACAATAACAGGCACCACTCCCCCCGCACCCCTCCCAAACCCTAAACGCTCCCCGCCGCCGCTGCCGGTAGCGCCGCCGGGCAAAAGCCGCGGGGCGCGGCGGCGGCGGCCTCTACTCGTTGCCGTGCTGGGACGGCGACCGCGATCCCTCAATGCTCGCGGCGGCCGATCGGACTTGGTGATGGGCGGCGGCGGTGGCAGACCTCTGCGCGCCGGCCAGACGCGGCAACCCCTTGCCTTCCGCCGGATCTTCACCGCAGCATGCCGGAGGGGCTGGTGGCGGGCAGCGGCCAGGCCATGATCTGCGCCACCTTCCCCCCGCCTCTCGTCCATGTGTGGAGGCGATCTCGGGCTTCTCCCGCGACACGAGGTCGCCCGGGGCAGCAGCCTGGGGTACGACGGTGGAGGTGGCCCTCTTCTTCGCCGAAGAGGGTCGGCCTGCGGTTGGTGGTGGTGGATCTATCGATATATCACCGCATTCTGGCGGCGTGATGGAGGAGCTTGGAAGCGGGTGTCGGTGTCACCGGTGGAGGGTTGGAGTGGCTAGCCCGGGATGGTCGCCGACGTGGGGGTCCGACCTGTATAAAGGCGGCGGTCCTAGGGCCTCTCTTACGTGAAGAGGAAGACCTACCGGAGGCCTGGACTCGTGATTTGGCCGGTGTGTTGAGTTCCGGAAGGCTCCGCGGCGAATGTAACAGTACTTTTTGCCTGGAGTTTGCTGGATCGGTGGTATTCGGTCGTGCGCACCATGCTTTTATTCCGACCGTTTGGTTCTGGAGGGAGCGGCGTGAAGCTTTTTTTGTGTTGACATCAAGTGACTATGGATCCATGATGAAAGTCAGAAGAAGAGAATTTCATGAAGGCCAGAGGGGAGGACTAGCTAAGGGAGGTTCAAGTCTGCGCGCTGTTGAGAGACTTTCTTGGTGTTCCGGGCTTCACAGCAACGGTATGAAAGTGGGGGCGACAACACATATGAAGTTCAGAGTTCTATCTTTCAGGAAGAAAACCCAAGGTCTGGCCTTAACTAGTTGTGCGTGGCAATGACCTTGTTGGAGGCATTGTTTTGAGAGCGGGGACTATCTTCGGTGAAAACCTAAGATCTCGATCGGGTGACGACGGTGTTAGAGCACTGTTCCCTTCTTGGAGGCGTCGTTTTTGAAGAGTGTGTATTTCAGGTGTTGTCTTGGCGGTGGATGTATTGCTGTTGTTAGGCCCGAGATGCTGTAACGGGGCTTTTGTTTCTTAGTTTTCTTTTTCTTTTTTTGGCTGTGTGCATCTGTAGTGCCATTAGGGTGGTGCGTTGTTGCAGAGGCTGGGTATAATTGGTATCATTTTGATATTAATATATTCCCTTTATCGAAAAAAGCTCCACAATAACAATATGTGATGTTGCATCAACCGCTTTTCTGCCATGGCATCTTTGTTTCAAATACCGTAACTAAAATTATTTCCATGGGAGGTACAGAACCCTCTTGCCACACATATAAACCCTGCCATGGAAAGATTTACACATAAAACTTTTTCCCCGGCATCGTAAACCTTAGATTGATCATCTAGTCATTTTTGTTCATCATCTAAATGTAGATGCTTCCTAAGCCGCCACCATATCAACCGTAATTAGAGCGTGTACAAACTTACCTACATGTAATCATCTCCATCCTTTATAATTAAATGGCCTAACTCTTGCAGAATTCTTGAAACTAACACCAAGTCCACTTGCATGCACCGGGTACAAGTGTGCAATAATCATGGCGATGCAGACGAGGTCAACTCATTTCGACTTAACCATGGTGGAAAACGAGCATACAGAGGTTATGCCCTTGGACCATATTTCATATTTTTAGGCAAATACAGATATCAATGCATATATCACCGAATGTGAATGCAGAGAAGATGTTATTTGAATAATAGACTCATGAGATATGATAAATCACGATATCACAAACAATGCCATGTTCCGCACAAATAATGAATTATTACAGCAGATTATACTTTCCTTATCTGACCACACAAAATAACACATTTTTTTGCGGGAAGCACAAAATAAGACTTTGTAGCAACTTTGTTTGGTTATTATGGTGGATAATTAGGTCATGGGACTAGTAAGTCTGCAACTGTAAAGTTTGCTTTTTTTTTCGATAAAGGGAATATATTAAAGTCTGCAACTGTAAAGTTTGCTATAGTTGCTAATATTATTTCCAGTCCAGAGTTCCATACATCTTTAGGTCATGGAATAAAGGTATCTCCAACAATGTTGACAAAGAAACATTAGGCGAAGTGAGTGGCATGCAGAGCTATCGTGCATGCACCCATCATGCCGAGGACCTACACGACGGGCAGGCATCCATCGCTAGCAACGTACTGCATACATACGACGACCATTGCCTTACAAGTAAGGCAAAGTGGCAAAAGAGACAAAAACTTTCTGCTATGTTTATTTCTTCTGTACTTATTCTCGTATCGAGCAACGCTTCCAACTTCCATCCATGTACTCGGCATTATTTTGTAGATTGGGCTATGTACGTACGCATGTATAGACAGACTGACAGAGTATATAGGTAGCCGATCGATCGACACTGATGGTTTGGTACTTTGGTCCATCGCTTTCACGGCGGACTAGAGTAGAATATAGAGTTAGTTGCAGCCTTGCAGGTGCACAGGCCGTGAGATCACTTTGACTTACATGCATTATTGCTCTGATTGGTTTACAACCGGCCATCGATCGAGCTCGCCGGACGAAGGTCATGGCGTTCAATTTGTTAGAGCATCTCCACTCGTCTCCCCACAAGCTCCCCACGGCCACTTTTTTTCATCCGAACGGCGAAAAACGGCCCAGTCAGGCCCCCGGTTCCTCGTTTTGGTCCGGATTTGAGCCTATTTTCGTCCGGACTCCCCATGCCATCCTCGGTTTCCCGGGGGATGAAGCTAAACCAACCGCCCACGCCCACGTGTCTACTCTTTCGTCCGGATTCCCGAGCCATCCTCTTTTCCCCGAGAAACGCCGCTTTGGGAGCACGACTGGAAACTACTCCTCCCCACGCCAAATCTTCCTCCAATCCGGACGAAAATTTCGCCGGATTTGGGCGTGGGGAGCGCCAACGAGTGGGGATGCTCTTAGGTCTCGCGATATGGACGCTAGCTAGACGCTTACTCCGATGGCGATGGGTGCAAAGCCACAGCTGATACCGTACACCCCGGCCTGGCCGCCTGGCCCTTCTTAACAATACAGATCCCCAATAGTCTTTAGCTTCATGTTTTGTAGAGGTCCATTCTCGTTCTTAATTTGGTTAGAAGTTTTGGTACCACTCTTATAAAATTTCCTCCTGAAAAGGCATTGCTTCAGAAGGAAGTGATCCGAGATTTGGATTCTGGCCATCTTAAAAGACGGTTTGGACTCTGGCAGAACAAGAGAACAATGTTGTAGCAGAGATGGGTAACTTAACCTTCGGCTGAGATAAACCAAAACTGTATCTATTTGGATATATTATTTTTGTCCATTGTTCTTGAACAGGTTGGTATTTCAAGTGAACTAGTTTCATAAATGCAATTTGATATCGTATCATAGCAAATAGCCACGACAAGTTGACGCTCGGACCAACCCTTGGTGTTTTTAAGCGCTTGCCCGTGGAGAAATCATTTGTTCTCGTTATAGGCCTATGGTCAGGGCCTTATACAATGACGTCAATTTGCCGAAGGAAACACGTTTGTTTTCAGAAATGAAGCGTTGGGGCAAATTGATGCAGAAATAACTAATGATTTATCGTAATTTTTGTGAAACAAACCATCCACAACAATATGTAGTAGGCATCTCGTGGTTGCGGCAGAGTTTCAAAAGTTATTTGTTTTTAGATTTTAGTTTTTTTTGAACTTTTGCAATATTTGTTGCTTATTCTACTGTGTTACCGGATATTCCCCAACATGGCAGATTGACCCTAGATAAAGGCCCTGGTGGTATAAGAAAAATAATGCAAAACAATGGCCAGAAGTCCATTAAGTATCGAAGAAAGAAGTGATACTTGTCTGAAAACATTGTTATTTTGTTACATAAACAAGCCCGTGGCAATAGCACGGCCGTATTCCACTCAGCTGGGCAACCCGCAGCAGAAGTTCCAGAAATCATCTTTTTATTCATATATTCTCATGATTGCCATTGATAAATATCCTCGCCCCCAACCTTTGCTACATCGTCCATTTTCCCCTTTTAGCAGCCGCCTCTCACACAAGCTTGACAAGATCAAATCCCTTACTTAAGCGTATGATCCCTCTGATTAAGAAATATTGTGTTTGATCTCTGAACAATTGCTAATCAACTTACCACTATTCTATTTCTTTATACCGATTTTTTTAACTTTTTATAGCTGCAAAATACTTCTCAACAAATGATCTTAGTCTTTATCATATTTATATTATATTTTAATAAATTAACCAATCCATTATAAAAAATAAAATCAGTAAACTATTTTTAAAATTTTGTATCGTTAACATTGGTTGTGGAAATTGTAGTTTCACTAAGTTTGAAGATTGTATTATAGTCAACATTATGTTAGATGTCTCCTTGAGACACTACTTTTTAAAACCCTATAGTTAAATCGTATTCTTATTGGTAAGAAGAAAAGAGAGTAAAATCACATGTCATCAAAGATAAATTCTTACACTCGGATGAACTTCAACTGTATGTACTTGTTCATGAACTTCCTTAAGTATTACTAGTTACCTCTAGAGCTAATAGAGGTTTCTCGAATAAATTATTCTTGAGAAAAGTTTCTTGGATATTACATAATTGACTATTTTAAGTGCAAATAAGTAGACCAAATAGCAACAATTTACCAAATATAAAGTCAAGAATACAGAAAATATCTATGAGGCATTAGTCCTCTGAATTTTTCAACTGCTCATTTAATTGTCCGTTTCTGGCCAATTTTAATCGTCGCATTATTAGCTTGCATCGTATGTTCACTTAGCACTTGGTACTGATGTAACATCACTGATCACAACACACATGAAATAGCCTAATTTATTTGTTTGATCGACACACTTATATTTTTTTTTGGTGTACTTGGTAAAATAGTAGGACTTGGAATTAATAAATATGCAAGGAATTTTACCCTTTGTTTTCTTTGATTGATTTGTTGTATGCATGTGGTGTACATGATGCACAGGGCGAGCTTATGTCAATACATATGTGTGGTCGATTTTTGTTTTGTTTTGCGGGTATATGTGTGGTCGATTAAACATGAAGAGAGGAAGTAGTAGGTAGCTACGGAGGGAAAGGCAAGAGCAGGAAACGAAAGAGGGGATGGACACAACGTGGGCGCGAGTACGCGGCCACCCTTTTTACACTCTCGCTGCATCCCGCATGTTACCCGTCTCGTCTCGTGCATTATTCGCTTCTTCTACTCTCGGTCGGATCAGACTACACCACTTGTTTAGTCGTGTCGATCGTAGCATCATCCAATGATTCAATACGAGTGAGCTGAGTATCATCGTGTGGCCTCTCTCGCTGCATCTAGGGTCCACCAGCAGGATGCGCGCACGACATTAGTAGTCAGATCAGTCATCAGTGATCAGTAGCGAGAGCGAGTGATGCGGCAGCACGCAGGGGTCACGAACCGCGACAGCTCACAGCACGTGACGCCGGCCGGGGCGCGGGGAGCCCCATGTGAGATGCGACCGCCGTATACGCTTCATTCTACGCCGTCGATCGCGAATCTAACGGGCAGGAACCGTCTGGCCGGAGGAGATGAATCCCGGCCGGGGATCGCGCGTCGGCGCGTGGACTCGACGCCTTGTTTTGCGGTGACGGCGAAGAAGACAGGGCCAATCACGGACGATTAGAACTGTTGCACGTCCCGGTTTGCTCTTGTCTCATGGACTGGACAGTCAGCTAGGTTTTCATTTCGCAAGAAAAATAAAGCTAGGTTTTCTAAGTCCACACTACTCGCCGGAGTGCTATGGTTCCTCTCTCCTTGATCATAGGTGACCGGCGTTGTCTCTCTCTGGTGTTGTGCCTTGGTCCTCCAATCCCTCATTGGCATGACAAGAAACACTCAAGACTCGTAAGCAACTCAAGATCGACTCTTTTTTTTGCTCAAGTAGAAATCCACTGGAAAAGAAATGAGCTAAGCATGAAGCTCTTATATAGCTTGTTAATATAATTACGGTTAATATAGTTTCGACGCGGCGTTTTGGCTATCTGGTGCATATGCGCCATTTCTTTAACATGCATTCTAACATAAGAAAATGTTAATTTTTTTTTTTGCATCTACATATCCATATCCTGTTGTGCTCACAAAGTTGGTTAAAAAAACGAACTTTTGTGTGTCCTTTGCAAAATGACAAAATTCGGTCCTAAAATAAGGCTTCTCTCACGAGACATTTTTTGTTTCTATTTTTTACACAAGCCACTGAAAATGTCGCCTTTCGCGAAACTTCATCATGGAAACATAGAATGTTGAGATAATCGTGCAAAGTTATTCTAAATAATTTAACATTTTGGATTTTTATTCATGGATAACGGGCTCCGAGATCAAAAGTGCATTACCGAATATTTATAGTATATGTTAAAGGATCCTGTCTCGAAAAGGATGTCCTACGAAATTTTTTCTGGGTCGAGGGACTATGATAGTTTAATATCTTATATGTTGTGGATGTGATTTATTCCTTCTACCATGAATGTGATTTAATTAAGAAAATACAAGAAGGTTAATTTCTTCCTTCAATATGCTGTGGATGAGATTTTTGTTCCTCCTTTATCAAAAAATATTGATTTTTATTTTTATTTTTCTTAGCTCAAAAGTAGCTCGAAGGAGATCGTTACAAGTTGAGCATGAACCAATAGTATTTGATCATCCTGCTTGCTACATGGGCACGAAAACCATGTGAGCCGACTCATTGTATGCCAGATCGTGCCTTGTGCGTTGTGCCGAGCCATGCGGTGCCTTACCCGCGTCATGTTCGAGCCAAACACACGTGCATCTGCGTGCCTCACCCGGACACCGATTAGGTCCAAGTCAATTATAACCTGTGTTGCCTTATCACTAACAAAGCATGAGGAGCGGAAGGGAGGCAAACCATAGGGGAACCTCATAATAGACATGGGGAACCTCCCATGGGCCACATGTCCTCCTCCCTTTGTCTCCGTCATTTTTGATCTACTACTATCATCACCATAATCCCTATTGATGTGACTTATGCGCACACCCTCCCCTCATAGCATTTTCTGTGGGAATCTATTTATTGCCACGGTAAAATATTAAGCTAATACAAAAGATTGGCGTGTCTCTGCAATGATAAACGGTTTCTGGCGTCACAATAACAAAATTTGACATTGCATCAACCGCTTCTCCAGCATGGCATCCCAGTTTCCAATATTTAACGAAAACTTTTTTCATGGGAGGGACTACAAAACCCTCTCGCCACACATGTAAACTCTACCATGGCAACATAAAACCTTAGATTGATCATTAAGTCAATTTTTCATCATCTAAATCTAGATGCTCCTGAGCCCCAACCACGCCAACCCTAATTAGAGTGTCTATGACTTACATACATATATGGTAGTCATATTCATCATTTATAATTAATTTTCTTGACTCTTGTGGAACTCTTGATACGAACACAAGTCCACTTGCATGTACCGGGTACAAGAAATACGAAGATGTACCAGAGGTCAACTCAAAACTGAACTAGCTAGGGTGGCAACATAACAAATTGAGATTATGCCCTTGCCCCCAAATTTCATAATTTTAGGAATATATGGACATCAATGCATATATCATCAAATGTGAATGTGGAGATGTTACTCGAATAATAGATGTTGGGGTTCGTAGCATAGAAAACAAAATTTTTCCTACCGCAAGACGAATAAATCCAAGATCTAATCTATGGAACACCCAAGATCTAATCTACAAGATCGGAGCAACGAGATTGATATGAGACTAACCCTCGAAGATTTCCAAAGCCTACGAGATTAGATCTCGTTGTTGGTGTAGACGATCGTCCCCGTGCTGCAATCCGGCAGCACTTCCGTACTCGGTCGCGCGTACGGTGTCGATGAAGCCCTTCCTCTCCCCGTTCCAGCGGGCAGCGGAGGTGTGGTAGATCCCCTCGGAATCCCAGCAGACGACGGCGTGGTGGTGGAGGTGGAGGAGAAATTCCTGCAGGGCTTCGCCAAGCAAAGAAGGAGGAGGGAGAGGGGCGGCTAGGGCTTGGGGAAATCATGTGCTGCGCCCCAGCCCTCCCCTCCCTCTTATATAGGCGTGGGGCTGCCTTGGCCCCCCTCCAAGCCTTTGGGTCGGCCAAAACAAGGGGGCAACTTCCCCCAAGTTAAGTCCCTAATTTTAAGGGATTTGATCTTATCCACTTGATCCAGCCACATTGGGGGGCTGGTGTGCCTGGCCCATGTGGGCCTATGTGACCCCTCCGGTCCATGTTGGACGTTCGGGATAGGTGGGCCCCACTATGGTACCCTCCGGAACCTTCTAGAACCTCCGGTACAATACCGAAAAATCCCGAACTTTTCCCCTGAAAATGACTTCCCATATATGAATCTTATTCTCCGGACCATTCCGGACCTCCTCGTGATGTCTTGGATCCCATCCGAGACTCCGAACAAAAACTTCGGACTCCATCTCATATTCCATATCTACTTATGCGACATCGAACCTTAAGCGCGTCACCCTACGGTTCGCGAACTATGGACATGGTCGAGACTCTCTCCGAGCAATAACCAATAGCGGGATCGGAGATCCATAATGGCTCCCACATATTCAACGATGACTTAGTGATCGATTGAACCATTTACATACGATGCCAATTCCCTTTGTCTCGCGATATTTTACTTGTCCGAGGTTCGATCATCGGTATCTCCATACCTTGTTCAACCTCGTTACCGACAAGTACTCTTTACTTACCGTGGTATGTGATCTCTTATGAACTATTCATATGCTTGCAAGCTAATCGATGACATTCCACCGAGAGGGCCCAGAGTATATCTATCCGTCATCGGGATGGACAAATCCCACTATTGATCCATATGCCTCAACTCACACTTTCCAAATACTTAATCCCACCTTTATTGCCACCCATTTACGCAATGGCGTTTGATGTAATCAAAGTACCCTTCCGGTGTAAGTGATTTACATGATCTCATGGTCGAAGGATTAAGGCAACTATGTATCGAAAGCTTATAGCAAATTGAACTTAATGACTTGATCTTATGCTACGCTCATTTGGGTGTGTGTCCATTATATCATTCACCTAATGACATAACCTTGTTATTAATAACATCCAATGTTCATGATCACGAAACCATGATCATCCATTAATCAACAAGCTAGTTATACAAGAGGCTTACTAGGGACTCCTTGTTGTTTACATAACACACATGTATCAATGTTTCGGTTAATACAATTATAGCATGGTATGCAAACATTATCATAAACACAAAGATATATTATAATAACCATTTTATTATTGCCTCTTGGGCATATCTCCAACAGTCTCCCACTTGCACTAGAGTCAATAATCTAGTTTACATATGTAAAGATATAACACCTTGGCCTTCGGTGCTTATCATGTTTTGCTCACGGGAGAGGTTTTAGTCAACGGATCCGACATGCTCAAACGTATGTATTTTGCAATTCATTTGCGTCTCAACGCATCACTCATTTTCCAAATGAGCCGGCATTAATTGTATATGCTTAGTCCTCTGGTGGAACCTTAATTCCGCGGTCTGAAATAAGTCACTAATATTGTCACACACAATATAGCTTCAAAATTCTGACACTGTCGAAACTACACCAAGTTCTCCAAGAACTCTTCGACTTAACATCCTCCATTGTCAAAACAATGACATACTCGCCTTCGTTTGTAGAATCCGTCACAATATTTAGAACTCATCTAAATCTAGCACAGACATATTCTAGCTCATTGTGCTACCTTTTAAATGACACTTAGCCTAATTGAGATTGAAATTTTACTTTTATATGTGACCAAACTAATATCGGTGCAACACTTTACATCGATTTGTTTGTCATTACCCATATAAAACAATATATATCCTTGGTTCTTCTAAAGTACTCAGGGATATTCTTACTGTTGTCCAATGACCATTACATGAATCATCCTGGTATATGCTCGTAACACTTTAGAGCACAGGACATCTGATTTTGTACATATTATTCGTGATCTAAAGTCACTCATGTGTTTTTACTCATTGAATGTCAAATACACTCAAGTCTTGTTAAACCTTCACATGAAAAGAACACCTTCTTAATATTTTTATATTGAACTACTTCAATATTCACTCCATGTACTTTGACTTAAACTTATTATGTGTTTCAATCTATCTTCATAGATCTTGACACTAAATATGTTTCAGTCCATATCCTTTCATTGAAATTAATTCTCAATGAAACCTTTTAATCACATCAAGTACATGATTACATTATTTTTTAATCAACGATATGTCATCTACATAAAGTATTAAAAATATGTCTCAGCGCTCCCACTTAATTTCTTGCAAATGCAAGCATCTTCATCGTTTCGATGAAATCAAAACTCTTTGATTATTTCATCCGGTGAAGATTCCAACTCCGCGATACTCACTTCATCCAATTGAAGTTTGTATACTTATCTAGTATTCCACGGACCAGCAAAACTCTTGGTTGTATCTAGTATACATCCTTCATACACACTTCTGGTAAGGAATGTATTTCTGCCATCCTACTATCATATCTCATAAAAGAAATATGTAGCGATTACTAGAATAATCCACATAGACTATAAGCATTGCCACGGAAGATCTAATCTTATCGTAGTCAACTCTTTGAACTTTGTCGTAAACAACTTTTCGATAAGTCAAGCTTCTTTAAGGATATTCCATTCAAGTCCATCTATTTTATAGATCCATTTACTTTCAAAAAGTATTCACCTATCTTGGATTTCATGGCGAATAGCCATTTTAACGGAGTCAGGGCCCATCATAACTTCTTTGTATGTAGTTGGTTTATCATTGTTCAAAAACAATCCTTTGTCCACAAATCATTTATTTGATCACAAAATAAACCACATCTACAAGATTCAATAAGTACCTTGATCTCCATGACTATAACACTTTGTAGACATGGGAGCCATGATCTTCGTAGCTGCTTCCGGAACCATTTCCGATGTTGCGCTACTCTGATCATCATGCTCAGGTTCATAAACCTTATCAAGTTCCATTGTCCTCCCACTCAAATACTTCGCTAGAAACAATTTCTTTGAAATAAGTAAGAAACATCGACAAACACTTTTGTCTTTGACTTTATAGTGGAAAGAATTCCCAATCAATTTCATGGGATAATCAACAAAGACATTTATCCGATTTTGGTTGTAAACTCATTTACTTATGCTATGCATACCAAAATTTATGAAAGGACTATTTAGGGTTTATACCCATGCCATAAATCGTATGGTGTCATTTCAATGGATCATGATGATGCTCTATTCAATGTAAAAGCGATAGTCTCTAAAGCATAATCCACAAAAAATATAATGGCATCATTTTATATTATCTCATCATTAATCCAACAAGGTTTGGATACGTCTCTTGGATACTCCGTCATCATAATGATACTCTAAGAAACATGAGGTTGTAGAACAATTTCATAACTCTCTTAGATGTTCGCTAAAACTCGTAATTCAAATATTTCCACCATGATCCAATCATAGATATTTGACTTTTCTATTACGATGATTTCCACTTCATGCTGAAATTTATTTGAATCCATTCAAAAGTTTCAAACTTCTTCCTTATCGAATATATCCACATATATATACTCAATTCATTGTTAGAAGTTTTCATGAAGTAGAAGAATCTCCCGCACACAACTATGCCCAGTGAACCATATACATCACTATGTATGTTTCCACTAAGTTAGTTGCCCATTCAACTCTTGGCCTATGAACGGTATTTAAGTCATTCTCTTTTAGAAGAGATTTGCAAGCGCCAAACGATTCCAAGTCGAATGACTCCAAAAATACATTCAAATGGAGTTCCTTCATGCGTTCCTTTCTAACATGACCTAAATGGCGGTTCCACTAATGAGTGGAATTCACATTATTTGCCTTATGGCATTTTAGCGTTAGTGTTATGTATGTGTGCTTCACCATAAAGATTTATAATAACTTATCCATCGTACATGGAGTAATGTCATAATTTGAACAACTCATTGTTTTCATTTGACCAGAGCAAAATAACAATTATTAAGTTCTTTATTATAAATTCTAAGGGCTAGGTAGAATGCCAACGACAAACATAATAACACTTTATTATATTCCAGAAGTGCATTATTACCATATTCCTTATCAGTTACTTAGGCCATTGTATTCTTGTATTGCGTTGTACTGTATGACATTTCATACTAACCAATCTGGTACAAATACCCAAGAATTTTATTATGTGACCAAACAAGGAATACATCCATAACATGTATATCATCTATATACCTGAGCTAGACTTTCTAGTCTTTTTCTTTCTTTAAGCCAAAATATCTTTTGTAGTTTCTCTTTTAGCTTTCCTCATTCTTAGAAAAACACTTCACCTTCAATAACTTCTAGGTCCATTGGTCAAATACCAATAACTTTGAGGTTTTTACTTTGAAGTTTTGATCATCATATGACAAGTGTTCTAGAATTCACTATTAGTAACTTTGTAATATGATGAACAATTTCACTCATAATTTTATCCATTATATCATGACGACTTTCCGAGCCCATGTCTGTACATGCTAGGCTCGTAAAGTTTAACCTCAGTATTTGCATGTGCAAATCTGGCTTGCACCCGTTGTATGCACACGTAGAATCTATAACACCCGATCATCACGTGATGCTTCGAAACGACGAGTCTTAGCAACGGTGCATACTAAGGACGATCACTTCATGGATATGCGAATATCGTTAGTGCCCAACTAGTTGGAGGATTGGGATGCCTGGCATCTTCAACCTTCCTACATTCCCATAAAACTTATGAGTTTATGTAGTCTCACTAGATTATATTCTATCATCTTGCAATAAGGTCTTAGATATCACATATATCTCATACCTTGCTTATTTCTGAAAACAAAATTTCCAGCTCCTTACTTTTCAAACGGATTTGAACTTCAAGTTTCACGGAGACAAGATGATTTAAGGTACTAATTTAAACCATTGCTCTTCGAATCATCAATGTGAGGTTTACTAAAAGTTTGCATTAGGACTTAATCATATCTTGATTCTTTAACAATACGGTACCAGTCCATAAAGTTACTTGTCAGACTTAACAGTATTTCTATCTCAATTTCAAGACTAGCGCATGGTAGATAATGGATGCCAATTCTACAAATTTAATTCAAAATACTATTCAGACTATGTTCACGATAATTAGTTCATATTTTAATCTAATTACTAATGAACTCCCACTTAATACAACATCCCTCATAGTTGTTAAGTGGCACACGATCCACATTCACTACACAAAAACCGATCATCACGTGAGATGATGTAGCTTCAATGGTGAACATCAACATGTTGATCATATCATCCATATGACTCGTGTTCAACCTTTCGGTTTCCGTTGTCCCGAGGCCATGTCTGTACATGCTAGTCAAGCAAACCCAAGTATTCCGCGTGTGCAACATGGCTTACACCCGTTGTATGTGAACGTAGAGTCTATCACATCCGATCATCACGAGATGCTTCAAAACGACGAACTGTAGCAACGGTGCATACGAGGGGAGAACACTTTATTATCTTGATATTAATGTGAGGGATCATCTTATAATGCTACCGTCGCGATCTAAGCAAGATAAGATGCATAAAGGATTAACATCACATGCAATTCATAATATGTGATATGATATGGCCTTTCTTCTTGTGCTTTTGATCTCCATCTCCAAAGCACATGATCATGATCTCCATCATCACCAGCATTGCACCAAGGTCCGTGGCGCCGCTTCATGGTTGTCCATCACTTATAGCTACTATGACAACTACTTGAAATAAAGCTATTACATGATGAATAGACACGCAGGTCTTTAACAAAAATTAAAGACAACCATTAGGCTCCTGCCGGTTGCCATAATACAACAATGAACATCTCATACATCAAATATAATCATCATCACATCATGGCCATATCACATCACCAAACCCCGCAAAAACAAGTTAGACGCCTCTAATTTGGTTTGCATATTTTACGTGGTTTAGGGTTTTCGAGTAAGATCCAATCTACCTACGAACATGTACCACAACGGTGATACTAGTGTTGACAATAGAAAGTGTAAATTGGAATCTTCACTATGGCGGGAGAGACAAACACCCGCAAAGCCACTTATGCAATACAAGTTGCATGTCAAGTGTGGAGCAAGTCTCATGAGACGCGGTCATGTAAAGTTAGCCCGGGCCGCTTCATCCCACCATCCCGCAAGATGCAAAGTACACAAACTAAAGCAACAAAAGCATCAACGCCCACAAAACCATTGTGTTCTACTCGTGCAACAGATCTATGCATAGACATGGCTCGATACCACTGTTGGGGTTCGTAGCATAGAAAACAAAAATTTTCCTACCGCAAGACGAATAAATCCAAGATCTAATCTATGGAACACCCAAGATCTAATCTACAAGATCGAGCAACGAGATTGATATGAGACTAACCCTCGAAGATTTCCAAAGCCTACGAGATTAGATCTCGTTGTTGGTGTAGACGATCGTCCCCGTGCCGCAATCCGGCAGACTTCCGTACTCGGTCGCGCGTACGGTGTCGATGAAGCCCTTCCTCTCCCCGTTCCAGCGGGCAGCGGAGGTGTGGTAGATCCCCTCGGAATCCCAGCAGCACGACGGCGTGGTGGTGGAGGTGGAGGAGAAATTCTGCAGGGCTTCGCCAAGCCCGCGCAGAAGAAGGAGGAGGGAGAGAGGGCGGCTAGGGCTTGGGGAAATCATGCTGCGCCCAGCCCTCCCCTCCCTCTTATATAGGCGTGGGGGCTGCCTTGGCCCCCCTCCAAGCCTTTGGGTCGGCCAAAACAAGGGGGCAACTTCCCCCAAGTTAAGTCCCTAATTTTAAGGGATTTGATCTTATCCACTTGATCCAGCCACATGGGCCTTGGGGGCTGGTGTGCCTGGCCCATGTGGGCCTATGTGACCCCTCCGGTCCATGTTGGACGTTCGGGATAGGTGGGCCCCACTATGGTACCCTCCGGAACCTTCTAGAACCGGTACAATACCGAAAAATCCCGAACTTTTAAACCCGAAAATGACTTCCCATATATGAATCTTATTCTCCGGACCATTCCGGACCTCCTCGTGATGTCTTGGATCCCATCCGAGACTCCGAACAAAAACTTCGGACTCCATCTCATATTCCATATCTACTTATGCGACATCGAACCTTAAGCGCGTCACCCTACGGTTCGCGAACTATGCAGACATGGTCGAGACTCCTCTCCGAGCAATAACCAATAGCGGGATCTGGAGATCCATAATGGCTCCCACATATTCAACGATGACTTAGTGATCGATTGAACCATTTACATACGATGCCAATTCCCTTTGTCTCGCGATATTTTACTTGTCCGAGGTTCGATCATCGGTATCTCCATACCTTGTTCAACCTCGTTACCGACAAGTACTCTTTACTCGTACCGTGGTATGTGATCTCTTATGAACTATTCATATGCTTGCAAGCTAATCGATGACATTCCACCGAGAGGGCCCGAGTATATCTATCCGTCATCGGATGGACAAATCCCACTATTGATCCATATGCCTCAACTCACACTTTCCAAATACTTAATCCCACCTTTATTGCCACCCATTTACGCAATGGCGTTTGATGTAATCAAAGTACCCTTCGGTGTAAGTGATTTACATGATCTCATGGTCGAAGGATTAAGGCAACTATGTATCGAAAGCTTATAGCAAATTGAACTTAATGACTTGATCTTATGCTACGCTCATTTGGGTGTGTGTCCATTATATCATTCACCTAATGACATAACCTTGTTATTAATAACATCCAATGTTCATGATCACGAAACCATGATCATCCATTAATCAACAAGCTAGTTATACAAGAGGCTTACTAGGGACTCCTTGTTGTTTACATAACACACATGTATCAATGTTTCGGTTAATACAATTATAGCATGGTATGCAAACATTATCATAAACACAAAGATATATTATAATAACCATTTTATTATTGCCTCTTGGGCATATCTCCAACAATAGACTCCTGAGACATGATAAAAACCGGTATCACAAAAATGTCGTCATTCGCACAAATAGTGAATTAACATAGAAGATATTACTTTCCTTATCCAACCATACAAAATAGCATCGGCTCTAGACAAATGTTAAATTTTTTGTGACTCTTGCTATAATAATGTCATGTGCATCTAAGCTGACTTTTGATAGCAATGACAACAGAACACCCGCTCGATTTGTTGTGACTCTTGCTATAGCCACATCGAGGTTGTAGTTTGAAAGTGTAATAACCCATATATTTAATCTTATTAAGTAACCTAAGAGAAAGTAAATTAATTCATTTTATTTTCTTAAATTAGACTTGAATAAGTTTGGCATATTATTATGCTAACATGTGTTTATTGTAATATAGTGAATGATAATATATGAGTGCAACAAGTATTTTTGGGGAATAACGACACACACACAATTAATCAACTAATGTGTTAGTGTAATCTCACTTTTATCTGCATGGTCACTTGTATATACTTGTGATATAACTCGTTCATGTTTTCTTTCCAATCTAAGTACATAATTGCCATCCATTGATTCAGACAAATGTTATCCTCTTAATCACTTACTACTAATTATAGGATCTTACTTATACCGCCTTCTAAGTTTTTATCCTACGATTGAATTGTTGTTATTTGTGATTGGAATTATTTTGTAGTAAACTAATTATATATTTGCTCTCAATATGTTAGTTTGGTGTGATGTTCTTATACCAGTGGATATATGAAAAAAAAAAGATGGAGTTTTCAATGAAGGTTTTGGATGCTCTACAACTTAATTGTAAGGTATGTATAAGAGCTACAGATGCCCTTCTAGGACATATAGATGTATATATTAGATAGATCCAATGGTTTCGAGGAATTTGAAATATCTTGGAGTTTGAGTTGTTAAAGATATATAAGAAGAGCCTAAGTGGTTCCAAATATCCATATTCTTTGGAAACATAAAAATACTTCAGATATTTATGGCCGGAGCTGCTAGAAGAATGAACCTGTATATCTCTTTATCCCAAGGGGAGCGTGTTTTGTGGAAGGGGTTAAAAAACCTATTTGATCTTCCTACATGCTACATGGGCACGAAAAGCAATGCGAGCTGACTCACTCTACGCAGGACCGTGCGTGCGCGATGTGCCAAGCCATCCTGCGGCTTGGCCATCTCGTGTCCGAGCCAAAGACACTTGCCTGATCAAGTCCGAGTCAATCATGGTAGTTCTTGCCTTGGTCGCAGGCTAGAATGGGGACAGCTCACAGACACGGACCCATGGCGGGGTGCACCAGCACGTGACAGCGGCGTATTGCTAATGATCCGTCCTGGCCGTTAATTACAAATCCGATTGGGAGGGACTTGAGGGGAGCCTCAAAACGGATTTTTGTCGCACCCGTTCTCATATTTTAGCGGATCCTTTGCTGATTTTGTTGCGGGGGTACTGCAACACCGAAGTTATGTCACATTGGGACCAAGCCAAGCTCTGAAACTTACCCGTACTGTGGGCAACATATTGATTCCACGACTTGGTTGCTTCTTTTATCGCAAAGGCTCATGGACTTGAGACCATGCATCGGGGCCATGGGATAGGTCAACATGATTTTGAACAAATTGATATGTTGGTTCTTTGTGATGGAGTGTAGCGATCAAGGTTTCTTTCTTGTTGCTAAAGCAAAACGAGATGGTTCACTCATGCCTATTCACAACGATAAGCCATTTCTCTTGATATCCGACCATCCACGATGCATCCAACGGTTGGTGCCACGATTTTTTACTTACAATCTTGAACTTGTCCAAAAGTAACCTATACTTCATGGTTTCTGAAATTCCAGAACTCCACTAAGACAATTATGAATCAGTGGCTGCATGTTCTAGTCTAATTTATAATTTGATCATGGTGGAATTTGATACAATACATGGTTGTGATTACAATTTTCTAAAAAATTAACATTTTGGTTTTTTATTCATGGGTAACGGGCTCCGAGATCAAAAGTGCATTACCGAATATTTAGAGTATATACTACGTATGTTAAAGGATCTTGTCTCGAAAAGGATGTCCTGCGAAAAAAATTTCTGGGTCGAGGGACTATGATAGTTTAATATCCATATGTTGTGGATGAGATTTTTGTTCCTCCTTTATCAAAAAATATTGATTTTTATTTTTATTTTTCTTAGCTCAAAAGTAGCTCGATCGAGATCGTTACAAGTTGAGCATGAACCAATTTTTGTAACTCGACTCAGTTTCAGCTCAGCTCGAATTTTAGTATGAGCTAACATAATCATAGTGAAACTCTTTCTTGACTTGACTAGTTTGCAGCCCTGGTCGACCATATATCAAATTATATGCTTAGCTTCATGTGTATTTTGCCAAAGGCCATGGCCCACATTCCCATGGACAAACTCGTCTTAGTAGTCGGTGGTAGCCGGGATCAGGGATTTCCCTTAGAACGAAAATGAATTGATCAAATCATTTTTCTTTTGCTTCTCTCTTTTGTAATTTCTCGGCATGAACGTTACACTGCATTCAGTATAATTATCTTTCATAACCAAAATTGATAGTTTAGGCCTGGGTTTTAACTTGTAATACACTCTACGCTCCATATTAATTAGTTGTCACAGATTTATAGCTAGATACAGCTAAATCAGCGATAACTATTATGGAATAGAATGAGTATCTTCCAAAAATTTCCTAGTTCGGCTGAACTGCTAAAGTTCTTGCAAGTGACACCACCAGCGAGCGCGTCAGCGTCAAAACTCGTTTCTAGCCTGATCATACTAATATTTCAGTCGAAGCGAATGGCAGGCGCTTGGGGCAATCGTGCAGGCATATCTATCATGCCGGCCGGGGCCCCACGCAACAGTCATCGCCACCCAGATACAACTACGACCTTTGCCTTACAAGTAATGCAAAGCCAAAAATAATAATCCTCAAAGCATTAGTAGTACACATGCTGTGTCGACATGTATTAATTTGGAGTACGTAAGTATAGCTACCAAGCAGATACCGATGGTTCGACCCTTCGCTCTCACGGCCGGCGAATCGATTAATCAACGAGACCAAATTAAGTTAGGCGCAGGTGCTTGCTAGCTAACTGCTGTACTCCAGTGCTAATACTGAGCTCGGACGCAAGAATGGATTCGAGCTCGATTGATTGATTGACTGATAAGTGCCGCCGGCGAGCTCGTCTGATATTCTGATGGCTCCGGCTCAGCGAAGGTCGCGTTAGTTAGGTAAGCGCGATTTGGACGCTAGCAGCAGCTTGCTCCGATCGATGGACGATGGCTGCTGCCGACGATCGACGGCGACGTGCGCGCTAAGCATCAGCTACCACTGTAGACCCCGGCCTCCCCGTCTTTAAATACAGGTCATCACTCGCTGCCACGTACTGGTCTTTCCGCTAACATCTCGCCATTTCGATTGTTAACAAAATCAATTGATCCGTAGGACGCGCGCGACTATTGTTGTGCGAAAATGGATATGGCAAATATTAATGCTGACAACATTCTAAATATATTTTTCCGAATTGTATCTATGATTATTCTGTCGGTCGACGAAGCGGCCCAATTTCGCCGGTTCCGTCGACTATATATCCGCCAAACGAAATCAAATTAAATCCGTTCATCCGTTCTAGTACTACTATTTGCCTAAGCTAGCTTGGGCAGCAGTACTATCTGCTTAATAATCAATTCGCGAGGTGGACCTCCTGTAATACTGACCTGGCATCGCCCCCTGAATCTGACGTGCCACTGGCAGCCTTTCCAGCTGGCGCAAGCCGCCAACCGGTCGCCATCGTCGCCACGTCGGACAGCACTACGCTAGCTAGCTTGTGGTGTTTGTTTAGGGGTGTCACGGCTGCCGTTGCGACTTGCTAATCACGTAGGTGAGCTCTCAGCTAATTCCATATGCTCCAACAAAGCTAAGCTAGCCTTGTTAGTTAATTATCATAAACTAAATAAGTTAACAAGTACTTGCATCGGGCATGCACATTGTACCTTTGTGGATGCATGTACTCCTATTTTTTTCGTTGGTATTGCTTCTAAGATACCCCTCCTATGTTGCACCATCATTATTGGCCGGGAGAGCTAGTACCATGAGAGCCGAGCACTGGTAGAGGTAGGTGGCCATTAGGTGATGAAAACTGGTCAAGGGCATATCTTGGATCGCATGCTCGGCCAGGAAAAGAAATGGTTTGAAAATGGGAAAGGAAAAGCATAGATAAAGGAATAATAATAAAGAAAAAATGGGAAACATGGGATCACGATGGTTGCATGTGCGCCAGTTCTGAACCGAGGGTCCAACTCCAGCTGCTAATCTATTGCTTAGGTTATGCGGGCGTATAAATAAAGAAAAAGAAAAGGAGAATCTTCCAGCCTTTCATTAGGCTTGTTTAATTGTATCGGCGAAATGGTAAGAAACAAATTCATATTCCATCAATTTAATTAACTTGTTACCCGCACTCGGTATTTACACTTACTCACATGGCAGTAACTTGTGAAAAACGAACGATACTTTTTCCCAACATGGATAATGGCGTAATCTACGGATTGAGCTTCCCTTGTCTTAGGGTGCCTCCATGTATTTTTTTTAATTCAGTCTTTATTGAACTATACTATCTTTGTAGGAGTATATGTGCGGCTATGCGCATCTTGTTATATAGAGGCTAGGTGTAATACTTAACTTTTAGATAATAAAGTGCATTTTATCAAAAAAAAAATCATGGTGATGCACCGTATACACAGAAAGAAAATGTCGGCCAAGAAAAACAAACGAGCAATCTTGTAGCCTAGTGAAACGGAAAGAAAAACATGGAAGCATACTAGTTCTGGTTGCCACGGAATGGGAAAGCATGAGAAAGCGGAGACAGAGGAAAGGGAAAGGAGTGAGCTATGGCGTATGGGCGTCGGTCGGCTCATGTGGGGGGTGGCAGGAGTACATGCTACACAACAACATAGGCGACTACTGGGGGCTACGAGTACATTTTTGTTTCTGCGGCACAGCTCACCAGGTGTTGCTGGTGACGCGCTGATGCCGATGTCTCCCCATTCGGAGCGTCGGCCACCGACACGGCGACCGCACCGCCTGCTGCCCGTGCAGAGAACCGGCGATCGTCGGTGACTTTAGTAATACTCCAGTATACAGTACTAGGGTACATTGTTTGGCGTTATATATTTTTTGTTAGATTTTTTAGCCTCGGGATTTCCATCGGATCAGAGTTCAGAGATGTCAAATGGTCCCGGTCAAACTGCCCTGTCCAACCACATTGCCCAACTATTTTTTATTCTATTTTAGCTACAACCAGCCTTGAACAAAACATACAAGTACGTGGCTCAGAGTATACAAGTGTTATACTGTATCAAAATTTGCAAATTGACCAGCAAATAAAACACAAAAATCAGCACGAGCAGTGTGCAGGTGGGCATCATTCAAGTCGACACATTCAAAAATCTTCCAAAGTTAAGGATTTTTTTATAATATATGTGTACAGCGGATGCCATGACGATTACTTGAAAATATGATCGAAAATCCTATGGAAGTTTGAAAATAACTCCTTTTTGAGGGATTGGAAATAGTAACTCTTTGTTCACCTTTTATTTCTGGACAACTACTTCGTTCTGTTCACCCCTGGTGCCACCATCGGCTCAGCATGTGCGAGTACCATTATTTCGCTAACCTAAAGAGAAAGTTAAGTTGAGGCCGATCTGAATCTGGAAGCCAGGGTACGTGTACTGCATAATGCCGGGCACAAACAAAAGGGAAGGCACATATAAATAGCGTTAGAATTCGTTGAGATCACATGCATTATGCACAGATCCAACGATCTCGCCTCACCTCACCTCACCTCACCTGCTGTGCTGGTGGCGTGGTGCGGAGATGATGATCAGTTCAGATGAGCTTCTCTTCTCCTCTCCCTTCCAGGACAGTGCGTGCATGCGTCCCATGTGACATGTTCTTCAGTTCCATCTCCCCCACCCCACCCACCCAACAGCAAAATCTCGCCCCATTTCCTCCCCTCAAACGGGATCGGCTGCAGCCACGCAAGAAGGTTCTACACAACAGGAACATCATCAGCAATGCTCCAACAACCATACAGTTGAGAGGGGAAAAAAGGGGGCCGTTACGCGCGTACCTGGTTGGTGTAAGAACATCATAAAGAGACCACTATACCACCTAGCGTACTGGCACCCTCTCTGCTGACAGGCAACAGTCCCAGGGTGCACCCTTTAGGGTTCATGTTCTGAATTGCTGCATGAGAAAAGAAAAGTTGAAAGTTATGAGGAACCAAAGATGTACGGGGCACCGAGATAATGTGGATTGTACCTTACAGTTTCTGCAGTACAGAGCAGCAGAGACACATACCTGAACCAGCACAGGGAGACTACAACATCGACTTAAAAATATGTGATTCATATCTGGGAACAATCTTCACAAGTATTGTCAGTCATTAGAATGAGAGGCAAATCAGAACACCCTGCACAACTGAATAAACTCTGATGAAAAACAAAAATAACTTGTTTACATGACATGACAGCAATGGGGATGCATGGAAGCTGTAAGAATTTTCTGTTGCTCCCCAAGCTACTTGCCAGGAGTTCTGGGTCAGCTGTCTGACGAAATGAAGTCTCGAAATCCTTACACTTTTTTTCGAAACAATACACTGTAGCTGTTATATGATATACATGTATGATATGCACCCTGTACTATACACCAACTGCTATACATGAGAAGAGACGTGCTGAAGTATCTACATATCAGCTCTGTAACATCTATCTACATGTTTCATTTCTTGTGGTCTGTGAAACTATAACAGCCTAATTCTTGGGCACTAGCTTCATCATGAAGTCGTAGCGCACTCCTTCAGCTATCTTAGGTGCCGGCCACTTGGCATCTTCTGGTACACGGATGCTTTTGTAACCTTGGCTTTTGTACAGCCGCAGCGCCGCAAGGTTACTTACATCACAGTGCAAGGCCACAGACCGGCATCCCCAACTCCTTGCTCGTGCCTCAGCTTCCGCGACGAGCATTTTAGCGATTCCTTTTCGACGTTCTTCCTTTCGAACCGCGACGTTTGCTATGTATGCAATACCCGTTCTGCATATATTTGGAAGGAACTTGGGTGACTTTTAAGAGGGAGAAACTACTTGCTGCATGTACATATTTCGAACATTCTTTAAATGCAATAATGTCATCTTTTTAGCACCTCATGCAGAATGATCTGTGTGAGAAGGTTTTGGAATGCTGAGCACTTCATGCAGACAAAAATTAGCACAACCAATGGCAAATATGCGTTGTATTCAACCAAACATACTTTATCCACCACATGCTACTCATGCCAACAGTTTCATTTGGGTTACCACAATATTTCAGGCTGAAAGTTTTCCTACTGAGGGAATATTTTAAAATGAGTCGACTCAGGTAACTGAGTCCAATACTCAGATGAATGTCACAAGAGGACCCATTCCCTCAAACTTTCTTGATGATGCAAAGCATACACATGGTCCCCCCAATTATTTCATATTTCTCGAACTTTATGCAGGTAAAGAGCCTGCATTTCCTATCGGTGGGGAGTAGCTATAAAGTAGAACATATAAGGAAATTGACATCTCAACGGAACATGACTATAAAGTAAACATAGATACTAGATAGAACCGGGAAAATTGAGAAGTATGATCTAGTACCTAAACATAATACTGTCGGACAAGATTGTCAAGGTTGAATAGTATTCCAGTGAGATTAAAAGCTGCACTAGAGATGCATGAAGCTTGCCCTATAATTTTAGAGAACACCCAGGTTTTTGCATAGTATTTTCATTGAGAAGAAAGTGTGTCGTATACTAGATACATAGTTATGTTGAGTTGTGCATTCTCAAAATATGGTAGACATCAGGATTCAAATGAATGTTTATTCTTTTTATTGGTTGCTTTTCTATATATTTTGTTTTCTGAAAATATCAGAAGTGATATTGCACAAGTTGTTGCATCTTATCCCAATCGAGCTTCGAATTGTAACACTTTTTACAAGGAATTATTAAAATAAACAGCAATGAACCAATATTGTGCTAATATACTTGCCACTAAATTGACTGGGTACTGCATTTTATTCAAATACCTGCACATAGGTTGAGTACTGACATCTTATACTCGTGTTGATGTTTTTCATTTCTACAAGTAAAACCATAGTTTTATAGGTTTGGGTTCAATTCGAACCATGATGTTTATTTGTGGTAAACAGAAGGGTCATCTGAAACTATAACATTCACCTTAGCCATTCTATTTTATGCTGTAGGCACACTAGATGACCATATAGCCTTTTGGTTCTAGTCAAGTACAAAAGGAAAGAACACACAAACAAAAAGAAAAGGTACACATCAATACATAACCATAAAAAAGGAAGCACAACAACTCATGCATCCAGGCAAGATATAACAACATTTTGGTTTGAGAAACTGAAATGCATTATGTAGTCGAGAATTACATGAGTCATCATGATTTAGACAAGAAAAGGTTACACGACTACATATTACTACCATGTCATAGTGCAATGAGCGTAAATCATATTGTCTTGTAACCTATGATTAAATTGACTACGCAATCCTGGAACACAGATCACAGAACATTCTAGGTAATCAGGCTCAATACTGTTTTTCTTTTGTGATTGAGTAAATCTATTAGTTGAGTAGATTTATGCTATTTGGGGAGTTTATACCAGATGGATTCTCAGGAAACTAAGGAAGTGAGAAGATGATGTGATACATCTCTTTGCAAAGTTACAACATGTACTAGTGAAAGAGCAACACAGCAACGCTAAGTTTCCACACTGCTGCTGTTAATATGACAGAATAAGATTTTTTTGATCACACGGGAGAGGCACTCTCCAAAGATTGACTCGATGAATTATTAAAATAATGTTTTGAGAGCAGTCCTATACACATTTAATATGGCATGTTCTAAGATACTCCTATGTTGCATCATTATTG
Organism: Lolium multiflorum; assembly: GCA_030979885.1. Lineage (NCBI taxonomy): Eukaryota > Viridiplantae > Streptophyta > Magnoliopsida > Poales > Poaceae > Lolium > Lolium multiflorum. The sequence continues at coordinate 253,593,831 of CM061752.1, read as the reverse complement.
GCCGGGAGAATACCATAAAAGCCAAGTAGGTGGCTAGTAGGTGATGAAAAACTGGTCAAGGCATATCTGGGATCACATGCTAGACCCAGAAAGAAATAGTTTGAAAATGCAAAGGGAAAAGGAGAAAAAGAGAAAATAATTGGAAAACATGGGATCACGATGGTTGCATGTGCACCACCTTCATAGTTCTGGACCGAGTGACCAACAACTAATCTATTGCTTAGGTTATGTTAGCACGTATAAAGAAATAAAATAATCTTCCTGTCTTTAGATTTGTGTAATTGCCTCAGAGATATGGAAAGAAACAAAATCATATTCATCAAATTAATTTAACTTTGTATTTGCGGCCAGTACTGACATGTTGGACCAGTGCCATGGAAAAAAATCAGCTGGACCCCACAAAAACAGCAACTTGTGAAACTTTTTATGATGCACAATAGTCATCACATGAAAATGTAGAGAAAGCAAGGTAAATAAATAATTAATCTTGTAGCCTAGTGAAAAAGAAAAACATACTACTAGCTACTAACCATAAAACATACTACCTCTGTTTCGATGAATAAGGCTTATAAATTTAGTCAAAAGTCAAAGTTTGTAAAGTTTGACCAAATATAAAGAAGAAAATATAAACATCTACAACATGAAACAAATATATTATTATTATTTTAAAAATGAATCTACTAATATTTATTTGGTATCGTAATTGTTTATATTTTCTATAACATTGGTCAAACTTAGACGATGTTGACTTTTAACTAAATTTATAAGCCTTAATCATTGGAACAGAGGGAGTATTGCTGCTGCTGGCTAACGGAATGGAGAAGCATATGAGAAAAGCATTCACACTGAAAGGGAAAGGAGTGAGCCAGCATCAGTAGGTGGCATGGCAGGAGTATATGCTAACACAAGGGACTACTGGGGTTTGCGGCACAGCTCACCAGGTGTTGGTGACGCTCTGATACAGACGTCACTGAGCTCAGATGCTGGTGGGAAAAGCATTGGCGACCAACAGGACGACTGCACCGCCGCTAAATTTGACGACACTAGCCTTTTGTGATAATAATACACTTGCCACTAAATTTGCTGGGTATTGCATTTTATTCAGATGCATCCACATAGTTTGAGTACTGGAATCTTATGCTCGTGATGATGTTTTTAATCTTGTACAAGTTAATGCACAGTTTTATGAGTTTGGATTCGTTTCGAACTATGGTTTGTTTGTGGTGAAGAGAAGGGTCATCTGAAACTATAACATTCAACTGAGAATTCTATGTTCATGGTGTAGGTACACTAGATGGCGATATAACCTTTTGGTTCTAGTCAAGCACAAGAAGACAGACACAAACAAAAAGGAAAAGTAATGGGGTCCCCAGATCCCACATCAATATATAACTATAAAAGGAAGCAGAGCAACTACGCATAAAGATAGAACAACACGTTAGTTTTGAGAAACTAAAATGCATTATATAATCGAGAATTCCATGAGTCATCATAATTAGAAAAAAAGGCTACAAGATTAGTTGATTACGCATTACTATCATGCCATAGTGCGATGAGGCGTAAATCCTGTTATCTTATAACCTGTGACTAAATTGAATATGCAATCCTGGAACACAGATCACAGAACATTCTAGGTAATCAGGCTCAATACACATTCTAAGTAATCATGTTTATGATTGTATGGTATGCGATTAATAAAATCTATGACCAGTGTAGGTTTATGCTATCTGGGGAGTTCATATCAGAAGGAGAAGACCGATGCAGTGAGATGATGACGCGATACTTACTTTTGCAAAGCTATGGCATGCACTAGCAAATTAGCAACATGGCAACACCAAGTTTGTCCACTCTTGCTGGTAGCATGGCAGAATAAGAAAATAATTTACCACAGGGTCATCTGAAACTCTCAAAAGATTGAGTTGATGAATTATTTTTTAAAATGTTTAGGAGAAACGGTTCTATGCACATTTAATATATCATGAATTGAGGATGTTAGACTTTGCTTTCCAAGTTGGACTACAATCAGTACGATTTACTGTCTTTGTTCTAAAAGATTGAGTTAATGAATTATTTTTAAAAATGTTTCCGAGAAACGGTTCTATGCACATTTAATATATCATGACTTGAGGATGTTAGACTTTGCTTTCCAAGTTGGAATAGAATCAGTATGATTCTGTCTTTGTTCTAATATTTGCATTCAACCTTTTTTGTTCTCGAAATGCAGCTACAAAGGTGGCTTAAATGCAAGGAACTAATTTTAGTTTGAGGTAAATATTTTAGATGGGGACTTTTTTTCGTTTGGGTAATTCTTTTCTTGTCTCGAGTGCTTTAAAGAAAATTGTTACCCTGAGCCATTATTTGAGACAAGGAGCTTTTACAAATCTTCCACGAGAGATATAGGAAACCTAACTTCCATCAGTTTTGAATAAAATCCCCAATATCAGTTCCCCAGCCTGTTCCTATTTTGGGGAAGAAAACTAGTACACATTTTATTCTTAGCAACTTGCTTATTATTATCTCCTCTGCTTCTAATCATCTGCCACAACCAGCTAAGCTAAAAAAGATTTGACTTTTGAGTTTTGTTTTGCCCGGCTGGATTTCCATAAACTGCAGAACTAGTTTTTCACTTCTGGTAAATCTAATAATTTCTCAGGTATTTCCTCACATCTGCAATTAGCTAAGGACAACCCATTTCTGTTTTCGGCTTCCCATGGAGATTTAGAGAACTAGGTAACAAGAGTAGAATGTTATGTTGTCTATCACCTTTAATTGTGCAAATTCTTGACTATAATATTATATTGGTATTCCACGACACGTTATGCTAACAGTGTCACTGATGACTTGGGTCAAGGATATCAAACGTAGTGCATATCAAAGTCAAGACAACAAGGTTGGAGCAAATAGCTACCAGACACAGGATGATGCACATACACATCTAAACAATTTTAGCATCTAAAATAGCTATAGAAACTGTGATGATACCCACATCTCCTTGTAGACTAGATACAATAGGTAAGCCATGAAGAAGTAATGGGAACAATGATATTACAAGGAATGAACAAATGACATCAATGATATGGGTGCTTAGAAACATTTATAGCTTATAGTTGCACCTACATGCCTAAACAATTCTAGCATCGAGAAACTGGAAAATACTTGCATATTTAAGTTTCAAGCAAATAGCGATGTACCTTCTCTGCTTGAGAGGTCCCCGTCTTGGAAGGTAGTCAGCCACCGTGTCGACCGTGAGAATACCAGCAATGGACCCTTTACTGACACCATATTTCCCATGAAACTCTGCATCCGTCAGATCTCCACACTCGATACTGATAGTGCTGTTAACAGCAGCAGGGTTAACCGCGACAAGGCACGTCCTCGTGCAGCCAGGCGGAACCGCGAATCCGGATAGGAGGGCGATGTAACGGTCAAGCCGGAGAACGAGGTCTAGCGGGAACTTGTAGCCCGGAAAGAAGGAGCCGCAGTGAGTGTCTGCAACTTCCCAGCAGTCCTCCAGCCGTGCATCCCGCACGACGATGCCCGTCCCCGGGTACAAGGACGGCAACAGTTCAACCGCTTGACTGGCGTAGCATACTCCTGTAAATAAGCATGGATGCCAAATATGTCAAGGGGTCATGGCCACAGAACAGCAAGCTGGCACTGTGCAGTGATGTTCACAAACAAAAATGGCATTCAGACGTATGCTAACAATAAATAACATGCTAAATGCGCAAACTACTAGGATCGGACTAGAATTAGGCTCGTTTGGCGGCGACAGGGGCTTGGTAATAGCCACACGGCAAAGCCAAATGCCCAATTGGGGCCGACCTACTACGCTTCCATTCTCATTCATTCAGGATACACAAGTACAGAATTACGCATGCCGAATCATATATGGTGTAAAATTGACTAGGTTCGGCGTAACCTGATGACCGTACATATATGGTGTAAAATTGCCCCAACCGTACAGAGGATTTCAATCGGAGGGGAGAGTGGGGGGAAGGACCTGCGGCGGGTTTGGAGGGGAACGGCGAGCGGTGGCGCTGGACGGCGGATCGGCGGCCGTGGCAGAGAGGGGAAGAGGACACCGACGGCGACGAGGCGCGCGGTAAGCCTAGCAGCGCCGGCGGCATCATGGCCTCCTCCTCCGCCTCGCCTCCTCCGCTCCTTCGCTGTCTCCACTGGATTTTTTTTTTTAATCCCGCAAGCCAACTGGAATGCGTTTTCCTGCTGGAGAACGTGTTCGGTTGAGATATACGTAAAGAATATCTACGCCTTCACCTTCATTTTACGTAACCCAATGGAATACGTTTTCCTGTTGGAGTCACGGGTTTTTTACTCTCTGCTCGAGTCCGGCCTGCAGTCAGTGAGCGAGACCAGAGAGAGAGAGAGGGCGGGCGAGCGGCAGATCGGGCGGGGCACGGCGGCGGCGAAGGTCGGTGGATGACGATGGCCGGCGGCGGGGGACTGAACCGGTCGACGTCGAGGGGGCAGCTGCCGCCGCAGGAGCTGCTCGACGATCTCTGCAGGTTCGTAGCCCTAACCCCCCGCAATCCCAAGTTCATCCGAATCCAACCAAATCCAAATCCAAATCCAATCTGCTGGTGGCAGCCGGTTCGTGCTGAACGTGCCCAAGGAGGATCTGGAGTCGTTCGAGCGGATCCTGTTCCTGCTGGAGTGCGCGCACTGGTTCTACGAGGACAACTCCGTCGAGAGCAACCCCTCCCTCAAGTCCCTCTCCTTCAAGGACTTCACCACCCTCAGTAAGATTCAATCCCTCTCCTTACGGTTCAGGACTACAAGAAACCCTATCAGTGATGATGTTCGGTGCCGTCGCTAACTCCGACATCGTCGCCGTGGTTGTTGCCGTCGTTGTCTATGTAGTGTTCAACAGCTGCAACGCTCTAAGGCCCTACCGCGCGCACCTGGACGACATCTACAAGGACTTCACCCACTACAAGTTCCGCGTCCCCGTCTCCGGCGCCATCATCCTCGATGACACACATGACAGGGTAATTCTTCCTTTTACCCGCATCCATCCTATAACATATTGTAACTGCCTTCCTCAGTGATGTATAGGTATTATAAGACCTAAGTTTAGAAATGAGCATGTCTGGTATCAGCCGCCCTGCTCTGAAAAGATGCAACTTAAATCCTATTATTGTGTGCTATACTGATATCAAATTGGTGTCTCTTCTTATAGATGGCCGATAACATAATTTCCTCTTCAGTACTAACAGTTTTGCACTTAGTTGTGCGATATACATCAGTTTACAGCTTATGCTTCTCGACCCTAGTAGCCAACAGTTTCCTCAAGATTTTGTTTACTCTCAAGGTTTGCTGCCTTACCCCCTTCTGTGCACTTGTGCAGTGCTTACTTGTGAAAGGCTGGAAGTCCAGTGCCAGTTGGAGCTTCCCCCGTGGAAAGAGGAGCAAAGATGAAGAAGATCATACGTGTGCAGTTAGAGAGGTAAATTTCTGGGCTTGATCCATGTTTTGCTTTGCAGTTCCCATGAACCACATTGTGAAGCACTTAGATATTGCTGGACAGTCACTTTCTGGTTCGCTGAACATGCGAGTCCTTCACTTCAACAGATCAGTTTTTAGAATTCAAATTTTAAAGCTGTACATATTCTATCGCACCCAAACACATCACATTCTAGAGTTTATGTTTACGTCTTTTCTCTATTGCACAAGTGTCCCCCTGAGACATTTGAAAGTATCCTCCAACAATGGACCCCATTAGCAATGTATCACGATGCCAAATATAGCAAGTAAATCTTCAATTTGTAGAACTATACAGAATTAAAAGGTTCCAGTTTTGAGCCATTATTTCATTGTTGGATGTGTTCTTTGCTAGGCTGCACAGTTCCCTAGTTGTCTGTCCTATTTTTCTAAAATGAGAATTTGGCCAATTTAGCATCAGTTAGCTGTGTTTATGCGTGCTAGCTTCTCTGCATAAGTTACGTGAAGATCTCCAGGTTGTCATAGTTTATCTTTTGTCCAGTTTGCAGTGGATCCTGTCCAATATAACACTTCACCACCATTTATTACATAACTGATTTTCCTTAAGTGACATTTATTTGCCACATGATGCAGGTTCTTGAGGAAACTGGGTGTGATGTTTCCAAGCTTTTGAAACTGGATGACCACATTGAAGTTTCAATTGGACAACAAAGAGTTCGGCTCTATATTATTACGGGTGTTAAGGAAGATACTGTTTTTGCACCTCAAACCAAGAAAGAGATCAGTGTATGCAAATTTTTGATGTCTTTTCTCATCTTTTTATGGCTGATTTTATTTTGTGCACCTATCAAGAAACTTTTCAGCAGATATGGTATGGTATATATGACATGTTGTTTTATCCGTAGCATGCTTGTTTAGTGCGTATTGTGTAATGGTTTCTCCTTACTAAATAACAGGTTGTAAATGAATGATCTTAACTGAGACATTGCATCCAGGCTTAGAAGTAACACAATGTAATCAACTGTTATTTTTTCGAAACTGCAACTGATGCATGTTTCTTATTTCCTTGGCTTGAAAATTTGGTCATGTGTCCAAACTGCTTGCAGTTTCTTGTTATTATGTCCCATACTTTAAGCTATAGCTTAGCGTCACTAATTTTTGTGCTTGATATTTAAGCTATTGGTGTTTGCACTGGTTGCTTTTTATTTAGTATGCCCTTTCTGTTTCGAACCCTTTGTTTTGTTAAATAAGAGAAATAATCACTGCTAAGCTATGGCTGTCTGCAAATTTGGCAGGAAATCTCGTGGCACAAAATTGATGATCTTCTACCTGCTAGTGATGATGCAATATCTCGTGGAGTGAATGGGATGAAGCTTTATATGGTTGCACCATTCCTGACGTCAGTATCTTTTTTACCTCCATTTTATATATTTCTGTATGCAGACGTTGTTATATGCATTACCACCATGGTTGGCTGTTAATTCTTAGCATGTTTTGTCAGTTCTGCTTCTTCAATGTAATTCTGGTGGTTCTGCGTTATTTGGTGTCTTACTCTTTTGCTTGTGTCCCAGGGGTCTAAAATCATGGATAGGTGCACATCGTCAACCAGTATACCAGAAGTCAGATGCATCTGCTAGAGGTTTATTCTGCTTCCTCCTATACCCATTGATGGTCAAGATGAACATTCCTGAATTGTCATGAAGTAGTTCCGTGTCGACTCTTTTGCTTCATACTTGCCATGTTCTGTTATCTATATGTCTTTCCAAAGTGAACCAAATGTCAGGGAATAGACAAATAGAACACATTTGAGACCAGAGTAGTCATAGTTATTATCTTCATTAGCAACTTTCAGTGCTTTATATATACCCATGTTGCCATGTTGAACCTGTTTGGATATGTACTGATTTCTTACATGGCTGCGAACCTTGCACTAACATTTGTGGTAACATCACTGCACAGGTACTGTGTGGAAAGCGAAGAATCCCTCAGGTGTTACCATGCCTGTCGAGAACCCTGTGATTCATAGAGCAGTGTCTGACCTGCAGCATGTCGACAACCGTCCTGGTAAAAGCTTCAGAAACTTCAGATTCGATACTGCGAGTATCCTACAGTCAATGGAAGAATCCTTTCTACTTACCTAGGATCCTGACAGGTCATCAACTCCTGTATGCTTGATGTGAATAGCCTCCCTTGTTGTTTAACTGAAATCCATGACAATCGTCTCCCTGTGTTGGTATCTGTAATCTAGATTGCAGCAAGTGTTACAACTCTCTTGAGTTGTTCTAATATCGTATCTTTTCCTGCTTAAGTTATTGCTTCTCTAACTTAGGGGTTATATGTGATGTCTGAAGTTGTTCACATTGTAATACTGCTGAGTGCCGGAAGAATTCTGGAGAACTATGATCCCCCTTTTTTTTTGACACCTTGCACTATGCTCCTGTTTTTAAGCATGTACTGCGTATGTGATAGTCCCTGTACTAAACCAGCCTTTTTAGTTCTTATTATTGGTTGTGTGTAATTCTATTCTGATGGGCTTGGTAGACTGTTACCCTCCAAAACCCCCCAGCGGGCTTTGGCTAAGTAACACGAAGAGCCGGGAGGCTCCTAGGGCCGCTTAGTGGATCCCTGGCACCTCGCGTCGTCCCGCAAATCTTCTGGCGCGCGTCCCGGCGGTTGCGGGCGTGCCACCCGACTAGACCTGGTTAGGAAGGTGTTAGTGCTTCGATTGTTCCCGCATGGTAGACACGTGCACACAATACGATATCGGCTCTCAGGCCATGTGGATCGGCTCAAAGAGCCGATCGCCCCATGGTCCTTGATGGATTAGCAATAGCATGGGGATCCTGCTTGATCAGGACAAAGCTGAAACGATCCACGACGGTTTAGGGTTTTCACCGCATAATCGGAACGTCCTACGTGCGATTGGGCCTAGCAGCTACGAGAGACGGTGCAAACTACCCCTACGAGAGGCCTAAAACCAACATAACGTTGATCCCGGAACATCCCTCGCAGGGACGGTAAACAGATCTAACGCACCACCGGATCCTCCGACCCCGCATAAGGCCTAACTATGCAGATATTAAACTAATCCTGGAGATGCAGGAGCAACCGTAACGGATCGGATCTACTAAGCATGACCAAGCAAGATGCCGCCTTACGCCGGATAGACGTAAGGGCGCTAGATATGCAAGGGTTGCACTACGATAGCATATTACGTGAAGAGCAATGCTAACCCTAACACATCTAAAGATAACTACGTTGCTCGCCATCAAAAAGGCTTCAATACGAGCAACGCATGAACAATACTAAGCTTACGCTGCCTAGATCGCGAGATGCGATCTAGGCAGATGATGCTTACCGGTAAGAACCCTCGTAGGAAAGGGGTGGCGATGCGCCGAGATTGGTTTGTTTTGGTTGAACGGTGATTGTCCTCCTTTTCCGATAACCCTAGATACATATTTATAGTCCAAGGGACTTTCTAATTGAGGCGTGCACCTAACCGTGCACGGGACTCTATCTCTTTAATCTAGATTACAACACGATCTAATATGTTACGGATACACGGGCAATTAAGCCCAAACTCTTAGCGCGAGGCCGCTTCGAAGATGTTCCACGTGTACATCCTTCAAGTCCATCTTCACTTACGCCCACCTCCTGATTTGGCCGAATCGGGTGGTAACACATGCCCCCTGGTTTTGATAATGATAATTGCAAAACCATCTGTTCTTTCCTTGAGGGGTCATGTCGTGGCAGAACCGTCGCAGTTTTCTTTAAGATGACGTCTTGCCTCCTCGCCTTCTCTGCACGACTTGACGGTTCTGGCACCGTGTCCTCGGGAATTGCTTAGGCATTAAACCATATATTCCCCTTTTATCTGGCCACATCCTGTGGTTCCTCTCTTCATCCTCCTCGTACTAGCGCTCCCCAAAAGCCCTCCTCAGCCAATATGTCTTCTTCCTCCTCTTCCCAATCTTCTTCCGCAAGCGAGGGAGAGCCGGAGGTCAATCAGACGGAAGCATACAACCGGCGCGCCCCCGAGCATTGGGACGAGCAAGAATTCGATTTCGACTTCGTGCCCGAAGGTCGCCCCGAAGATCTCGTCTGGTCGGATGGTAACATGCCCCTTACTGACGGGGAAGAGGATCTTCGGTTCTTGATCGACGGAGAACTAGAGGCGGAGAGCGACAGCGACGATCCCCTCTTCCGGGGTAAATTTACTTCCTCCACCAAAGAGGTAGACGAAGAAGATAATGACGATGAAGACGAAGATGTCTCCCCCGATGCGAAGAAGGAACCAGAGGAAGACACCTCCTCCGAGGAACCGCCGCCAAAGCGCATCCGTGGCTGGGCCTGGTCCGATGAGGACGATGATGATGACGAGGAGGAGGCCCCCACTGAAGGTCACAGTAGCAGCGACGAGGAATTCGTCGATAGCAGCGACGAGGGCGGCTACCCCGGCGACGACGAAGATGAGAACAGCCCTTAGAGTAGGGATTCACTAGCATGAGATTAGCAGTAGTAATCTGTTCCCCTTTTGTTTGAGTAATCAGCTCTTCCTTGTAAGAAATCCCTTTTATTAATGAAGAAATTCCTCTTAATTTAGCTTTGTCGATTTTCCCTCAAACCGATTAGCCGATTCTCCTTAACCAATGCTTCATAAGCCGATGTCAACGCATCGGCCCAACGTAATTTATCCTCCCACACCTCAACTGTTGACTTTGAGACCTGGTAATCTTCTTCTGCCAGAGTCCTCCACCCTTCAGCGTGGTTACGATGCAGGGACAGCCGATTTCAAAACCATCGGCTTTCAGAGCGAAGAGTTTTCAGGGCTAGCTGCCCCCCGAGCCTTGGTCAAGGCGAGAATGAGAGTGCACCAACCACATTGGGTCACTACCAGCTTCTCAACTATGGTGCAGCACTAGCCGATTCTAACCAAATCGGCTTTCAAAAGTAAGCTGCCCTCCGAGCCGCCCCATCTCTTCATCAGAACAGGGCAAGAAAGCTTGCGCCCAAGGGGACAGGGCACTAGGATGGTTTTGGAAGGACCAACAGCCTCATTCTCACGCCCCATTGCCCAGACTGGTCCATCTCCTCGAGCAAACTAATGCAGTGCCTGGTGACGATGTCTGCTGAAGCTGTCACCTTGGTCAAGCCCCAGGAGGAAATGTCACAGCCGATTGAATGTTCATTGGCTGCCCTCATGATCTCAGCCTGATCTGCATATTCATGCTGTTCTTGCTGTTTGGCCAGGGTCGCGATCCTCAAACTTGCCGGCAAATATCAACAGCTTAAATGAGAAAAAGGGTCGTCTTGAACGCCCAAACTGTGCTATCGAGTTTGAAGTCTTGCAGAAGGAGTTGGAAGTCCTTGAAGACTTCCAATGAGGGGTTCCTCCAGTAGATGACTGCTCTATTAGACTTCCGCTCGTATCCCTTGAGTCGATGGCCGTGCATCGGCTTTGAACTCTTAAGTCGATGCCTGCGCATCGGCTGTGCTCAAAATTTTCTGTATTTTCGATTTTTGTATTTTCGATTTTTTTGCGGCCGACTTGTTTATGTATCGGCCCTCATACTTTGAGCTGCTCTGCTCATACTTTGAGCTGCTCTGCTGGAAATTTGACATTCGTTCCCAGCTCCGTATCCTCGTATATCATCCATCTATGTGCCCCCCCGAGCCGATTCTGTCAAGTACTTGATGGTATCGGCTCTTCGGCATCCATTGGATCAATGAACACACGAAGGTATGTTGAGGATAATTTTGGCCGATTGCGGGAATCGGCCTCCCTTTTCGTTGCAATACTTTGACGATGATTTGCAACCTCTTGGATTTCCACTGTAGCTACGTGGCATGTTGGAGATAAGATCCTTTATTTTTGAGGGCCGATCACAGGGCCCTGCCACGTATGTCCAATGTATTGGACGTGCTATTCTGTCCAGTCCACGGATACCATGTTTGTGTCCGCGATGCCCGCATCGGCATCGCCGATGCTCGTGCATCGGCTGTTTGGGGCGCCATACTTTCTTTGGCGGGCGCGCTTCGTCTCCACTATTTGCTGGATTTTCGCGGCCAGATCGGGCCGCGCTCGTCTCAACGTGTACGTGCATCGTGCCCGGCTTCTTCCAGTTTCAGCCGCCGCACCCGACGCTTCGAGAATGGCTGAGTCCATCGGCACCACCTGGGTCGGTGATACCTATCTTCTCCATCTGACTCCTCGTCTTCTTCTTGAGATGACTTGCTTCGAGGTGGGAGAGGTCCTAGACGTTTGAACACCGAAACTTCGCTTGCCCCCCTTCTTCTGCTTTGCATTCTGGGCGTTCTCGATTGTTGGCAATCGGCTCATTCCCGAGTCCCAATGTTTGAAGAAGGGACAGTTCCAGTGCTTGTCCACGTTGTCTTGTTCCTTAGACCTCCCTCCGCGCGTTCGTACCCGTCGTTGTTGCCGCTGTTCCGACGATACCTCCCGTCCTCCGCATCAGACCGACGGTGTTTCTCATCGTCTTCGTCGTAGCGCCGACGTCGGTCGTATTGCTGCTCATATTTGTTGAGGAGATGCACGGATAATGGGCGTTGATACCGTATGCTTCTCACCTCCTCCTCGGTCAGGTATCGTCTATCGTCGTCTTGGGGCCGGTCGTGTGGAACGGCCTCCTCTTTATCCTTGCCACGAGTGGCTGCTCTCGCTTTGTCCGCGCCATGGCGAATCACGAACCCTGCCATATTGACATCGAAAGAGAACCCTGGTTCTCTTATGGAGTGGCTTAGGTCCACCATGTTGACGCCTGGAAACGGACGCCTGTCTACCTTCATGGCAAACTGTCCGAACGTTAATCGCCTCTTCTATCGCCATCTGAATTTGTGCGCATTTGCGTCGTGGTGGTGTGCGTGAACGTGTGATGCCACTTGCGTATGGCCTCTTGTTTATCTCTTGTGCCGTAGGGATCTTGTGGCCTTCGGGTAGCTTCAACTGTTTCTCTTTATCGAAGATCTGTTCGGTTTTGGTCACGTCAAAGTCCAACCCTCTTGGAGGCCCTGGTGGATTCACCCATTGGCAGACACAGGCACCGGCGTCCGAGTCCACTCGGCCCGCAATATCCTGATCTTCCGTAGAGTCTTCATCTTCATCGGCATTGACCAGGCTGATCGCGCGCTTGAACTTGTCTTGGTACAGCTGGATGGCGCCGCTCATATAAGGTCTGTTGACCAAGTGCGTCACGAGTTGTACTCAACTTGGAACGTCGATCCTTGAACGACGCTGCGCCTGCCACGGCCAGCTCGATCGCCTCTTTCGCTTATATGAACCGAATAGCATCGGTCTTGACAGCAAACGCTGAATGTACTCAGCCATTGTCTCTCTCGCTTTTGCCGAACTGTGCTAGTTCGCAATACCAGCTTCGTAGTCTCGAATGGTATTGGGTGTAGTTCCTCCACTGCTTCCATGATTGCACTGAATTTGGCTGCAAAGAGGTGTACCACCCAAAAGCTGGACCGGTGAGGGATTGCGAGAAGCACCTCACCCGTAACTGATCCGATGCCGAAGCCATGCCCAGGGCCAGGTATCGGCTCACGTGCTCGATGGAGCTCGACCCTTCGCCCACTGAATTTGTTGAAGCCGGTACTTGGGCGGTAGTGGGATCAGGTCGAACTCATTGGGATACGGCTTGGAGTAGCCGATTATCTTCTTCTTCGGCAAAATGCCGAATTGATCTCTTAGGACTGCGCCGATCCGATCTCGTGGAGGTAGTAGCTGAGCTTTCTGATTGGTGCAGTGGCGTACTTGGCTAGCCACGCTTGTTTCTCAGCTTCGCTCCTAGACTCCCCGCGCTGCAGTTATCCTTCCTGCCGAATAATTGCTCCGCTCCGGCAATCCCTCCCGGTGGAGCTGGATCGCCGCGTCCAGTTGTTGCAGTCCGGACATACGCACACCCGTATCCGTGTGGGATTTCCTTGGGCGGGTCGGGTAAGTCGCCCGGGTCACCCCCATCCTTGTAGACGACGTATGCCGGTGAGCTTTGTTGTGGTGGAGCCGCCATTGTGTACGGCAAAGCGGCCTGGTGTGGAGTTGCATCTCTCCTGGTGAGTCCCTAGAACAGGTCCCGAAGGGGAGTAACGACGCTCCATGATCTCTTGACCACCCGGAGCGCAACGCGCTCCGCAGTGTTCACCAGGCTCAGTGCCGATGCAGCGAATGGGCTACCACGTAATTGATCTCCTGACGCAGGGCTCGTACGTTCCTCGAAGGAGAGATAGATCCAACCCATCGAGGATGCCTTGTGGTGCGAATCCTTTGAACCTGACGCCGTGCGACCGGGTCTTCTCAAAGGAGCCGATGAGTTCGGCCTCGAGGATGACCTTCAGGTCATCGTACTTCTTCTTGTGTTCCGTGGGGAGATCCTCATAAGTGATCGGTTTCTCCCCTCGGATGTCGACGCTGACATGGATGTTGAAGAAGATGTCCCACCGGGCGTGAATGTGTTACCCTCCAAACCCCCCGCGGGCTTTGGCTAAGTAACACGAAGAGCCGGGAGGCTCCTAGGGCCGCTTAGTGGATCCCTGGCACCTCGCGTCGTCCCGCAAATCTTCGGCGCGCGTCCTGGCGGTTGGGCGTGCCACCTGACCTAGACCTGGTCGAAGGTGTTAGTGCTTCGATTGTTCCTGCATGGTAGACACGTGCACATTAAATACGAGCCTTATCGGCTCTCAGGTTTCGTGGATCGGCTCAAAGAGCCGATCGCCCCATGGTCCTTGATGGATTAGCAATGGCATGGGGATCCTGCTTGATCAGGACAAAGCTGAAACGATCCACGACGGTTTAGGGTTTTCACCGCATAATCGGAACGTCCTACGTGCGATCGGGCCTAGCAGCTACGAGAGATGCAAACTACCCCTACGAGAGGCCTAAAAACCAACATAACGTTGATCCCGGAACATCCTCGCAGGACGGTAAACAGCATCTAACGCACCACCGGATCCTCCGACCCCAGCATAAGGCCTAACTATGCAGATATTAAACTAATCCCTGCAGATGCAGGAGCAACCGTAACGGATCGGATCTACTAAGCATGACCAAGCAAGATGCCGCCTTACGTCTGGATAGACGTAAGGGCAGCTAGATATGCAAGGGTTGCACTACGATAGCATATTACGTGAAGAGCAATGCTAACCCTAACACATCTAAAGATAACTACGTTGCTCGCCATCAAAAAGGCTTCATACGAGCAACGCATGAACAATACTAAGCTTTACGCTGCCTAGATCGCGAGATGCGATCTAGGCAGCATGATGCTTACCGGTAAGAACCCTCGTAGGAAAGGGGTGGCGATGCGCCGAGATTGGTTTGTTTTGGTTGAACGGTGATTGTCCTCCTTTTCCGATAACCCTAGATACATATTTATAGTCCAAGGGACTTTCTAATTGAGGCGTGCACCTAACCGTGCACGGGCAGACTCTATCTCTTTAATCTAGATTACAACACGATCTAATATGTTACAGATACACGGGCAATTAAGCCCAAACTCTTAGCGCGAGGCCGCTTCGAAGATGTTCCACGTGTACATCCTTCAAGTCCATCTTCACTTACGGCCCACCTCCTGATTTGGCCAGAATCGGGTGGTAACATAGACCTAGAGCAACAATAACCTGGTGTCCTCGTATGAAACAACACATGTATCTTGCTCCAAATTGTGGTCATCTTGCTTTAAATTGTGGTGTCACAAACTACGCATTATAAGGTTCCGTTTGATTGTAGACATGCAAAAACTTGGTATTGCATTGGCTCCAATGCCAAATATCATTGGATATTCATATTGAGGTTGACTGCCTGTATCCCTGTTTGGATGTTGACATATTTCAAATCTAGACTTGATATTGTGGTTGTTGTCAATTCCTGTTTGGATAGTCAAAATGTTGAATCGCACTTGTACGAGAGTGTG
Source organism: Lolium multiflorum (assembly GCA_030979885.1). Taxonomy (NCBI): domain Eukaryota; kingdom Viridiplantae; phylum Streptophyta; class Magnoliopsida; order Poales; family Poaceae; genus Lolium; species Lolium multiflorum. Next base: position 253,578,439 of record CM061752.1, on the reverse strand, counting down.
ATCATTATATTGCTTTTCTACATGTTTCAAAATGCACTTGTGCACAACATGTCAATATTTTCAAAGAATTATACATATTATGTAACAATAACAAAGACAAGAAATATTGTGTACAATGATCATGAGAGCATAAAATTTCCAAAAAGGGAATGAAAAATGGCCTGGCAAATGTACCCAACAGCCACGCACGTGCCAAGAACATCCGTTTACAATCGTAGATGTTCAGCATCACGCCTTGGATCGATACATCGCCACCCCAGGCTAATGACGTTTGCTCCCTGTAGGTATGAAGTACACCTCAAAAGCACCCTGTTGCTGCACATAACGTCGCCGCGCCGCCCGGCGTAGCTCTACCAGCGAGCCATCACCAAAGAAATCATCGGCCTTGTGCAGCCCGTCATGCTGTTTGTCGCCTCGATCGGTATCGAGGTAATACCAGTACCACACACTAAACTCTGAACCTGATAAAACGATATACAGTGACTGATAGACGGCCTAGCGCTCAATGGCGCAAGATCGGACGGCGTCGCGCGTTGCAGCGAACTTTTGCTCCATATATCACGTGAACTATACCGAAGCCTAAAAAAACGCCTCAGCTCGCGAGTCACGACTGTTTACGACGCTACTAGGGTTTGTACCGCCGCCGCCGCCGCCACTCCTCCGTCGGTGCCGGCCGACCGCTTTGATAGTTTACATTCGTTGCGTGATCTTGTTTTTTCCTTCTTTTCTCAGCTACTTCGGCGACGTTCATCCCCTCCCGCATCAACTGCCTTGCCGCCAAGCGCCACGAACCATGGAAGCTCACACCAACAAGCTTCAGAATCTTAACATAGCCTCTGATGAGACGGACGATGACGCCAAAGTGCTGCAACATCATCACGCAACGAGCGATGTGGAAACAGAGCCCAACGCCATATTCGAAAGGGAATACATTGTTGACAAAGATGATGATTATGATGATGATTATGATGATGATTATGATGACGACGATGATGATGATTACGATGAGGATGATGAAGACTTAGAGCCTCGAGTAACCTTAGGTGTCTTAGGGGAGAGACCACAAAACTGGCATTTTTTTCTTCCCCAGCACTTCCCCACTAAAGCTGGCGGTGCCCCGGTGCGTATGCCTATACTTTTTTAAGTACATTCATCTTACATTGTGACGCCATCTGAACTGTTGTTTAATTGTGAGAAATATATTGCTTGTTTCAGGCCTGGCTTGATCCTGTCAATTTGCCATCAGGAAAATCCAGCTGCTGCGACTTCTGCGGCGACCCACTGCGTTTCGTCCTGCAGGTTTGTTTCATCCGGAAATATTAACTCTAGATCCTCGTTTATATTGAGGGTTGCCAACAAAATTGGTTACATCTGTGCAGCTTTACGCACCCCATGAGTGGAAGGGAACAGGCTACCACTGCATGTTCTTTGTGTTTATGTGCCCATCCATGTCATGCTTACAACTAGACCAGCATGAGCAGGGGAAGGACAGGGCAGCAAATCCTAGAAGAAGGTACGTAATGGTAGCATAGCTGTCGATTGTCTAGTGTTTTAGCCTGAAGTTCTGCATTTCTTGTTTGATCCATTGCGGTGAACTGTGCTGCAGTGTGAAGGTCTTCCGGTGCCAGCTGCCCAAGGATAATGAGTTTTATGCAGCTGAAGAACCTAAGGGGTGTGTCGGATCACAATGTTCAGGAGGTAGCTATGTTTGCTTTTAGTTCTACATGTTTTGTGCTATTGAGCTGCATTTCTCCTAGTACGAAACTAGCTTTTGAAGTTGTGCAGGCAGATAGCTACTCTGCTATATAGGACATGTTTCTGTAATATTATTGACATCTTCCCTCCAACAGTCACTACATTTTCGATAATATAATTATTGGATCACAAAGCTATGCACGGATTTTCTTGTGTGGTTGAATTATTGGAGTACGATGCGTAATTAAGACACTGGGTCATATATTTTTTTTCCTTTGAAATATTTCTATTAGGAGTCCATATTTGGCTTTGTGATTGGTGTGGTACATGGAAAGGTGAAAACTTTTGCTGCCACTGTGGGAACACAAGATACTGTTCTAGGAAGCATCAGGTACCAAAAGTTCTCACATGTCCATTTAGCTTTATATGTTTACCTCCCCTACTTGAATAATGAGTTATTCTCTGTAATGTTATTCAGGAATTGCATTGGCGCGCTGGTCACGAGAACGATTTATGTCGAATACCCAGTCCACCCGATGGTTCTATTCTTCCAGGCGCAGGGAAAGGTTGTCACTGTTTCGGTGTTCTTTAGGTGTTTGTTGTACCTCCCAAGTAATTTGTTGCGGTTTGTATTATTTGCAGTATTTCCTGGCCACAGATGGCCCGAATATCTGGTGGTTGGTAAAACCGAGCCCTCTTCTTCGACTAGTTCTGGTGATGATAAGTCAGAACTTTCTTTTGTGCAAGGACAAGTCGAACCAGATGTCATGATGCAAGCATTTATGGACCACTTTGAGGTTTTCTCCGTGCTTTTCTGTATTATTTGTAGTGAAATGCTACTATTTATTCAGTAAAATGCTACAACTTATGTGCAGGCTGATGAAGACAATACATGCTGGGCATCTTTCCGAGCCCGTACTGAAAGAGAAAGAAGTCAAGTGTTGAGGTGAGTGTGAACGAGTATACTTTTTTTTAGTGTGAACAAGTCAGACTTTTGTTTGTGTTTTACCTTTTGGATCAACAAAACTAGTGTTTGGTCTTACTTTTGCGCCACAATTGCTATTGGAACATGATGTACCGTTTCAAGTTGAATAAGTGGCTTGTGTTGTCTTTACCACAATGAAGCAGAACTATATGGGTACTGGTGTTTGGTCATCATGGGGTTTAGTGAATCTTCTGGTTATTCTTTATACTAAGGACATGACTAGGTGTAGGTCTGTTGATTTGGCCACTTGATTGACCTTTTGGACTACCTATAGGACTGTGAGTTCCCACAACACTGGATTGGCCCTCTTTACAACACTGTCCTATCTTATTATAACGAATCGTGAATTTTTGGCATCAATGGCCTTGATGTCATGTGAACTGCTAGCCATACTGCTCAGGTCACCATGGACTCTGCCTGTGTCACCAATGAAGGCTCCCTGTTAATAATTTCTTCATCCATTTAGTATTGCAAGAAGAAATTTAATAACTTGCAGCAAAATTTAATGATTATGAAACATTTTTTTAGGTTTCAACATTAGTGTTATTTGTGTGCAATAAGTGAATTAAAAATGTGTAGTAAAATTTAAATCATTTGGCAAAAGGACCATAGATTATCATAACATTTATTTTCATGAAATTGCAATGATGGTACACTTCTATGCAACATGAGCAATAAAAGCAACAATTATTTGCAACAAATGCAACAATTAAACTATTGCAACAACAAAAATCTCAGTACAAAGCAATATAAAATCTGACTACACATCGATTTTGTTTAGTTTGTCATTCAACATACATCCAAAACACTTGCTTAGACCTGGCAACAATTAGATTGAGCATTACTTGCGAAAAAAGGTATTCATAATTTTAATTATTTTGTCATGCAGGTACCGTAGGAAGGAAGATGCAGAACCTCTTTGGGCAGTATCATCTGGGTCTCTATCAGCGGCTGATATTCCATCGTGCATCTATTGTAATGGCCCGCTTGGCTTTGAATTTCAGGTAGGACAACTTTCAATTTCTATGAACTATTCAGCTTATTATTTTCTGTCCACGAAAAAGATTTTTATGAACTATGATACAATTCAGTTTTACTTCTGTACCTACTGTTTGAATCTGAACCGTTTCGTGTAAGACTGATATTCCAAGTGAACCTGGGATTTCAATCAAAAGCTGGGCCTTGTGCCTTTCCTCTAAAAGAATATACATGTCTTATCACCATTTTTGTTTATGTGATGCATTATTACTCTTGGTGTTTATGTTATTTTCATGCCTAACTGACTTATCAGAGGCAAGTCAGAACGTGACATTCCTTCAATATCGACCCTCCATGTACACTCAACGTTTGCTTGGTTTTTGTCCTGACTTCACCGCTATCATTCCGGCATCAGCCAGAGTACCAGACTCCTATCTTTTTTTTCGAGAAAACACAAAAGACTTTTGCGTTTCATTGCATTGAAAAGATAGGGAGTTTTACAATCCTCCTAGGAGGGGAAAAAGAAAGAAAATACATCAGTGCACGTCCCATGTCTTAAACCCTTTGCCCCTGCCCTAGCCCACTGTACTGCCTCCTCCATGATGTCGTCCACCAATCCAAAGATCGATGGCCGGCTTCTGTCAAAGACGCAAGCATTGCGGTGTTTTCATATGAGCCAAGGCGTGAGTAGGGTGATGGAGTCCAGGCCTTTGCGTAGGATCTTGGGGGTTTGCTGCCTCGCTTTGCGCCACCAATCGTCCAAGGTTGCGTCAGCGTCAGTTGGTGGTTGGCAGGTCATGCGCAGGCATGCCAACACCTCATGCTAGAGCTGCCTGGAGAAGGGGCAGGCTAGGATGAGGTGATGCATCGTCTCCGGCAGCTGGTCGCACAGCAAGCACCTGGGGTGGTGCTGCAGTCCTCGCCGGGCTAGCCTCTCCGCGGTCCAGCAGCGGTCCATGCTCGCCAGCCAGCTGAAGAAGGCTCCTATCTTTTACCGCCTAGAGAAGAGGCAAATAGTAGAGTTTGATCATAACTTCTGAATTCTGCTGTACCAGTGTAGGGACAAATATACATGCACTAAAATCTGGACAAATTTTGGAAATGCATTCTGCCATCAGTACTGTAGTGTAAAATATTGGAATTCTTCAACGAAAACACATCTATGCACATTTAATTCACTAATGCATTTATGTGTTGATATGCATGTATAATATCTCTAGTGGTGTGTTATTTCTACCCTAGGAAAATCTACTTCGTTTATTTTCTTTCACCAAGCAGGTTGGGAAGGTAGATCCTTATGCCACTTGTATATAATTATTGGAGGGTTGCCTTGGATGCTAGTTTCTCAGTGGATGACAGGAAACCGGCCTTGATAAATGACTTTGCAAATGGTAATGAGTTGGAAAGTCACTCTATTACTTCAAGAGGATCCGTTGGAAGAGCAGTTTTCCACAAAACAGCCTAAGCGCCATATCAAGTCTAGTGTCTTAGCGCTTGAAGCCTCTATGGCCTGGTGCCATGGTGCGCAGTTAGGATTTAGGAAAAACGCATATGATGTGCAGGGTGGCGTGGAGATAAGAACATGGGAGCATTGTTCTAGATAACTATTGCTTCCCTTTCATTGACCAGAAACATTTTTTTTTTTTTGCTTTTGGTTTCACATTATATATATTTCTACCATACGTGCAGATAATGCCACAGCTGCTCTATTACTTCCATGTTGAAAAAGAACCAGACCCCCTTGATTGGGCAACAATAATTGTGTACACATGTCGAGATTCATGTGATGGAAGTGTTAGTTACAAGGAAGAATTTGTACGTGTTCAGTTCTCTCCTTAGCCAGCAGGTTTGTAATATTTCTGAATACATTTTTATTTGCCCTCAGTTTTTAATTTCATGATAGAGATCTTCATAATTTGTGATCAACACTAAGCTATATTATGCCTAAAGAACTTCTGCTCTATTTTTCTTTATGAAATTATCTGCAACTACATTCTTACAGAATCCACATATGCTAATCGCCTGCTTGTTTGGTATTAGGTACACAAGGATTTATGAAACTGTTTTCATGCTACCTGGGTGATAAACATAATCTAGATTGGTTTTCCTATGTATTGTAAGATGGAATATGTCTATTATGTCTACATGGTAAAAGTGCACATATTTCTTTTTAAAACAAAAACGCCCTAGTGATACACATGTGTTGAGTGTTGGCTAGGCCCACTTAGCTCATATACTAGGCAGTTATCGTGTGAGTATTCAGTTGTACGGAATATATATGGTCTTTTCTCTGAAAGCTGGGCTTGCTTCCTTTCAATTTTCCGCAGCAAGTAGACATGACTCAGGATTTACTTATTCAGGCAAAACCTTTTATGTGTTTTCAGTCCGAAATAGATCAAATAATAATGCAATTCAAACTGCATTTTCACTAATGGCATGTTTTTCTATGGATATTGGGTCAGTGGGACATCTTCACATTATGTTTTTATTACTTTTGTTGCCAGGCCCTCAACACCGTCATCTCATTTGAAAGATTTTGTGTGTGGAGCTATAGATGAGGATGTTCACTGAACTTGTGTAACTTTCATGTACCTGGAGTTTGTCCGTCTCCAATCTTTTGGAATTGTCATGTACTGCCTGGATTTTGTGCTTCTCTGACAGAAATGTAACTGCTATTTTGCTACCTGACATGGACGGTTATCTGCATGACTTCAAGCTGAGTAGTATAATTTAGTCGATACCTGCTATTCAATTACTCTAGAAAGCTTCTCTAGTTTAGGTTGGCTATGTTTGAGAATTTGGCCAGCATAGCCAGGTTGTGAACCCTCGCTGACAGCTCCTGGGCCGGACGGCTTGCCAGTGTTGTTCTTCAAGAAGTTATGGGGCACCTTCAAAGGACCTATGTTTCGTCCTAGGGAGGGTCGACATCGCTCGTCTCAACTATGGGGTCATCTCGCTCATCCCTAAGGTGAAGGGCGCGGACTGCATTAAATAGTTTAGGCTGATTGCTTTGATTAATTTTATCTTTAAGTTCATGGCCAAGGCATATGGGGCTTGATTTGCTCCGTTGGCGCACAGGACCATTGACCGCAGTCAGATGGCTTTCATTAAAGGTAGATGCCTGCACGAGGATGTGCTTGCGCTACATGAGATTGCGCATGAGCTGCGTATAAAGAAGCTGGGAGGCTTACTTCTCAAGCTCGACTTTAAGAAGGCGTATGATTGGCTGAGATGGGATTTCCTTCGGCAGGTGCTCCTTAGGAAGGGTTTTTCCGCGATGATGCAGCTGGTATCTGGGGGCCACACAGCTGTCAATGTTGATGGGGAGGTTGGGGACTATTTTAGAAAATGCAAGGCAGTGTGACAAGGGGACCCCTCTCCCCGATTCTATTTGATTTCATGGCGGATTCTCCTCACGCTATCTTATCTAAATCGAGTGAATCTGGGCACATAGAGGGAGTTGTGCCTCACCTCATCCCTCGGGGTGTCACCCATCTCCAGTACGCAGATGATACTATGATCCTAATTGATCCTACTCGGATGGGGGTTTGCTAACCTAAAGCTCATCCTACTATGTTTTGAGAACATGTCGGGACAAAAGATGAACTTAAAGAGTGAGCCGGTTGTGACAGGGTTGCAGAGCCGGGGAGATTGAGGATCACCAACGGGCTTAACTGCAAATTGGGCAACCTGCAGATTCATTATCTGGGGTTGCCAGTGAGCGATAAGACCCTGCCGGCGGCGGACTTGGTCTTTTTGACAGGGAAGGTGGGTCATAGGGTTGACCCATGGCAAGGGCTATTTCTAGCGTCTGCAGGGAGATTGGAGCTCACTAACTCCCGCCTCTCTAGCATGCCGATGTTCGCAATGAGCCTTTACCTTTTGCATGATAAGACTCATGTGGTCATAAATAAATCTAGGTCCCGCTTCTATTGGGAAGGGGTGGGAGCCAAACGTAAATACCACATGGTGGATTGGGCCACTTTGTAAGCCGCGTGAGTGTGGGGGATTGGGTATCCTCAACACCAAGCTCATGAATGTTGCCTTGATGCTCAAATGGACTTGGAAATTATACCAAAACAAGGAGGGTCTATATCGAACTTATGGTGTTGTTGGGGCTACATATATACCAGGGCCTATGGCCTTATGTTTTAAAAAAATGATGCATGATGTGTAGTGTGGAGGACGCTGTAAGTGTTGGGTTAGTTGAGACTCAACATGCAAAATGGGGGGGGGGGGGGGGGGAGAGAATTGTGAAACGAACTCATCCATGGTCTTCGCTTCTATTCTCTCACCAACTGCTTCTCTCATCCCAAAAGTCAAATTATCTCTTGCCTCCATGTGTGATTCTAATCCACACGAGACCAGAACATCACAAATTAGTCGAGGTGTCGGTGGAAGAGATGCTCAACAATAGTTGTGTGATCCTCCCTGCATTTTCTTCCTCAGCTGATTTGTCCACCATGGTTCGTGTTCCATGTGCCTGCCGGAGCTACTCCGGTCACATGCTTCTTCCTCCCTGGTTATGGGACGATGTTGTGACGCCGATGTTGCCACTACCTGCGGGAGCGGCCGTGGTCTTCCTCCTCATGGGAGTCGCGAGCATCACGGCGTCAATCTGGTGGCGCGGCGATATGCAGCTCTAGCTGCCCTCCTCTAGTGATAAGGGTGGCCCGATCTTCTTAGTAAGAAATGGTGGTGATGATGATCACGGGGTGATGGCAGCGGAGAAACACGACGATGTAGTGGATGATAACTTGTATGACGCAACGAGATCTCTCGATTGGTCCCTGTCGCCAATGCAACAGCTCTCAACCCTGCAAGATATTCGCAACTCCACACACTTGCGCACGTAGCCGCCGACCACGAAGCGGTAAGTTGCAACCGTCTAATTCCCAATGGAACAGCAGATCACACAAGACTTAAACAGGATCTACACAATATCCAAGCAATATGGTGTAGGGAATTCAATAGTTTTGCGAGCAAACAACTAAGAACTAGGGTTTATCTTAAACATGGTCTAAAGCAACTTGTGGGGCGTCCCGGACTTATATAGGCGTCTGGGACGACCTCAAGTCCAAAAAGTACGAAAATAACCGACCCAGAATAGATCTGGTCGAGACAGACTCGGACTGTCCGGTCGGAATCCGGTCGACGGCTGTGGACCGGCCGCCGGGTCACCGGTCGGCAACCGGAAATCGCGAGGTTTCCGGTTTCCGTCCGCACGAGGGCTTACTCGGTTGGCGGCCGGTTGGCGCGTCGACCGGGCCAGGGACGGCGGCCCGTGGCGGCGGTCCGACCGGCGCCGGACCGGCCTAGATTTCTTCATCTCCTCTCGCGCATGCCTCCCGCTCCTCCCTCGCGCGTCCATGAGATATCTTCATGTCCAGCTCCATGTCCAGCTTCACGTCCATCTTCACGTCCAGCTGCTCCTCTCCTCCTCGTGTGATGCCTCTCCTCTTGATACCTGATGATACACAAGTAATAGGACTTAGGCAGTATAAAGTTCTCATCAATCAAAGTATCGTTTAGAAACAAGTTCACCTCTTGTTTAAGTAGCTTCGCACGAGCTCGTGTCATTGGTCCAATCCTGACTTCATTGGACTTGAGCTTCACAGCAGGTTCATCTTCAGTTGGTAATGACGGAGGTAGTAGTGAGGTAGGGATGTCCTCATCATCTCCCCTTCAAAAGGCGTCGACCCCGATGCTCCAAGGTCTTCTCCGTCATATGGTGTCAAATCAGCAACATTGAAAGAATTACTGACACCAAACTCATCCTCTGGAAGATCTATCGAGTATGCATTATCATTGATCTTGGCAAGCACTTTGTAAGGAACATCACCACGAGGCTTCAACTTAGACTTCCTCAGTTTCGGGAACCTATCCTTGCGAAAATGTACCCAGACCAAATCACCAGGCTTGAACAACATCTCCTTGCGCTTCTTATTCATCCTTGCAGCATTGCTCTTGCCTTTCTTCTCAATCAACTCTTTAGTCTTCTCATGAATCTTCTTCACATAATTTGCCCTCTTTGATGCCTCCATATTAACTCTCTCATGTATGGGCAAAGGCAACAAGTCAAGTGGAGTAATGGGTTTGAAACCATACACCACCTCAAAAGGACATAGCTCCGTGGTAGAATGCACCGCCCTGTTGTAAGCAAACTCCACATGCGGCAAACACTCTTCCCACTCCTTCAGGTTCTTCTTGATCATGGATCTCAACAGTTGTGACAATGTTCTATTCACCACTTCAGTTTGACCATCAGTTTGGGGATGACAAGTAGTGCTGAAAAGCAGCTTCGTCCCCACCTTCTCCAAAGCGTCTTCCGAAGTAGCTCATAAACTTCACGTCACGATCAGAAACAATAGTCTTCGGGACTCCATGTAGACGCACTACAAGAAAAGTTGCCATGGCCGACGAAGTTGAAGTCGCGCCGTGGTTGCTGGTGTACCATGGCCGACGATTTTGGTCCCTCCGTGGTGCATGTCAAAACTTTTTTTTTCTCGTTTTTGAGGCCACCTAGCCCGACGAAAGCGGCCAAAACGTGGCGTATGGTGGCCCGGACGTGGTGCATCTCGAAATCTCGGGCTCGCGCCGAGTCAACGCAAATCCGCACCGCGGAGGGATGTAGGGCCCGATGGCAGCCTCTCCGGCATTGTTTTTTTCTAGATCGCGCCATCTCGTTCAACGTTCTCCGATCGAGCCGTTTACGATGCAGGATCATGGGTCCCGCATGTCATCCTCTATGAACCAAAATTCTTTCTATTCTTGGATTTTTTTGACCCCCGATTTCTGGCTACTTCCTTTTTCTTTTGATCCCTTGCCGCCTTGGAAACGTTGAGACCGCTGCTGCTAAATGGGACCCGCATGTCATCCTCTATGTGCAATCAACTTTCTTTTCTTGGAGTTTTTTTGGCACCTCAAATTTGGTCACTTGCCTTTTTCTTTCGATCCCCTGCCGCCTCTCAAACGGTGCTGCTGCTAATCGGGACCCGCATGTCATCCTCTATGTACTATAAAACTTTCTTTTCTTGAATTATTTTTGGCACCTCATATTTGGTCACTTACCTTTTTCTTTCGATCCCCCGCCGCCTCAAACAAACGGTGATACCGCTGCTGCTAAATGGGACCCGCATGTCATCCTCTATGTACTATAAAACTTTCTTTTCTTGGATTTTTTTTGGCACCTCATATTTGGTCACTTACCTTTTTCTTTCGATCCCCCGCCGCCTCTCAAACGGTGATACCGCTGCTAAATGGGACCCGCATGTCATCCTCTATGTACTATAAAACTTTCTTTTCTTGGATTTTTTTGGCACACCTCATATTTGGTCACTTGACTTTTTCTTTCGATCCCCTGCGCTCTCAAACGGTGATACCGCTGCCGCTAAATGGGACCCGCATGTCATCCTCTATGTACTATAAAACTTTCTTTTCTTGGATTTTTTGGCACCTCATATTTGGTAACTTGACTTTTTCTTTCGATCCCCTGCTGCCTCTCAAATGTGATACCGCTGCTGCTAACTGGGACCCGCATGTCATCCTCTATGTACTATAAAACTTTCTTTTTTGGATTATTTTTGGCACCTCATATTTGGTCACTTGACTTTTTCTTTCGATCCCCTGCCGCCTCTCAAACGGTGAGACCGCTGCTGCTAAATGGGACCCGCATGTCATCCTCTATGAGCAATCAACTTTCTTTTCTTGGAGTTTTTTTGGCACCTCATATTTGGTCACTTGCCTTTTTCTTTCGATCGCATGCCACGTTTGAAACGTTGAGGTACCTGCTGGCTCATGGGACCCGCATGTCATCCTCTGTGTGCTATAAAAGTTTCCTTTGTTGGATTTTTTCACCCTCTGATTTTTGGCTTGCCTTTTTCTTTTGATCCCCTGCCCCTTTGAAACGTTGAGTAAGCTGCTTCAAGGGACCCGCATGTCATCCTCTATGTCCATCAACTTTCTTTTCTTGGATTTTCTTTCACCCCCTAATTACTAGCTACTTTCTTTTTCTTTTGATCTCAAGCCTCATTACAAACATTGAGACCGCTGCTGCAAAATGGGACCCACATGTCATCCTCTATGTACAATAAATCTTGGATTATTTTTGGCTCCTGATATTTGGTCACTTGCCTTTTTCTTTCGATCTCATGCTGATGTCTACGTTCCCCCTCCTTTCCTGTAGACAGTGTTGGGCCTCCAAGTGCAGAGGTTTGTAGAACAGCAGAAAGTTTTCCCTTAAGTGGATCACCCAAGGTTTATCGAACTCAGGAGGAAGAGGTCAAAGATATCCCTCTCATGCAACCCTGCAACCACAAAGCAAGAAGTCTCTTGTGTCCCCAACACACCTAATAGGTGCACTAGTTCGCGAAGAGATAGTGAAATACAGGTGGTATAAATAAGTATGAGCAGTAGCAACGGTGCAGAAAATAGCTTGTCTGGCGTGTAGTTGATGGTGGTAGTATTGCAGTAGTAACACGGTTAAAACAAGCAGTAGTAACTCATGTATTTAGGAACAAGGCCTAGGGATTACACTTTACTAGTGGACACTCTCAACATTGATCACATAACAGAATAGATAAATGCATACTCTACACTCTTGTTGGATGATGAACACATTGCGTAGGATTACACGAACCCTCAATGCCGGAGTTAACAAGCTCCACAATAATGCTCATATTTTAGTAACCTTTAGTGTAAGATAGATCAAAAGACTAAACCAAGTACTAGCATAGCATGCACACTGTCACCTTCATGCATATGTAGGAGGAATAGATCACATCAATATTATCATAGCAATAGTTAACTTCGCAATCTACAAGAGATCATGATCATAGCATAAACCAAGTACTAACACGATGCACACTGTCACCTTTGCACACATGCAGGAGGAATAAAACTACTTTAATAACTTTGCTAGAGTAGCACATAGATAAATTGTGATACAAACACATTGCAATCATAAAGAGATATAAATAAGCACTTCACTACGCTCTTCAACAGTGAATAAGTACTTCGTGAAATATAGCCTAAGAGACCCACACGGTGCACACACTGTCACCTTTACACACGTGGGACAAGGAGTCTCCGGAGATCACATAAGTAAAACCCACTTGACTAGCATAATGACATCTAGATTACAAGCATCATCATATGAATCTCAATCATGTAAGGCAGCTCATGAGACTATTGTATTGAAGCACATAGGAGAGAGATTAACCACATAGCTACCGGTACAGCCCCGAGCCTCGATGGAGAACTACTCCCTCCTCATGGGAGCAGCGGTGATGAAGATGGCGGTGGAGATGGCAGCGGTGTCGATGGAGAAGCCTTCCGGGGCACTTCCCCGTCCCAGGTGCCGAATGAGACTCCTGTCCCCAGCATCTTGGCTTCGCGATGACGGCGGCTCGGAACTTTTCTATCGTGGCTTTTTCCGTAAGGGTTTTTAGGTCGGGACCTTTATATAGGCGAAGAGGCGGCGCGAGGTCGAAGGGGCGACCACACCATAGGGTGGCGCGGGCCCAGCCCTGGCCGCGCCACCATATCATCTGGGCCCACAGGCCCTCCCGGCGCTCTCGGGTGTTCCGATGCTTCCGGAAAATAGGAACTGGCGTTGATTTCGTCCAATTCCGAGAATATTTCTTTACTAGGATTTCTGAAACCAAAAACAGCAAAAACAGAACGGCACTTCGCATCTTGTTAATAGGTTAGTTCCGTAAAATGCACGAATATGACATAAAGTGTGCATAAAACATGTAGGTATCATCAATAAAGTAGCATGGAACATAAGAAATTATCGATACGTTGGAGACGTATCGCATCCCCAAGCTTAGTGCTCGTCCCGAGCAGGTAAAACGATAACAAAGATAATTTCTGAAGTGACATGCCATCATAATCTTGATCATACTATTTGTAAACATATGTAATGAATGCAGCGATCAAAACAATGGTAATGACATGAGTAAACAACTGAATCATAAAGCAAAGACTTTTCATGAATAGTACTTCAAGACAAGCATCAATAAGTCTTGCATAAGAGTTAACTCATAAAGCAATAAATCAAAGTAAAGGCATTGAAGCAACACAAAGGAAGATTAAGTTTCAGCGGTTGCTTTCAACTTATAACATGTATATCTCATGGATAATTGTCAACATAGAGTAATATAACAAATGCAATAAGCAAGTATGTAAGAATCAATGCACAGTTCACACAAGTGTTTGCTTCTTAAGGTGGAGGGAGATAGGTAAACTGACTCAACAATAAAAGTAAAAGAGTGGTCCTTCAAAGAGGAAAGCATCGATTGCTGTATTTGTGCTAGAGCTTTTATTTTGAAAACATGAAACAATTTTGTCAACGGTAGTAATAAAGCATATGAGTTATGTAAATTATATCTTACAAGTTGCAAGCCTCATGCATAGTATACTAATAGTGCCCGCACCTCGTCCTACTTAGCTTGGACTACCGGATCTTTGCATGCCATGTTTCAACCAAGTGTCACAATGGGGTACCTCCATGCCGCCTGTACAAGGGTCTAAGGAGAAAGTTCGCATTGGATTTCTCGCTTTTGATCATTCTTCAACTTAGACACCCATACCGGGACAACATGGACAACAGATAATGGACTCCTCTTTAATGCATAGCAACAATTATTATTCTCATATGAGATTGAGGATATATGTCCAAACTGAAACTTCAACCATGATTCATGGCTTTAGTTAGCGGCCCAATGTTCTTCTCTAACAATATGCATGCTCCAATCATAAGGTGGTAGATCTCTCTTACTTCAGACAAGACGAACATGCATAGCAACTCACATGATATTCAACAAAGAATAGTTGATGGCGTCCCCAGAAGCATGGTTATCGCACAACAAGCAACTTAATAAAATATAAAGTGCATAAGTACATATTCAATACTACGATAGTTTTTAAGGCTATTTTGTCCCATGAGCTATATATTGCAAAGGTGAATGATGGAATTTTAAAGGTAGCACTCAAGCAATTTACTTTGGAATGGCGGAGAAATACCATGTAGTAGGTAGGTATGGTGGACACAAATGGCATAGTAGTTGGCTCAAAGATTTTGGATGCATGAGAAGTATTCCCTCTCGATACAAGGTTTAGGCTAGCAAGGTTATTTGAAGCAAACTCAAGGATGAACCAGTGCAGCAAAACTCACATAAAAGACATATTGTAAACATTATAAGACTCTACACCGTCTTCCTTGTTGTTCAAAACTCAATACTAGATATTATCTAGACCTTAGAGAAACCAAATATGCAAATCAAATTTTAGCAAGCTCTATGTATTTCTTCATTAATGGGTGCAAAGCATATGATGCAAGAGCTTAAACATGAGCACAACAATTGCCAAGTATCACATTATCCAAAACATTTTAGAATTACTACATGTAGCATTTTCCAATTCCAACCATATAACAATTTAACGAAGAAGAAACTTCGCCTTGAACATTATGAGTAAAGCCTAAGGACACATGTGTCCATATGCAACAGCGGAGCGTGTCTCTCTCCCACAAAGTGAATGCTAGGATCCATCTTATTCAAACAAAAACAAAAACGAAAACAAACCGACGCTCCAGTAAAGAATACAAGATGTGATTGAATAAAAATATAGTTTCAGGGGAGGAACCTGATGTTGTCGATGAAGAAGGGGATGCCTTGGGCATCCCCAAGCTTAGACGCTTGAGTCTTCTTAAAATATGCAGGTGAACCACGGGGGCATCCCCAAGCTTAGAGCTTTCACTCCTCTTGATCGTAGTATATCATCCTCCTCTCTTGACCCTTGAAAACTTCCTTCACACCAATCTTCAAGCAAACTCATTAGAGGGTTAGTGCATAATCAAAAATTCACATGTTCAAAGGTGACACAAACATTCTTTTCACTTCTGGACATTGCATAAAGCTACTGGACATTAATGGATCAAAGAAATGAATCCAACATAGCAAAAGAGGCAATGCGAAATAAAAGGCAGAATATGTCAAAAACAGAACAGTCCGTAAAGACGAATTTAAAGCTGGCACCAGACTTGCTCAAATGGAAAAACTCAAAACTAATGAAAGTTGCGTACATATCTGAGGATCACGCTCGTAAATTGGCAGATTTTTTCGAATTTTCTACAGAGAACTGTGCCCAGATTCGTGACAGACAGCAATGCTGTTTCTGCGCAGCGATCCCAAATATAACATCAACTTTGACATAGAAACTTTACTTGGCACAAAAACATGATAAGGAGAGGTTGCTACAGTAGTAAACAACTTCCAAGACACAAATATAAAACAAAGTACTGTAGCAAAATAACACATGGGTTATCTCCCAAGAAGTTCTTTCTTTATAGCCATTAAGATGGGCTCAGCAGTTTTAATGATAATGCTCTCATAAGAAATAGTATTTGAAGCAAAAGAGAGCATCAAGAGGAAAATTCAAAACACATTTAAGTCTAACATGCTTCCTATGCATAGGAATCTTGTAAATAAACAAGTTCATGAAGAGCAAAGTAACAAGCATAGGAAGATAAAACAAGTGTAGCTTCAAAAATTTCAGCACATAGAGAGGTGTTTTAGTAACATGAAAATTTTTACAACCATATTTTCCTCTCTCATAATAACTTTCAGTAGCATCATGAGCAAACTCAACAATATAACTATCACATAAAGCATTCTTATCATGAGTCTCATGCATAAAATAATTACTACTCCCAACATAGGCATAGTCATTCTTATTAATTGTAGTGGGAGCAAATTCAACAAAGTAGCTATCAAATATAGGAGGTATATTGTAATCATAATCAAATTTATCCTCCATAACAGGTGGTAACAAAAGACTACTATCATTATAATCATCATAAATAGGAGGCAAAGTATCATCAAAGTAAATTTTCTCCTCAATGCTTGGGGGACTAAAAATATCATGCTCACCAAAACCAGCTTCCCCAAGCTTAGAATTTTCCATAGCATTAGCAACAATGGTGTTCAAAGCATTCATACTAATAACATTCCCATTATCATGCATATAAAGTTCCATGGGTTTTTTAATTCTTTCTTCAAACACATCATGTCCTAATTCAAGATAAAGTTCATAAAGATCTCTCATTTTATTGTTGTCTTCCATTAAGCCTAACTAGTGTAAACAAGAAACCAAATGTCACAATTGCAGAGTCTAAAGGAAATAGCTTCGAGTACTTACAACGGCGCCGGAGAATAGCTTAGTAGCCGAGATCCGGAGTGTGAGTACCTTTTACCTTTCCTCCCCCAACGGCGCCGAAAATAGCTTGATGTCTACGTTCCCCCTCCTTTCCGTAGACAGTGTTGGGCCTCCAAGTGCAGAGGTTTGTAGAACAGCAGAAAGTTTTCCTTAAGTGGATCACCCAAGGTTTATCGAACTCAGGGAGGAAGAGGTCAAAGATATCCCTCTCATGCAACCATGCAACCACAAAGCAAGAAGTCTCTTGTGTCCCCAACACACCTAATAGGTGCACTAGTTCTGCGAAGAGATAGTGAAATACATGGTATAAATAAGTATGAGCAAGAGCACCCAGAAAATAGCTTGTAGTTGATGGTGGTAGTATTGCAGAAAGTAACAAGAAACAAGAAACAAGCAGTAGTAACTCAGCAGTATTTAGGAACAAGGCCTAGGGATTACACTTTTACTAGTGGACACTCTCAACATTGATCACATAACAGAATAGATAAATGCATACTCTACACTCTTGTTGGATGATGAACACATTGCGTAGGATTACACGAACCCTCAATGCCGGAGTTAACAAGCTCCACAATAATGCTCATATTTTAGTAACCTTTAGTGTAAGATAGATCAAAAGACTAAACCAAGTACTAGCATAGCATGCACACTGTCACCTTCATGCATATGTAGGAGGAATAGATCACATCAATATTATCATAGCAATAGTTAACTTCGCAATCTACAAGAGATCATGATCATAGCATAAACCAAGTACTAACACGAGTGCACACACTGTCACCTTTACACACGTGCAGGAGGAATAAAACTACTTTAATAACTTTGCTAGAGTAGCACATAGATAAATTGTGATACAAACACATTGCAATCATAAAGAGATATAAATAAGCACTTCACTACGCTCTTCAACAGTGAATAAGTACTTCGTGAAATATAGCCTAAGAGACCCACACGGTGCACACACTGTCACCTTTACACACGTGGGACAAGGAGTCTCCGGAGATCACATAAGTAAAACCCACTTGACTAGCATAATGACATCTAGATTACAAGCATCATCATATGAATCTCAATCATGTAAGGCAGCTCATGAGACTATTGTATTGAAGCACATAGGAGAGAGATTAACCACATAGCTACCGGTACAGCCCCGAGCCTCGATGGAGAACTACTCCCTCCTCATGGGAGCAAGAGCGGTGATGAAGATGGCGGTGGAGATGGCAGCGGTGTCGATGGAGAAGCCTTCGGGGCACTTCCCCGCTCCTCAGGTGCCGAACAGAGACTTCTGTCCCCGATCTTGGCTTCGCGATGACGGCGGCTCGGAACTTTTCTCGTATCGTGGCTTTTTCCGTAAGGGTTTTTAGGTCGGGACCTTATATAGGCGAAGAGGCGGCGCGTAAGGTCGAAGGGGCGACCACACCATAGGGTGGCGCGGCCCAGCCCGGCCGCGCCACCATGTCATCTGGGGCCCACAGGCCCTCCGCGCTCTGTGTTCTCGGATGCTTCCGGCAAATAGGAACCCGGACGTTGATTTCGTCCAATTCCGAGAATATTTCTTTACTAGGATTTCTGAAACCAAAAACAGCAGAAACAGAACTCGGCACTTCGGCATCTTGTTAATAGGTTAGTTCCAAATGCACGAATATGACATAAAGTGTGCATAAAACATGTAGGTATCATCAATAAAGTAGCATGGAACATAAGAAATTATCGATACGTTGGAGACGTATCACATGCCGCCTTTGAAACGTTGAGTAAGCTGCTGGCTCATGGGTCCCGCATGTCATCCTCTACGAACAATAAAAGTTTCCTTTATTGGAGTTATTTTTGACCCCTAATTTCTGGCTATTTGCCTTTTTCTTTTGATCCCCTGCCCCCTTTGAAACGATGAGGACGCTGTTGGCAGGTCGGTCCCACATGTCATCCTCTATGAACAATAAAAGTTTCCTTTGGTGGATTTATTTTTGACCCCTAAGTAATTTCTGGCTATTTCCTTTTTTTTTCTTTTGATCCCCTGCCGCCTTGGAAACGTTGAGGATGCTGCTGCCTCATCGGTCCCGCATGTCATCCTCTCAGAACGATAAATGTTTTCTTTTCTTGGATTTTTTTACCAACTGACTTTTTGTTTTTTTATTTTCGACCCACTGCCTTTGAAACGTTAACGACGCTGCTCATGGGTCCCCGATGTCAGCCTCCCCGTACAAGAAACATGTGATATCTTGATTATTTTGCAGACAATAAACAGTGTATTTCGCTCTGAGCTATTACAAACGGATAAATTAAATCTTTATTTTTACAACTTATATCTTGAATCTCCTTGTTTTTTGTTTTTGCGAAGCATAGGACATTCCTGTTTTTTTTGAGAAAATCCGAACTTCCATGTTCTGGAGTGGGCTGAAATTGTACGAATCAAAAGGCCCAGAAGGATAGTTCGAAGGCCCAGATGTCCAGATGCAGCCCAATTGAAATCTTTCTTTTCTTGGATTTTTTTCACCCCCTGATTTCTGGCTACTTCATTTTTCTTTTGGTCCTGTGCCACCTTGGAAACGTTGAGACCGCTGCCGCAAATGGGACCCGTATGTCATCCTCTATGTACAATAAAGTTTCCTTTCTTGGATTATTTTTGGCTCCCGATATTTGGTCACTTTCCTTTTTCTTTCGATCTCATGCCACGTTTGAAACGTTGAGGAATCTGCTGGCTCATGGGACCCGCATGTCATCCTCTATGTACAATAAAAGTTTGATTTCTTGGATTTTTTTTCACCCTCTGATTTTTGGCTATTTCCTTTTTCTTTTGATCCCCTGCCGCCTTTGAAACGTTGAGTAAGCTGCTGGCTCATAGGTCCCACATGTCAGCCTGTATGAACGATAAAGCTTTCCTTTCTTGGAGTTTTTTTTGACCCCCTAATTTCTGGCTACTTTCTTTTTCTTTTGATCTCAAGCCGCAATTGAAACGTTGGGACCGCTGCTGCAAAATGGGACCCGCACGTCATCCTCTATGTACAATCAAGTTTCTTTTCTTGGATTATTTTTGGCTCCTGATATTTGGTCACTTGCCTTTTTCTTTCGATCTCATGCCACGTTTGAAACGTTGAGGAACCTGCTGGCTCATGGGACCCGCATGTCATCCTCTATGTACTACAAAAGTTTATTTTCTAGGGTTTTTTTTCACTCTCTGATTTTTGGCTATTTCCTTTTTCTTTTGATCCCCTGCCGGCTTGGAAACGTTGAGTAAGCTGCTAACTCGTGGGTCCCGCATGTCATCCTCTATGTACAATCAACTTTCTTTTCTTCGAGTTTTTTTTATCCCCTAATTTCTGGCTACTTTCTTTTTCTTTTGATCTCAAGCCGCATTTGAAACGTTGGGACCTCTGCTGCAAAATGGGACAGCATGTCATCCTCTATGTACAATAAAAGTTTCTTTTCTTCGATTATTTTTCACCCTCTGATTTTTGGTCACTTGCCTTTTTCTTTCGATCTCATGCCGCCTTTGAAAATGTTGCGGAACCTGCTGGCTCATGGGACCCGCATGTCATCCTCTATGTACTATAAAAGTTTCTTTTCTTGGATTTTTTTCACCCTCTGATCTTTAGCTATTTCCATTTTCTTTTGATCCCCTGCCGCCTTGGAAACGTTGAGTAAGCTGCTGACTGATGGGACCCGCATGTCATCCTCTATGTACAATCAAGTCTCTTTTCTTGGATTTTTTTCCCTCTTATTTTTGGTCACTTGCCTTTTTCTTTCGATCTCATGCAGCCTCTGAAACGTTGAGGAAGCAGCTGGCTCATGGGACCCACATGTCATCCTCTATACTATAAAAGTTTCTTTTCTTGGATTTTTTTTCACCCTCTTATTTTTGGCTATTTCCTTTTTTCTTTTGATCCCCTGCCGCCTTGGAAACATTGATTAAGCTGCTGACACATGGGGCCCGCATGTCATCCTCTATGTACAATCAACTTGCAAGATCTTGGAGCGAAAGAGCTTGTATAAGTGGGACCCATATGTCATCCTCTATGTACAATAAAAGTTACTTTTCTTGGATTATTTTTTGCTCCTGATATTTGGTCAGTTTCCTTTTTCTTTTGATCTCATGCCGCCTCTGAAACGTTGAGTAAGGTGCTGGCTCATGGGACCCGCATGTCATCCTCTATGTACAATAAAGTTTCTTTTCTTAGATTTTTTTACCCCCTGATTTTTGCTAACTTGCCTTTTTCTTTTCGATCATATGCCGCCTTTGAAATTGAGGTCGCCGCTGGCTCATGGGTCCCACATGTCAGCCTCTATGGACAACAAACCTTTCCTTTGTTGGATTTATTTTTTACCCCTAATTTCTGGCTATTTGCCTTTTTTTTACACACTGGGACTGTACAATAAAGTTTCATTTCTTAGATTTTTTTTACCCACTGATTTTTGCTAACTTGCCTTTTTCTTTTCGATCATATGCCGCCTTTGAAATTGAGGTCGCCGCTGGCTCATGGGTCCCACATGTCAGCCTCTATGAACAATAAACCTTTCCTTTGTTGTATTTATTTTTTACCCCTAATTTCTGGCTATTTGCCTTTTTCTTTTGATCCCCTGCGGCCTTTGAAACGATGAGGACGCTGCTGGCAGGTCGGTCCCACATGTCATCCTCTATTAAGAATAAAAGTTTCCTTTTTGGATTTATTTTTTACCCCTAATTTCTGGCTATTTGCCTTTTTCTTCTGATCCCTGCCGACTTCGAAATGATGAGGATGCAGCTGGCAGATCGGTCCCACATGTCAGCCTCTATGAACTATAAATGTTTCCTTTGTAGGATTTATTTTTTACCCCTATTTTCGGGCTACTTGCCTTTTTCTTTGAAACGTTGAGGACGCTACTGTCTCATGGGTCCCACATGGCATCCTCTCTGAACGATAAACCTTCATTTCTTGTTAACGACAGGTTTATCAGTATTATTTTCGCAGACTAATACAAGCTCTTTCGCTCCAAGATCTTGCAAGTTAATAGAATAAATCATGGAATTATTAGGATATGTTTTAAATTTCAAATCCACTTTATGAATTTTTGAAAATACCGTGATCTATGTGGGTATGGAGCGATCAAGGATTTTCATATTGGCCATGAGCAGTTTCAAAAATTGCAACCCAATAATTCAAAATAAATACAAACAACTTTTATGTAGAATCTCCGTGTTTTTGTTTTTTGCCAATCATAGGATCTGTGGTTCTTTAGAAAAGGGCCAACATTGCATGAGCAGAAAGGCCCATTTGTAGTTATTGGGCTTCGACAGCCGGAGCAAGTAGGCCTATAGCAAATACCTTGTAGATGGCCGTTGGAACCCAAAAGTATTTGTTGCCTAGACTTAGATGCCAAACTCAGCCTTATTGACATGAACCTTGCTATGCACACGACAATTTCAGTCCGATCCGTGTACGAAACACAAGATCCAACCCTTCGTGTGAGGAAGCAGGTGGCAGCACACCTCCAGATGCTCAATCGTACATACGCATATCATATAGGAGTTGTCGTATGTACATCAGTTCCGTATTGACATGTTTTTTTCTTTGGTTCACATGTGGGGTCCGCACAGTCACCTAGGTCGCACATCTACTTCCTTGCTCGTAGTTGATGCATGTTCGGTTTGGGGATGGGGTGGAACCGAACACACCCCCGTGCCAGTGGATGTACTTTACCCTTTAGCGGCGAAAAAAATAGGAATGGTCCTCTCATGACTATGATCAACAAGAGGTGGCTATATTATAAAGGACGTACACACATTGTAATTATAGTGCTGAAATAAAGTCAATCCTAAAACAGCCATGCATGGGTTATAATATGAAGGCAACACGAAATACAAAAGCAGGGCAGTGTTCAAATAAACTGATTCAAACTAGTACATACTAAAAACAGTGTACTACTTCTCAACACTTCAAGCATAATAAAAAAGTGTCACTGTTTTTTTAAAGGTAACACCGAACGGGCAATGTTTAAAGCAGGCTTAAACCACATAGCCGCTTGTCGGACACTATCCCAACCATCCTTGGGAAGGCTGATAACTCCCACAGTCTCACCTTCATCTGGCTGGAGGTTGCAGCGCAAAATTTTAGGGTATTGATTATAACGAATATTCCGGTATGCTGTGTAGACGCAGTTTTTCCTCATGAATGGAACCAATGTGCCATCAGGAGCTTTGGATTCACGCTTCTTCAGGTTGGCAATGATTGGGTAATTGAGTCCGAGGAACAGAGAGTGGTCGCTGAGGCTGTTAACCTGCCTCCAAAGAAAGTCCCCTGCACGTGCAGTAGATAAGGGATCCAGCTCAAAGACGTAGGTGGCAACAGGAGGATACTGCCGTAGCTGAAGCCCATTAGCAGCATAGGGAATGTCAGGAGGTACTTCAGCATTGGCAATCCCAATCTTGTTTACTGTAAGGATGATCATCAATCGCTTGCCATCAGCAGATGGAGCGAGGAACCACGCGTACTGCTGATCATCCACCACCGGTGGCGGGATTACAAACGGGAGCATCAGGTTTTCTGCAATATTAGAAATGGAGACGAATAGGGTGTTACTGGCAACCATATTCAAACAGCAGCATTGTTCATCGTTCATGCTCACAGTATAAATACGACTATGTAAGCTAAGGACATTGGTCATTCATGTGTTCAAATCAAGTGTCCAATATATCAGTTATACTGCATCCATCCCACGAAACTAGTCTAAACTTCGCCAAAACTAGACACTAGTTAGTGTATACACAGTTATATACTACCTCTGTCCCACCGAAAGTGTCTGAGATTTGTCCAAATTCAGATGTATCTAGACAGTGAAAGCATATAGATACATTCAAATTTTGACAAATATATATCATCTTAAGTTTAAGTCCTGTGTTGTAGTTAATTCCCTTTGTCTTAAGTGATCTATTAGAGAGCTTCCCTGTGACCACCCGAAGGGTAAGAAATGTTTAACTGTATAAGTGGATTGCCTAGACCTTTCCATCAGTTCGGACTTTTGGTTGCGTTGGCTAGTCCATGAAGCTTGACATGGTGTCAGAGCCAGGGTCTCGAGTTCGAGTCCTGGCTTTCGCAATTTATCCTAAAATTGTTGTTGCCCCCTCGGAGTCCACTTATATGCCTCTTGAGCTATACCTCTGAGTCTTTCCACATGTTGACTTGTCTCCCATCACACGTGACGGGGGGTGTTGAATTGTATAAGTGGATTGCCGCCCTTGCGATCAGTTCGGACTTTTGGTTGTGTTGGTAGTGCATGAAGCTTGACAAGAAAGAAATGCTCTTTATAGCTAACCCCAAGTCTGGTAACATTTGCAAAATAGGTATCAGATGCAGCTATCCATTCAGTAGAAGAATTTGCATTTTAGAGTTGAAGGTTCATAATCTCTTCTCTACTATTGATAGTAAAGGGTACACATGGTATTTGTTTACCTCATTTTCGCGTTCTAAAAAAGGTACGCTATATGGTTGTGCTAAGTTAAACTGATTTAAGTCTGTTCAAGTTTATCGAAAATTATACTACCAACATCTAAAACATCAATATAGGTTCATATATTACAAAAGATATTTAGATTTTCTTTTCTCGAACACATGCCTAGTCGTGCATCATTATATATTAGAGCATACAGGGTTGTAGCAAGGCTACGAAAAACTGAGAAAGCAAAAAGAAAGAACTATACAGGGGACTAGAGGCAGCTAACTTTGTTAGGCCTGCAGGTGCTAAATCTTATATATATATGAGGTTGTAGATATTAATCGTAAACTTACTCAAACTTAAATATCACTGAATTAGGAAAAAGATAACCTGAGTTATTTTGAATGAGGGGACGTCACAATCACTAATGAAAGATAATTGTGGGAAACTGAAATCTATTCAAGAAAATGGGAGAAAAAATGTATCAAAAACAAAATTAATTATACCATTCTGCAGATTGTTCACCGATATAAACAAAGAACTGTTTGATCTGCATGTAGGTACATCCAATCAAGGCTTTTTCCCCGATCTCTAGAAAATATAAGCTACGCATGTAATTACAAACGATTTTCTTCTATTTTTCTGTTTCTACGTTAACATTTGAGATACTTGTTAATTACATCCATATTCTGCAGTTGCATAGAGTTACTAATTCAGGAATGCATTCACATACGGAGTATACTATGTTTGCTGATGACTGACTAGTACTAATTCATTGCAAGCAACGGTTCATTCATATTCAGATAAAGGATGTGATCGTTAAGTCATATACTTATGAAAGTCCTTATGCATCTCTCTGATGCAGATGGCGGGGGTCTCTCGTCCTCCTTTTGGAGGCAAAATCAATTAGTTATATATGAAACAATGGGTGTAAAAGGTTATCAAAAAGGGTGCCTTCATAGTGCCACGTTATCTTTTGAGATACTGGTTAATTACACCCATATTCTGCAGTGGCGTAGAGTTACTAATTCAGGAATGCAATCACATACTGAGCATACTATGTTTGTTGGTGACTAATTAGTACTACTAATTCATTGCAAGCAACGGTTCATTCATATTCAGCAAAAGGTAGTTCATGAATAACTTCATTGGTTAAGGCAGTGTATCATGCAATGCAACATAAGGACTGAAAAAATACCATTTGCGGTGTCCCAGAAGTACGTGGAGCCGTCAGTTTCGTCCACCGCAAAAACGTGGCCACGGAGTTCAATGGCATCACAGTAATTTGGATAATCAGGTGCAGGTGTAAGGGCCTCCAGCATTCTCCAGTCGCCACCCCCTTCAAGGTAGAAAATCGTTTTGTCGAACAAGGCGATGAGCTTGTAATCTGCGTACCTCCCACCTTTTGTGGGCACTTGGCAGATTACAATCTTCAACAAATAAATTTCTGGACGCCAGTTAAAAGAGTATGCAGGTCGAGATGAAACAATACTATGACGAATCTTCGAATCAGGTAGGGATGGAAGGGGGATATGTCGCTCGGTGTAGACGTTCACGAGGCACCACTCATGATGATCGGCGGCGGCGATCCAGTCGCCGTTCGCGCCAAGCCATTTTCTGTCGTGCATGAACGGCAGGGCGACAGAACGGCGAGGATGGTCGAGGGGCACCAGGTCGTACACGGTATCATGCAGACGAGATGCTCTCGCCACGTCCCAGTGTTCATCGAACCAATAAGCAGGCGGAGGCATCAGCAGGCAGGGTTCATCCCAATGGTGCATCTTACCTTCATCCTTGCTGATCATGTCGTAGAGCTCCCTGGAACATGCAGCAAGTCGGACGGTGTAGGTAACGTCCAGATGCGCAGCGATGAGGTCGATGTTGTCGCCGGTGAGAGCCTCCAAGTGGCCGTCCCCGCCGCCCCGGCAAAGCCTAGAATAATCCATCACGTGAAGATGGATTTAGGTGGATGGCGGATGCAACTGCGCTTGGGGTTTTCGGAGGAGAGGGCGAGCGCTATGGAAGGAACGATGCGGCGCGCGGCCGGCCGGGGTAAGGAGAGAAAGGTATACGGAGTAGTACTAGTGATCCGGCGTGGTGGGGATCGAGATCCTGCGCGTGCGCGTGATTCTGGGAGGGTGAAGAAGAAGTTTTTTTTTGTAACGGGGTGAAGAAGAAGATGATAGACATGCAAGGGGCAAAAACTAGGTAGTACTCTAGGCTGCTGCTGCGACTGGGCGCCGATTTGACTGTTGGTAGACTAGCACGCCACCCATCTATAAATTTGCGACGACGTTTGGTGCAGTGATGTCTCGTCACATCAGGTTGACCAGAGAGGGCTTTTTTTTACAGTTTCCATTTCGATATATTTTTCGCCAATAATCGTAGTTCTCTACATGCCAGAGACACGTACCTTAACACGTGGGCAGCATGCAACCGCGCGAGCACCAAAATGGAATGAGAAATGTTTTAGAGCAGAACTTCATTTTCAATGCCTTTCCTAGCTTGGTTTGGAAACCGGACAGAGCTTCAGTGACTTGATGCTTCCAAGATACATTGTGACTGTGTCCCACCATCTACCATCCATTTGAGATCCAACGTTCCAAACTATCTCTTATTTCGAAGCTAAAAAAGAAAAACTATTCAGAAAATTTTGAAAAAAAATCCAGTAATATGTAGATTCCTTGTTTTAAAATCTATGAATATTTCATCCCATTCGGATGACTAGCTTGTGATTAAATAGATTCTTACGTACTCGAGCACTAGTTTAAACTAAATATATATTTGCTCACAAACCTATGATTCAAATCGAATGAAACTTCACCAAAATATAAATCGAAATATGCATGATTTACTGGAAGTTTTTCAAAATTTTCATGGTCCATGGGGTCCTCCAAAGTGCAAGCTTTTTTTTTCTTGGTTGGTACTTCAAAACCGAGTTTGGATGGTGGCAAGACTTGCACAAAGAGGATGTCAAAATTTTGGCCTTTGTGAACTTTGCAATCAACATCAAGTGTCGGACTCTCGAGAAAAAAATATGAGTTGGCGCCCACCTTTCTTTCAACCGTTGGTTCTCAATCCGAGGGTGGTCCAACTAGCTAACAAAATTGGCTTGGTATTCATGGTCTTGAACCAACGATTTGGAATGGCTTTCAATCGGTATGAGAGGTGATGTATGGAGGAGATTCATACGAGAGGGCAATAAAGAAATGTTTTGTCATCCTCGCAAAGCTAGTCTATTTGGAAAGAAATGAATAATTGGTTTTTCGCAACATTGCATGATACTAATTCATGATACTATGCATTGAAGGTGTTGTATCATAGACTAGTATACTTCCCATTGTGACTAGTCTAAGTGCTTTTGCACCATGAACACTAGCTATGCACAGACCTCAAAAAACACTTCTCCATCATTCTACTATTCACACTTTCTTTTTCTAATAGAACTATGTACCATTGTTTTTAATATAATCTTGTGTCGAGAGTATATATTTCTAAAATAGTCATTTATGTTTCGCATAAGCTCAAAGAGGGGTACTTACTTATGAGAGATATCTTTCAACTAATACGTTGTAGGAGTACTTTAATTATGTGAGCTATAGTGTGAAATGCTTACTAGAACGAGTACAAAAGGTGTTTGATAACATTACAGGCCACACGCCCAGTGTAGCGTGCATTGTAGGAGCATTACATCAATTTAACAACTACGGAGGAGTAGCCTAGGTAGAGATAACATGCAAAGGAAATAGTTCAACAGATAGTACAACACAACTACGGAAAGGGAGTAGCCTAGGTAGAGATAAACATGCAAATGAAATAGTTCAACAGATACAAATCTTGCATTACAACACGAGTATTACATAAAGTACATCAGCCCTTCTTTCTGGACCTGTGACGCGAAGGCAGGTTCCATTGCCGGGCGTTGGCGAAGCTTGGGATGAGCCACAACGGAACCTGCCGCCATGTCCATCTAATGTTGGTTTGGAAACCAACAGTACAGTCTTCAGAATTCAAACTGAAGCGGCAAATTTCTGGAGAAGGAGGATATGCAAGGCCTACTGCATGGTGCGATGTGTAAACAGAGTTGCTTCTCGCCATATTTGGACGGTCATGTTCTGCCCCGTCTTCTACTGGAATGATAATCGGATAGTTCACTCCAAGGAAGAGAGAATATGATCCAAGGGAAATAATCCTCCTCCATGGCCTCGGTGGCATCAACTGACTGGTGTCCATGCTGTACACCTCGCAGCCAAGTAAACCCTTACCATACCCGCGAATAGTGCGACCATGACGACCCTCAGAGGTAGCAGCAGCAGGTAAAATCCGAACCAGTCCAGTATAATCCCGCCCGTCAGTAACGCCCCAGGTATGGACCAGAAAAAGTCTAGAACCATCAGGAGATCGTGCTAACCACCAGGAGCCAAGATTGTACCGACCTTGTTCATCAAGTTCTGGCGGAATAGGTGCCGTGCTGATCAACAAAGGACCTTGCAAAGGAAAGCACAGCTTGAAGTCAGTTCAGCAAAACTTGATTAGTTCATTACATACATGAATAATGATGTAGCTAAAATACTGCCTCCGATCCAAATTAATTGACTCAACTGGATGTGTCTAGCTAGATATGCACAAATTAATTGACTCAAGTTTGTCTAGCTAGATGCACTGGCTAGACAAAGCTGAGTCAATTTGATTTGGATCGGAGGGAGTACTTTATTTTGACTCAAAGGCATATCGCTGCTGATTTTGATTGAATATAGAGGGGGAAAGGTACAGGCATGACACGAAAACTGCACAACAAAAAGAAAAAGGCTAAAGCTAAATCTGAAACTAGCAGGTAATAGCGAAAACACATCATATGAGATGAGAAAAATTACCCCAAGAAAGTTGATTCCATGCATAAACTTCGCCTGTCTGAGTTACAGCAAATACAATACCCTTGTGGATGATTGCATCGGAGTAGCCGTACGCTAAGAACTGGTTGTCAAGAACTGTCCATCTGCTAGAAGCACAGTGAAGGACTGCAATTGCCGCGTTGAAGATGGCAAGAACAGAGAAACTAGTATAATTTGAAGCAGCTGTTGGAACTCGGCAAATAGCTATCTTCAGCAGTTGAAGATGTTGATCATTAGACTCGAACACAAGTTTATCCGGGGTGGATTTAAACTCACTTATTGGTGGTAGAGGAATCCGGCGACCAGTGTACACATTGACAAGCTCCCAATTCCAGGGGAAGCCAAGAAGGGCGATCCAATCTCCATTCGCGCCTGCCCACATGCCCGTACCACCATCTGGAATCACGGCATCGGAAGAGATCCTGTCCAGCGGCGTCAGTTGGCACAAGGTACCCTTGCGATCTTTTGCATCATGCTGCTTGTCCTTCTGCGCACCCTCCTGCTTGAACTTGTGGACGCGGTAGAAGGGATTGTGCGCGGGCGGTACCTCAGTTTGGTGAGTATGAAGAACACAGGGCATGCCAAACGGCTGAGATGCAGGCAGAGCTACACTTTGTGTTGCTGAATCATGATAAAACTTGCATGAACCGACGAGGCTCGCGGCGGTGATGACATCGCATCGGGATGCGATTTCTTCAAGGGGGCCATCAGGAAACACCCAAGAACTGCCACTCTCATTGATCGATCTCGCCATTGGAAGGATGCGGTCAAGTGGGTGTGGGGGTGTGGGAGTGGGACGCTGGCGTTTGGGTATGAGGTATTGGAGGACAGTGCGAGCGGCAGCTGGTAGAGCGATATGGATAAAAGTCCACAACTCCTACTAGTACCATCAAACAGGTGGCTCGAGATGATCCGAAAAAGGCATGGCGGCGGTGGTGCAGGGGCTGCTGGTGTAGGCGGGGTCGCCAGAGAAGATGGAGATGAAGAAGACGGAGAAGCAGGCAAAAAAAAACAATTTGAATTGAAATCAATAATACGAGTACTACGGGCGTGCCTTCTCTCTCTGGTCTCTGCTGCACTACTGCACCTGTCGTGAAGGCGTGTGACCCGAGAAGAAGCTAATGTACTGTATACTGTCCTTGCACGCCGTGGAGCTGTATTTTGTCTCATCAAATCAGCTCTGGACAGTTTCAGCAGAGAAAAGATCCTTTGCCATCATCATGATATATTACCACGGGCCCACGGCAGTGCACATTCATCTTGGAGGCCTCTTCATCTTGTACTACCATATACTGTACTGCTCTATATGTTGCACAAACCACCACTTGGACATTTTTTTTGCAGTTTCCACCATGTGGTGGTCTAATATGTTGCAAATTTCACCACTTGGTTATCTAATCAGCTAGTTAGTCATGTTGATAGCAAAATCGACAAGTGGGTTCAACATGTCAATGCTCCAATTAATGTTTTAGAAAAAATAAATTTTTCAAAATTCGTACTTCTTTTATTTAGCTATTTAAAAATGCTTATTCATTTATTTCAACAAATATTGTGCGGTCTTGAATTTTTTTCAAACAAATATTATGGCATCGGGTTCGGGACTCCTGAAAAGGACTGGCCGTGGTACGGGAACCCGAAATGATGCCCACAACATGGTCGAAAGTGGCAAGGAACCCATCGAGGTGGATGAACTCGGGAAACCTTGGTAGAGGTAGGGATCTTGAGGAGGCCATTAGGGTTAGCCTACCCCCCAATAAGCGTATGAACGAAAAAAATTCACATAAGTAGTAGCTATTATTAAAATTTCACAAATATTACGCGCTTTTGAATATTTCAAAAGTATTGTGGCGTCACGCTGGCCTTGCCCGAATTTTACCTTTCAGGCTGGATGTCACGAGCATGATCACTCAACCAACCGGGTCCAAACATATATATACAATTGGCCTCCTCGAGCCTACACCGACCAGATTGTCGCTGAAACTGGATCATATAGTTTCTATTGGATTGATGTCCTAAGGAAATATTCCAACAACGGAAGTTGTTTGATTCGTTGTATTATATTCCTTTGGAATCTTGTTGGGCTTGTTTGGTTCGAAGAAAATTCATAGAAATTTTGTGGGATTCAAATCTCAGTGGCTCCTTTGATTCTTGAATACATGATAATTCATACTAATTCACGTGTTTTTTGTGTAGCACTACAACCAAAGAACATGCAATTCAAATTTGTGTGATTTCTCTCATATAGGATTAATTCAACATGCAATCATATTCAATTCCTACATTATTTCTATTTTAACATTTTGTACACATCATGCATGCGACCCAAACAATGCGTACATGGTGGGGGGGTTGTTTCGTTGCAAAAGCAGTTGGTCACACCACAAACAAACATGCAACAATTAATCTAAATTCACGCGGTTTCCCCGCGATGCAACCAAACAATATTCGATGAAACTAAGCATGGCATAAACATATACAATACACACCATAGATTTTGGCTGCTTTGATTATTCGCAAGATTTTCAAAGTGCGGGAATATGAAAATTGTATGATTAGAGAGTGATGATCATCTCCAAATATATAGGATTGAGAAACAACGGTATTTGGATCCAATAACATTTGATTGCGTGTGAAAACCAAAAGAAATACTAGTAGTAACATACGGTTACACAATGAAGGATTTTTTGTTTTTGTATAAAAATGTATTGTCAATGAATTCTGAAAATTGCAATCCTATGAATTAAACAATCAGAAATCGTGTCAGACTAATTCCTACGTTTCGAGATTCTAGTACGGAGTATGATTTCTTTGAAGGGGCGCAGAGGGACGTGGGTAGCAATGTCTAGTCCCTGTCTTGTCTGTATACACTGTACTTACGTCAGACTAGTGTTGCTCATGAAGTCTTAATCTGACGTACTCTGAAGCTAGATGCATCACCGTTTCCAGTCTCTGTCCTCGTTTTTTCGGCAAAATAGACAGAAATAACCCAAAGTCGAAAAGATTGGGAAAAACAAACTTTCGACATACTAGCAAGATTGGGTTATTTTTGTCCAAATTCTCGTTTTTTTCTCTTGGCTTCCCTACCCTTGAATCCATGTCACTTACGTGTGTTGCCCATGCATGCGTCATGTCCCACACTTCAGTGAGCACAAGTGACGTGATGTACGTACGCAAACTCCCAGCAATCTTCTTTGTCAAGAGAAGACGCATCAAGATTCAAGACCCGATCGCATTTCTTGCTTTCAGCCTGGGGTCCTCCATGTAAAAGTTAGGGATTTAGATGTAATTTCATGTTTATTTTGTGTGCTGTTGTAAACTGTTGATTTTTTATGTCCATTTGAATCTTGGTCAAATCCTAGGTTTGACCTAGATTTAAACAAGTTTAAAATATGAAAATGAAAAAGTAAGCCTGGATCCTCCTTAGTCAATCCAAAATGAAGCTTTTGGGAGGTTTTTGAAATTTCCATGTTTGAAACCCAAAACCACTTCTTTTCATGCTAGACTTCATAAGACATAGTTTAGGGATAGGGGTAGATACATGATTTGTCTGGTTTCAGTATGTCTAGAGCTTGTTTATCCACTTGAATGCTTACTATATGACATAAGAAGACTATGTGCTATGGTTTTTCATTTATGTATTTTTTTGAATTTTATGCCCATTTGAATCTTGGTCAAATCCCAGGTTTGACGAGGTTTTAAACAAGTTTAAAACTTGAAAATGAAAAGGTGTAAGCATGGATCCTTCGTAGTCACTCTAAAATGAAGCTTTATTTTGGGAGGTTCTCGAAATTTCCATGCATGCTTGAAACTCAAAACCACTTTTCTTCATGCTTGACTTCATAAGACAGAGTTTAATTAGGGTTAGGGGTAGATACACGATTTTTCTGGTTTGAATATGTCTAGACCTTGTTTATCAACTTGAATGTTTACTATATGACATAATTAAGAAGGCTATGTACGTGCTTTGGTTTTTCATTCTTTAATTAGATTTTTGTCTGAATTTTTATGCCCATTTGAATCTTGGTCAAATCCTAGGTTTGACCAAGATTTAAATAAGTTTAAAACATGAAAATGAAAAGATAAGCATCGATCCTTCTTACTCGCTCTAAAATGAAGCTTTTGGTTTTTTGAAATTTCCATGTTTGAAACCCAAAACCACTTCTCTTCATGCTTGACTTCATAAGACGAAGTTTAGGGTCGATAGGGGGTAGATACATGATTTGTCTGGTTTGAATATGTCTAGACCTTGTTTATGAACTTGAATGCTTACTATATGACATAAGAAGACTATGTGCTTTGGTTTTTTTTATTTTTTTATTTTATGCCCATTTTAATATTGGTCAAATCCTAGGTTTGACCAAGATTTAAACAAGTTTAAAACATGAAAATGAAAAGGTAAGCTGGATCCTTCTTAGTCACTCTAAAATGAAGCTTTTGGGAGGTTTTTGAAATTTCCATGTTTGAAACCAAAACCACTTCTCTTCATGCTTGACTTCATAAGACAGAGTTTAGGGTTAGGGGTAGATACATGATTTGTCTTATTTGAATATGTATAGACCTTGTTTGTCAACTTTTGAATGCTTACTATATATATATGTGACATAAGAAGACTATGTGCTTTTGTTTTTCATTTTTCTGATTTTTTTAATTTTATGCCCATTTAAATCTTGGTCAAATCCTGGTTTGACAATGATTTTAACAAGTTTAAAATATGAAAATGAAAAGGTAAGCATTGATCATTCTTAGTCACTCTAAAATGAAGCTTTTGGTAGGTTTTTGAAATTTCCATATTTGAAACCCAAAACCACTTCTCTTCATGCTTGACTACATAAGACAAAGTTTAGGGTTAGGGAGTAGATACATGATTTTTCTTGTTTGAATATGTCTAGACCTTGTTTATCAACTTTAATGCTACTATATGACATAAGAAAACTATGTGCTTTGGTTTTTCATTTTTCTGATATTTTTTGGAATTTTGATGCACATTTGAATCTTGGTCAAATCCTAGCTAGGTTTGACCAAGATTTAAACAAGTATATATAGAACATGAAAATGAAAAGGGAAGCATGTATCCTTCTTAATTAGTCACCCTAAAATGAAGTTTTTGGAAGGTTTTTGAAATTTCCATGCATGTTTGAAACCTAAAACCACTTATCTTCATGCTTGACTTCGTCATAAGACAGAGTTTAGGGGTTTTAGGGGGTAGATACATGATTTGTCTAGCTAGTTTGAATATGTCTAGACCTTGTTTATCAACTTCAATGCTTACTATATGACATATAAGAAGACTATGTGCGCTTTGGTTTTTCATTTTTCGGTTTTTTTATTTTATGCCCATTTGAATCTTGGTCAAATCCTAGATTTGACCAAGATTTAAACAAGTTTAAAACATGGAAATGAAAAGGTAAGCATCGATCCTTCTTAGTCGCTCTAAAATGAAGCTGAATTTTGGGAGGTTTTTGAAATTTCCATGTTTTTGAAACCCAAAACCACTTCTCTTCATGCTTGACTTCATAAGACGAAGTTTAGGGTCGATAGGGGGTAGATACATGATTTGTCTTGTTTGAATATGTCTAGACCTTGTTTATCAACTTGAATGCTTACTAGCTATATGACATAAGAGGACTATGTGCATTGGTATTTCATTTTTTGATTTTTATGCCCATTTGAGAATCTTGGTAAAATCCTAGGTTTGTTGAGCAAGATTTAAACAAGTTTAACATGTGAAAATGATAAGGTAATTAAGTCTGGATCTTTTTTGAAACCCAAAACCACTTCTCTTCATGCTTGACTTCATAAGACGAAGTTTAGGGTCGATAGGGGGTAGATACATGATTTGTCTTGTTTGAATATGTCTAGACCTTGTTTATCAACTTGAATGCTTACTAGCTATATGACATAAGAGGACTATGTGCATTGGTATTTCATTTTTTGATTTTTATGCCCATTTGAGAATCTTGGTAAAATCCTAGGTTTGTTGAGCAAGATTTATACAAGTTTAACATGTGAAAATGATAAGGTAATTAAGTCCGGATCTTTCTCTTAGTAACTCTGAAATGAAGCTTTTGGGAGGTTCTTGAATTTACCATGTTTGAAACCCAAAACCACCGTACTTCTTTTCATGCTTGACTTCATAAGACAGAGTTTAGGGTTAGGGGTAGATACATGATTTTTCTGGTTTGAATATGTCTAGACCATGTTTATCAACTTGAATGCTTACTATATGACATAAGAAGGCTATGTGCTTTGGTCTTTCATTCTTTCGATTTTTTTCTGAATTTTTATGCCCATTTGAATCTTGGTCAAATCCTAGGTTCGACCAAGATTTAAACAAGTTTAAAACATGACAATGAAAAGGTAATTAATCATGGATCCTTCTTAATTAACCAGCCAGTCTAATTAAAATGAAGCTTTTTGGGAGGTTTTTGAAATTTCCATGTTTGAAACCCAAAACCACACTTCTCTGCTTCATGCTTGACTTCATATATAATTAAGACAAAGTTTAGGGTTAGGAGGTACATGATTTGTCTGGTTTGAATATGTCTACACCTTGTTTATGAACTTTTGAATGCTTACTATATATATGTATGTGACATAAGAAAACTATGTGCTTTGGTTTTTCATTTTTCTGATTTTTTTGGAATTTTGATGCACATTTGAATCTTGGTCAAATCCTAGGTTTGACCAAGATTTAAACAAGTATAGAACATGGAAATGAAAATGGAAGCCTGTATCCTTCTTAGTCACCCTAAAATTAATGAAGTTTTTGGGAGGTTTTTGAAATTTCCATGTTTGAAACCCAAAACCACTTATCTTCATGCTTGACTTCGTCATAAGACAGAGTTTAGGGGTTAGGGGGTAGATACATGATTTGTCTAGCTAGTTTGAATATGTCCAGACCTTGTTTATCAACTTTAATGCTTACTATATGACATATAAGAAGACTATGTGCGCTTTGGTTTTTCATTTTTCTGTTTTTTTATTTTATGCCCATTTGAATCTTGGTCAAATCCTAGAGATTGACTTCATAATACAGAGTTTAGGGTTAGGGGTAGATATACACATGATTTTTCTGGTTTGAATATGTCTAGACCTTGTTTATCAACTTGAGTGTTTACTATATGACATAATTAAGAAGGCTATGTGCTTTGGTTTTTCATTCTTTAGATTTTTTGTCTGAATTTTTATGCCCATTTGAATCTTGGTCAAATCCTAGGTTTGACCAAGATTTAAATAAGTTTAAAACATGGAAATGAAAAGGTAAAAGCATCGATCCTTCTTAGTCGCTCTAAAATGAAGCTGAATTTTGGGAGGTTTTTGAAATTTCCATGTTTGAAACCCAAAACCACTTCTCTTCATGCTTGACTTCATAAGACGAAGTTTAGGGTCGATAGGGGGTAGATACATGATTTGTCTGGTTAATTTGGATATATCTAGACCTTGTTTATCAACTTGAATGCTTACGATATGACATAAGAACACTATGTGCTTTTTTTATTTTTTTGTGCCCATTTGAATCTTGGTCAAATCCTAGGTTTGACCAAGATTTAAACAAGTATAGAACATGAAAATGAAAAGGGAAGCCTGTATCCTTCTTACTCACCCTAAAATGAAGTTTTGGGAGGTTTTTGAAATGTCCATGTTTGAAACCCAAAACCACTTCTCTTCATTCTTGACTTCTTAAGACATAGTTTAGGGGTTAGCGGGTAGATACATGATTAGTATGGTTTGAATATGTCTAGACCTTGTTTATCAACTTTAATGCTTACTACATGACATAAGAAGACTATGTGCTTTGGTTTTTCATTTTTCTGTTTTTTTTTGAATTTTCTGCCAATTTTGTTTGACCAAGATTTAGACAAGTTTTACACGTGAAAACGAATAAGTAAGCCTGGATCCTTCTTAGTCACTCCAAAATGTACCAATTGATAGGTGCGTTAACTTTGCTTCATGGAAAAAATAATGTCATGTAAATGAGTTAACTTGGATTTCCTACCCTTGAATCCATAGGAAACTTTGTTCTAATGCACTATAATAATCAACCGAGTTTTTACACCAACAGGTCTGTCACTTACGTGTGGTGCCCATGCGTGAGGTCCCACACTTCAGTGAGCACAAGTCACGTGCAATAGGTACGCAAACTCCCAGCCATTTTCTTTGTCAAGAGAATACGCTCCAACGTATCGATAATTTCTTATGTTCCATGCTACTTTATTGATGATACCTACATGTTTTATGCACATTATATGTCATATTTATGCATTTTCTGGAACTAACCTATTAACAAGATGCCGAAGAGCCAGCCTGTTTTCTGCTGTTTTTGGTTTCAGAAATCCTAGTAAAGAAATATTCTCGGAATTGGACGAAACTTTCGCCCAGGGTCCTATTTTTGCACGAAGCTTCCAGAAGACCGAAGACCTAACGAAGTGGGGCCACGAGGAGGCCAGGGGGGTGGCCGGCGCGGCCCAAGCCCTGGCCGCGCCGACCTATCCCCCGGGCCCCTCGTGTGGCCCCCCGCGTTGACCCTCCGCCTACTTAAAGCTTCCGTCGCGAAACCCCAGTACCGAGAGCCACGATACGGAAAACCTTCCAGAGACGCGCCGCCGCGAATCCCATCTCGGGGATTCGAGGAGATCGCCTCCGGCACCCCGGAGAGGGGATTCATCTCCCGGAGGACTCTACACCGCCATGGTCGCCTCCGGAGTGATGAGTGAGTAGTTCACCCCTGGACCATGGGTCCATAGCAGCTAGATGGTCGTCTTCTCCTTGTTGTGCTTCATTGTTAGATCTTGTGAGCTGCCTAACATGATCAAGATCATCTATATGTAATTCTATATGTTGTGTTTGTCGGGATCCGATGGAT
This sequence comes from Lolium multiflorum, assembly GCA_030979885.1. Lineage (NCBI taxonomy): Eukaryota > Viridiplantae > Streptophyta > Magnoliopsida > Poales > Poaceae > Lolium > Lolium multiflorum. Next base: position 253,540,398 of record CM061752.1, on the reverse strand, counting down.
AGAGAGTACTATGATTATGGTGATTATCAATCTATTGTTCATGTGTTGTTTATGATCTTGCATGCTCTCCGTTATTAGTAGAGGCTCTGGCCAAGTTTTTACTCTTAACTCCAAGAGGGAGTATTTATGCTCGATAGTGGGTTCATGCCTCCATTGAATCTGGGACAGTGACAGAAAGTTCTAAGGTTGTGGATGTGCTGTTGCCACTAGGGATAAAACATTGATGCTATGTCTAAGGATGTAGTTGTTGATTACATTACGCACCATACTTAATGCAATTGTCTGTTGCTTTGCAACTTAATACTGGAGGGGGTTCGGACGATAACCTGAAGGTGGACTTTTTAGGCATAGATGCAGTTGGATGGCGGTCTATGTTCTTTGTCGTAATGCCCGGATTAAATCTCACTATATTTACCATGTCATGTATATGCATTGTTATGCCTTTCTCTATTTGTCAATTGCCCGACTGTAATTTGTTCACCCAACATGCTTTTATCTTATGGGAGAGACACCTCTAGTGAACTGTGGACCCCGGTCCTATTCTTTACATAGCATACAATCTACTTGTTTTACTGTTTTCTTTGCAAACATCTTCCACTCGATACGTTTAATCCTTTGTTACAGCCGGTGAGATTGACAACCTCACTGTTTCGTTGGGACTTGGGTTGTGTTGCAGGTTCCTCGTTGGCGCCGGAATCCCTGGTGTTGCGCCGCATCACATTTCGCGCCATCAACCTTCAACGTGCTTCTTGGCTCCTACTGGTTCGATTAAACCTTGGTTTCTTTCTGAGGGAAAACTTGCTACTGTGCGCATCATACCTTCCTCTTGGGGTTCCCAACGAACGTGTGAGTTACACGCCATCAAGCTCTTTTTCTCGCGCCCCGGGAGATCAAGACACGCTGCAAGGGGAGTCTCCACTTCTCAATCTCTTTACTTTGTTTTTGTCTTGCTTTATTTTATTTACTACTTTGTTTGCTGCACTAAATCAAAATACAAAAAAATTAGTTGCTAGTTTTACTTTATTTATTGTCTTGCTCTCTATATCAAAAACACAAAAAAATTAGTTACTTGCATTTACTCTATCTAGTTTGTTTTATTTTACTGCTACTAAAATGAGTAATCCTGAAGTTGAAGTTCGTTCTTTTAAGCAACAAGGTGGAGAAAGTTTTAAAGATGCTTGGTATAGAATTAGTAATGCTCATCAAAGGTGCATTAAGAAACACTCCACCACTATCCTTCTTAGGAACTTTTATGTTGGTTTGTCTAGTTGGAATAGATATGTTCTTGATACTCTTTCGGGAGGTAATTTCCTAGGTACTCCCGCTTTAGAAGCTAGTTGCATCATTGAGAGTCTAGTTGGAATACCACCTGTTAATGAAGTTAAAACTGAAATCTCTCTTGAAGATGTTATGAAAAAATTGGAAACCATAGAGAAAAATTTTCCAAGTATTGAAACTAAATTAGAAATGTTATTGGATAAAACTGATGAACTTGATAAATCCCTAGGAGGAATTGATGAAAGAATTAGTGTCCTAGGAACTTGTGTTATCCATGATAATCAAACCAATAGGATTGATGAACTTGAAAAAGCTATGGGAACCTTGGGTTCAACCTTTTCTTCTCTCAAGTATAATGAGAAAGCTTATGTGGGTAAAGAGCAAAAATTCATGTATGCCTCTAAAGTGCCTAAACAAAAGAATTATTATAGGCCTAAAATTTCTAAAACCCCTAGCACCACCATAGAGAATTTAGATAATGGAGCACCTAAAGTACCCTCTGCAACAAGTTGTGTTTGCATGAAAAATAATGTTGATGCTTCTACTCTCGATGTTACTTGATTTGCACTTTCTGCGCCTAGCTGAAAGGCGTTAAAGAAAAGCGCTTATGGGAGACAACCCATGTTTTTACCTACAGCAATTTTTTGTTTTGTTGAGTCTTGGAAGTTGTTTACTACTGTAGCAACCTCTCCTTATCATGTTTTTGTGCCAAGTAAAGTTTCTATGTCAAAGTTGATGTTATATTTGGGATCGCTGCGCAGAAACAGCATTGCTGTCTGTCACGAATCTGGGCATAATTCTCTGTAGAAAATTCGAAAAAATCTGCCAATTTACGAGCGTGATCCTCAGATATGTACGCAACTTTCATTAGTTTTGAGTTTTTCCATTTGAGCAAGTCTGGTGCCATTTCTAAATTCGTCTTTACGGACTGTTCTGTTTTTGACAGATTCTGCCTTTTATTTCGCATTGCCTCTTTTGCTATGTTGGATTTATTTCTTTGATCCACTAATGTCCAGTAGCATTATGCAATGTCCAGAAGTGAAAATAATGATTGTGTCACCTCTGAATGTGTGAATTATTAATTGTGCACTAACCCTCTAATGAGTTTGCTTGAAGTTTGGTGTGAAGGAAGTTTTCAAGGGTCAAGAGAGGAGAATGATATACTATGATCAAGAGGAGTGAAAGCTCTAAGCTTGGGGATGCCCCCGTGGTTCACCCCTGCATATTTTAAGAAGACTCAAGCGTCTAAGCTTGGGGATGCCCAAGGCATCCCCTTCTTCATCGACAACATCATCAGGTTCCTCCCCCGAAACTATATTTTTATTCAATCACATCTTGTGTTCTTTACTTGGAGCGTCGGTTTGTTTTCGTTTTTGTTTTTGTTTGAATAAGATGGATCCTAGCATTCACTTTGTGGGAGAGAGACACGCTCCGCTGTTGCATATGGACACATGTGTCCTTAGGCTTTACTCATAATGTTCAAGGCGAAGTTTCTTCTTCGTTAATTTGTTATATGGTTGGAATTGGAAAATGCTACATGTAGTAATTCTAAAAATGTCTTGGATAATGTGATACTTTGCAATTGTTGTGCTCATGTTTAAGCTCTTGCATCATATGCTTTGCACCCATTAATGAAGAAATACATAGAGCTTGCTAAAATTTGATTTGCATATTTGGTCTCTCTAAGGTCTAGATAATATCTAGTATTGAGTTTTGAACAACAAGGAAGACAGTGTAGAGTCTTATAATGTTTACAATATGTCTTTTATGTGAGTTTTGCTGCACTTGTTCATCCTTGAGTTTGCTTCAAATAACCTTGCTAGCCTAAACCTTGTATCGAGAGGGAATACTTCTCATGCATCCAAAATCCTTGAGCCAACTACTATGCCATTTGTGTCCACCATACCTACCTACTACATGGTATTTCTCCGCCATTCCAAAGTAAATTGCTTGAGTGCTACCTTTAAAATTCCATCATTCACCTTTGCAATATATAGCTCATGGGACAAAATAGCCTTAAAAACTATCGTAGTATTGAATATGTACTTATGCACTTTATATTTTATTAAGTTGCTGTTGTGCGATAACCATGCTTCTGGGGAACGCCATCAACTATTGTTGAATATCATGTGAGTTGCTATGCATGTCCGTCTTGTCTGAAGGTCTATCATTTTAGTGGTTGGAGCATGCAAAATTGTTAGAGAAGAACATTGGGCCGCTAACTAAAGCCATGAACCATGGTGGAAGTTTCAGTTTTGGACATATATCCTCAATCTCATATGAGAATAATAACTTTGCTACATGCTTATGCATTTAAGAGGAGTCCATTATCTGTTGTCCATGTTGTCCCGGTATGGATGTCTAAGTTGAGAATAATCAAAAGCGAGAAATCCGAAATGCGAGCATTCTCCTTGGACCTTTGTACAGGCGGCATGGAGGTACCCCTTTGTGACACTTGGTTGAAACATGGCATGCGAAGATCCGGTAGTCCAAGTTAAGTAGGACGAGGTGCGGGCACTATTAGTATACTATGCGTGAGGCTTGCAACTTGTAAGATATAATTTTCATAACTCATATGCTTTATTACTACCGTTGACAAAATTGTTTCATGTTTTCAAAATAAAAGCTCTAGCACAAATACAACAATCGATGCTTTCCTCTGCGAAGGACCATTCTTTTACTTTTATTGTTGAGTCAGTTTACCTATCTCCTTCCACCTTAAGAAGCAAACACTTGTGTGAACTGTGCATTGATTCCTACATATTTGCATATTGCACTTGTTATATTACTTTATGTTGACAATATCCATGAGATATACATGTTACAAGTTGAAAGCAACCGCTGAAACTTAATCTTCTTATGTGTTGCTTCAACACCTTTACTTTGATTTATTGCTTTATGAGTTAACTCTTATGCAAGACTTATTGATGCTTGTCTTGAAGTACTATTCATGAAAAGTCTTTGCTATATGATTCAGTTGTTTACTCATGTCATTACCTTTGCTTTGATCGCTGCATTCATTACATATGTTTACAAATAGTATGATCAAGATTATGATGGCATGTCACTTCAGAAATTATCTTTGTTATCGTTTTACCTGCTCGGGACGAGCAGAACTAAGCTTGGGGATGCTGATACGTCTCCAACGTATCGATAATTTCTTATGTTCCATGCTACTTTATTGATGATACCTACATGTTTTATGCACATTATATGTCATATTTATGCATTTTCTCGGAACTAACCTATTAACAAGATGCCGAAGAGCCATTGTCGCTGCTGTTTTTGGTTTCAGAAATCCTAGTAAAGAAATATTCTCGAATTGGACGAAAATTTCGCCCAGGGTCCTATTTTTGCACGAAGCTTCCAAGACCGAAGACCTAACGAAGTGGGGCCACGAGGAGGCCGGGGTGGCCGCGCCCAAGCTCGCCGCGCCGACCTATCCCCGGGCCCCTCGTGTGGCCCCCGCGTTGACCCTCCGCCTACTTAAAGCTTCCGTCGCGAAACCCCAGCACCGAGAGCCACGATACGGAAACCTTCCGCAGACGCCGCGCCGCGAATCCCATCTCTGGGATTCTGAGATCGCTCCGCACTCCGGAGAGGGATTCATCTCCGGAGGACTCTACACCGCCATGGTCGCATCCGGAGTGATGAGTGAGTAGTTCACCCCTGGACCATGGGTCCATAGCAGTAGCTAGATGGTCGTCTTCTCCTTGTTGTGCTTCATTGTTAGATCTTGTGAGCTGCCTAACATGATCAAGATCATCTATATGTAATTCTATATGTTGTGTTTGTCGGGATCCGATGGATAGAGAGTACTATGATTATGGTGATTATCAATCTATTGTTCATGTGTTGTTTATGATCTTGCATGCTCTCCGTTATTAGTAGAGGCTCTGGCCAAGTTTTTACTCTTAACTCCAAGAGGGAGTATTTATGCTCGATAGTGGGTTCATGCCTCCATTGAATCTGGGACAGTGACAGAAAGTTCTAAGGTTGTGGATGTGCTGTTGCCACTAGGGATAAAACATTGATGCTATGTCTAAGGATGTAGTTGTTGATTACATTACGCACCATACTTAATGCAATTGTCTGTTGCTTTGCAACTTAATACTGGAGGGGGTTCGGACGATAACCTGAAGGTGGACTTTTTAGGCATAGATGCAGTTGGATGGCGGTCTATGTTCTTTGTCGTAATGCCCGATTAAATCTCACTATATTTACCATGTCATGTATATGCATTGTTATGCCTTCTCTATTTGTCAATTGCCCGACTGTAATTTGTTCACCCAACATGCTTTTATCTTATGGGAGAGACACCTCTAGTGAACTGTGGACCCCGGTCCTATTCTTTACATAGCATACAATCTACTTGTTTTACTGTTTTCTTTGCAAACATCTTCCACTCGATACGTTTAATCCTTTGTTACAGCAAGCCGGTGAGATTGACAACCTCACTGCTTCGTTGGGACAAAGTACTTGGGTTGTGTTGTGCAGGTTCCTAGTTGGCGCCGGAATCCCTGGTGTTGCGCCGCATCACATTTCGCGACCATCAACCTTCAACGTGCTTCTTGGCTCCTACTGGTTCGATTAAACCTTGGTTTCTTTCTGAGGGAAAACTTGCTACTGTGCGCATCATACCTTCCTCTTGGGGTTCCCAACGAACGTGTGAGTTACACGCCATCAAGAAGACGCATCAGGATGCGTATTGGAAGTCTGTGGGTCCTTCTGGATCCTTCGGTCGTCCCTCTCAAAAAAAAAAAACAAATCTCTCTCATTCTCGGCCTCGCTCGACTCGCTCGCCCGCACCTCCTGCTCACTGACAAACCCTGCACAAAAGTCAACATCATCACCCGAAAAAGGGGAGACACCATAATTCTCTCCCTTCTTCTCTCCTTCCGAGTGATCCCTCTTCCTCCGAGTTTCACTCGACGGGCAAACACACATGTGCTGCATAGTAATAATAAAAAGGTAGAAAAATCGACCTACGAATCTATAATTAAATAGGTTAAACTAGGGTTTTGCCCAGTACTACAGATCAAGGTTCAAAAAATCCAACTACGGGGTTCGAACAACCCCATTTCTAATCCAAGATTTTTTTCGACCTCATCCAATGGCCTCAAACTATAGGCCGGGTTAGCATCTAGTGCAGTATGTGTGAGAATGTATGCACTATGTGTGCTATAACTTGTGTGTCTTTCAAATTTGAACCAAATTTGAATAAGTTTGAAATATTTGAAATGGGGCTTTTGGCTTAAACGTTTGAAACCCAAAACGACTTCTCCTCATGCTAGACTTCATAAGACCGAGTTTAGGGTTAGGGGGTAGATACATGATTTGTCTGGTTTGAATATGTCTAAACCTTGTTTATCAACTTGAATGCTTACTATATGACATAAGAAGACCATGTGCTTTTGTTTTTCATTTTTCTATTTTTTTAAGAATTTTATGCACATTTGATTCTGGTCAAATCCTAGGTTCAACCAAGATTTAAACAAGTTTCAAGCATGAAAATGAAAACGTAATCCAAGATCCTTCTTAATTAGTCACTCTAAAATATATGAAGCTTTTGGGACGTACTTGAAATTTCCATGTTTGAAACCTAAAACCACTTATCTTCATGCTTGACTTCGTCATAAGACAGAGTTTAGGGGTTTTAGGGGGTAGATACATGATTTGTCTAGCTAGTTTGAATATGTCTAGACCTTGTTTATCAACTTTAATGCTTACTATATGACATATAAGAAGACTATGTGCGCTTTGGTTTTTCATTTTTCGGTTTTTTTATTTTATGCCCATTTGAGTCTTGGTCAAATCCTAGATTTGACCAAGATTTAAACAAGTTTAAAACATGGAAATGAAAAGGTAAGCATCGATCCTTCTTAGTCGCTCTAAAATGAAGCTGAATTTTGGGAGGTTTTTGAAATTTCCATGTTTGAAACCCAAAACCACTTCTCTTCATGCTTGACTTCATAAGACGAAGTTTAGGGTCGATAGGGGGTAGATACATGATTTGTCTTGTTTGAATATGTCTAGACCTTGTTTATCAACTTGAATGCTTACTAGCTATATGACATAAGAGGACTATGTGCATTGGTATTTCATTTTTTGATTTTTATGCCCATTTGAGAATCTTGGTAAGATCCTAGGTTTGTTGAGCAAGATTTAAACAAGTTTAACATGTGAAAATGATAAGGTAATTAAGTCTGGATCTTTCTCTTAGTAACTCTAAAATGAAGCTTTTGGGAGGTTCTTGAATTTACCATGTTTGAAACCCAAAACCACCGTACTTCTTTTCATGCTTGACTTCATAAGACAGAGTTTAGGGTTAGGGGTAGATACATGATTTTTCTGGTTTGAATATGTCTAGACCATGTTTATCAACTTGAATGCTTACTATATGACATAAGAAGGCTATGTGCTTTGGTTTTTCATTCTTTCGATTTTTTTCTGAATTTTTATGCCCATTTGAATCTTGGTCAAATCCTAGGTTCGACCAAGATTTAAACAAGTTTAAAACATGACAATGAAAAGGTAATTAATCATGGATCCTTCTTAATTAACCAGCCAGTCTAATTAAAATGAAGCTTTTTGGGAGGTTTTTGAAATTTCCATGTTTGAAACCCAAAACCACACTTCTCTGCTTCATGCTTGACTTCATATATAATTAAGACAAAGTTTAGGGTTAGGAGGTACATGATTTGTCTGGTTTGAATATGTCTAGACCTTGTTTATGAACTTTTGAATGCTTACTATATATATGTATGTGACATAAGAAAACTATGTGCTTTGGTTTTTCATTTTTCTGATTTTTTTGGAATTTTGATGCACATTTGAATCTTGGTCAAATCCTAGGTTTGACCAAGATTTAAACAAGTATAGAACATGGAAATGAAAATGGAAGCCTGTATCCTTCTTAGTCACCCTAAAATTAATGAAGTTTTTGGGAGGTTTTTGAAATTTCCATGTTTGAAACCCAAAACCACTTATCTTCATGCTTGACTTCGTCATAAGACAGAGTTTAGGGGTTAGGGGGTAGATACATGATTTGTCTAGCTAGTTTGAATATGTCCAGACCTTGTTTATCAACTTTAATGCTTACTATATGACATATAAGAAGACTATGTGCGCTTTGGTTTTTCATTTTTCTGTTTTTTTATTTTATGCCCATTTGAATCTTGGTCAAATCCTAGAGATTGACTTCATAATACAGAGTTTAGGGTTAGGGGTAGATATACACATGATTTTTCTGGTTTGAATATGTCTAGACCTTGTTTATCAACTTGAGTGTTTACTATATGACATAATTAAGAAGGCTATGTGCTTTGGTTTTTCATTCTTTAGATTTTTTGTCTGAATTTTTATGCCCATTTGAATCTTGGTCAAATCCTAGGTTTGACCAAGATTTAAATAAGTTTAAAACATGGAAATGAAAAGGTAAAAGCATCGATCCTTCTTAGTCGCTCTAAAATGAAGCTGAATTTTGGGAGGTTTTTGAAATTTCCATGTTTGAAACCCAAAACCACTTCTCTTCATGCTTGACTTCATAAGACGAAGTTTAGGGTCGATAGGGGGTAGATACATGATTTGTCTGGTTAATTTGGATATATCTAGACCTTGTTTATCAACTTGAATGCTTACGATATGACATAAGAACACTATGTGCTTTTTTTATTTTTTTGTGCCCATTTGAATCTTGGTCAAATCCTAGGTTTGACCAAGATTTAAACAAGTATAGAACATGAAAATGAAAAGGGAAGCCTGTATCCTTCTTACTCACCCTAAAATGAAGTTTTGGGAGGTTTTTGAAATGTCCATGTTTGAAACCCAAAACCACTTCTCTTCATTCTTGACTTCTTAAGACATAGTTTAGGGGTTAGCGGGTAGATACATGATTAGTATGGTTTGAATATGTCTAGACCTTGTTTATCAACTTTAATGCTTACTACATGACATAAGAAGACTATGTGCTTTGGTTTTTCATTTTTCTGTTTTTTTTTTGAATTTTCTGCCAATTTTGTTTGACCAAGATTTAGACAAGTTTTACACGTGAAAACGAATAAGTAAGCCTGGATCCTTCTTAGTCACTCCAAAATGTACCAATTGATAGGTGCGTTAACTTTGCTTCATGGAAAAAATAATGTCATGTAAATGAGTTAACTTGGATTTCCTACCCTTGAATCCATAGGAAACTTTGTTCTAATGCACTATAATAATCAACCGAGTTTTTACACCAACAGGTCTGTCACTTACGTGTGGTGCCCATGCGTGAGGTCCCACACTTCAGTGAGCACAAGTCACGTGCAATAGGTACGCAAACTCCCAGCCATTTTCTTTGTCAAGAGAAGACGCATCAGGATGCGTATTGGAAGTCTGTGGGTCCTTCTGGATCCTTCGGTCGTCCCTCTCAAAAAAAAACAAATCTCTCTCATTCTCGGCCTCGCTCGACTCGCTCGCTCGCTCGCACCTCCTGCTCACTGACAAACCCTGCACAAAAGTCAACATCATCACCCGAAAAAGGGGAGACACCATAATTCTCTCCCTTCTTCTCTCCTTCCGAGTGATCCCTCTTCCTCCGAGTTTCACTCGACGGGCAAACACACATGTGCTGCATAGTAATAATAAAAAGGTAGAAAAATCGACCTACGAATCTATAATTAAATAGGTTAAACTAGGGTTTTGCCCAGTACTACAGATCAAGGTTCAAAAAATCCAACTACGGGGTTCGAACAACCCCATTTCTAATCCAAGATTTTTTTCGACCTCATCCAATGGCCTCAAACTATAGGCCGGGTTAGCATCTAGTGCAGTATGTGTGAGAATGTATGCACTATGTGTGCTATAACTTGTGTGTCTTTCAAATTTGAACCAAATTTGAATAAGTTTGAAATATTTGAAATGGGGCTTTTGGCTTAAACGTTTGAAACCCAAAACGACTTCTCCTCATGCTAGACTTCATAAGACCGAGTTTAGGGTTAGGGGGTAGATACATGATTTGTCTGGTTTGAATATGTCTAAACCTTGTTTATCAACTTGAATGCTTACTATATGACATAAGAAGACCATGTGCTTTTGTTTTTCATTTTTCTATTTTTTTAAGAATTTTATGCACATTTGATTCTGGTCAAATCCTAGGTTCAACCAAGATTTAAACAAGTTTCAAGCATGAAAATGAAAACGTAATCCAAGATCCTTCTTAATTAGTCACTCTAAAATATATGAAGCTTTTGGGACGTACTTGAAATTTCCATGTTTGAAACCTAAAACCACTTATCTTCATGCTTGACTTCGTCATAAGACAGAGTTTAGGGGTTTTAGGGGGTAGATACATGATTTGTCTAGCTAGTTTGAATATGTCTAGACCTTGTTTATCAACTTTAATGCTTACTATATGACATATAAGAAGACTATGTGCGCTTTGGTTTTTCATTTTTCGGTTTTTTTATTTTATGCCCATTTGAGTCTTGGTCAAATCCTAGATTTGACCAAGATTTAAACAAGTTTAAAACATGGAAATGAAAAGGTAAGCATCGATCCTTCTTAGTCGCTCTAAAATGAAGCTGAATTTTGGGAGGTTTTTGAAATTTCCATGTTTGAAACCCAAAACCACTTCTCTTCATGCTTGACTTCATAAGACGAAGTTTAGGGTCGATAGGGGGTAGATACATGATTTGTCTTGTTTGAATATGTCTAGACCTTGTTTATCAACTTGAATGCTTACTAGCTATATGACATAAGAGGACTATGTGCATTGGTATTTCATTTTTTGATTTTTATGCCCATTTGAGAATCTTGGTAAGATCCTAGGTTTGTTGAGCAAGATTTAAACAAGTTTAACATGTGAAAATGATAAGGTAATTAAGTCTGGATCTTTCTCTTAGTAACTCTAAAATGAAGCTTTTGGGAGGTTCTTGAATTTACCATGTTTGAAACCCAAAACCACCGTACTTCTTTTCATGCTTGACTTCATAAGACAGAGTTTAGGGTTAGGGGTAGATACATGATTTTTCTGGTTTGAATATGTCTAGACCATGTTTATCAACTTGAATGCTTACTATATGACATAAGAAGGCTATGTGCTTTGGTTTTTCATTCTTTCGATTTTTTTCTGAATTTTTATGCCCATTTGAATCTTGGTCAAATCCTAGGTTCGACCAAGATTTAAACAAGTTTAAAACATGACAATGAAAAGGTAATTAATCATGGATCCTTCTTAATTAACCAGCCAGTCTAATTAAAATGAAGCTTTTTGGGAGGTTTTTGAAATTTCCATGTTTGAAACCCAAAACCACACTTCTCTGCTTCATGCTTGACTTCATATATAATTAAGACAAAGTTTAGGGTTAGGAGGTACATGATTTGTCTGGTTTGAATATGTCTAGACCTTGTTTATGAACTTTTGAATGCTTACTATATATATGTATGTGACATAAGAAAACTATGTGCTTTGGTTTTTCATTTTTCTGATTTTTTTTGGAATTTTGATGCACATTTGAATCTTGGTCAAATCCTAGGTTTGACCAAGATTTAAACAAGTATAGAACATGGAAATGAAAATGGAAGCCTGTATCCTTCTTAGTCACCCTAAAATTAATGAAGTTTTTGGGAGGTTTTTGAAATTTCCATGTTTGAAACCCAAAACCACTTATCTTCATGCTCTTGACTTCGTCATAAGACAGAGTTTAGGGGTTAGGGGGTAGATACATGATTTGTCTAGCTAGTTTGAATATGTCCAGACCTTGTTTATCAACTTTAATGCTTACTATATGACATATAAGAAGACTATGTGCGCTTTGGTTTTTCATTTTTCTGTTTTTTTATTTTATGCCCATTTGAATCTTGGTCAAATCCTAGAGATTGACTTCATAATACAGAGTTTAGGGTTAGGGGTAGATATACACATGATTTTTCTGGTTTGAATATGTCTAGACCTTGTTTATCAACTTGAGTGTTTACTATATGACATAATTAAGAAGGCTATGTGCTTTGGTTTTTCATTCTTTAGATTTTTTGTCTGAATTTTTATGCCCATTTGAATCTTGGTCAAATCCTAGGTTTGACCAAGATTTAAATAAGTTTAAAACATGGAAATGAAAAGGTAAAAGCATCGATCCTTCTTAGTCGCTCTAAAATGAAGCTGAATTTTGGGAGGTTTTTGAAATTTCCATGTTTGAAACCCAAAACCACTTCTCTTCATGCTTGACTTCATAAGACGAAGTTTAGGGTCGATAGGGGGTAGATACATGATTTGTCTGGTTAATTTGGATATATCTAGACCTTGTTTATCAACTTGAATGCTTACGATATGACATAAGAACACTATGTGCTTTTTTTATTTTTTTGTGCCCATTTGAATCTTGGTCAAATCCTAGGTTTGACCAAGATTTAAACAAGTATAGAACATGAAAATGAAAAGGGAAGCCTGTATCCTTCTTACTCACCCTAAAATGAAGTTTTGGGAGGTTTTTGAAATGTCCATGTTTGAAACCCAAAACCACTTCTCTTCATTCTTGACTTCTTAAGACATAGTTTAGGGGTTAGCGGGTAGATACATGATTAGTATGGTTTGAATATGTCTAGACCTTGTTTATCAACTTTAATGCTTACTACATGACATAAGAAGACTATGTGCTTTGGTTTTTCATTTTTCTGTTTTTTTTTGAATTTTCTGCCAATTTTGTTTGACCAAGATTTAGACAAGTTTTACACGTGAAAACGAATAAGTAAGCCTGGATCCTTCTTAGTCACTCCAAAATGTACCAATTGATAGGTGCGTTAACTTTGCTTCATGGAAAAAATAATGTCATGTAAATGAGTTAACTTGGATTTCCTACCCTTGAATCCATAGGAAACTTTGTTCTAATGCACTATAATAATCAACCGAGTTTTTACACCAACAGGTCTGTCACTTACGTGTGGTGCCCATGCGTGAGGTCCCACACTTCAGTGAGCACAAGTCACGTGCAATAGGTACGCAAACTCCCAGCCATTTTCTTTGTCAAGAGAAGACGCATCAGGATGCGTATTGGAAGTCTGTGGGTCCTTCTGGATCCTTCGGTCGTCCCTCTCAAAAAAAAACAAATCTCTCTCATTCTCGGCCTCGCTCGACTCGCTCGCTCGCTCGCTCGCACCTCCTGCTCACTGACAAACCCTGCACAAAAGTCAACATCATCACCCGAAAAAGGGGAGACACCATAATTCTCTCCCTTCTTCTCTCCTTCCGAGTGATCCCTCTTCCTCCGAGTTTCACTCGACGGGCAAACACACATGTGCTGCATAGTAATAATAAAAAGGTAGAAAAATCGACCTACGAATCTATAATTAAATAGGTTAAACTAGGGTTTTGCCCAGTACTACAGATCAAGGTTCAAAAAATCCAACTACGGGGTTCGAACAACCCCATTTCTAATCCAAGATTTTTTTCGACCTCATCCAATGGCCTCAAACTATAGGCCGGGTTAGCATCTAGTGCAGTATGTGTGAGAATGTATGCACTATGTGTGCTATAACTTGTGTGTCTTTCAAATTTGAACCAAATTTGAATAAGTTTGAAATATTTGAAATGGGGCTTTTGGCTTAAACGTTTGAAACCCAAAACGACTTCTCCTCATGCTAGACTTCATAAGACCGAGTTTAGGGTTAGGGGGTAGATACATGATTTGTCTGGTTTGAATATGTCTAAACCTTGTTTATCAACTTGAATGCTTACTATATGACATAAGAAGACCATGTGCTTTTGTTTTTCATTTTTCTATTTTTTTAAGAATTTTATGCACATTTGATTCTGGTCAAATCCTAGGTTCAACCAAGATTTAAACAAGTTTCAAGCATGAAAATGAAAACGTAATCCAAGATCCTTCTTAATTAGTCACTCTAAAATATATGAAGCTTTTGGGACGTACTTGAAATTTCCATGTTTGAAACCTAAAACCACTTATCTTCATGCTTGACTTCGTCATAAGACAGAGTTTAGGGGTTTTAGGGGGTAGATACATGATTTGTCTAGCTAGTTTGAATATGTCTAGACCTTGTTTATCAACTTTAATGCTTACTATATGACATATAAGAAGACTATGTGCGCTTTGGTTTTTCATTTTTCGGTTTTTTTATTTTATGCCCATTTGAGTCTTGGTCAAATCCTAGATTTGACCAAGATTTAAACAAGTTTAAAACATGGAAATGAAAAGGTAAGCATCGATCCTTCTTAGTCGCTCTAAAATGAAGCTGAATTTTGGGAGGTTTTTGAAATTTCCATGTTTGAAACCCAAAACCACTTCTCTTCATGCTTGACTTCATAAGACGAAGTTTAGGGTCGATAGGGGGTAGATACATGATTTGTCTTGTTTGAATATGTCTAGACCTTGTTTATCAACTTGAATGCTTACTAGCTATATGACATAAGAGGACTATGTGCATTGGTATTTCATTTTTTGATTTTTATGCCCATTTGAGAATCTTGGTAAGATCCTAGGTTTGTTGAGCAAGATTTAAACAAGTTTAACATGTGAAAATGATAAGGTAATTAAGTCTGGATCTTTCTCTTAGTAACTCTAAAATGAAGCTTTTGGGAGGTTCTTGAATTTACCATGTTTGAAACCCAAAACCACCGTACTTCTTTTCATGCTTGACTTCATAAGACAGAGTTTAGGGTTAGGGGTAGATACATGATTTTTCTGGTTTGAATATGTCTAGACCATGTTTATCAACTTGAATGCTTACTATATGACATAAGAAGGCTATGTGCTTTGGTTTTTCATTCTTTCGATTTTTTTCTGAATTTTTATGCCCATTTGAATCTTGGTCAAATCCTAGGTTCGACCAAGATTTAAACAAGTTTAAAACATGACAATGAAAAGGTAATTAATCATGGATCCTTCTTAATTAACCAGCCAGTCTAATTAAAATGAAGCTTTTTGGGAGGTTTTTGAAATTTCCATGTTTGAAACCCAAAACCACACTTCTCTGCTTCATGCTTGACTTCATATATAATTAAGACAAAGTTTAGGGTTAGGAGGTACATGATTTGTCTGGTTTGAATATGTCTAGACCTTGTTTATGAACTTTTGAATGCTTACTATATATATGTATGTGACATAAGAAAACTATGTGCTTTGGTTTTTCATTTTTCTGATTTTTTTGGAATTTTGATGCACATTTGAATCTTGGTCAAATCCTAGGTTTGACCAAGATTTAAACAAGTATAGAACATGGAAATGAAAATGGAAGCCTGTATCCTTCTTAGTCACCCTAAAATTAATGAAGTTTTTGGGAGGTTTTTGAAATTTCCATGTTTGAAACCCAAAACCACTTATCTTCATGCTTGACTTCGTCATAAGACAGAGTTTAGGGGTTAGGGGGTAGATACATGATTTGTCTAGCTAGTTTGAATATGTCCAGACCTTGTTTATCAACTTTAATGCTTACTATATGACATATAAGAAGACTATGTGCGCTTTGGTTTTTCATTTTTCTGTTTTTTTATTTTATGCCCATTTGAATCTTGGTCAAATCCTAGAGATTGACTTCATAATACAGAGTTTAGGGTTAGGGGTAGATATACACATGATTTTTCTGGTTTGAATATGTCTAGACCTTGTTTATCAACTTGAGTGTTTACTATATGACATAATTAAGAAGGCTATGTGCTTTGGTTTTTCATTCTTTAGATTTTTTGTCTGAATTTTTATGCCCATTTGAATCTTGGTCAAATCCTAGGTTTGACCAAGATTTAAATAAGTTTAAAACATGGAAATGAAAAGGTAAAAGCATCGATCCTTCTTAGTCGCTCTAAAATGAAGCTGAATTTTGGGAGGTTTTTGAAATTTCCATGTTTGAAACCCAAAACCACTTCTCTTCATGCTTGACTTCATAAGACGAAGTTTAGGGTCGATAGGGGGTAGATACATGATTTGTCTGGTTAATTTGGATATATCTAGACCTTGTTTATCAACTTGAATGCTTACGATATGACATAAGAACACTATGTGCTTTTTTTATTTTTTTGTGCCCATTTGAATCTTGGTCAAATCCTAGGTTTGACCAAGATTTAAACAAGTATAGAACATGAAAATGAAAAGGGAAGCCTGTATCCTTCTTACTCACCCTAAAATGAAGTTTTGGGAGGTTTTTGAAATGTCCATGTTTGAAACCCAAAACCACTTCTCTTCATTCTTGACTTCTTAAGACATAGTTTAGGGGTTAGCGGGTAGATACATGATTAGTATGGTTTGAATATGTCTAGACCTTGTTTATCAACTTTAATGCTTACTACATGACATAAGAAGACTATGTGCTTTGGTTTTTCATTTTTCTGTTTTTTTTTTGAATTTTCTGCCAATTTTGTTTGACCAAGATTTAGACAAGTTTTACACGTGAAAACGAATAAGTAAGCCTGGATCCTTCTTAGTCACTCCAAAATGTACCAATTGATAGGTGCGTTAACTTTGCTTCATGGAAAAAATAATGTCATGTAAATGAGTTAACTTGGATTTCCTACCCTTGAATCCATAGGAAACTTTGTTCTAATGCACTATAATAATCAACCGAGTTTTTACACCAACAGGTCTGTCACTTACGTGTGGTGCCCATGCGTGAGGTCCCACACTTCAGTGAGCACAAGTCACGTGCAATAGGTACGCAAACTCCCAGCCATTTTCTTTGTCAAGAGAAGACGCATCAGGATGCGTATTGGAAGTCTGTGGGTCCTTCTGGATCCTTCGGTCGTCCCTCTCAAAAAAAACAAATCTCTCTCATTCTCGGCC
Source organism: Lolium multiflorum (assembly GCA_030979885.1). Lineage (NCBI taxonomy): Eukaryota > Viridiplantae > Streptophyta > Magnoliopsida > Poales > Poaceae > Lolium > Lolium multiflorum. Next base: position 253,523,359 of record CM061752.1, on the reverse strand, counting down.
TCGCTCGACTCGCTCGCTCGCACCTCCTGCTCACTGACAAACCCTGCACAAAAGTCAACATCATCACCCGAAAAAGGGGAGACACCATAATTCTCTCCCTTCTTCTCTCCTTCCGAGTGATCCCTCTTCCTCCGAGTTTCACTCGACGGGCAAACACACATGTGCTGCATAGTAATAATAAAAAGGTAGAAAAATCGACCTACGAATCTATAATTAAATAGGTTAAACTAGGGTTTTGCCCAGTACTACAGATCAAGGTTCAAAAAATCCAACTACGGGGTTCGAACAACCCCATTTCTAATCCAAGATTTTTTTCGACCTCATCCAATGGCCTCAAACTATAGGCCGGGTTAGCATCTAGTGCAGTATGTGTGAGAATGTATGCACTATGTGTGCTATAACTTGTGTGTCTTTCAAATTTGAACCAAATTTGAATAAGTTTGAAATATTTGAAATGGGGCTTTTGGCTTAAACGTTTGAAACCCAAAACGACTTCTCCTCATGCTAGACTTCATAAGACCGAGTTTAGGGTTAGGGGGTAGATACATGATTTGTCTGGTTTGAATATGTCTAAACCTTGTTTATCAACTTGAATGCTTACTATATGACATAAGAAGACCATGTGCTTTTGTTTTTCATTTTTCTATTTTTTTAAGAATTTTATGCACATTTGATTCTGGTCAAATCCTAGGTTCAACCAAGATTTAAACAAGTTTCAAGCATGAAAATGAAAACGTAATCCAAGATCCTTCTTAATTAGTCACTCTAAAATATATGAAGCTTTTGGGACGTACTTGAAATTTCCATGTTTGAAACCTAAAACCACTTATCTTCATGCTTGACTTCGTCATAAGACAGAGTTTAGGGGTTTTAGGGGGTAGATACATGATTTGTCTAGCTAGTTTGAATATGTCTAGACCTTGTTTATCAACTTTAATGCTTACTATATGACATATAAGAAGACTATGTGCGCTTTGGTTTTTCATTTTTCGGTTTTTTTATTTTATGCCCATTTGAATCTTGGTCAAATCCTAGATTTGACCAAGATTTAAACAAGTTTAAAACATGGAAATGAAAAGGTAAGCATCGATCCTTCTTAGTCGCTCTAAAATGAAGCTGAATTTTGGGAGGTTTTTGAAATTTCCATGTTTGAAACCCAAAACCACTTCTCTTCATGCTTGACTTCATAAGACGAAGTTTAGGGTCGATAGGGGGTAGATACATGATTTGTCTTGTTTGAATATGTCTAGACCTTGTTTATCAACTTGAATGCTTACTAGCTATATGACATAAGAGGACTATGTGCATTGGTATTTCATTTTTTGATTTTTATGCCCATTTGAGAATCTTGGTAAGATCCTAGGTTTGTTGAGCAAGATTTAAACAAGTTTAACATGTGAAAATGATAAGGTAATTAAGTCTGGATCTTTCTCTTAGTAACTCTAAAATGAAGCTTTTGGGAGGTTCTTGAATTTACCATGTTTGAAACCCAAAACCACCGTACTTCTTTTCATGCTTGACTTCATAAGACAGAGTTTAGGGTTAGGGGTAGATACATGATTTTTCTGGTTTGAATATGTCTAGACCATGTTTATCAACTTGAATGCTTACTATATGACATAAGAAGGCTATGTGCTTTGGTTTTTCATTCTTTCGATTTTTTTCTGAATTTTTATGCCCATTTGAATCTTGGTCAAATCCTAGGTTCGACCAAGATTTAAACAAGTTTAAAACATGACAATGAAAAGGTAATTAATCATGGATCCTTCTTAATTAACCAGCCAGTCTAATTAAAATGAAGCTTTTTGGGAGGTTTTTGAAATTTCCATGTTTGAAACCCAAAACCACACTTCTCTGCTTCATGCTTGACTTCATATATAATTAAGACAAAGTTTAGGGTTAGGAGGTACATGATTTGTCTGGTTTGAATATGTCTAGACCTTGTTTATGAACTTTTGAATGCTTACTATATATATGTATGTGACATAAGAAAACTATGTGCTTTGGTTTTTCATTTTTCTGATTTTTTTGGAATTTTGATGCACATTTGAATCTTGGTCAAATCCTAGGTTTGACCAAGATTTAAACAAGTATAGAACATGGAAATGAAAATGGAAGCCTGTATCCTTCTTAGTCACCCTAAAATTAATGAAGTTTTTGGGAGGTTTTTGAAATTTCCATGTTTGAAACCCAAAACCACTTATCTTCATGCTCTTGACTTCGTCATAAGACAGAGTTTAGGGGTTAGGGGGTAGATACATGATTTGTCTAGCTAGTTTGAATATGTCCAGACCTTGTTTATCAATGATGGCGTGTAACTCACACGTTCGTTGGGAACCCCAAGAGGAAGGTATGATGCGCACAGTAGCAAGTTTTCCCTCAGAAAGAAACCAAGGTTTAATCGAACCAGTAGGAGCCAAGAAGCACGTTGAAGGTTGATGGTCGCGAAATGTGATGCGGCGCAACACCAGGGATTCCGGCGCCAACTAGGAACCTGCACAACACAACCAAAGTACTTTGTCCCAACGAAACAGTGAGGTTGTCAATCTCACCGGCTTGCTGTAACAAAGGATTAAACGTATCGAGTGGAAGATGTTTGCAAAGAAAACAGTAAAACAAGTAGATTGTATGCTATGTAAAGAATAGGACCGGGGTCCACAGTTCACTAGAGGTGTCTCTCCCATAAGATAAAAGCATGTTGGGTGAACAAATTACAGTCGGGCAATTGACAAATAGAGAAAGGCATAACAATGCATATACATGACATGGTAAATATAGTGAGATTTAATTGGGCATTACGACAAAGTACATAGACCGCCATCCAACTGCATCTATGCCTAAAAAGTCCACCTTCAGGTTATCGTCCGAACCCCCTCCAGTATTAAGTTGCAAAGCAACAGACAATTGCATTAAGTATGGTGCGTAATGTAATCAACAACTACATCCTTAGACATAGCATCAATGTTTTATCCCTAGTGGCAACAGCACATCACAACCTTAGAACTTTCTGTCACTGTCCCAGGTATCAATGAAGGCATGAACCCACTATCGAGCATAAATACTCCCTCTTGGAGTTAAGAGTAAAAACTTGGCCAGAGCCTCTACTAGTAACGGAGAGCATGCAAGATCATAAACAACACATGAACAATAGATTGATAATCACCATAATCATAGTACTCTCTATCCATCGGATCCCGACAAACACAACATATAGAATTACATATAGATGATCTTGATCATGTTAGGCAGCTCACAAGATCCAACAATGAAGCACAACAAGGAGAAGACGACCATCTAGCTACTGCTATGGACCCATGGTCCAGGGGTGGACTACTCACTCATCACTCCGGAGGCGACCATGGCGGTGTAGAGTCCTCCGGGAGATGAATCCCCTCTCCGGCAGGGTGCCGGAGGCGATCTCCTGAATCCCCCGAGATGGGATTCGCGGCGGCGGCGTCTCTGTAAGGTTTTCCGTATCGTGGCTCTCGGCACTGGGGGTTTCGCGACGGAAGCTTTAAGTAGGCGGAGGGTCAACGCGGGGGGCCACACGAGGGGCCCAGGGATAGGTCGGCGCGCCAGGGCTTGGGCCGCGCCGGCCACCCCCCTGGCCTCCTCGTGGCCCCACTTCGTTATCTCTTCGGTCTTCTGGAAGCTTCGTGCAAAAATAGGACCCTGGGCGAAAGTTTCGTCCAATTCCGAGAATATTTCTTTACTAGGATTTCTGAAACCAAAAACAGCAAACAGCAACTGGCTCTTCGGCATCTTGTTAATAGGTTAGTTCCAGAAAATGCATAAATATGACATATAATGTGCATAAAACATGTAGGTATCATCAATAAAGTAGCATGGAACATAAGAAATTATCGATACGTTGGAGACGTATCAGCATCCCCAAGCTTAGTTCTGCTCGTCCCGAGCAGGTAAAACGATAACAAAGATAATTTCTGAAGTGACATGCCATCATAATCTTGATCATACTATTTGTAAACATATGTAATGAATGCAGCGATCAAAGCAAAGGTAATGACATGAGTAAACAACTGAATCATATGACAAAGACTTTTCATGAATAGTACTTCAAGACAAGCATCAATAAGTCTTGCATAAGAGTTAACTCATAAAGCAATAAATCAAAGTAGAGGTGTTGAAGCAACACAAAGGAAGATGAAGTTTCAGCAGTTGCTTTCAACTTATAACATGTATATCTCATGGATATTGTCAACATAAAGTAATATAACAAGTGCAATATGCAAGTATGTAGGAATCAATGCACAGTTCACACAAGTGTTTGCTTCTTAAGGTGGAAGGAGATAGGTAAACTGACTCAACAATAAAAGTAAAAGAATGGTCCTTCAATGAGGAAAGCATCGATTGCTGTATTTGTGCTAGAGCTTTTATTTTGAAAACATGAAACAATTTTGTCAACGGTAGTAATAAAGCATATGAGTTATGAAAATTATATCTTACAAGTTGCAAGCCTCATGCATAGTATACTAATAGTGCCCGCACCTCGTCCTACTTAACTTGGACTACCGGATCTTCGCATGCCATGTTTCAACCAAGTGTCACAAAGGGGTACCTCCATGCCGCCTGTACAAAGGTCCAAGGAGAATGCTCGCATTTCGGATTTCTCGCTTTTGATTATTCTCAACTTAGACATCCATACCGGGACAACATGGACAACAGATAATGGACTCCTCTTAAATGCATAAGCATGTAGCAAAGTTATTATTCTCATATGAGATTGAGGATATATGTCCAAAACTGAAACTTCCACCATGATTCATGGCTTTAGTTAGCGGCCCAATGTTCTTCTCTAACAATTTTGCATGCTCCAACCACTAAAATGATAGACCTTCAGACAAGACGGACATGCATAGCAACTCACATGATATTCAACAATAGTTGATGGCGTTCCCCAGAAGCATGGTTATCGCACAACAGGCAACTTAATAAAATATAAAGTGCATAAGTACATATTCAATACTACGATAGTTTTTAAGGCTATTTTGTCCCATGAGCTATATATTGCAAAGGTGAATGATGGAATTTTAAAGGTAGCACTCAAGCAATTTACTTTGGAATGGCGGAGAAATACCATGTAGTAGGTAGGTATGGTGGACACAAATGGCATAGTAGTTGGCTCAAGGATTTTGGATGCATGAGAAGTATTCCCTCTCGATACAAGGTTTAGGCTAGCAAGGTTATTTGAAGCAAACTCAAGGATGAACAAGTGCAGCAAGACTCACATAAAAGACATATTGTAAACATTATAAGACTCTACACTGTCTTCCTTGTTGTTCAAAACTCAATACTAGATATTATCTAGACCTTAGAGAAACCAAATATGCAAATCAAATTTTAGCAAGCTCTATGTATTTCTTCATTAATGGGTGCAAAGCATATGATGCAAGAGCTTAAACATGAGCACAACAATTACCAAGTATCACATTATCCAAGACATTTTAGAATTACTACATGTAGCATTTTCCAATTCCAACCATATAACAATTTAACGAAGAAGAAACTTCGCCTTGAACATTATGAGTAAAGCCTAAGGACACATGTGTCCATATGCAACAGCGGAGCGTGTCTCTCTCCCACAAAGTGAATGCTAGGATCCATCTTATTCAAACAAAAACAAAAACAAAAACAAACCGACGCTCCAAGCAAAGAACACAAGATGTGATTGAATAAAAATATAGTTTCAGGGGAGGAACCTGATGATGTTGTCGATGAAGAAGGGGATGCCTTGGGCATCCCCAAGCTTAGACGCTTGAGTCTTCTTAAAATATGCAGGGGTGAACCACGGGGGCATCCCCAAGCTTAGAGCTTTCACTCCTCTTGATCATAGTATATCATTCTCCTCTCTTGACCCTTGAAAACTTCCTTCACACCAAACTTCAAGCAAACTCATTAGAGGGTTAGTGCACAATTAATAATTCACTCATTCAGAGGTGACACAATCATTATTTTCACTTCTGGACATTGCATAATGCTACTGGACATTAATGGATCAAAGAAATAAATCCAACATAGCAAAAGAGGCAATGCGAAATAAAAGGCAGAATCTGTCAAAAACAGAACAGTCCGTAAAGACGAATTTAGAAATGGCACCAGACTTGCTCAAATGGAAAAACTCAAAACTAATGAAAGTTGCGTACATATCTGAGGATCACGCTCGTAAATTGGCAGATTTTTTCGAATTTTCTACAGAGAATTGTGCCCAGATTCGTGACAGACAGCAATGCTGTTTCTGCGCAGCAATCCCAAATATAACATCAACTTTGACATAGAAACTTTACTTGGCACAAAAACATGATAAGGAGAGGTTGCTACAGTAGTAAACAACTTCCAAGACTCAACAAAACAAAAAATTGCTGTAGGTAAAAACATGGGTTGTCTCCCATAAGCGCTTTTCTTTAACGCCTTTCAGCTAGGCGCAGAAAGTGCAAATCAAGTAACATCGAGAGTAGAAGCATCAACATCATAGCTTGTTCTAATAATAGAATCAAAAGGCAACTTCATTCTCTTTCTAGGGAAGTGTTCCATACCTTTCTTGAGAGGAAATTGATATTTAATATTACCTTCCCTCATATCAATAACAGCACCAACAGTTCGAAGAAAAGGTCTTCCCAACACAATTGGACAAGATGCATTGCATTCGATATCCAAGACAACAAAATCAACGGGGACAAGGTTATTGTTAACCGTAATATGCACATTATCAATCCTCCCCAAAGGTTTCTTTTTAACATTATCGGCAAGATTAACATCCAAATAACAATTCTTCAATGGTGGCAAGTCAAGCATATCATAAATCTTTTTAGGCATAACAGAAATACTTGCACCAAGATCACATAAGGCATTACATTCAAAGTCATTGAATTTCATTTTAATGATGGGCTCCCAACCATCCTCTAACTTTCTAGGAATAGAAGTTTCAAGTTTTAGTTTCTCTTCTCTAGCTTTTATGAGAGCATTTGTAATATGTTTTGTAAAGGCTAAATTTATAGCACTAGCATTAGGACTTTTAGCAAGTTTTTGTAAGAACTTTATAACTTCAGAGATGTGGCAATCATCAAAATCTAAATCATTATGAGCTACAGCAATGGGATCATTATTCCCAAGGTTGGAAAAAATTTCAGCAGTTTTATCACAAGCAGTTTCAGCAGTTTTAGCAGTTTCAGGCAGTTTTGTACGCTTTGCACTAGGAGTAGAAACATTGCCAACACCAATTATATTACCATTGATAGTAGGAGGTGCAGCAACATGTGAAGAATTAGCATTACTAGTGGTGGTAATAGTCCAAACTTTAGCTACATTATTCTTTTTAGCTAGTTTTTCATTTTCTTCTCTATCCCACCTAGCACGCAGTTCAGCCATTAATCTTATATTCTCATTAATTCTAACTTGGATGGCATTTGCTGTAGTAGTAATCTTATTATCAATATCATCAGGTTTAGCAGCCATTTTATTAATTAAAGAAGATTGTGATGCAGACATGTATGAGATTCGGGTTTCAGCATTTGAAATTTTAGTTTGCAGACCAGAAATCTCCCTATTCAAATTTTCAAGTTGATTTCCTATATTTTTCAACAAGGTAGATTGTTCATTCATAGTTTTAGTAAACAATTGATTTTGCTCATATTGCGATTGCATAAAGTTTTTAGTGGATCTTTCAATTTCTAGCATCCTTTCCTCATATCTACCATAAGTATTACCATTAGCAGGATATTGCCTAGAATTTTGAGCAACCAATGAAGCTAAAGGAACATTATTTGGATCAACATTAGATCTACCATTCACAAGCATAGACATAATCACATCAATCTTATCACTCAAGGAAGAGGTTTCCTCAACAGAATTTACCTTCTTACCTTGTGGAGCTCTTTCCGTGTGCCATTCAGAGTAATTTATCATCATATCATCAAGAAGTTTTGTAGCCGCCCCCAATGTGATGGACATAAAGGTACCTCCAGCAGCTGAATCCAATAAATTCCGCGAAGAAAAATTTAGTCCTGCATAGAAGGTTTGGATGATCATCCAAGTAGTCAGTCCATGGGTTGGGCAATTCTTTACCAAAGTTTTCATTCTCTCCCAAGCTTGAGCAACATGTTCAGTATCTAATTGTTTAAAATTCATTATGCTACTTCTCAAAGATATAATTTTAGCGGGAGGATAATATCTACCAATAAAAGCATCCTTGCATTTAGTCCATGAATCAATACTATTCTTAGGCAAAGATAACAACCAATCTTTAGCTCTTCCTCTTAATGAGAAAGGAAACACTTTCAATTTAATAATATCACCATCTACATCTTTATACTTTTGCATTTCACAAAGTTCAACAAAATTATTGAGATGGGCAGCAGCATCATCAGAACTAGCACCAGAAAATTGTTCTCTCATGACCAGATTTAGTAAAGCAGGTTTAATTTCAAAAAATTCTGCTGTAGTAGCAGGTGGAGCAATAGGTGTGCATAGGAAATCATTATTATTTGCATTTGTGAAGTCACACAACTTAGTATTTTCATGGTTGGCCATTTTAGCAACAGTAAATAAAACAAACTAGATAAAGTAAATGCAAGTAACTAATTTTTTGTGTGTTTTTGATATAGAGAGCAAGACAATAAATAAAGTAAAACTAGCAACTAATTTTTTTTGTGTTTTGTTTAGGTGCAGCAAACAAAGTAGTAAATAAAATAAAGCAAGACAAAAACAAAGTAAAGAGATTGAGAAGTGGAGACTCCCCTTGCAGCGTGTCTTGATCTCCCCGGCAACGGCGCCAGAAAATATGCTTGATGGCGTGTAACTCACACGTTCGTTGGGAACCCCAAGAGGAAGGTATGATGCGCACAGTAGCAAGTTTTCCCTCAGAAAGAAACCAAGGTTTAATCGAACCAGTAGGAGCCAAGAAGCACGTTGAAGGTTGATGGTCGCGAAATGTGATGCGGCGCAACACCAGGGATTCCGGCGCCAACTAGGAACCTGCACAACACAACCAAAGTACTTTGTCCCAACGAAACAGTGAGGTTGTCAATCTCACCGGCTTGCTGTAACAAAGGATTAAACGTATCGAGTGGAAGATGTTTGCAAAGAAAACAGTAAAACAAGTAGATTGTATGCTATGTAAAGAATAGGACCGGGGTCCACAGTTCACTAGAGGTGTCTCTCCCATAAGATAAAAGCATGTTGGGTGAACAAATTACAGTCGGGCAATTGACAAATAGAGAAAGGCATAACAATGCATATACATGACATGGTAAATATAGTGAGATTTAATTGGGCATTACGACAAAGTACATAGACCGCCATCCAACTGCATCTATGCCTAAAAAGTCCACCTTCAGGTTATCGTCCGAACCCCCTCCAGTATTAAGTTGCAAAGCAACAGACAATTGCATTAAGTATGGTGCGTAATGTAATCAACAACTACATCCTTAGACATAGCATCAATGTTTTATCCCTAGTGGCAACAGCACATCACAACCTTAGAACTTTCTGTCACTGTCCCAGGTATCAATGAAGGCATGAACCCACTATCGAGCATAAATACTCCCTCTTGGAGTTAAGAGTAAAAACTTGGCCAGAGCCTCTACTAGTAACGGAGAGCATGCAAGATCATAAACAACACATGAACAATAGATTGATAATCACCATAATCATAGTACTCTCTATCCATCGGATCCCGACAAACACAACATATAGAATTACATATAGATGATCTTGATCATGTTAGGCAGCTCACAAGATCCAACAATGAAGCACAACAAGGAGAAGACGACCATCTAGCTACTGCTATGGACCCATGGTCCAGGGGTGGACTACTCACTCATCACTCCGGAGGCGACCATGGCGGTGTAGAGTCCTCCGGGAGATGAATCCCCTCTCCGGCAGGGTGCCGGAGGCGATCTCCGAATCCCCCGAGATGGGATTCGCGGCGGCGGCGTCTCTCAAGGTTTTCCGTATCGTGGCCTCGGTATCGGGGTTTCGCGACGGAAGCTTTAAGTAGGCGGAGGGTCAACGCGGGGGGCCACACGAGGGGCCCAGGGGATAGGTCGGCGCGGCCAGGGCTTGGCGCCGGCCACCCCCCTGGCCTCCTCGTGGCCCCACTTCGTTATCTCTTCGGTCTTCTGGAAGCTTCGTGCAAAAATAGGACCCTGGGCGAAAGTTTCGTCCAATTCCGAGAATATTTTTACTAGGATTTTGAAACCAAAAACAGAAAAAGAATGGCTCTTCGGCATCTTGTTAATAGGTTAGTTCCAGAAAATGCATAAATATGACATATAATGTGCATAAAACATGTAGGTATCATCAATAAAGTAGCATGGAACATAAGAAATTATCGATACGTTGGAGACGTATCAATCAACTTTAATGCTTACTATATGACATATAAGAAGACTATGTGCGCTTTGGTTTTTCATTTTTCTGTTTTTTTATTTTATGCCCATTTGAATCTTGGTCAAATCCTAGAGATTGACTTCATAATACAGAGTTTAGGGTTAGGGGTAGATATACACATGATTTTTCTGGTTTGAATATGTCTAGACCTTGTTTATCAACTTGAGTGTTTACTATATGACATAATTAAGAAGGCTATGTGCTTTGGTTTTTCATTCTTTAGATTTTTTGTCTGAATTTTTATGCCCATTTGAATCTTGGTCAAATCCTAGGTTTGACCAAGATTTAAATAAGTTTAAAACATGGAAATGAAAAGGTAAAAGCATCGATCCTTCTTAGTCGCTCTAAAATGAAGCTGAATTTTGGGAGGTTTTTGAAATTTCCATGTTTGAAACCCAAAACCACTTCTCTTCATGCTTGACTTCATAAGACGAAGTTTAGGGTCGATAGGGGGTAGATACATGATTTGTCTGGTTAATTTGGATATATCTAGACCTTGTTTATCAACTTGAATGCTTACGATATGACATAAGAACACTATGTGCTTTTTTTATTTTTTTGTGCCCATTTGAATCTTGGTCAAATCCTAGGTTTGACCAAGATTTAAACAAGTATAGAACATGAAAATGAAAAGGGAAGCCTGTATCCTTCTTACTCACCCTAAAATGAAGTTTTGGGAGGTTTTTGAAATGTCCATGTTTGAAACCCAAAACCACTTCTCTTCATTCTTGACTTCTTAAGACATAGTTTAGGGGTTAGCGGGTAGATACATGATTAGTATGGTTTGAATATGTCTAGACCTTGTTTATCAACTTTAATGCTTACTACATGACATAAGAAGACTATGTGCTTTGGTTTTTCATTTTTCTGTTTTTTTTTTGAATTTTCTGCCAATTTTGTTTGACCAAGATTTAGACAAGTTTTACACGTGAAAACGAATAAGTAAGCCTGGATCCTTCTTAGTCACTCCAAAATGTACCAATTGATAGGTGCGTTAACTTTGCTTCATGGAAAAAATAATGTCATGTAAATGAGTTAACTTGGATTTCCTACCCTTGAATCCATAGGAAACTTTGTTCTAATGCACTATAATAATCAACCGAGTTTTTACACCAACAGGTCTGTCACTTACGTGTGGTGCCCATGCGTGAGGTCCCACACTTCAGTGAGCACAAGTCACGTGCAATAGGTACGCAAACTCCCAGCCATTTTCTTTGTCAAGAGAAGACGCATCAGGATGCGTATTGGAAGTCTGTGGGTCCTTCTGGATCCTTCGGTCGTCCCTCTAAAAAAAACAAATCTCTCTCATTCTCTCGCTCGACTCGCTCGCTCGCTCGCTCGCTCGCACCTCCTGCTCACTGACAAACCCTGCACAAAAGTCAACATCATCACCCGAAAAAGGGGAGACACCATAATTCTCTCCCTTCTTCTCTCCTTCCGAGTGATCCCTCTTCCTCCGAGTTTCACTCGACGGGCAAACACACATGTGCTGCATAGTAATAATAAAAAGGTAGAAAAATCGACCTACGAATCTATAATTAAATAGGTTAAACTAGGGTTTTGCCCAGTACTACAGATCAAGGTTCAAAAAATCCAACTACGGGGTTCGAACAACCCCATTTCTAATCCAAGATTTTTTTCGACCTCATCCAATGGCCTCAAACTATAGGCCGGGTTAGCATCTAGTGCAGTATGTGTGAGAATGTATGCACTATGTGTGCTATAACTTGTGTGTCTTTCAAATTTGAATAAGTTTGAAATATTTGAAATGGGGCTTTTGGCTTAAACGTTTGAAACCCAAAACGACTTCTCCTCATGCTAGACTTCATAAGACCGAGTTTAGGGTTAGGGGGTAGATACATGATTTGTCTGGTTTGAATATGTCTAAACCTTGTTTATCAACTTGAATGCTTACTATATGACATAAGAAGACCATGTGCTTTTGTTTTTCATTTTTCTATTTTTTTAAGAATTTTATGCACATTTGATTCTGGTCAAATCCTAGGTTCAACCAAGATTTAAACAAGTTTCAAGCATGAAAATGAAAACGTAATCCAAGATCCTTCTTAATTAGTCACTCTAAAATATATGAAGCTTTTGGGACGTACTTGAAATTTCCATGTTTGAAACCTAAAACCACTTATCTTCATGCTTGACTTCGTCATAAGACAGAGTTTAGGGGTTTTAGGGGGTAGATACATGATTTGTCTAGCTAGTTTGAATATGTCTAGACCTTGTTTATCAACTTTAATGCTTACTATATGACATATAAGAAGACTATGTGCGCTTTGGTTTTTCATTTTTCGGTTTTTTTATTTTATGCCCATTTGAGTCTTGGTCAAATCCTAGATTTGACCAAGATTTAAACAAGTTTAAAACATGGAAATGAAAAGGTAAGCATCGATCCTTCTTAGTCGCTCTAAAATGAAGCTGAATTTTGGGAGGTTTTTGAAATTTCCATGTTTGAAACCCAAAACCACTTCTCTTCATGCTTGACTTCATAAGACGAAGTTTAGGGTCGATAGGGGGTAGATACATGATTTGTCTTGTTTGAATATGTCTAGACCTTGTTTATCAACTTGAATGCTTACTAGCTATATGACATAAGAGGACTATGTGCATTGGTATTTCATTTTTTGATTTTTATGCCCATTTGAGAATCTTGGTAAGATCCTAGGTTTGTTGAGCAAGATTTAAACAAGTTTAACATGTGAAAATGATAAGGTAATTAAGTCTGGATCTTTCTCTTAGTAACTCTAAAATGAAGCTTTTGGGAGGTTCTTGAATTTACCATGTTTGAAACCCAAAACCACCGTACTTCTTTTCATGCTTGACTTCATAAGACAGAGTTTAGGGTTAGGGGTAGATACATGATTTTTCTGGTTTGAATATGTCTAGACCATGTTTATCAACTTGAATGCTTACTATATGACATAAGAAGGCTATGTGCTTTGGTTTTTCATTCTTTCGATTTTTTTCTGAATTTTTATGCCCATTTGAATCTTGGTCAAATCCTAGGTTCGACCAAGATTTAAACAAGTTTAAAACATGACAATGAAAAGGTAATTAATCATGGATCCTTCTTAATTAACCAGCCAGTCTAATTAAAATGAAGCTTTTTGGGAGGTTTTTGAAATTTCCATGTTTGAAACCCAAAACCACACTTCTCTGCTTCATGCTTGACTTCATATATAATTAAGACAAAGTTTAGGGTTAGGAGGTACATGATTTGTCTGGTTTGAATATGTCTAGACCTTGTTTATGAACTTTTGAATGCTTACTATATATATGTATGTGACATAAGAAAACTATGTGCTTTGGTTTTTCATTTTTCTGATTTTTTTGGAATTTTGATGCACATTTGAATCTTGGTCAAATCCTAGGTTTGACCAAGATTTAAACAAGTATAGAACATGGAAATGAAAATGGAAGCCTGTATCCTTCTTAGTCACCCTAAAATTAATGAAGTTTTTGGGAGGTTTTTGAAATTTCCATGTTTGAAACCCAAAACCACTTATCTTCATGCTCTTGACTTCGTCATAAGACAGAGTTTAGGGGTTAGGGGGTAGATACATGATTTGTCTAGCTAGTTTGAATATGTCCAGACCTTGTTTATCAACTTTAATGCTTACTATATGACATATAAGAAGACTATGTGCGCTTTGGTTTTTCATTTTTCTGTTTTTTTATTTTATGCCCATTTGAATCTTGGTCAAATCCTAGAGATTGACTTCATAATACAGAGTTTAGGGTTAGGGGTAGATATACACATGATTTTTCTGGTTTGAATATGTCTAGACCTTGTTTATCAACTTGAGTGTTTACTATATGACATAATTAAGAAGGCTATGTGCTTTGGTTTTTCATTCTTTAGATTTTTTGTCTGAATTTTTATGCCCATTTGAATCTTGGTCAAATCCTAGGTTTGACCAAGATTTAAATAAGTTTAAAACATGGAAATGAAAAGGTAAAAGCATCGATCCTTCTTAGTCGCTCTAAAATGAAGCTGAATTTTGGGAGGTTTTTGAAATTTCCATGTTTGAAACCCAAAACCACTTCTCTTCATGCTTGACTTCATAAGACGAAGTTTAGGGTCGATAGGGGGTAGATACATGATTTGTCTGGTTAATTTGGATATATCTAGACCTTGTTTATCAACTTGAATGCTTATGATATGACATAAGAACACTATGTGCTTTTTTTTATTTTTTTGTGCCCATTTGAATCTTGGTCAAATCCTAGGTTTGACCAAGATTTAAACAAGTATAGAACATGAAAATGAAAAGGGAAGCCTGTATCCTTCTTACTCACCCTAAAATGAAGTTTTGGGAGGTTTTTGAAATGTCCATGTTTGAAACCCAAAACCACTTCTCTTCATTCTTGACTTCTTAAGACATAGTTTAGGGGTTAGCGGGTAGATACATGATTAGTATGGTTTGAATATGTCTAGACCTTGTTTATCAACTTTAATGCTTACTACATGACATAAGAAGACTATGTGCTTTGGTTTTTCATTTTTCTGTTTTTTTTTGAATTTTCTGCCAATTTTGTTTGACCAAGATTTAGACAAGTTTTACACGTGAAAACGAATAAGTAAGCCTGGATCCTTCTTAGTCACTCCAAAATGTACCAATTGATAGGTGCGTTAACTTTGCTTCATGGAAAAAATAATGTCATGTAAATGAGTTAACTTGGATTTCCTACCCTTGAATCCATAGGAAACTTTGTTCTAATGCACTATAATAATCAACCGAGTTTTTACACCAACAGGTCTGTCACTTACGTGTGGTGCCCATGCGTGAGGTCCCACACTTCAGTGAGCACAAGTCACGTGCAATAGGTACGCAAACTCCCAGCCATTTTCTTTGTCAAGAGAAGACGCATCAGGATGCGTATTGGAAGTCTGTGGGTCCTTCTGGATCCTTCGGTTGTCCCTCTCACAAAAAAAACAAATCTCTCTCATTCTCGGCCTCGCTCGACTCGCTCGCTCGCTCGCTCGCACCTCCTGCTCACTGACAAACCCTGCACAAAAGTCAACATCATCACCCGAAAAAGGGGAGACACCATAATTCTCTCCCTTCTTCTCTCCTTCCGAGTGATCCCTCTTCCTCCGAGTTTCACTCGACGGGCAAACACACATGTGCTGCATAGTAATAATAAAAAGGTAGAAAAATCGACCTACGAATCTATAATTAAATAGGTTAAACTAGGGTTTTGCCCAGTACTACAGATCAAGGTTCAAAAAATCCAACTACGGGGTTCGAACAACCCCATTTCTAATCCAAGATTTTTTCGACCTCATCCAATGGCCTCAAACTATAGGCCGGGTTAGCATCTAGTGCAGTATGTGTGAGAATGTATGCACTATGTGTGCTATAACTTGTGTGTCTTTCAAATTTGAACCAAATTTGAATAAGTTTGAAATATTTGAAATGGGGCTTTTGGCTTAAACGTTTGAAACCCAAAACGACTTCTCCTCATGCTAGACTTCATAAGACCGAGTTTAGGGTTAGGGGTAGATACATGATTTGTCTGGTTTGAATATGTCTAAACCTTGTTTATCAACTTGAATGCTTACTATATGACATAAGAAGACCATGTGCTTTTGTTTTTCATTTTTCTATTTTTTTAAGAATTTTATGCACATTTGATTCTGGTCAAATCCTAGGTTCAACCAAGATTTAAACAAGTTTCAAGCATGAAAATGAAAACGTAATCCAAGATCCTTCTTAATTAGTCACTCTAAAATATATGAAGCTTTTGGGACGTACTTGAAATTTCCATGTTTGAAACCTAAAACCACTTATCTTCATGCTTGACTTCGTCATAAGACAGAGTTTAGGGGTTTTAGGGGGTAGATACATGATTTGTCTAGCTAGTTTGAATATGTCTAGACCTTGTTTATCAACTTTAATGCTTACTATATGACATATAAGAAGACTATGTGCGCTTTGGTTTTTCATTTTTCGGTTTTTTTATTTTATGCCCATTTGAATCTTGGTCAAATCCTAGATTTGACCAAGATTTAAACAAGTTTAAAACATGGAAATGAAAAGGTAAGCATCGATCCTTCTTAGTCGCTCTAAAATGAAGCTGAATTTTGGGAGGTTTTTGAAATTTCCATGTTTGAAACCCAAAACCACTTCTCTTCATGCTTGACTTCATAAGACGAAGTTTAGGGTCGATAGGGGGTAGATACATGATTTGTCTTGTTTGAATATGTCTAGACCTTGTTTATCAACTTGAATGCTTACTAGCTATATGACATAAGAGGACTATGTGCATTGGTATTTCATTTTTTGATTTTTATGCCCATTTGAGAATCTTGGTAAAATCCTAGGTTTGTTGAGCAAGATTTAAACAAGTTTAACATGTGAAAATGATAAGGTAATTAAGTCTGGATCTTTCTCTTAGTAACTCTAAAATGAAGCTTTTGGGAGGTTCTTGAATTTACCATGTTTGAAACCCAAAACCACCGTACTTCTTTTCATGCTTGACTTCATAAGACAGAGTTTAGGGTTAGGGGTAGATACATGATTTTTCTGGTTTGAATATGTCTAGACCATGTTTATCAACTTGAATGCTTACTATATGACATAAGAAGGCTATGTGCTTTGGTTTTTCATTCTTTCGATTTTTTTCTGAATTTTTATGCCCATTTGAATCTTGGTCAAATCCTAGGTTCGACCAAGATTTAAACAAGTTTAAAACATGACAATGAAAAGGTAATTAATCATGGATCCTTCTTAATTAACCAGCCAGTCTAATTAAAATGAAGCTTTTTGGGAGGTTTTTGAAATTTCCATGTTTGAAACCCAAAACCACACTTCTCTGCTTCATGCTTGACTTCATATATAATTAAGACAAAGTTTAGGGTTAGGGGTACATGATTTGTCTGGTTTGAATATGTCTAGACCTTGTTTATGAACTTGAATGCTTACTATATGACATAAGAAGACTATGTGCTTTGGTTTTTTATTTTATTTATTTTTTATTTTATGCCCATTTGAATATTGGTTAAATCCTAGGTTTGAACAAGATTTAAACAAGTTTAAAACATGAAAATGAAAAGGTAAGCCTGGATCCTTCTTAACTAGTCACTCTAAAATGAAGCTTTAATTTTGGGAGGTTTTTGAAATTTCCATGTTTGAAACCCAAAACCACTTCTCTTCATGCTTGACTTCATAAGACGAAGTTTAGGGTCGATAGGGGGTAGATACATGATTTGTCTGGTTTGAATATGTCTAGACCATGTTTATCAAATCCTAGGTTTGACCAAGATTTAAACAAGTTTAAAACATGAAAATGAAAAGGGAAGCATGTGTCCTTCTTAGTCACTCTAAAATGAAGTTTTTGGGCGGTTTTTGAAATTTCCATGTTTGAAACCCAAAACCACTTCTCTTCATGCTTGACTTCATAAGACATAGTTTAGGGGTTAGGGGTAGATACATGATTTGTATGGTTTGAATATGTCTAGACCATGTTTATCAACTTTAATGCTTACTATATGACATAAGAAGACTATGTGCTTTGGTTTTTCATTTTTCTGATTTTTTTAGAATTTTGATGCACATTTGAATCTTGGTCAAATCCTAGGTTTGACCAAGATTTAAACAAGTATATATAGAACATGAAAATGAAAAGGGAAGCCTGTATCCTTCTTAGTCACCCTAAAATGAAGTTTTTGGGAGGTTTTTGAAATTTCCATGTTTGAAACCCAAAACCACTTATCTTCATGCTTGAGCAAGATTTGACCAAGATTTAAACAAGTTTAAATCATGAAAATGGAAAGGTAAGCCTGGATCCTTCTTAGTCGCTCTAAAATGAAGCTTTTGGGATGTTCTTGAAATTTCCATGTTTGAAACCCGGCCAAAACGACTTTTCTTCATGCTAGACTTCATAAGATCGACACGGGGTACATATATACATGATTTGTCTGGTTTGGATATATCTAGACCTTGTTTATCAACTTGAATGCTTACGATATGACATAAGAACACTATGTGCTTTTTGTTTTTCATTTTTTGTGCCTATTTGTATCTTGGTCAAATCCTAGGTTTGACCAAGATTTAAACAAGTTTAAAACATGAAAATGAAAAGGGAAACATGTATCCTTCTTAGTCACTCTAAAATGAAGTTTTTGGGAGGTTTTTGAAATTTCCATGTTTGAAACCTAAAACCACTTCTCTTCATGCTTGACTTCATAAGACAGAGTTTAGGGTTAGAGGGGTAGATACATGATTTGTCTTATTTGAATATGTCTAGCTAGACCTTGTTTATCAACTTTTGAATGCTTACTATATATATATATGTGACATAAGAAGACTATGTGCTTTTGTTTTTCATTTTTCCGATTTTTTAATTTTATGCCCATTTAAATCTTGGTCAAATCCTAGGTTTGACAATGATTTAAACAAGTTTCAAATATGAAAATGAAAAGGCAAGCATGGATCCTTCTTAGTCACTCTAAAATGAAGCTTTTGATAGGTTTTTGAAATTTCCATATTTGAAACCCAAAACCACTTCTCTTCATGCTTGACTACATAAGACAAAGTTTAGGGTTAGGGGGTAGATACATGATTTTTCTTGTTTGAATATGTCTAGACCCTTGTTTATCAACTTTAATGCTTACTATATGACATAAGAAAACTATGTGCTTTGGTTTTTCATTTTTCTGATTTTTTTGGAATTTTGATGCACATTTGAATCTTGGTCAAATCCTAGGTTTGACCAAGATTTAAACAAGTATAGAACATGAAAATGAAAAGGGAAGCCTGTATCCTTCTTAGTCACCCTAAAATGAAGTTTTTGGGAGGTTTTCAAAATTTCCATGTTTGAAACCCAAAACCACTTAATCTTCATGCTTGACTTCGTCATAAGATAGAGTTTAGGGGTTAGGGGGTAGATACATGATTTGTCTAGTTTGAATATGTCTAGACCTTGTTTACCAACTTTAATGCTTACTATATGACATATAAGAAGACTATGTGCGCTTTGGTTTTTCATTTTTTCATTTTTTTATTTTATGCCCATTTGAATCTTGGTCAAATCTAGGATTTGACCAAGATTTAAACAAGTTTAAAACATGAAAATGGAAAGGTAAGCCTGGATCCTTCTTAGTCGCTCTAAAATGAAGCTTTTGGGATGATTTTGAAATTTCCATGTTTGAAACCCAAAACCAATTCTCTTCATGCATGCTTGACTTCATAAGACAGAGTTTAGGGTTAGGGGGTTAGATACATTATTTGTCTAGTTTGAATATGTCTAGACTTTGTATATCAACTTGAATATATTATTGTACCATGTCTCCACACAGCCCAAAATGCACATATTTTCAAAAGTTTTCATGCATGAGTACTTGTAACTAGTAAAAATAGAAAGTAAAAATAGGAACCCCATGTATGAAGGATACTAAAAAGAACTCTTTCACATTTTTTTGGTATAGATTATGAGTTTGCTTGGCTTCATACACAAGTGAGTACATGTCATGCAAAAATTAACACGAAATTTAGTTATCATGACCCATTTTTGGCAGGCATTGTGCATATCGCCTTGAGAAACATCTTTGCGAGCTAGTGTATTAAACGTTTATTCACATATAATGGATTTTTTACTTTATTAGTGCACACAATGACAGAATCGGCCAAATGTGTATGATTTTTGTGAAGGTGCTAGAAAAACAAGATGCACTACGATGAAGCATGAAAGGAGGCAAGGGGAGGGATAGTGAAGAGGTGGGAGAGACCGAGAGATGAACCGCAAGGTAATTAAAAAATTGGGGCCAAAACGATTCCAACTTCCTAGGCATTGACCAACTTTGCCCCTCTTAACCCAACGTGGCAGTGAACCCGTATAAGCAACAACTTCCTCTTACTCCGCTTCTCCGAAATGGTAAGAGAACCTCTCCAGCTTAAGTGACCAATCGACATATCTATGGCCTTCCGACTTGGCTCTGGTCGCCGCGCGCGTAGTCCTACCACCGACGAGGAAGCGGAGCATCAGCGCCGCCTTCGCTTCGTCCATCGCGCACCAAGGCATAACCCGCCCGCTCTGCACTGGCCGGTTGTTCAGCCCGCGGCGGCGGCGCTGGCCGTGGAGCCCCTCGCCAGCCGCTTCCCGTGCGGGCCGATGGATGCAGAGGCAGGGATCTCCCACGCAACCCCGCATGCGACGCCCGCTCGGCCCTGGCCGGCTTTTCCGCCCGCGCATGCCGCATGGTTTTCTTTGCCAGCAGGTGAGATCCCCTTCCCGGCCGGCGCGAACGATGCGGAGGCAGGGAGCTCCCGTGGCCAGCCGCCTAATCCGACCGCACTTCAGGCGGTGCCGGCCGTGGAGCCAGGCCGTTCTTTCGAAGCGCATCACGGCGACGCCCTTTGCAGGAGCAACACCGCCAAGGAGCTCGTATATAACGTGATGTTCCCGGCACTCTATAGATGCCGGGATGCTCTGCAAGCTTTCGTGCAGGCTAAGAATGCGGCGGCTGCAAATCCCAGGGACGCAGCATTGCAGCGGCGCGCCGATGAGGCTAAGGTGGCGCACGCTTTCCACCAGGCGTGCCTCGACAGGCTTAACATCCAGCACGGCTTCGTGCAACCGCCAAACGCCGCTCCAGCTAAGATCCAAAAATACTCCGGTGAGCATATCACTCCGGAGTAGAACAATCCAATTTCTAGTACTGTAGGAGTACTTTATTAGTGCACAAACCTGGCGAAATTAAAGGTGTGTTCTTTGTGTGTGATGTAAATCTAAAAATTTGAAGGTTCTAGCAAAAACATTTCTTCAGAAATATTCGATGTGTTTGCTTGGCCTTATCTATATATCCGGTGAGCATATATGGATGCCAAATCCTTTACAAACTTTATATTTTTTAAGTGATCGATGTGCATGCATCTATCTCGCCATGGTAAATTAATGAAACAAGTTGCATATTTGCCAGAATTCCAAACTTCGTGAGCAGTATAGAGATCGAGACCTTAATTAATTATTATGAGTAGGATGCATGCATGCATGTCCATTTTCTAGGGTTTTAAAGGATACTAGAGCTTTTCTAGGTTAATTTGCAACTATATGTATATTTGTTTTCTAGTTCTGGGCTGATCATTAAACTCAACATTGAGTTGTAGATTATGTGAAATTAGTACATGCCATAAAATATAGTAAATTTTTATGTACCCTACGAGGCAGTACGTGTGGTGTACCCTTAATTATTAATTGGTAGACATGTACCGTTGGCATGTTTGAAGAAAATTTGAATTTGGAAGAAGTTTTTAAAGTAAAATTAACGCAAGCACAAAATCATGTGTGATGGTGAAATTTCTTGAACAAATTAATACAAACCTAGTAATATGAGTTTGTTTGGCTTTCTGCCCACAAGTGAGTATTGTGCGCATGTACTTTGATGCAAAATCCCGCCATACAAAACTTTTTAGTTATCATATGACCTCAAGTTTGGAAGAGATCGTATTTTAAGCAACTTCACAAACAAGAGATTCTAACAATTATATGCATGCATGAAAGAATGATTTCCCTTTTTTATTACTGTACAAAAATGGCTAGATGTGTGTTAATTGTGAAGGAGGGCTACCAAATTTTAACAGTTGCACATTATTGTCATAATTCCACCTTTTGGAAGCAGTAGGGTAGACATGCTTTCCGCTTGGTAGGATGTGTTAGTGCCATCAATTTTGTAGATATAGGTTCAAGGATTTGTTCATCTTAATCTGCAACTATATATGGATTTTTAAGCTTTTGCCTAGTAATTAAACTCATAATTGAAATAATGTAGGTTATTTAACTACATACATGCCATAAATTCTGACAGGAAATACTTGGACGTGCCTTGCGAGGGTGGTAACAAACAAGAACACAATGACCAAACTTCAAATGCCAATCCACCCACCAAGCTATACGATTGGCATGTACAATCGATCGACTCCTTCTAATCAAATTTGAATACAATAGAAGAAGTTTTAAAAAATTTCAAAATGAGATCAACTTGTGCATTGAGTCATCCTTTGTTATTTATTTGCTTGTAAAAATAGAAACATAGGCATATGAATGTATTCGAAACACTTCACTTTTCAACGGGGAAGGGACCCGAAGGTCCCAGAAAAACAAAAAAAAGATTACAATAGTAGTACTCCTTTGAGAAGGTAGTAGAAGAAGGATCCTCGAAGAGCCAAATGCTTTTATTATCCACAGCTGTTCGGCTCTTTTCCTTCTCGTGTAAGCTATCGCGCAATGATTATACTAATGGTCGGATGGTAGTACAACCATTTTCGCAAACTTCTGCGCCCTTCGTCATGTCAGCATCGTATCCCAGTGTGCAAGCAGTCTGCTCGAATGAAATACTCCTAAGTACGTACGGTATTCCCTCCAAAGACACACCACACGGTATTCCCTCCAAAGACGCACCGTCGCCCCGATCTGCTCGAATGAAATACTCCAAAATACTTCTGCGCCCTTCGTCATGTCAGCATCGTATCCCAGTGTGCAAGCAGTCTCCTATGAAATGGAGACGACATTTTGTTGAAAAGTGTCGGTGCATGCTATATACCACACTAGTATGAGAGTTTTTACAGCATTATTCCGATTTCCACAGAATGCATTAAATTTGGACGCGATGCCACACTGACAAGAGTGGTTTAAACAAGGCCATTATTTTTATTATGTTATAGTATTACTACAATACTCCAAGGTAGCACTAGTAGCCTTCGGTTGTACTCTGCCGGTCGCGCTGCCTCATTCGACCAGACTTTATTCTTCTTCTCATATATATATATACAAAATACTGTCTGCCGAGGTTCGATGACCGCACCGTCGCCCCTCTCCGCGCCGCCGTCTTGGGCCGCGCCACCATTCTCCCCGCCGAGTTCTCCCCCGTCCCCGACGCACCACCGTCAAGCACCACCGGACCGATCTTCGCAGGTATGTACATCTCCAACCTCCGGCGAGTACAGAGGTTCATCGGTCATTGTGTTCGATATAACCTTAATTTGGGGATTGCAATGTGAGTAACTTACTGGGTTTTCTAGGAAATGAAAACGGCGTCGCTCGATGCCTACACTGCGTCGGCGGATACATGGAAAGCGGAGACGGATGCTCTGCATGCATCGGCGGAGACATGTAAAGCGGATGCGGATGCGGATGCGGAGGCAAAGGCGAAGGCGGTGGCTAGGACGGGCCCGGGCGCTGTGGCGCTGGCAAATGCTCGTATCGAAGCTGCATTTTGTTGGAAAGTCTTGGCGCGTGCTTCGAGAGTTTTGGCGGCGCAGCCGGGAGAACCGTCGGAGGCTTCGAAGCTGGCTGCTTTGAACGCGTCGAGAGCTTGGATGGTGACTTCATCTAAGGCGGCGCTTGTTGCATTTGATCGTGACTCGTCAACCCCTTTGTAAGTTCTACCTTCCCCAACTGCAATGAGGTTAGATCTGGTGGATTGGGTTTTTTGCCCAAACCAGACGTGATGATGCATTGAGATGTTTTTGTATTTTTGATGATGCATTCTGCTTCTTTTGTAATTTGGGTGATTCATTATGCTTTTTAGGTAGTAATTTTTCTGATGCACTCACCTCTTCAGGAATTTTTCATGGTTTTTTTTGTTTTTTTTTTCTGTCAACCTAGCTAATGCTCTCTGCTGTTTAGCCAAAAGTTGGATGATGCATTGTACCGTTTACATATATTTTACTCTGATGATGCATTTTGCTCTTTTAGCCTTTTAGGTAATTTTTCTGATTCCTTGAACAGTGTGGGAAATTTCGATGAAGAATTTTGCTGTCAACTTAGATGATGTATTGTGCTGTTTACATTTTATTACCTATATCAAAGCTAACCCCATCTGATGTTACCACAGCGTTTTGGGTCCTGTAGAGGTCTCTTTTTCCTCCAATCGTGTTGACACGTTAGCAATTATTACTGTATATGCGAGATTGCCTTCCGTTGGTGCGTCCTATTTTTGTGGTGTTTTTTTTTTGCAAATTAAGGGCTTCATTGATTATGCAACAGGATTACAATTGCATTGTCCTGTTTACAATATTTTGATTTTGCTGATGCATTGTGCTGTTCACATTATTTTGATTTTGCTGATGCATTGTCCTGTTTACATTATTTTGATTTTGCTGATGCATTGTGCTGTTTACACTATTTTGATTTTGCTGATGCACCATGCAGTTTAGGAAACTTTGATCTGCTTAGTCAAATTAGATGTTGCATTTTGTTTTAAAAAATAGATGATGCAGTGTGCTGTTTACATAATTTTGACGATGCATCGTGCGATTTGCATAATCCTACCAGCTTCAGTCGAAGGACACCCACAACAATCAACGATCTGCCTGGAGATGTAGTCTCTCAGATTCTTGTCAGGCTTCCTCCCCATCCAACCTGCTTACTAGCTGCATCAGGCACCAAGAAAGCATGGAGGCAATGTATGGGAAGCAATTATTTCAGAAAGCTAACTGTGTCACACAACGGAGGAAACCCGTTGCTAGGGTTTTTCACCAACAACTCCGAGGACAATCGATTCATCACAGAGCATGATCTTCACCCGGCCATCTTGAAGATGCTGGCAATCCCGTCTCAAGTGAACGGTCCCAAAATCTATGTCCTGGGATGCCGCGATGGTATGGTGCTACTCCATTCTAATGTATCCAGAGGGTATATATCAGTCTGGGATCCAATTAGGCAAGTTCTCACAGCGATACCAGAACCACCATTGTGGCGCAATCACACAATTGAAAGCAGCGGCTCAATTCTCTGTTCGAGAAACAACTCTGAACCGTTTACACATTGTGGCAAGTTCTCGGTTGTTTGGATAACAACTAAACGTTACGATGCACAGGCTCATATCTACTCACCAGATTCAAAAGAATGGGAGTTTCTAGCTCGATCAACTCCGATGCTGTCAGAGATTGACCGTAGACCGGCAACTCTCATAGGGGGTATTTTGTACTGGCCAACGAAGTCTAGATATATCATTGAGCTTGACCATGCAAAGAAGGCTCTGAAATATATTCAGTGCCCTCATGAGACGCATGATATATTCATGCTTAACATTCACATCTTCAAGGGACATAATGGAGATGTTGCCCTTGCTGTTATAAGAGACTTCACCCTACAAACATGGGCCAGTACAAGATCATCAACAGGCGATCACGAGTCATGGACATGTCATATAAATTTTGAATTGGATACTTTTTTTGGCCTTGACACATCATTTCCATACAATTGGAAACATGCAGTAAGGTTACTCTGCGTATTTGAGGACAAAAATGAGCTGGTTGTACGGGCAAAGGAGGGAGTATTCCAATTAGATATGAGCAACTGGCAGTGGAGAAAGTACAATTCTGCTAGACGTTGGTGCACTTTACATCCCTACTCAGTTAGACCGGGTTAGTCATTCATATGTAACCTTTGCATTCATTTACATATGACTTTTGCTGATCAATTTGTTCATTTCCTGACAGTAACCGACCTGATCCAGAGTGCAACATCAAGGACACGAAAAAGAACGCGCTGTCAGGAACCCATCTAATTCAAAGTTCAACATCCATAAGAGAAAAGGAAGTCGCATATGAAGGAGCAAGGCTTGTTTGGGCAAGAAGTGATAGCCCAGCTTTTGTTTGGTCTGATGTCTTTTAGTTTTCGTTCTGGTGGAAATGTCGCTGCACCATTTGTTTGTACTGCAGCTCCATAGTGCTAGCTGCTAGTACGTTGGCGCTGTCCTACGTCTGCTTGTTTTGGGGGCATAAATATGCCACGAAACCTTTGTTTTATGTGATCAAACGGTCATCTCTGCATGTATATGTTCGGGTTCTGATGAAACCTTTTTTGTGATCTGTACATATATTTGAGTCAGTCTGTGTTTTGTTTTATGATGGGCAGGAGTATTTGTTTTACTACACCATTGTTTATCCGAATTGTATTACTCACTCTATTCAAAAAGTTAGCGGCTCACCTTTTTCCTTCAAGATACGGATGTATCTACACACTAAAAACATATATAGATGAAACCATCTTCAGACAAAGTTTAGTCACTTATGTATGGACGGGGGTAGTATTATTTATGTTGTGCTCCCAAACAAGCAGACATCGGACAGCGCCTGTTTAAAGTTCATATGTGTAATCTTATTCCCTTTGGAAGTTAAGCATTAAACTCTACTAGTACAACCGTGGTGGTCTTGTGATGTAGTACTCTTTTGATGCATTTGTGATGTAGTAGTACAGTACTTTTTTTTGAACTGGTATAGTACTATCTAAGAAGAGTACTCCCTCCGATTCACATTCATTTTACACCAAGAAATATGGATCGGAGCGAGGGAGTAAATTAAACATGGCATCTCGTGCATGAAGCTTGACAGATCGATCAGGTTGGCTAGAATGGCAATACAATGCTCCTCATTAGGCAAATGCATGCCATGTACGATAGTATATACATCCAGTAAAGAAGTCTATACTGACATAAAAAAGACTACATTGGGGATGAGAGTCAATTGGGGAATCTACAATACATAAAATCTTGCTCGTAGCTGATTTTGGCTAAGAGGGTTTTACTCACATTACACGTGCCACTTTCCTTGTCTGCAAAACAAGTTCCAATAAAGGAAGAGGAAAGAAGAGGACATTGTGGGCGAGATTGAACACCTTTTTATGTGTTAAGCTGAGGCCTTGTTTAGCTGAGGATTTCGACTTAGGCCTAACAGCTCAGCACACCCAGAAATAAATTTCCTTGCGTGCACCACTGTCAGCAAAAATAACAAAATTAGCACGCAAGATTAAGAACGAAGTGAATTTAAGTAACTTGGTTAGCTTTTCAAGCAATATATTCAGAGAAAGAGCACACATGTCCGGCTAGAAATAATCGTAAGAGAAGAACAATAAATCTAAGGCATCCCACTTCATATGCAGAAGGGACGCGACAGCGCATGGATTCATACCTTGAGTCGACTCTGGCTCGTAGAAGGGCGGTCGCGCCTCGAGGATGCCGGCGACGTCTCCACCTCGATCTCACATGTGACTGCTTCTCGGTGGGCGGTGCGCCACGCCATGTAGAAGATCTATCAAAAGAGGAGAGCCCGATGACGCTACCGACGCCTCAACCTTGATAGCACCGGCTTGTTGCTCCGCACCGAGATGCGCCACGTGCAAGATTTAGCGGATGCGCCAATTTTAGAGATATGTCATGATCGTTGTAACAAATTTCAACATGATGATGATTTGATCATGCACTCGGCCTTGAACATAAGTACTAGTACAGTCTCACAATTTTTTTATCATTATACTTTGCGAGATTTAGCGGATGCGCCAAATTCAGAGATAGATCATGATCATGGTAACACAATTTTCAATGTAATGATGATTTGATGTTGCACTAGACCTTGAACATAAGTACTAGTACGGTCTCACAATTTTGTATCATTATACTTTGCAACTTTTAGCGGATGCGCCCATTTTCAGAGGATCATGGTAACAAATTTTCAACGTGATGATGATTTGATGTTGCATTCGACCTTGAACAGAAGTACTACTACTGTCTTACAATTTCTTTATCATTATACTTTGCAAGATTTAGCAGATGCGCCAAATTCAGAGATAGATCATGATCATGGTAACAAATTTTCAACGTGATGATGATTTGATGTTGCACTCGAACTTGAACAGAAGTACTAGTACAGTCTCACAATTTTTTTATCATTATACTTTGCGAGATTTAGCGGATGCGCCAAATTCAGAGATAGATCGTGATCATGGTAACACAATTTTCAATATAATGATGATTTGATGTTGCACTCGACCTTGAACATAAGTACTAGTACGGTCTCACAAATTTGTATCATTATACTTTGCAAGTTTTAGTGGATGCGCCCATTTTCAGAGGTAGATCATGATCATGGTAAGTTGGTAACAAATTTTCAACGTGATGATGATTTGATTTTGCACTCGGCCTTGAACAGAGGTACTAGTACGGTCTCACAATTTTTTATCATTATACTTGGACGGTGGCCAAATTCAAAATCTCATAGCGGCAAAACTTCCCGCCCACAAAATACAAAAATTTCACACGCTTCCAAATTCCCATTCTACCCCTGTGGAGATGGCAGCAAAGTCGGTTGGTGGGGGGGTCTGCCCGTCATTTTTTGGATCACCACCTCCCTAGCCCGGAAACCCTCCCAAAAAAATTCATTTCCCTCAGACCACCCACCGGAACTTCCCAAGTCCCTCTCTCCCACCTCCACGACCACCGCACCGGAACATCCCCGCCGGACTTCCCTGGCCTACCCGAGGCCTCGCGATCCTCGTCATCCGGCTGCCTGCCGGAGCCGCTTCATCGACGCCGTCATCAACCGGACCGGATCATCCCCGCCGAACCTCGAAACCATATGCTCATCCAGCAGTCTACCGCAGTCGCTTCAGCTGCGGTATCGTCCACCCCGCCGGAGCCGCTTCGCCGGATCCGTCGTCCACCGCATCGGATCTTGCTCACCGACACCGCTGTGCATGAACCGGATCTGCTTCACCGGCGCAGTGCATGATCTAAACTCTTCTACTGTCGCTTTTCTATTGCTTGCCTGCAAGTTCTTGTTTAATCTTGGGGGAACCTGTTTGTGCTAACGACGCGCCGTTACGTTTTTGCAGATGAGATGAGTAACCATGAAGTGTAATGGCCGTCTCTCCAACCCCAAGTAGCACATGTAGCGTACTTCATCACCGGATCTATCAACCCCAGGAAGATCTGCTGTGACTCCCACAGAGTGCTTCTCCTAATGTAAGTCCCTTGTTTTAGCGCCATGTTCTGGGTTCAGATTCTTGTTTGTCTGAAGCTCTTTTAGTTCATTCCTAGCTATGACCGTAACACGTTGCTATTTTCTACTTCATTGCTAACTTTAAGCGATTGAACATTTTGGTTTGCATTCCCTGCTCTGTAGATGTAGCCATCATAACTTCTATCTTGCTCAGTCGTTGTTACAAAAATTATAGGTATTATAGTAACATCCTGCTATTATTTAGTTCATGGCCAATTTTAAGTAATTGCACATGTTGGTTCGCATTCCCTGCTCTATAGCTTTTGGCATCGTAACTTCTATATTTGGTTTACATTCCCTGCTCTGTAGATCTAGCCATCATAACTTTATCTTGCTCAGTCGTTGTTACAAAAATTATGGCCTGCTACTATGTTGTTTGTGCCAATTTTTTACTCCATGAACATGTTGGCTTGCATTCCCTGTACTAGGTGATGCCATTGTTTTGTATCTAGTTCATTGTAAGCTAACAAAGTAAGGACTTAGTTTGGCATGCTATCACTCTGCTATCTAGCCTGTAGTACAAATAAACTTGTCATACTACTAGATAATAATTTTGCGTGCCATCTTGTTCTTCAAAAGCTGCATTATTGACTTGTTTCTCTGACTTGGCATGACGCTCACATATGGAAAGCTGAACATATTGGTTTGCATTCCCTCTTATACAAGTTCACAGGTGATCCCACTATATTCTGTATCTGGTCCATCCTAAGCTCCAGCATTAACTATCCTCTATGTGTTGCTCATTACAAGTTTATATCCCGAAACATCTTGATTTGCATCCCCTTCACTATAAGTTCAGGAGTATTATTTAGTTCACGGCCAAAATGAAGTAATTGCACTTGGCACATGTTGGTTCACATTCCCTCCTCTTTAGCTTTTGCCATCGTAACTTCTATTTTTGGTTTACATTCCCTGCTCTGTAGATGTAGCCATCATAACTTCATCTTGCTCAGTCGTTGTTACAAAATTTATAGCCTGCTACTATGTTGTTCATGCCAATTTTGTACTCCCTGAACATGTTGGTTTGCATGGGACTCGACAGTAGTAAGTCTGCTGTTTCATTCTAACATGCTCTGTTATATTGGTTGTTGGTATGCGGCATGCACTCTTTGTTTGCTTATTGTGCGCATTACAATGATCTTGTTATAACGACGAAATGATGAGTTCCAAATTCTTTGCCAAACAATATTGTAGTGTCTTTGCCTTTCCATTGTTGTTGTCTTAACTTGTAATGTCTTTGTTTCAGATATAGGTGCTGCATGGACAACTTAAAAGATTGCTGGATCGCTTCATTGTATTGCTAGGTTTAATTACCATTCAATTTCTCTGGGTTCTGTAATATTTTTTCAATGCCTTGCAGCTGATGTAATATTTAGTTAGTTTTTATAGTTCTTTCGCGCATTTTTTCTTTGGTGCTTGTGGTAAGTGAGGCTATCCGACAGAAATCAATGTGCGTAAATATTCTCAGTATCTAAATCACGAATTCCCATCCCTTAAACGGCCCAATTAAGCTAAATCACATATGTGCCTGCCCGCAAAATCCCAAAGCGCATATTATGCCGGCATATAAACAGCTAAACGCTGGCCCACTTACTTATTGGGCCAGCCCATTGATTTACTATGGACCCCACACTATAATTGGGCTGGCCCACTTGCTTTAAGGTGGACCCCACCCACAATGGGCCGCCCCACTTAGTTGGGCCGCCCATTTGCTTTTGTGGACCCACATACTAAATGGTCGCCCTTTAAAATGAAAGTGGGACCCACATGTGTTTTTGGACCGGCCCACTATCTTGTTGGGCCCCACTTGTGTATGGTGGACCCCACATACTCATTGGGCGGCCCTTTAAGGAAAGTGGGGCCCACCTTGCTTTTGCCCGCCCACTATCTTGCCGGCCATGCTATATGGTGGACCCCACATACCAATTGGGCGGCCCATTAACAGGATGTGGGACCCACTGTTTTTGGCCCCCCACTATCTTGGTGGGCCACCCACTTGCTATATGGTGGACCCCACATACTAAATGGGCCCCGAAGGGGACCCACTGTGTTTTTGGCCCGCCCACTATCTTGTTGGGCGGCCCACTTGCTATATGGACCCCACATACTAAATGGGCCGACCAAATGGAATGTGGGACCCACCCGCCCACTAGCTTGTTGGGCCGCCCACTTGCTATACGGTGGACCCCACAAACTAAATGGGCCGCCTTTTAAGGAAAGGGACCCACCTGTGTTTTTGGCCCCACTTGCTTCTTGGGCCCCATTAAGGTGGACCCCACATGTTAAATGGGCCGGCCCATTTAAGTTTTGACCAGTCAACCTTAGAGGTTAGGCCCGGCCCACGTAACTAATGGACCAGCCCAGCTATATAGTTGACCGGTCAAACTATGTCATCTGCCCGGCCCGCTTAAGACGTGGCAGGCCTCGTGTGGGCCTACCATCTACCACGGGGTTTCAGCGGTTAACGCCGTTAACGGCAGCAACGGCGTCGCACGTGTCAGTTTGCATGACGCAGTCAACGGGCTCCCGAAACACTTCCGCAACGGTCCGATTTTCCGTGGCGGAAGGGCGCCCAAGCGCGACGGACCGAAAAATCGTCGTTGGACTTTGCCTGACGCAGTTTCGACAACGGAACCCATATCGTCGGGTTAGGTCCATAGGCGACGAAAAATGCCCCTTAGTTGACGATTTTGGGACGTTGTCTATCAGAACTTTTCTTGTAGACGTACAATCTCCCTGAAAAACAGGTTAGCAATATGCGACGCATCGTCGCTCTTGTGGCAGGCAATAAAGTGGGACATCTTAGAGAATCTATCCACTACCACAAATATAGAATCATGGCCTCTCTTAGTACGCGGCAAACCCAACACAAAATCCATACTAATATCCTCCCATGGTGTAGTAGGTGCCGGTAAAGGAGTATACAAACCGTGAGGCTTCAGCTTGGACTTGGACTTGTTGCAAGTAATGCATCTCCTCACATATCTATCCACGTCCCGCCTCATCTTTGGCCAATAAAAGTGGTCAGCTAGCATGAGTAGCGTCTTCTCACGCCCAAAGTGACCCATCAAACCTCCAGCATGTGATTCCTGCAATAAGAGCAAACGCACAGACGATTCTGGAACACATAGTTTGTTAGCCCTAAACAAGAACCCATCATGTATGTGATATTTTTCCCATGCTTTACCAAGAGCACATAAGCGATATGGTTCAGCAAAATCATGATCAGTGGCATACAAATCACATAGTATCTCTAAACCAGGAATTTTAACATCAAGTTGAGTTAATAGCATATTTTTCCTAGATAGAGCATCAGCAACAATATTATCTTTTCCCTTCTTATGCTTAATAATGTATGGAAAAGACTCAATGAACTCAACCCACTTAGCTAGACGCTTATGCAAAGTAGATTGGGCTTTCAGATATTTCAAAGCTTCATGATCAGAATGTATGATAAATTCTTTTGGCCACAAGTAATGTTGCCAAACCTCAAGAACTCTAATTAAAGCATACAATTCTTTATCATATATAGGATAGTTTAACTTAGCACCAGAAAGTTTCTCAGAAAAATATGCAATTGGGCGACCCTCTTGCATCAACACACCACCAATTCCAATACCACTAGCATCACATTCAATCTCAAATTGCTTATTGAAATCAGGAAGTGCAAGCAACGGTGCAGAAGTTAACAATCTCTTAAGTTCATCAAAAGCATGATCTTGGGCTGCGCCCCACTCAAAAACAACACCCTTTTTAGTCAAATCATTCAAAGGTGCAGCAATAGTACTAAAGTTGGGCACAAATCTGCGATAAAACCCAGCTAGACCATGAAAACTTCTTACTTGACTCACATTCATGGGAGTAGGCCAATTTTGAATAGCTTCAATTTTAGACACATCTACTTCTACTCCATGCTTAGAGACAACATAACCCAGAAATATGACCTTATCTTTGCAAAATGTGCACTTCTCAAGATTACCATAGAGTTGATTATCACGCAACACTTGCAAAACATGTCGAATATGTATAGTATGATCAGATTCATTGCGGCTGTAGATTAATATGTCATCAAAATACACAACCACAAATTTGCCAATAAATTCACGCAAAACATGGTTCATCAGTCTCATGAAAGTGCTAGGTGCATTAGTTAACCCAAAAGGCATTACTAACCACTCATATAAACCAAATTTTGTTTTAAAGGCTGTTTTCCACTCATCCCCTTCTTTCATCCTAATTTGATGATAACCACTACGCAAATCAATTTTAGAGAAAACAGCAGCACCACTCAATTCATCTAACATATCCTCTAAACGGGGAATAGGATGACGATATCGAATAGTAATGTTGTTTATCGCTCTACAATCTACACACATACGCCAAGTACCATCTTTCTTAGGAACTAGAATAACAGGAACAGCACAAGGACTAAGGCTTATGCGAATATAACCTTTGTCGAGTAGCGCTTGTACTTGCTTCTGTATCTCCTTCGTCTCTTCGGGATTAGTGCGATATGGCGCCCTATTGGGCAGCGATGCTCCGGGAATCAAGTCAATTTGATGCTCAATACCTCGCAATGGTGGTAGTCCTGCGGGTACCTCCTCCGGAAACACGTCGCCGAATTCCTGCAAAACATTAGAAACACCAAGAGGAAGAGGGGTCATGTCGTTAGAAACCAAAACCGTACCCCTGTACAAAAGCACAAGAGGCATGGCCGTAGGATCCTCACTAAATTCTCTCATGTCTTCTTTGGTGGCTAATGAGACTAAGGAATTCACTCTCTCACTTTTCGTTATATCACTCACGACATTACAATTCTCTCGCCTATCTAGAGGTGCATCCTCCAAATTCACTTCAATCTTCTGACGAGACTCATTGACAATTTGTTGTGGTGACATAGGCTGTAAGTTAATTTTCTTGCCCTTGTACTCCAAGTGATATGTATTGGCACGGCCATTGTGTTGCACAGAACGGTCATAGAGCCAAGGCCGACCCAATAAGAGGTGACAAACCGTCATAGGAACCACATCAAAGTCAATGCAATCCTTATACGGTCCAATCTCAAACTCAACACGCACCATGTGGTTTACCTTCATCTCACCATTGTCGCTCAACCACTGAATATAATATGGATGCGGGTGCGGTAGATACTTCAACTTCAGCTTGGTACATAACTCCTTGCTTGCTAAATTGCGGCAACTCCCGCCATCAATAATGACCTTGCAAGCCTTGTCAGGACCAACTAAAGCTTTGGTTTGGAACAAATTGCAGCGCTGAGTAGATGCACTAGGCAACACATTAAGAGCACGCTGCGACACAACAATGGTGCGAGCATCAGAAGGATATGCATCTTCACCATCAGTGTCATAGTCATCATTGTCTGGAGCATTTGGATCAACATCATCTCCAGTCTCATACTCATTGTCCTCATTGATAAACATGACTTTGCGGTTAGGACAATCTCTCTTGAAGTGACCCTTGCCACCACATGTATGGCAAAGCATATCGCGGTTGCGCGTTGTAGACACACCAGAACCACTCGTACTTGCAGCAGATTCGGACTTCTTTGCATTAGATACATTGGAGACCGGTTTGCTAGGCGGAGTAGAGTAAGGAACGGAGCGCGTCGAAGGCGCCGGCGCTGTAGAGGGCGCGCGGGGTGTAAAACGCCCAGCTCCCGTAGCACGTCCCTTAACCTTTGCTTCTTCAGCCAACTGTGATTCAGCTTCTCTTGCATGATGTAACAATTGATTCATATTGGTGTAGGTGTAATGACGAACAATGCCTTTAACATCATACTTCAATCCATTGAGAAAACGCTGCATTGTCATCTCTAGAGACTCACGGACACGACCACGCTGCATAAGCATCTCCATCTCCATGTAGTACTCATCAACAGTCTTCACACCTTGCCTCAATAGTGTTAGCTTATCAAATATATTCCGCATGTAATTTGTAGGCACAAAACGAGAAGTCATAACCTCCTTCATTGCACGCCATGTACGGATAGGTTGTGCACCATCTTCGTCGCGGTTACGAACCAAAGAATCCCACCAACGCAATGCATAACCATCAAATTCAGAAGAAGCAAGCTTGATCTTCTTATCTTCAGAGTAGTTGGGATGTAAGCTCCATAACTTCTCAATCTTGAGCTCCCAAGTGAGATATTCTTCAACATCAGCTCCTCCTTCAAACTTGGGTATGGAAAACTTGGGCTTACCCAATCCATCTTCTTCATCTTGTCCACGACCATTGCGGCCAAGTGGAACCCAACCACGAGGACGATGACCACGAGGCGCACCACGAGCATTGTGTGCGTCATCTTCAAGCTCAGGATCTTCATCATCGTCTTGTTGTTGTTGTTGTGCAGTCAAATTCTCAATAGCGATGAGCATGTCTGCAATATTGCGCTGTATATCCGTCACTTGATCAGCCAATCCAGTGACGGTGCATTAGTAGCATCCAGCGTTTGTTTGATCTCGTCAACTGTACCCTTAAGCTCATCATCCTGAGTGCGGAATTCACGTCGCATCTCATTACGAAGAGCCTCAAACTCCCTCCAGTTAATAATATCTGCAGAATCCTTGTTCTCCTGGTTAACAATCTTATGATCACTAGCAGACATGATTAGTAGGTTAGTGCACTAAATCAAAAATATATGGTGGTACTCTCACAACTCACTCAAAACTGATAAGAAAAGGAAATCTTACCGTTCCAAAGTAAATTAGTGTTGCTTACCACTTGTAGTAACAACTAGTGCACGGATGTAGCGAAGCGAATATCAAGGGTATAAGAACAATCACACGACAAAGCAGGGTATATGTGGGGCTGTAGGTAGGCTACCTATTTGCACCAATAACAAGCTCTAGCGCTGACCGTAGACAACCAATGATACTCACACATGTCTACGGGTGCTTCTATTCTTGTAGACAGTGTTGGGCCTCCAAGAGCAGAGGTTTGTAGAACAACAAGTTTCCCTTAAGTGGATCACCCAAGGTTTATCGAACTCGGGAGGAAGAGGTCAAAGATATCCCTCTCATGCAACCCTGCAACCACAAAGCAAGAAGTCTCTTGTGTCCCCAACACACCTAATAGGTGTACTAGTTCGGCGAAGAGATAGTGAAATACAAGTGGTATGAATGAATATGAGCAGTAGTATGGCGCCAGAAAATAGCTTGGCGTGCAGTTGATGGTAGTAATATTGCGGAAGTAAACAAGCAGTAGTAACGCAGCAGTAGTAACTCAAAAACAGTAAACAAGCGATAGCAGTATTTAGGAACAAGGCCTAGGGAATAGACTTTCACTAGTGGACACTCTCAACATTGATCACATAGAATAGATAAATGCATACTCTACACTCTTGTTGGATGATGAACACATTGCGTAGGATTACACGAACCCTCAATGCCGGAGTTAACAAGCTCCACAATTCAATGTTCATATTTAAATAACCTTAGAGTGCATGAAAGATCGAAACGACTAAACCAAGTACTAACATAGCATGCACACTGTCACCTTCATGCTTATGTAGGAGGAATAATACACATCAATACTATCATAGCAATAGTTAACTTCGCAATCTACAAGAGATCATGATCATAGCATAAACCAAGTACTAACACGGATGCACACACTGTCACCATTACATCGTGCAGGAGGAATAAAACTACTTTAATAACTTCACTAGAGTAGCACATAGATAAATTGTGATACAAAATACATTGCAATCATAAAGAGATATAAATAAGCACTTCACTATGCCATTCATAACAGTGAATAAGTATTCTGTGAAATATAGCCTAAGAGACCCACACGGTGCACACACTGTCACCTTTACACACGTGGGACAAGGAGTCTCCGGAGATCACATAAGTAAAACTCACTTGACTAGCACAATGACATCTAGATTACAAGCATCATCATATGAATCTCAATCATGTAAGGCAGCTCATGAGATTATTGTATTGAAGTACATAGAGAGAGATGAACCACATAGCTACCGGTACAGCCCCGAGCCTCGATGGAGAACTACTCCCTCCTCATGGGAGCAGCGGTGATGAAGATGGCGGTGGAGATGGCAGCGGTGTCGATGGAGAAGCCTTCCGGGCACTTCCCCGTCCGGCGGCGTGCCGAACAGACTCTGTCCCCGATCTTGGCTTCGCGATGGCGGCGGCTGGAAGGTTTCGCACCGTGGCTTCCTCTGTCGGGGTTTTTAGGTCGGGACCTTTAAATAGGCGAAAGGGGAGCCTCGGAGGGGCTGGGGCCACCACACCATAGGGCGGCGCGGCCCCCTCGCGCCGGTGTGGTGTGGGGCCCCGGCTTCTCCGGCGCTCTCGGGTGTTCTGGATGGTTCCGTGAAAAATAGGAACCCGGCGTTGATTTCGTCCGATTCCGAGAATATTTCGTTACTAGGATTTCTGAAACCAAAACAGCAGAAAAGAACTGCACTTCGGCATCTTGTTAATAGGTTAGTTCCAAAATGCATGAATATGACATAAAGTGTGCATAAAACATGTAGATATCATCAATAAAGTAGCATGGAACATAAGAAATTATCGATACGTTGGAGACGTATCAGCATCCCCAAGCTTAGTTCTGCTCGTCCCGAGCAGGTAAAACGATAACAAAGATAATTTCTGAAGTGACATGCCATCATAATCTTGATCATACTATTTGTAAACATATGTAATGAATGCAGCGATCAAAACAATGGTAATGACATGAGTAAACAACTGAATCATAAAGCAAAGACTTTTCATGAATAGTACTTCAAGACAAGCATCAAGAAGTCTTGCATAAGAGTTAACTCATAAAGCAATAATTCAAAGTAGAGGTATTGAAGCAACACAAAGGAAGATTAAGTTTCAGCGGTTGCTTTCAACTTGTAACATGTATATCTCATGGATAGTTGTCAATGCAAAGTAATATAATAAGTGCAATATGCAAGTATGTAGGAATCAATGCACAGTTCACACAAGTGTTTGCTTCTTAAGGTGGAGGGAGATAGGTAAACTGACTCAACATAAAAGTAAAAGAAAGGTCCTTCAAAGAGGAAAGCATCGATTGCTATATTTGTGCTAGAGCTTTTATTTTGAAAACATCAAGAGAGTATAAAAGTAAAGTTTTGAGAGGTGTTTGTTGTTGTCAACGAATGGTAGCGGGTACTCTAACCCCCTTGCCAGACAAACCTTCAAAGAGCGGCTCCCATTTTATTTTATTTTTGGGTGGCACTCCTTCCAACCTTTCTTTCACAAACCATGGCTAACCGAATCCTCGGGGCTGATACGTCTCCAACGTATCGATAATTTCTTATGTTCCATGCTACTTTATTGATGATACCTACATGTTTTATGCACATTATATGTCATATTTATGCATTTTCGGAACTAACCTATTAACAAGATGCCGAAGAGCCGTTGTCTGTTGTTTTTGGTTTCAGAAATCCTAGTAAGGAAATATTCTCGGAATTGGACGAAATCTTCACCCAGGGTCCTATTTTTGCACGGAGCTTCCGAAGACCGAAGAGATAACGAAGTGGGGCGACGAGGCGCCGCCACCATAGGGTCGCGCGGCCGAGGGGCCCGCGCCGCCTATGGTGTGGGCCCCTCGTCGCCCCCGACCTACCCTTCCGCCTACTTAAAGCCTCCGTCGCGAAACCCCCAACCGAGAGCCACGATACGGAAAACCTTCCAGAGACGCCGCCGCGAATCCCATCTCGGGGGATTCAGGAGATCGCCTCCGGCACCCTGCCGGAGAGGGGATTCATCTCCCGGAGGACTCTTCATCGCCATGATCGCCTCCGGAGTGATGAGTGAGTAGTTCACCCCTGGACTATGGGTCCATAGCAGTAGCTAGATGGTCGTCTTCTCCTTGTTGTGCTTCATTGTTGGATCTTGTGAGCTGCCTAACATGATCAAGATCATCTATCTGTAATTCTATATGTTGTGTTTGTCGGGATCCGATGGATAGAGAATACTATGTTATGGTGATTATCAATCTATTGTTTATGTGTTGTTTATGATCTTGCATGCTCTCCGTTATTAGTAGAGGCTCTGGCCAAGTTTGTACTCTTAACTCCAAGAGGGAGTATTTATGCTCGATAGTGGGTTCATGCCTTCATTGACACCTGGGACAGTGACAGAAAGTTCTAAGGTTGTGATGTGCTGTTGCCACTAGGGATAAAACATTGATTCTATGTCTAAGGATGTAGTTGTCGATTACATTACGCACCATACTTAATGCAATTGTCTGTTGCTTTGCAACTTAATACTGAATGGGGTTCGGATGATAACCTGAAGGTGGACTTTTTAGGCATAGATGCAGTTGGATGGCGGTCTATGTACTTTGTCGTAATGCCCGGATTAAATCTCACTATATTTATCATATCATGTATATGCATTGTTATGCCTTTCTCTATTTGTCAATTGCCCGACTGTAATTTGTTCACCCAACATGCTTTTATCTTATGGGAGAGACACCTCTAGTGAACTGTGGACCCCGGTCCTATTCTTTACATAGCATACAATCTACTGCAATTGTGTTTTACTGTTTTCTTGCAAACAATCATCTTCCACTCGATACGTTT
The DNA here is from genome assembly GCA_030979885.1 of Lolium multiflorum. NCBI lineage: Eukaryota > Viridiplantae > Streptophyta > Magnoliopsida > Poales > Poaceae > Lolium > Lolium multiflorum. The sequence goes on along the minus strand of CM061752.1, from coordinate 253,483,573 downwards.
AATCCTTTGTTACAGCAAGCCGGTGAGATTGACAACCTCATTGTTTCGTTGGGGCAAAGTACTTTGGTTTTGTTGTGCAGATTCCACGTTGGCGCCGGAATCCCTGTTGTTGCGCCGCATCACATTTCGCCACCATCAACCTTCAACGTGCTTCTTGGCTCCTACTGGTTCGATTAAACTGAGGGAAACTTGCTTCTATACGCATCATACCTTCCACTTGGGGTTCCCAACGGACGTGTGCATCTACGCGTATCAAGCTAAATTTCTGGCGCCGTTGGGGAGATCAAGACACGCTGCAAGGGGAGTCTCCACTTCTCAATCTCTTTACTTTGTTTTTGTCTTGCTTTATTTTATTTACTACTTTGTTTGCTGCACCTAAACAAAACACAAAAAAATTAGTTTAGTTTTACTTTATTTCTTGTTCTCTATATCAAAAACACAAAAAAATTAGTTACTTGCATTTACTTTATCTAGTTTGTTTTATTTACCGTTGCTAAAATGAATACTCCTGAAAATACTAAGTTGTGTGACTTCACAAATGCAAATAATAATGATTTCCTATGCACACCTATTGCTCCACCTGCTACTACAGCAGAATTCTTTGAAATTAAACCTGCTTTACTGAATTTGGTTATGAGAGATCAATTTTCTGGTGTTAGTTCTGATGATGCTGCTGCCCATCTTAATAATTTTGTTGAACTTTGTGAAATGCAAAAGTATAAGGATGTAGATGGTGATATTATTAAATTGAAAGTGTTTCCTTTCTCATTAAGAGGAAGAGCTAAAGATTGGTTGCTATCTTTGCCTAAGAATAGTATTGATTCATGGACTAAATGTAAGGATGCTTTTATTGGTAGATATTATCCTCCCGCTAAAATTATATCTTTGAGAAGTAGCATAATGAATTTTAAGCAATTAGATACTGAACATGTTGCTCAAGCATGGGAGAGAATGAAAACCTTGGTAAAGAATTGCCCAACCCATGGACTGACTACTTGGATGATCATCCAAACCTTCTATGCAGGACTAAATTTTTCTTCGCGGAATTTATTGGATTCAGCTGCTGGAGGTACCTTTATGTCCATTACTTTGGGGGCGGCTACAAAACTTCTTGATGATATGATGATAAATTACTCTGAATGGCACACGGAAAGAGCTCCACAAGGTAAGAAGGTAAATTCTGTTGAAGAAACCTCTTCCTTGAGTGATAAGATTGATGTGATTATGTCTATGCTTGTGAATGGTAGATCTAATGTTGATCCAAATAATGTTCCTTTAGCTTCATTGGTTGCTCAAGAAGAAAATGTTGATGTGAATTTCATTAAAAACAATAATTTCAACAACAATGCTTATAGGAACAACTCTGGTAATAACTATAGGCCATATCCCTTCTGCTAATGGTAATGGTTATGGTAATTCTTATGGGAATTCTTACAACAATAATAGGAGTGTACCCTCTGGTCTTGAAGCTATGCTTAAAGAATTTATTAGTACACAAACTGCTTTTAACAAATCTGTTGAGGAAAAGCTTGATAAAATTGATACTATTGCTTCTAGAGTTGATAGACTTGCCTCCGATGTTAATCTTTTAAAATTGAAAGTTATGCCTAATAATGATATTGATAATAAGATTACTACTACAGCAAATGCCATCCAAGTTAGAATTAATGAGAATATAAGATTAATGGCTGAATTGCGTGCTAGGTGGGAAAGAGAAGAAAATGAAAAACTAGCTAAAGAGAATAATGTAGCTAAAGTTTGGACTATTACCACCACTAGTAATGCTAATTCTTCACATGTTGCTGCACCTCCTACTATCAATGGTAAAATAATTGGTGTTGGCAATGTTTCTACTTCTAGTGCAAAGCGAACAAAACTGCCTGAAATTGCTAAAACTGCTGAAACTGCTTGTGATAAAACTGCTGAAATTTTTTCCAACCTTGGGAACAATGATCCCATTGCTGTAGCTCATAATGATTTAGATTTTGATGATTGCCACATCTCTGAAGTTATAAAGTTCTTACAAAAACTTGCTAAAATTCCTAATGCTAGTGCTATAAATTTAGCCTTTACAAAACATATTACAAATGCTCTCATAAAAGCTAGAGAAGAGAAACTAAAACTTGAAACTTCTATTCCTAGAAAGTTAGAAGATGGTTGGGAGCCCATCATTAAAATGAAATTCAATGACTTTGAATGTAATGCTTTATGTGATCTTGGTGCAAGTATTTCTGTTATGCCTAAAAAGATTTATGATATGCTTGACTTGCCACCATTGAAGAATTGTTATTTGGATGTTAATCTTGCCGATAATGTTAAAAAGAAACCTTTGGGGAGGATTGATAATGTGCACATTACGGTTAACAATAACCTTGTCCCCGTTGATTTTGTTGTCTTGGATATCGAATGCAATGCATCTTGTCCTATTGTGTTGGGAAGACCTTTTCTTCGAACTGTTGGTGCTGTTATTGATATGAGGGAAGGTAATATAAAATATCAATTTCCTCTCAAGAAAGGTATGGAACACTTCCCTAGAAAGAGAATGAAGTTGCCTTTTGATTCTATTATTAGAACAAGTTATGATGTTGATGCTTCTACTCTCGATGTTACTTGATTTGCACTTTCTGCGCCTAGCTGAAAGGCGTTAAAGAAAAGCGCTTATGGGAGACAACCCATGTTTTTACTACAGTACTTTGTTTTATATTTGAGTCTTGGAAGTTGTTTACTACTGTAGCAACCTCTCCTTATCATGTTTTTGTGCCAAGTAAAGTTTCTATGTTAAAGTTGATGTTATATTTGGGATGGCTGCGCAGAAACAGCATTGCTGTCTGTCACGAATCTGGGCACAGGCCTCTGTAGAAAATTCGAAAAAATCTGCCAATTTACGAGCGTGATCCTCAGATATGTACGCAACTTTCATTAGTTTTGAGTTTTTCCATTTGAGCAAGTCTGGTGCCAGCTTTAAATTCGTCTTTACAGACTGTTCTGTTTTTGACAGATTCTGCCTTTTATTTCGCATTGCCTCTTTTGCTATGTTGGATTCATTTCTTTGATCCATTAATGTCCAGTAGCTTTATGCAATGTCCAGAAGTGTAAAGAATGATTGTGCCACCTCTGAACATGTGAATTATTAATTGTGCACTAACCCTCTAATGAGTTTGCTTGAAGTTTGGTGTGAAGGAAGTTTTCAAGGGTCAAGAGAGGAGTATGATATACTATGATCAAGAGGAGTGAAAGCTCTAAGCTTGGGGATGCCCCCGTGGTTCACCCTGCATATTTTAAGAAGACTCAAGCGTCTAAGCTTGGGGATGCCCAAGGCATCCCCTTCTTCATCGACAACATCATCAGGTTCCTCCCCTGAAACTATATTTTTATTCAGTCACATCTTGTGTTCTTTACTTGGAGCGTCGGTTTGTTTTTGTTTTTGTTTTTGTTTGAATAAAATGGATCCTAGCATTCACTTTGTGGGAGAGAGACACGCTCCGCTGTTGCATATGGACAAATATGTCCTTAGGCTTTACTCATAATGTTCAAGGCGAAGTTTCTTCTTCGTTAAATTGTTATATGGTTGGAATTGGAAAATGCTACATGTAGTAATTCTAAAATGTCTTGGATAATGTGATACTTGGAAATTGTTGTGCTCATGTTTAAGCTCTTGCATCATATGCTTTGCACCCATTAATGAAGAAATACATAGAGCTTGCTAAAATTTGATTTGCATATTTGGTCTCTCTAAGGTCTAGATAATATCTAGTATTGAGTTTTGAACAACAAGGAAGACGGTGTAGAGTCTTATAATGTTTACAATATGTCTTTTATGTGAGTTTTGCTGCACCGGTTCATCCTTGAGTTTGCTTCAAATAACCTTGCTAGCCTAAACCTTGTATCGAGAGGGAATACTTCTCATGCATCCAAAATCCTTGAGCCAACCACTATGCCATTTGTGTCCACCATACCTACCTACTACATGGTATTTCTCCGCCATTCCAAAGTAAATTGCTTGAGTGCTATCTTTAAAATTCCATCATTCACCTTTGCAATATATAGCTCATGGGACAAAATAGCTTTAAAAACTATCGTAGTATTGAATATGTACTTATGCACTTTATCTTTTATTAAGTTGCTTGTTGTGCGATAACCATGCTTCTGGGGAACGCCATCAACTATTGTTGAATATCATGTGAGTTGCTATGCATGTCCGTCTTGTCTGAAGGATCTATCACCTTAGTGGTTGGAGCATGCAAAATTGTTAGAGAAGAACATTGGGCCGCTAACTAAAGCCATGAATCATGGTTGAAGTTTCAGTTTTGGACATATATCCTCAATCTCATATGAGAATAATAATTGTTGCTACATGCTTATGCATTTAAGAGGAGTCCATTATCTGTTGTCCATGTTGTCCCGGTATGGATGTCTAAGTTGAGAATAATCAAAAGCGAGAAATCCAAAATGCGAGCATTCTCCTTAGACCTTTGTACAGGCGGCATGGAGGTACCCCTTTGTGACACTTGGTTGAAACATGGCATGCAAAGATCCGGTAGTCCAAGCTAAGTAGGACGAGGTGCGGGCACTATTAGTACACTATGCATGAGGCTTGCAACTTGTAAGATATAATTTGCATAACTCATATGCTTTATTACTACCGTTGACAAAATTGTTTCATGTTTTCAAAATAAAAGCTCTAGCACAAATACAGCAATCGATGCTTTCCTCTTTGAAGGACCTTTCTTTTAATTTTATTGTTGAGTCAGTTTACCTAGCTATCTCCTTCCACCTTAAGAAGCAAACACTTGTGTGAACTGTGCATTGATTCCTACATACTTGCATATTGCACTTGTTATATTACTTTATGTTGACAATATCCATGAGATATACATGTTATAAGTTGAAAGCAACCGCTGAAACTTAATCTTCCTTTGTGTTGCTTCAACACCTTTACTTTGATTTATTGCTTTATGAGTTAACTCTTATGCAAGACTTATTGATGCTTGTCTTGAAGTACTATTCATGAAAAGTCTTTGCTATATGATTCACTTGTTTACTCATGTCATTACTTTTGTTTTGATCGCTGCATTCATTACATATGTTTACAAATAGTATGATCAAGATTATAATGGCATGTCACTTCAGAAATTATCTTTGTTATCGTTTTACCTGCTCGGGACGAGCAGAACTAAGCTTGGGGATGCTGATACGTCTCCAACGTATCGATAATTTCTTATGTTCCATGCTACTTTATTGATGATACCTACATGTTTTATGCACATTATATGTCATATTTATGCATTTTCGGAACTAACCTATTAACAAGATGCCGAAGAGCCAGTTGTTGTTTTTTCTGCTGTTTTTGGTTTCAGAAATCCTAGTAAGGAAATATTCTCGGAATTGGACGAAATCTTCGCCCAGGGTCCTATTTTTGCACGGAGCTTCCAGAAGACCGAAGAGATAACGAAGTGGGGCGACGAGGCGCCGCCCTATGGTGTGGGCCCCTCGTCAGCCCCCCTGACCTACCCTTCCGCCTACTTAAAGCCTCCGTCGCGAAAACCCCAGTACCGAGAGCCACGATACGGAAAACCTTCCAGAGACGCGCCGCCGCGAATCCCATCTCGGGGGATTCGGAGATCGCCTCCGGCACCCGCCGGAGAGGGGATTCATCTCCGGAGGACTCTTCATCGCCATGATCGCCTCCGGAGTGATGAGTGAGTAGTTCACCCCTGGACTATGGGTCCATAGCAGTAGCTAGATGGTCGTCTTCTCCTTGTTGTGCTTCATTGTTGGATCTTGTGAGCTGCCTAACATGATCAAGATCATCTATCTGTAATTCTATATGTTGTGTTTGTCGGGATCCGATGGATAGAGAATACTATGTTATGGTGATTATCAATCTATTGTTTATGTGTTGTTTATGATCTTGCATGCTCTCCGTTATTAGTAGAGGCTCTGGCCAAGTTTGTACTCTTAACTCCAAGAGGGAGTATTTATGCTCGATAGTGGGTTCATGCCTTCATTGACACCTGGGACAGTGACAGAAAGTTCTAAGGTTGTGATGTGTTGTTGCCACTAGGGATAAAACATTGATTCTATGTCTAAGGATGTAGTTGTCGATTACATTACGCACCATACTTAATGCAATTGTCTGTTGCTTTGCAACTTAATACTGAATGGGGTTCGGATGATAACCTGAAGGTGGACTTTTTAGGCATAGATGCAGTTGGATGGCGGTGTATGTACTTTGTCGTAATGCCCGGATTAAATCTCACTATATTTATCATATCATGTATATGCATTGTTATGCCTTTCTCTATTTGTCAATTGCCCGACTGTAATTTGTTCACCCAACATGCTTTTATCTTATGGGAGAGACACCTCTAGTGAACTGTGGACCCCGGTCCTATTCTTTACATAGCATACAATGCAATTGTGTTTTACTGTTTTCTTGCAAACAATCATCTTCCACTCGATATGTTTAATCCTTTGTTACAGCAAGCCGGTGAGATTGACAACCTCACTGTTTCGTTGGGGCAAAGTACTTTGGTTTTGTTGTGCAGATTCCACGTTGGCGCCGGAATCCCTGTTGTTGCGCCGCATCACATTTCGCCACCATCAACCTTCAACGTGCTTCTTGGCTCCTACTGGTTCGATTAAACCTTGGTTTCATACCGAGGGAAACTTGCTTCTATACGCATCATACCTTCCACTTGGGGTTCCCAACGGACGTGTGCATCTCGGGTGCCTGCCAACAATCTCATACCATGAAGGAGTGCCTTTTTATTTTAGTTTTATTATGATGACACTCCTCCCCACCTTTGCTTTCTCAAGCCATGGCTAACCGAATCCTCGGGTGCCGACCAACAATCACATACCATGGAGGAGTGTCTATTTTTTGTTAATTAATTCGGGACTGGGAATCCCATTGCCAGCTCTTTTTGCAAAATTATTGGATAAGCGGATGAAGCCACTAGTCCATTAGTGAAAGTTGCCCAACAAGATTGAAAGATAAACACCACATACTTCCTCATGAGCTATAAAACATTGACACAAATAAGAGGTAATAACTTTTGAATTGTTTAAAGGTAGCACTCAAGCAATTTACTTTGGAATGGCGGAGAAATACCATGTAGTAGGTAGGTATGGTGGACACAAATGGCATGAATATTGGCTCAAGGATTTTGGATGCATGAGAAGTATTCCCTCTCGATACAAGGTTTAGGCTAGCAAGGTTATTTGAAACAAACACAAGGATGAACCGGTGCAGCAAAACTCACATAAAAGACATATTGTAAACATTATAAGACTTTACACCGTCTTCCTTGTTGTTCAAACTCAATACTAGAAATTATCTAGACTTTAGAGAGACCAAATATGCAAACCAAATTTTAGCAAGCTCTATGTATTTCTTCATTAATGGGTGCAAAGTATATGATGCAAGAGTTTAAACATGAGCACAACAATTGCCAAGTATCACATTATCCAAGACATTTTACCAATTACTACATGTAGCATTTTTCAATTCCAACCATATAACAATATAACGAAGAGGAAACTTCGCCATGAATATTATGAGCTAAGAACACATGTGTTCATACGAACCAGCGGAGCGTGTCTCTCTCCCACACAAGGATGAACTTATTCAGAGAACTAAGATAACAAAACAAAAATAAAAGCACACAGACGCTCCAAGTAAAATACATAAGATGTGACCGAATAAAAATATAGTTTCAAGAGAAGGAACCTGATACTTTGTCGATGAAGAAGGGGATGCCTTGGGCATCCCCAAGCTTAGACGCTTGAGTCTTCTTAGAATATGCAGGGGTGAACCACGGGGGCATCCCCAAGCTTAGAGCTTTCACTCCTCTTGATCATAGTATATCATACTCCTCTCTTGACCCTTGAAAACTTCCTTCACACCAAACTTCAAGCAAACTCATTAGAGGGTTAGTGCACAATAAAAATTTACATGTTCAGAGGTGACACAATCATTCTTTACACTTCTGGACATTGCATAAAGCTACTGGACATTAATGGATCAAAGAAATTCATCCAACATAGCAAAAGAGGCAATGCGAAATAAAAGGCAGAATCTGTCAAAACAGAACAGTTCGTAAAGACGAATTTTAAAATGGCACCAGACTTGCTCAAATGGAAAAACTCAAAACTAATGAAAGTTGCGTACATATCTGAGGATCACGCTCGTAAATTGGCAGATTTTTTCGAATTTTCTACAGAGACTTGTGCCAGAATTCGTGACAGACAGCAATGCTGTTTCTGCGCAGCGATCCCAAATATAACATCAACTTTAACATAGAAACTTTACTTGGCACAAAAACATTATAAGGAGAGTTTGCTACAGTAGTAAACAACTTCCAAGACACAAATATAAAACAAAGTACTGTAGTAAAAAAACACATGGGTTATCTCCCAAGAAGTTCTTTCTTTATAGCCATTAAGATGGGCTCAGCAGTTTTAATGATGCACTCGCAAGAAATAGAAGTTGAAGCAAAAGAGAGCATCAAGAGGCAAATTCAAAACACATTTAAGTCTAACATGCTTCCTATGCATAGGAATCTTGTAAATAAACAAGTTCATGAAGAGCAAAGTAACAAGCATAGGAAGATAAAACAAGTGTAGCTTCAAAAATTTCAGCACATAGAGAGGTGTTTTAGTAACATGAAAATTTTTACAACCATATTTTCCTCTCTCATAATAACTTTCAGTAGCAACATGAGCAAACTCAACAATATAACTATCACATAAAGCATTCTTATCATGAGTCTCATGCATAAAATAATTACTTCTCCCAACATAAGCATAGTCATTCTTATTAATTGTAGTGGGAGCAAATTCAACAAAGTAGCTATCAAATATAGGAGGTATATTGTAATCATAATCAAATTTATCCTCCATAACAGGTGGTAACAAAAGACTACTATCATTATAATCATCATAAATAGGAGGCAAAGTATCATCAAAGTAAATTTTCTCCTCAATGCTTGGGGGACTAAAAATATCATGCTCATCAAAGCCAGCTTCCCCAAGCTTAGAATTTTCCATAGCATTAGCAACAATAGTGTTCAAAGCATTCATATTAATATGTTCCATGGGTTTTTTAATTTTCGCATCAAACCATCCATGTCTTAAATCAGGAAATAGAATAAAAAGGTCATTGTTGTCCATTATGCCTAACTAGTGTAAACAAGAAACCAAATGTCGCAATTGCAGAGTCTAAAGGAAATAGCTTCGAGCACACACACAATGGCGCCAGAAAAGTACTGTTACCTGGAACCGGAGTATGAGTGCCTTTTACCTTTCCTCCCCGGCAACGGCGCCAGAAAAGTACTGTTACCTGGAACCGAAGTATGAGTGCCTTTTACCTTTCCTCCCGGCAACGGCGCCAGAAAAGTGCTTGATGTCTACGGGTGCGTCTATTCTTGTAGACAGTGTTGGGCCTCCAAGAGCAGAGGTTTGTAGAAACAAAGCAAGTTTCCCTTAAGTGGATCACCCAAGGTTTATCGAACTCAGGAGGAAGAGGTCAAAGATATCCCTCTCATGCAACCCTGCAACCACAAAGCAAGAAGTCTCTTGTGTCCCCAACACACCTAATAGGTGTACTAGTTCGGCGAAGAGATAGTGAAATACAAGTGGTATGAATGAATATGAGCAGTAGTATGGCGCCGAAAATAGCTCGCTGGCGTGCAGTTGATGGTAGTAATATTGCGGAAGTAAACAAGTAGTAACGCAGTAGTAAATCAAAACAGTAAACAAGCAGCGATAGCGTATTTAGGAACAAGGCCTAGGGAATAGACTTTCACTAGTGGACACTCTCAACATTGATCACATAACAGAATAGATAAATGCATACTCTACACTCTTGTTGGATGATGAACACATTGCGTAGGATTACACGAACCCTCAATGCCGGAGTTAACAAGCTCCACAATTCAATGTTCATATTTAAATAACCTTAGAGTGCATGAAAGATCGAAACGACTAAACCAAGTACTAACATAGCATGCACACTGTCACCTTCATGCTTATGTAGGAGGAATAATACACATCAATACTATCATAGCAATAGTTAACTTCGCAATCTACAAGAGATCATGATCATAGCATAAACCAAGTACTAACACGGATGCACACACTGTCACCATTACATCGTGCAGGAGGAATAAAACTACTTTAATAACTTCACTAGAGTAGCACATAGATAAATTGTGATACAAAACACATTGCAATCATAAAGAGATATAAATAAGCACTTCACTATGCCATTCATAACAGTGAATAAGTATTCTGTGAAATATAGCCTAAGAGACCCACACGGTGCACACACTGTCACCTTTACACACGTGGGACAAGGAGTCTCCGGAGATCACATAAGTAAAACTCACTTGACTAGCACAATGACATCTAGATTACAAGCATCATCATATGAATCTCAATCATGTAAGGCAGCTCATGAGATTATTGTATTGAAGTACATAGAGAGAGATGAACCACATAGCTACCGGTACAGCCCCGAGCCTCGATGGAGAACTACTCCCTCCTCATGGGAGCAGCGGTGATGAAGATGGCGGTGGAGATGGCAGCGGTGTCGATGGAGAAGCCTTCCGGGGGCACTTCCCCGTCCGGCGGCATGCCGGAACAGAGACTCTGTCCCCGATCTTGGCTTCGCGATGGCGGCGGCTCCGGAAGGTTTCGCGTACCGTGGCTTCCTCTGTCGGGGTTTTTAGGTCAGGACCTTTAAATAGGCGAAAGGGGAGCCTCGGAGGGCCTGGGGCCACCACACCATAGGGCGGCGCGCCCCTCCGGCCGCGCTGTGGTGTGGGGCCCCCTGCTTCCCTCTGGCGGCTCTCGGGTGTTCTGGATGGTTCCGTGAAAAATAGGAACCTGGGCGTTGATTTCGTCCGATTCCGAGAATATTTCGTTACTAGGATTTCTGAAACCAAAACAGCAGAAACGAACGGCACTTCGGCATCTTGTTAATAGGTTAGTTCCAGAAAATGCACGAATATGACATAAAGTGTGCATAAAACATGTAGATATCATCAATAAAGTAGCATGGAACATAAGAAATTATCGATACGTTGGAGACGTATCACTCACACAAGGCGATATAATGGGGCAATGCAACTATATGGAGGAAAGGTTGCAATGCACTAGAGAGACGCTAGCAAAGCTCAACGAGACAGGCACAAGATTGCTCAACTACGGATGCAGTAAAGAAAACTTAGGCCTTTCACTTGATTTCAACTAGCACACACTTTTCTTTTTGTATTTTTTTTTGTAACACACGCAGCTATGTAGCTCTTTTTGCTTCTTTTCTATTTTCTCTTTTTTATGACTCAACTCCTTGATAACACGGCCAACAAGATATGCAAAGCACCAAAACCCTAATGAGCAGCCTGTCGAGCGGTAAAACTAGTCTCTTCTGGGGAAGTTCCTAGTCACGTATATCGAAAGGCTGTGTCTATGGTTGGGAACAAGCACACTGTACGCTATGTGGACTCGGAGTAACAAAAACTGACACTAGACGACTAAGTAACACAAGATGATAGAGTAAACTCAAACCCTAAAATACTAGATGAAAGATAAAGTTACGCAAAAACAACTACGAAAAGCAACTAAAACTCGAAATTAGTGCAATCTATGGCTATGGCAAACCCTAACCCTAATTTTTTTTTGGCTTTTTCTGGATAGGAAAACACTCACAACTCAACTATGGGGTGGATTGTGGATGGCTTACCGAGGAAAACTGGAAATCTGATACCAAGATGATAAGGGGTGGCCCGATCTTCTCAGTAAGCAATGGTGGTGATGATGATCACGGGGTGATGGCAGCGGAGAAACACGACGATGTAGTGGATGATAACTTGTATGACGCAACGAGATCTCTCGATTGGTCCCTGTCGCCAATGCAACAGCTCTCAACCCTGCAAGATATTCGCAACTCCACACACTTGCGCACGTAGCCGCCGACCACGAAGCGGTAAGTTGCAACCGTCTAATTCCCAATGGAACAGCAGATCACACAAGACTTAAACAGGATCTACACAATATCCAAGCAATATGGTGTAGGGAATTCAATAGTTTTGCAGAGCAAACAACTAAGAACTAGGGTTTATCTTAAACATGGTCTAAAGCAATGGGGCGTCCAGGGACTTATAGGCGTCCGGGACGACCTCAGGTCCAAAAAGGTACGAAAATAACCGACCCGAATAGATCTGGTCGAGAACTGATCGGTCCGGTCGGAATCCGGTCGACCGGCTGTGGACCGCCGGTCCGGTCTGTGGTCCGGTCAACCGGTCGGCAACCGGAAACTGCGAAGTTTCCGTTTCCGTCCGGTACGAGGGGCTCCTCCGGTTGGCGGCCGGTTGGCGGCCGGTCGACCGGGCCAGGGACCGGGCGGCCGGCTGGGGGCCAGTCTGACCGGGCGCTGGACCGGCCTGGATTTCTTCTTCTCCTCTCACGCATGCCTCCCGCTCCTCCCTCGCGCGTCCATGAGATATCTTCATGTCCAGCTCCATGTCCAGCTTCACGTCCATCTTCACGTCCAGCTGCTCCTCTCCTCCTCGTGCGATGCTCGTCTCCTCTTGATACCTGATGATACACAAGTAATAGGACTTAGGCAGTATAAAGTTCTCATCAATCAAAGTATCGTTTAGAAACAAGTTCACCTGTTGTTTAAGTAGCTTCGCATGAGCTCGTGTCATTGGTCCAATCCTGACTTCATTGGACTTGAGCTTCACAGCAGGTTCATCTTCAGTTGGTAATGACGGAGGTAGTAGTGAGGTAGGGATGCCCTCATCATCTAGGCTGACCATACCTTGGGGCAAGAATATCTGGAGGTGGCTCTAGCCACCGGTATGAATCGTCATCAGGGTCAAAGGGTAGGTCGAACAAGAGGTGGCCTCCTATTCTTGTTGCCTCTACGATCTCGGGAAACCCTCGAAGGTGATGGGCTCGGGAAGCGCCTTTGTCCTTGTCGGAGTGGGCACCCATCCTTGGATGTGGAGGGCGCTGAGCTGGGCGACGATGAAATCATGATTTCATAGTGGAGAGCCTCGACGGGCGCATCCAAGCCACCGGATGGGTTGGTTTCAGAAGTTGCACTCGTGGTGTTGTAAAATCCATTGGTGAAAGGGGCGAGAAGCCCAGTAAAGATGCTCCTAGTTTGGCGCAAAAATCTTCTACCTGGCACGTCAACTATCGAGGTTTCATATCCCAACAATGAATTTATATGTAGGTATGTCTTGCGACCACGACTCAGACGAGCTGAAGGTCTGAGGCATAGAAAGATTACATAGTTTCAGGATGCATCTATGGTCGTTGATAACAACGCTCCATCATACGTTGCTAAATCAAGTGTGTCAGGTGATCAATGTGGGGGGGGTATGGCCACCTTAGGGGATGATCTAATTTTGTACATAACTTGTGTTTGTTTTGATCTGTTTATGTCGGGTCACGAACTATAAATTAGCTCATTGTTCGTTTGCACCACCCTGCCCCAGCGGCTCTGCCCTTTTTTCACCGCATCGGGCATGGCAAAGGCATGCCGTATGGGCCATGCATTATTAGGTGAGGAGAGAGAGAGAGAGAGAGAGAGAGAGAGAGAGAGAGAGAGAGAGAGAGGCAAAGATGCCTTTTGTGTGGCTGGCACATGACCATGCAAGGGCAACCCTTATGGGTCGTGCATTCATTAGGGGGGCATATAGAGGGAAAGATGCATTTTGACGTACACAAGGACGCACAAACAATGTTTGTTGAACGCAAAGTTGTCTCAAATTTAGTCTAGAAATGCGTCCAAACGTCGTGTCGACATCAAGATGTAGCTGGAAGCCTGCCATACTGATCCTCTAGTCTGCCAACTCTGCCGAGGACATCAGAAGTATGGATTGTAGTTGTTGGTTGTCAACGTGTTTCCCAATGGCTATCTTGCGGAGCTAGATGGTGAAAGAGCAGTTCCCTACTTAAATGGATTTTTTATGTTTGATGTCAACACAAGAAAGGTTTTTCCATGTTCTAATTTGTCCTAGGTACATGTATCGTTTTGCACAAGACGGCGTTGGACACTTGAAGAAGGAGTAATGGTGTTTGTTGCCCCCCAGTTTTTATAGTGTGTGGAGTGTAGTGATCTCAATGGAAGGAAAGGGGTTTCGTTTTTCTCACATGCACAAGCCAAATGTTATAACCTCACAACCTTCATATGCTTCAAGTTATCACTATTCCTTTGTGTGTTCAGCCTTTTTCTCGAAGCTGGCGGCTCGGGTGATATATGTCAGCCTTCTCTTCCTTGGCCATCTGCATCAGTAGTAGGCCAGAATTATGATTAATACCTCTTGCTAGCGGTGTATCCACACCTCCTTAATAACTCCTTCGCGTATTGCAGTTTCATCTTAAAACTTCATACTCCACCCCCTAGGTTGGAATCTCTAGCATCTGGTTCATTCAAACATTCTTAAAAACTCACATTATTACTTGCATTACTAGATTTCATATAAGTATACTTTAATAAAGGTAATTATGAGCATTAAGATATCTTGCAAACTAACTCTTCGTGGTTCGATACTCTTACTTTTGAAACTAGTTACAAATAAACCTTTGCAATTGCAGTCATCAATTGCATAAAAGGTAAATACGGAAGAAAACAATTAAGAAATGAGCAGTAAGAGCCACCAGTGTCCTCGAACTCATTCATACAGACATATGTGGACCTCTTAATGTTAAGTCTATAGATGGTTTTGCTTCATTCATCTCCTTTACATACGACTTTTCCCGCTAGGGGTATACTTACCCTATAATTAAGTGATCGATCGGAAGCTTTTTGGACAAATTCATAGTGTTCAAAGGCAAATTTGAGAACCAACTGAATGCAAAAAAAAGTTGTACGATCTGATTGCGGGGGAGAGTATTACAGTAGGCATGCTCCTTATGGGCAAATTCCAGGACCCTTTGCTAAATTTCTAGCTAAGAATGGAATTATTGCCCACTATTCAATGCTTGGTGAACCTCGGAAAAATGGTGTGGCTGAGTGTCGCAATCGCACGTTTATGGATGGTGTGTAGCATGCTCAGTCATGCAAGTTTGCTAGTGAGCCTATGGATGGAGGCATCAAAGACGGCTGCACAAATTGAAATCTTGCTCCCACTAAGTTAGCACCGAACACAACTTACGAGATGTGGATGGGAAAGAAACTAAGCTTGAATTATTTATGTGTGTGGGGTTGTCCTGGTGAAGCTAGAGTTTTTAATCCACAACTTAAGAAGTTAGATCCAAAAACATTTAGTTGTTTCTTCGTCGGATACCCACAAAGGGGAAAGGGATATCGTTTCTATTGTCCCGGTCATATCACTAAGTATGTAGAGACTCGGCAAGCAGTATTTTTCTAGGAGAATGAAGTTACGGAAATAAGGAAGGTCGATCTTGAGGAAAAGCCGGTGTGTTCTCCTTCCCCTACTATGCAAGAGGCCGTTCTACCAATGCAGAGGAGAATTGATCCTTCTCGTGTTGAGACTGGATCTCACAGTTCAGGTCCTCAATCTAATGGTGATTCTGAAACTAATGATAATGGAAATCCAGAAGGTGAAGAAAATCACCAGTCAGATAATGAAGAAGATCCTCATAATAATAATGCCCCTCCACCACCATCTCTTGTGAGAAGATCACATCAAGAAAAAAGGAATGAAAGCCATCTCAGATGATTATATCACTTACATGAGTGATGATGTAAATGATATAGGAAAGTTGGAGGATCCAATCTCATATAAAGAGGCCATTAAAAGTTTGAATTCATCAATGCTGCAAGTTGCCATGGAAGACGAGTTGAATCTATGAGCTCAAACGATGTTTGGGACTTACAAGAAGTTCCTAATGGTGCCAAAAGAGTAGGTTGCAAATAGGTCTACAAAACTAAGTACGACTACAAAGGGAACATCGAAAGGTTCAAAGAAAGATTTGTGGCAGAAGGGCTCACACAGAGAGAAGGAATCGATTACAATAAGACTTTCTCTCATGTATCATGTAAAGATTCTTGTAGGATCGTCATGGCTCTGATAGCTCATTTTGACCTATAATTGCATTAAATGGACGTCAAGATGGCAACATCGGGCTAAACCTAACGATCAAGGAGGAGAATGTTGGATTGATCTGACAAACAAAAGGAGATAGTCAAAACACTAACATTAAAAGAAAAAGGAGGAGCCCACATGACCAATGTCTAGGAGGACATTTTCTGTACATAACTTATCTCCTAAACGCCCTGATCGGGGGCACCTCAACCAACTAATGGTTCTGCCCCCTGTTGTGTGCGCATATATATAAGGGGGGAGCTCCTGGCGGCTGTGAAATCTGCGAAGTTAGTGCCCAGCCTCGCTGCTCCCCAAAATCTTCTGAGGGCTACACGTGTCGCAGTAAGCGTACAAACAGCGGGAAGGCTGGAACATTGTTGTGCTGTACCAGGGCAGTGCAGGTGGCATCTAGAGGGATCAGGAGGATCTCCAAATGGTCTGCCACCACCAAATCTTCATCACCACCGCTGCACGCCTGCACCAAGCCTGCCTCACGCAAGTATTGATGGGATCTTCAGCGCCGAGTAATGATCGTCTTCTACCCTCTCTCTCTTTTAATGTGCATTAGGTGTTCTAGTCTACCACGCATGATCTTGTGCTACTCTTGAGACGTAACACTCTGTAGACCATCCCACAAAGCGCGAAACCGCACCTTATGTGTCTCCATCTACTTTCAGTTACAGTACTAAAAGGGGAGAGAAAACTGAATCCCAACTGAATACCTCGCAAAATGACAGCTAAGTACAAAATACATTGAGTCTGTAGAGTGCAGGAAGCAAAAGAATTAATAGACCATCATGTGCAGCACACACATCGTACGTGCTGATCGAACAAATTGTTTGGAGAGAAGTTAGCATACACGCAAATGCGATGCAGCCCGTAGTTTATGCAATGGGATCGTTCAATGTCTTCAGAGACGATACACTCATCAGAAGGCGCTGCAGTTCTTGGGCAAGCCGGTGACGTGGTCGACGGAGACAAGCTGCGTGGCGACGCAGGTGATGACGTCCTGCCGGAGCTTGGCGCCGGCGGACTTGAGCCCCTTGATGGACACGGGCTGGTTGAACAGGTTGAGCACCGGCAGCTTGGACGCCGGCGGCATCTTGCCGGACGGCAGCAGCGGCGCGAAGTCGTCGGCGACGAGCGGCACCTCGAAGTCCCCCTTGTCGTGCTTCAGCTTGTTGTCCTTGGCGCTGATGTGGGCGCCGGGCTCCATGTGGTTCGTCGAGAAGCTGGTCTGGTTGGGGAAGTTGGGGTAGAGGCTGACGTACCCGCGCAGGTACATCATGTCGATGAGGAACTTCTTCCACGACGCCTGCCAGCCGTTCGTCCGCGACTTGGGGATCTGCACCGGGTTCGTCTTGGCGTCCTCCGTGAAGCGCGCCGCCATGTACGCGTAGAACTCGCGCCAGTGCTTGGGGAAGAAGACGGCGCCCCAGCTGCAGGGGAGCTGGTGGAGGTAGGGCGTGTTGGCGCCGAGCTTCGTCTTCCCGAAGAACTCCGTGGGGTTCCACCGCGGCCGCTCCTTGATGACCTCGACGAGGCGGGGCGTGTAGAGGGAGATGGAGGAGAGCTCCGGCAGGGACACGGTGGGGTCGTAGCGGTAGGCCAGCAGCGCGTACTTGACCCACAGGTAGTAGTAGGGGGACACCTCGATGTCGTCCTCCAGCAGGAGCCCGTAGTCGTCGTCGTTCGCCGGGTACCAGCTCTCACTCACGGCGCGGATCAGGCCGCCCTGGATGATGCGGCGGCGCAGCGTCTTCCCGCCGTGCGGCCAGACGAAGTTGTTGACTGTGTTGAGCGTCGCCGCGTCCACCTTGCTGTCCATGTTGAAGCTGATCGGCACCTCGTCGCCCAGGTAGTAGGCGTTCCGGAGCGAGTTCAGGAGACGCTGCAGGGACCCCGCGCGCGTCTGGGTGATGATGTTCACCGAGATCCTCATCTTGTTCCAGTCTGCGCGCCAAGAATTGATTCATCACGACATGATCAATCGATGCAGTGCAAAGTGTTTGATGAAATGCAAGACAATGATGATTGATTTGACGAGGATAAAAGCCTAAAAGGGTTGATATGTTTACTTGGGAGCGACGCGGGGCGGAGTGTGGCCATCCAGAGCACCTTGGGGATGGTTCTCCTGGGGAGGAGGACGAGGGCGGTGTTGTTGACGGCAGCTGCGGTCGCCATGCGGAGCGCGTCCTCGACCTTGCCGTCGATGTCGGCGACAGCCACGACCACGCTGGGGTTGTGCATCCGAACGAGGCCGCGCATGCTCGAGTACACGGCCTGCAGCACGGGAACCTCTGACCGCGACGGGCCGGAGATCGCGCCGACTGCCAGGTCGAACACCTTGAACCGCCGCTCCTTGCACACCACCTTGGGCCACTTGAGCACCGCCGCGGCCTCCTCGCAGGGGCAGTGCCCCCCGCCGGACACCACGAGGTACGCCTTGCGTCCGGGCGTGGTGCGGAACTTCTCCATCAGCGGCGCCAGGGCTCGGACCTCGCTCAGAGAGTGCGCGTAGAAGAGCGCGTCCACCTTCTGCGGGTGCATGGCCGCCCACTGCGTCACGTACCCGGAGGTGAGCGCGCGCCACCACTGCTCGTCGCGCACCTGCACGATGTCCTTGAAGATCACCGTCGTCTCCGACACGTAGGCGAGACGGTGCTCACTGTCGCCCCACGTCTCCTTGTCGCCGGCGTCGACGGGGAGCACGAAGGAGCCCGCGCCCATGTACTTCTGCAGCTGGTAGCTCAGGTGCAGGTCCTCGCCGGTCATGAAGGTGAAGGGCGTCTCGACGAAGAGCGTCTTGACAAGCTCTGTGGCGAGGAACCATGAGCTGGACAGGAAGTCCACCTGCACGATCCGATCAACGATGATGTCGTAGGCCGGGTCAGGCAGGTAGAGCCCGGCCTCCTTGGACCGGAACTTGCGGTAGCTCGGGAAGGTGAAGTCCTTGCCCCGGAACGGGAGGATGCGGCCGATGCTGCCGAGCACGGAGTTGCGGTACTTGTCCGTGCCGGCGACGTGGCAGAGGATCTCGAGCATGCGTGTCCCGGGGATCATGTCGTCGTCGAGGACGTAGACGAAGTCGGACTCCGCCTGCAGCGCCATCTGGAACCGGCCGTAGTACTTGAAGTCGTAGCCGGAGGCGACGAAGCTGATGCGGGAGTCGTTGTAGCTCTCGACGATGCGGCGGAGGGAGGCCTCGTTGGGGCTCCCGAAGGCGAGCACCCAGGCGCGGTGGAACGGCAGCGTCTGGCGCCGGAGCGTGTCGAGCTGCGCGCACAGCGTGCGCCGCTTGAAGTGGTTGAGGATCACCGTGACCCGCGGCCGTGACGCCGCGTCGTCGTCGGAGAGCTTCCAGCGGGACCGCATGCGGAGGAGCTCCGGGAGGGTCTCGGCGGCGAAGGAGCGGCGTTGGAAGGCGAGCACCTCGTCGTAGAGCTCGCGCTTGAGGCGGATCATGAGCGCGTCGGTGGACTTCTTCTGCTCAAACTCGATGGTCTCGTGCTCGCACACCTCCTGCAGGGGCAGCAGCGGCGGCCCGCCCTCCTCCCCGCCGGCCATGATGCTCTGCTTCCAGCGCTGCGCGACACGGGCGGCCCACGCGAAGTCCGGCTTGCCGCGGAGGTCCACGGCGGGGCTCATGTAGTAGAGGAGGAAGGTGGCGTAGATGGCGAAGGCGAGCTGGAGGCAGGTGAGCGCCGCCACGAGACGGGACGAGTGCCTCGCCACCGACGAGCGGCCGGTGGTCCTCGGCTTGACGCCGACGTAGTCGCCCAGCTTGTCCTCCAGGGAGTCGTTCTTCACGATGTGCGCGCGGGTGATGCCCATCGCGACGATGGCGGGAACTCGCGCCCACTGCCGAGATTTGAAAAACTGGTGAGTCTGACTTCACTTATGCCGCTGACTTGCTTAACTAGCATGCAAAATACGAAAGTCTCTGCTACTTTAAACGGCATGCAAGCTAGGTAGGCAGGATGAGTTGCTTAATTAGTCAGCCATGGCGCCTGATTTGCATGATCGGTGCAGTAGGAATTCAGCAAAGCGAACAACCGGTTCAGACAAGAACAAGCAACATACATCTTCAGAAGAAAAAAAAAAGGAAACATCGTATAGAGATGTGACTTGCTTGCAATTAAGAAACACTAATTACCTTAACTGAAGGCAAAATGCCAGCAAGAATCGCTCGATCTTCACAACAAGGACATATGTGTTTGGCGAGGCAGATCCTCTGAAGAATCAGAGGCAAAGTGAACAATGTAAGATAGAAGGAATGATCAAAGGAAGTAAGATACAGGAGATCGATTAAGTCGATCACCACAGTCACAGAAGAGGACTAGTCTATTGTAGCTAGTGTGTGATCATAGGCGCCTAGGCTGTGATGCATTGCGTGCCCTCCCATTTATAAGCTAGCAATGGCGATGCACAAGCCAGCAGCAGCGAGGCATCACGACGACGAGTGTGAAGAAAGCGAACCGAGCATGCACAAATAGGTCAATCGCCTTGCATGGAAAGATGACACAGTGCTAACCTAGCACAACATCAATACGTTACCTTTGCACCAGTCCAAGCATCCGCTGTGGCGAGTGAAAAAAAATTAGAAGTTTTTTGACGAAAAGCCAAATACTTATGGTATGTACAAGAAGACGAGTCTTTCCTTAGCCCTCCACATCGCAATAAAAAAATAAGTTGTAAAATGACTATCTCTTATTGTCATTCCTAGCAATTCCTAGCAATTAAAGAGAGTTAATTAAATTTTGTTGTAAAATTGTGTTAATAAGATAAATCAAATGGTACGATGGAGAAAATACTCTTCTCTTGGTACATGAGCCCCGTTGTGGACCCCCACAATGGAGAAAAACTAGTAGGTTTTAGGGTTTAGTATATTATAGGGCACCACTTTTTGTATTATAGGGCACCAAAAATATTTTTTGCTTTTCCGGATGACCTAAAACCCACGCCGCTACTGTAGATGCCCTATTTTAGGGCACAACATTGATTGAAACTAGATGTTGCAAACTTCAACGATTTGAATTTAAACAATTTGATCTAAACTTTGACAATTCGAACTAAACCAACACTAATGCGTCACTAAAACGAAACCTAATCCCACTCGAAATTGTCGTCGGTGGAGATCCATCCCACCTCGAGCCCAACTCTTCTCTTGTGCTCTTAGAAACGATTTTTACAGCACAGGTGCTAATATAGGGCATCTGTTAGAGATACTCTAAGCGATCATATTTTAAGATAGCTTTCTCTATGGTCATTAATCATTCTTCTCTTCTAACTAAGCAAAAAATTCAAGAGAAGGCCCACACATAGAGTATAACATATGTCTTATAAATAAGCCAGATTTTCCTTCTGCATATTTTTATTAAAACAAAGGCAAAAGTTTTGCCTCATCTATTAATTAAAAAGAGAGTGCTCGATTTTTAGGAGAAAACAGAGCGAAATCTACAGTAATAACAGGGCCAATCCACACAAACCTAGCCTAACAAAGACCCGAACAACATGACTACACCCACACTAGCCGACACAAGGGACCACGAGGCGACCTAAAACAAACTTCAAACATGACACTCCAACACGGTGTCGATGAAGACATGCCATGACATTGGGGGCACCCATCAATCAACTGCGGATTCAGGGTAGGTAGAAGCCAAGGTGGCGAGAAAATCGCACACCTTTCCAGCGACTACAGCGCCAGGCATTGTTGCCAACAGTCCTGACTTAGCAACCCCAACACCAATACGGACCACATTCGTGTTGGACTCAGACGAGAGAGGGACAACATCGTCAACAACACCACTCTTCTCAAAGCCAAATGCCTGACTCGGCGGAGAAGTCATGACCGAGATCTCGTGCGAGGCATAACCACACCACCACTCAACTCCAAAAGTTGAGGCGCCACAGAAGAATCCTCACACAACTCATCTTGCTCTGGCGTGATCTCAAACACCGATGACTTCGGCTCAGCGGAGCCAAACGGAAACGAAGTGGTGGCGAGCTCCTGACCACGAGAAGAGCACGCCTTTGTCGGCTCCAAAGAAACACCAACGCGTGGCAACAATAATTTGAGATTTGCCACCTCTACATGAAGGGAGCGAGACGCCTCCTCGACGCCTTCTGCAGATTATGGCAGCTAGTGGAATGTGATTTTCTTTTTCTCATGTCAAGCTCACACAAGGGCTAAATCACCGTTTGGCACGCCCGGTCTTCATTGATCATATTTGTTCCACTCCTGTCCTCTCCCTAATTTGACGTGAAGGGAAGCTTAGAGAGTTGTCGAGGTAGTAATTAGCAACGTGACAAACAACACACTAGCACCTAGCCCCTCCACTCGTACTTGTTTGAATTACAGAACCAACACGTACGTACAAGTCCAACTCGATCGATCGGTTCCGAAGAAAGAGATGGACGCTCATTCGTGACCGACGAAAAATGTCAAACGCGTAGCCTGAATCGTCGCTAAACAAGGGAACATATACAGTCTGCCATCTTAGTAGAGAGCTAGAGCATCTCCAGTCGCATCCCCCAAAACGTCTCCCAAAGCGATTTGGAGCGCGCCGGATAAAAAACGTTCCCAGCCGCACGCACCAAAGGCCTTTTTTGTCCGGCGTGGCCCGATACGGTGTCCGGCGCCCCGAGCCCGTTCCCGTCCCACAGGGGACGCATCGGGCACGCCGGACACAACGAAATGAGAGGCGAGGAGGCGCGGGCCTGACCCGTCGGGCTCGGACGCTCAACCGCCACCTACGTAGCGACGGTGCTGGGAAGCGGAACCGTCGCATTGGCAACCGCGTCGACGACGCGCCAACCCCGCCGGAATGGAGCGCCGACTCCTCGGAAGAGCAACCGCTGCTCTCTTCGACCGCGCCGCCGTTCATCCGCGCTCAATAAGACCCGTACGTACGCCGCCATTCATCCAAGCCTCCATCCGACACCTCCAGAACGATGAGCTACATCTCCCGCTCCCGTCCGACACCTCCGAGGGAAAGCCTGTGGCCGGCGCCGTTTGTGGGAGAAAGCTAGGACCCCGAGCAGCGGCGACGATTCTCCGCCGCCGCTTGACGCGAGAGGAATGGGGGTGGGAGGAGGACGGCGGTGGCCCGTGCGAAGGCGAAAGGCGCCAAGGCCAAGGCAAAGGCGCAGCCGACGAGCACCGGCGACGACGAGGAGGACTCCGACACGTCGCGCCGACACCGCCTCTTCGGAAGAGGTGACGAGCAGAAGCGCCACCGCGATGACAACGAGGCGGGGCCATAAGAAGAAGTAGAAGTAGTAGTTTAACGGGAATTTATATGTAATTTAATTATAGTTTTATATATAATTTATTTATGTTCAACCGATTTAAATATTATAGTAAATAATTTTCTTCTAACCAAAAAAAGTACTTTTAATGTTTGGGGGCGTTTGGGGGACGCGCCTGGGGAGCGACGTCCCCAAACACGGCACGAACAAAACACGTCCCCAAACGCTCGATCCGGCGCGGTTTGGAAAACGGTTTGGAGGACGCAACTGGAGATGCTCTTAGAACTTTCTCCGAGAGATGTTCTTCTACATGCGAAACAGCGAAAGGGCGAAGGAAAGGGGGCAAAAGCGCAGCATGCATTGCAGCTTATCCAAGCGACCACATTGGACCACCGGCATTCGTGGATCTCGAGACATCACCGGACGGCATGTCGCGTGTGTACGCGTTGTTGTTGATCGAGTTTGCTGCAGTTTGAGGGCAAAGATGCTAGTTTTGCTTCGAAAAACCACATCGTTTTTATCGGTCTCCGTACCCCAGCCAATGGATTGGCATACAAACAACAATGCCCGACCCTAGCCTTCGGTGGGGTGGATTTTTCACTGAATTAATCTTGGAGAAATCTAAACGAAAGCGCCGCACGGAAGGGCTCTCTGTGCGACGGTGCGTCGCGATACGTGCGTCGCCATCTAAGGGCGCGAGCGCACGACCACGTCGCTCGGGTGGACAGCGCTCTGAAGCCCCACATGTCAGCGTCTCAACGTTTTGAATTTCGGGATCCGGGCTACATCCCATTATTTTCAGTTTTTTTTCTCCCACCGCCCATTTTCCGCGTCGGTTGTCCTATCTTTTTCTGTCCGTCTCGGTGGCGATTTCGGCGGCGGAGCTCGCTCGCCGCCGCTGTTTCTCCCGTTCCTCGCCGACGGCGACTAGATCCGCCGCACGCGCTTACTCGGTGAGTCTCCCCGCATCTGCTGGTGGTGTTTTTAGCCGTTCTCGTCACCGCATCTGCGTGTATTTTATGCTGGTAGTTCGTCGTCCCCGGCGGTCGGAATCGCTGGTCGTCGGTGGGTATGGGTTTGGGGTTTTTGTCTGGGTGGGCGGCGTTGCGGTGCTCGTGTGGTGCTTCTGCGGCGGAGGGCAGGGGGCTTCCGTGACTGCGCACTGTAAGGCTCGCCCCCCGTGATGGCTCGGGTCAGAGTAGATTCGTCGATGAACACCGGCGCCGCCGTCGAGCTGTCCGTTGAGGGAGGTTAGCTACGGCGAGGAAGCGCTGGGTAGGTCGCTACCGAGGATACCCTGTCGTTTTTGTGGGTCACGCTCCTTGGTGAGGTCTCTGCCGCTGGGGGAGGCCGTCGTCGAGGATACCCTGTCGTTTTTGTGTACGAGACGGCTGAAGTTTGTGTCGTTGTGAAGTCGTCGAGGGGGAAGTTACAGTTGGGCACGAATTGCATGAATGCGATGAGGAGGGCACGGCTGTGCTGTTGGTTGCCTAAGGTTCCTCTTCCCTTCCCACTACATCTCTATGACGATGGTGGCAGTCTGGAGTGTTGGTACTAATCTAGCTGCGTGACAAGCTCGTTTTGTAGCTTCTCGTTGGGCATGGCGTCGATGGTGAGTTTGATGGCGGGGTGGGGGGATGGTGGTGACGTGCTTCTTTTGGGTTGCCAGGTTTTGAGGTAGGATTTTTGCGAGGATGCGAACCCCGGGCTACAATTTTTCTACCGATGGAGCATTTTTTATAAAAGCTCCTACAAGCTTCTTTGGTTTTGCATGATTCCTAGCTCCATTTTTGTCCAGCCATGGCCTCTGTTTTTTGTTGTATTGTCTTAGACTGAGGGATATGAGTTGACTCAGTGGATAAGGAAAATGAGATTAATTTTTTTAAGATCCAGGGGGGATATTTATGTGGAGTAGAAGCAAAATGAGAACTGGATATGATGTGGAGTCTCTGTTTTTTGATAAGCTTTTTGTAATTATGTTACTCTCATTCATGTTTTTAATAGAGTGGACTTTTTGTTTTTGTTTAATCATAGGTGTTACAACCATGGCTAGGAGGAAGGCAGCGCGGAACAATGCTGGTCATAAAGGGAAAGCAGTTCGTAAGCGTCACCATGTATGTGTTTCTCTGATATGTAATTCAACAACTGTGGTAGTAGCATGTGAATAACGTGTAGATGCATCTGATGAACCCGGTAGCCATATTATACTAAGCTGGTAGGTTTTTTTTTGTAAACTATGGTATGGTACATGATTATGGTCTGTGGCAGGAGCCATGTTATACTAAGTTGGTAGGTGTGTTTTAAAAATAAGGTAGCTGTATTATGATGGTTTGTTTTATCTGCAATTCATTTTTCCCCTGGTAGCCATGCTGTACTAAGCTGGTAGGTATTTTTTAAAAACATGTTGGCTGTATGATGATGGTTTGTTTTTTATACGCAATTCATTCTCCTGGTAGCCATGTTATACTAAGCTGGTAGTTTTTTTTAAAAAATATGGTAGCTGTATGATGATGGTTCGTTTTTTATACGCAATTTCATTTTTTCCCTGGTAGCCATGTTGTACTAAGCTGGTGGGTACTTTTTGAAAATATGGTAGCTGTATGAAAACCATGTTATTTTTCGCAAGAAACCTGGGTATCATATTCATTTTAGTTTCTTTATTGTTTTTTCGGCAGGGTTTTAGTGGAGACCGAAATAGGGCTTCTCCAGCTCCTATAATTAAGCTATATAGCAGTTTGACTCAAGATAAGCGTGATGCTATAGTATCAATGGGACTGGGAAGCTTTCTGGATATCAAGTGTGAACATCTGCACAATCCACTTATTAGTTGGTTTGTGCAATGTTACGAACCAGCTAGGAGAGCGTTTGTAGTCCCTTGTCGTGGCGTAATACCTTTGACAGAAGAGTCAGTTTATATCATGACTGGTCTTCCACGGGGGCAGTTAGAGGTTAAGTATTACGCTGATTATGAGTTGGAAGCTGTCATTGCTACAAGGCTTTTTCCTGGTGGAACTATTAGACCAAAGGTTTCCGATCTCGCAAAGATGGTTGAGCAGTATGTGGGGGCTGATGACTCTTTCAAGGAGCTGTGGATGTTGTTCATCATGTCAACAGTAGTAGCCCCTACAACTGATAACAAGATGAGTAACAAATGTTATCCTATGCTGGTAATAACATTTTCCTTTTTTATTAGTGTTTTTTAAGTGGTGGTTATCTGTTTTTGTGTTGTGTGTGTGTTATCTCATGATTCTGGTTGGTTGCATTTTCTACCCAGGTCGACATTGCTCGAGCAAATGAATTTAACCTCTGCAAATTTGTTGCCAATCAACTTCATGATCACCTATCAAATCAGAAATACACAAAGGGTTGCTTATTGTACTGTATGGTGAGTTTCTTGTAGTTCCTCTGTATTTTAAACTGAAACAAATGGTTGTTTATTATTGCTCTTTTCTTTTTTCTTTCTACACATTGTTTTTCATGTAACAATCCTAATTTCTGTTTTCTGCTTATCTTTTTTTCATGTGTCTTCATTTCTGTGGATATACAAGTTGAGATATTTCGATGCTCTTAAAACTGATCACTTTGAGCTAGAGCTTGGCAATGCTAATTTTGCTATAAATGCTTGGTCAAAGTTAGCTATTGATGTAGTGGGAGCATTGGATGTTCAGGAGTATGATACAACCACTTTTGGTGTATTGGAGGTTAGCATTTTTGTATATGTACAACTTTCTCCATGCAGTTTTGTACTCAAATGCATGTAATTCTCTGTATTTTTGTTGCTCACTGTATTTTTCATTCACTTTTTCAGTTGAAGGATGAGTATAAAGATGTTGGCGCCCTTGAAATGGGTCTTTTTGGTGGTCCAGATGGATTTGATTCCTGGATGAAGCTTAATACACATCCCAGTTGTACACAAAAGGTAGCAAACTTTGAACACGCTTTTTTTGTGTTTTTTGCTAAAGGCGCTGCTGGCTAGCCTGTGTGTTTTGGTTGTGTGTGTGCCTTCATTTTTTTTTCATGTTCAATTCTGTATTCACATATTTTAGCTTTTGTTTCTTTTTGTACAGCAACGGGTGAAAGCATTCAGTTTAATGCAGAACTTTGCATCAAGTCTAAATGGTCTATTGAGCAGCCTTGTTCAAGGATTGACACAATGTAGCGACGGAGAATCAAGCGATGATGATGCTGATTCGTATCACGAAGATGTTGACACAGAGGTATCTGAACATGATGCACACGAGAATCATACATATAGAAATGTACCTGCCACTAGGAAAGTTGGATGTGCAACTGGTCATGGAAAGAAGAAGATGCTTGCGCCCCTTCCAGAACTGGCCACAAGGAATGGAGGTCGGCAAGATGGAACTACAAGCCAAGCTAATCTATCTCCTGCTGTTGGAATAGAGAAGAAACTTCAGGAAGATAATTTTAGTATAGAATCTCCTCCTGCTATGCACTCACAAATAAATGTACCGTCCTTCAGTGACTTGGATGTATCTGATGAAGTGAATGGCGGCGGGAATGAAAGTGAATCACCTTTTGAGTCAACTCCGCAATATGATGACAGAATCAGGGGTAGTGCAGCACATCTTGCAGCAAGCCTTAGCAATTGTAAAATGATGAAAGAGTCAGGGTTTCCATCATCTTCTGAAAAAATTGCAAATAGTAGGATCAAGAATGTGGTAGCAGTAGAACTTGGAATTCCTGTTCGTGTGTCCGAGCAAGGAAATGATCCTACTGCCGTGCTAAAGTTTGTACCTGACCATGGACAACAAGTTTTGGAAACCATTCCAGAAAGGTATTTTTTTTTGTTTTTACATTTGTTTATCTGGTTTACATGCATGGAAAACTGTGGATTTAGTTCTCAAGGGAACCATGAAGGAGCTGGTAGTAAATGCTAGATAATATGATAGTTGAACCAAATAAACTTGGTAGCTATTTCTGTCTTAACATGATAAGTTTTCATATATAATATGGTAATTTTGCATGAATAATTCCTCTGAAGAAACTGCTAGTTATTCTTTTTGGGCAAACATGGTGGTTAATTGTAAATAATATGATAGTTGAACCTGATAAACCTGGTAGGAATCATTGACTTAACATGATATATTTTGTATACATAATCTGGTAGTAAGTAAGGTTTTTCCTGTCTCTTTTTTGTTTTTTGATGCAGGGATATTGTTGATGATCATTTAATTCCAACAAGTGGTTTTTTGGGAGGTGCCCAGGTGGCTCCAGTAGTATCAAATGAAACTCAAAAGAAAAGGTAAACTCTTACAACAAGTGGATTTTTTATCTGTGTGTTTTAAATGCATTTTATCCTGATAGCTTTTGCTGACATAATGTGGAAAATAATGATTGGTTAGTACCTAAGGTTTCTTTATTTTTTTTATGTAGGGATATTATTGATCATAATTTAAATACAATCAGTGGTAATGTTGAATTGAAAGGCAAGGATGTCATTATTCAAGAGTCAACAAACAGTGGTTTTTTGGAGGATGACCATGTGCCTCAAGTAGTATCAAATCAAACTCCAAAGAAAAGGTTTCAATCAGTTTTTTGTTTTTGCATAACTCCAAAGAGGATAGCCATGACCATGTGGTATCAGGTTTCTGGAAATGTTGATTTTTTTTCATGTTGAACATATAGGAAACGCCAATGTAAAGCAGCAACTACACCATCAAGGAAGTCTCCAAGGCTTGCTTCTATGAATAATCACAAATCTGGTGAGGTTGGTGGCAATGATGTGAGTACTGAATCAGGATTACCAAAAGATGGGAAGACCTCAAGCACAGCAATCCTTGTATCACCAACTGTTACTACCAAACAAGATCAAAAGGATGGTAGCCATACTGTTGGTGATGGCAACTCTGTGATAACTGCCATTGCAATTTCTCCTAATGTCACAATGCAGCAAGGCACAAGTTATGTTCCGAGTAGTTCTGGCGATAAGAAGTGCTCGTCAGTAGAAGAAGGCGCAACCAAAGAGAACGCTATCCCAATTTCTCCGAATGTTCTTGAAGCTCAGGCATCACACATTGATGCAAATTCATGCAAATCATTAGTGTCCTCTCCAGTTGCATAGAGGCAGTTCACTGCAGCCAATTCTCAATATGGAACGCAATTGAGAGTGTCTCCTTTTGTTGGTGCTAACTTAGGGATTCCTGTGTTAATGAACCATGGACCTGTTGTCGTGCCACGTGAAGTTGAAGATGCAGTTAGGAAATTTTCTGAATCTGTGAAGAAAATGGGAGGACTATCAAGGTTTGCTGCACAAAAGTCAAGCTCAATAGAAGAGATGCCTCTGAAAAGGAAGATGGTGGAAATTGGAAAGGGTGCATCAAGTGGAGCTGTTAGGGACAACCGTATTGGTATGTTCACACCACCAGGTTTTCATCTTGGCTTTAGCTCCCAAGAATCTGCAGACGGTGATATCCAAGTGGATGAGTTTGACAAATATGAGGATGCAGCACCCAATATTGCAGCACCTAATCTTGCAGTACCACTGGCTTGGGCTGAACCAGAACCAGAAGGTACTTTTTGTATGTTCATATTTTATGGCAAATACTAGTGGTTATTTTTATAGTTATTTGTATTTCATTATAGGCTAATCTCATTTTTGGCTTCATTTCATCTGATAGGTCAAATAACTGGAACTCAAGATGAAGCATCAAGTGGTGATGATTTTGAACAAATCCAACTATCTGAGGAGGTACAAGATGTCATGGCAGGGAAAACTGTTCATCTAAGTGAAAATGGTATGGCAGAGCTTGCAAGGTATGAGGAGTTGTCAAAGGCATTTATAGCAAGGAAGCGAAAACTTCAAATTGATGCAGCTCCCCTAGCATCAAAAGTGGAAACCAATGTTCACAGTGCAACTCCGAAGGTATACCCGCATAAAGCTAGAGTGAAGAAGTCATCACATTATATGCAATCACCTTTTGACAGCTCAATCAAAGTTACTGCTGAACAAGAAGAAATCTATCAGAAGATCATGCTTAGCAACAAGCATCAGAGGCCAGTCAAATCGAACATAAGGATGTAAGTTTTTTATTTCATGCATTTTATGTTTATATGCCCTTTTTGTTGTAGCTATAGCTTCATCTTCTTTTTGGGTTACACAAGTAAAATACACTGACAGTTTCGCTTACATGAGTGTTTGGTTCTGTTTCTATATCAGGTACCAGATAATAAAATACAATGACAGTTTTGCGTACACGAGTGATTTAGCAAATTCAATTCATGGCAGAGGTGAACTGTCTAATCATTGCATGGAAGTTGCCATAGAGTACCTGCGGCGTACTAACACTGTCATGGGGAAATTGATAGTGCCTTACCAAATTTCTGTCTACCTTATGAATGGGGAATTCGAGAAGAAAGCGGTGGTTTCTCTATTCAAGAGGACCAAGGATTATTCACTAAGTGTGATGAAATTGGTAAGAATGGTTCTCTATTTTTCATGTTCTTAGATCTCTTTTTTCTTTTTTTTCTTGCTCATTGTGTTAACTTTTTTCTCATGTATGTTATCCATTTTCAGATTTCATTCCCAGTTTTGCAAGAGATGACAAGGCAGCAAAAGGAAGGAAATCATTGGTACTCCTTGCATATGAACTTTCAAGCTGAAAGGTTCGAAGCACTTGATTCATTGCGGGGCGAAGGTGATGAAGCTCTAATAAGCCACGCAAATGCTCTAATCAGTAGGATTAAGGCACTCTGGAATATACACTACATCACATCCAAGGTTCAAATCCAGAATTGGGATTTGAAAATTATAAATGTTCCAATTCAGGCAACCATGTAAGTCACAGGATTTTCTGGTCTGTTTTTCAGCTTTTCTATTGTGTTATTTGTAGCGTGCACCATATACTGAATTTTATAAAAAAAATCCTCCCCGTTTCATGTTTCTAATATGTGACTCTCTTTTTTTTGGCAGTTTTGATTGTGGGTATCATGCCATATACAATGTTGAGAAATGGGATGGACAGAACGTTCCTCCACTTGCGAAAGACGATGTGCCTAAGCTACGGAGGGTGTTACCTCACAGGTGGTTGACAGCTGATTTTAACAAAGAGAAAGATAATTGGAAGTGGGTTTTGTTCAACAATGTTGTCCGGTAATACACCTACCCTATTTATCCAGACAAACTATCAGTTTTTTCCACTACAACTATCTCTTTTTTTATTTTTATGCAGCTGCCAGGTTATCCAAATCAATTTTTCCATGTAGCCATCAATTTCTTCTAGAACTATCAAGTTTTTTTCCACACGTCAATATAGCTCTTTTCTATAGAACATCAAGTTTTTTCTACAATGCCAATGTGTACCTGTAGTAATACGCAGTAGTTTAAAATCTCGGAAGTGGAGGCTTTTTTTGCGTTAGGAGGCCGATACGTTACTGACAAGTAGATCCCCCTCTCCCCCCATGTTAATAGCCCAGTAGGTACTTATGTATTCAGAACCTGGTATGTACTATGTGGAAATCTCATAGCTTGGTACAACTAAGTTGGCAGGTCAGTCTTAGAGAACAAATGGAACAATAACATGTATTTTTATTTTGGATTTTTCAACAATAAATATCAGAATCTGGCAGTTTCTCTATGGAAATCTCATAGGTAGGTGCAAATAATTTTGGCAGGTCAGTCCAAGAGCCTAAAAAGGATGTATCATATACATTTTTAGCATTTTTCAGTAATAAATATCAGAATCTGGTAGTTACTCTATGAAAATCTCATAGGTAGGAACAAATAATCTGGTAGGTCAGTTGAAGGACCTAAAAGGTACAATCACATCCATTTTCCCCTGGTATTCCAATAATAAATATTACAAAAATGTCTAGTACTTGCATTCAAACATACGGACAATAATAAATGAAGTACAGTAGCAACGAATACAAGGATCCAGTTTTTTAGTTCTGGACTGGAAGTTCTCCTCTCTGGGGGCACATTCTCAAATCATGTTGAGTAGAGCCACATTGTTTGCAGACGCGTACTTCTTTTCTCCCTATGTCCAGTGGTTTCTGATATGCTTGCTTCCGCTTTCTTCCTTTAGTATTTGATACGCGAGGATCACGGATATTACTAGCTTCGGTAGTTTCTGAAGTTTGTTCAGCTGCAGTGGGATGTGAACCTTCTGTTTGCACCGCTGGATTTGTGCTTGACGATGGTCCTGTAGGTTTCTTTTGACGGTTAGTTTGTCGTGGTTTCGGACAAGAGGTACCTTCTTCTGGAGGTACCTGCTGTGTATGACAATCTTTGTGCGTTGTTTGGGCTGGAGCAGATTGTGTTGCTTTCCTTGCATCACTTGAAGCAGATGCCTTCTTTGCTCTTTTTTCTGTTTCTCTTTTCAGTGAAGCCAAGTCTTTCTTCATTGATTTCATGTGGTTCCGAATTATCTTCCTGCCATCTTCGGTTTCATTCCCGCAAAGCGCTAGGCCTTTGAATTCATTGCATGTTACTGCTAGCCACATCTTCTTCTTAGATTCCTCTGGCATAACAGCCGGTTGTCCTGGTAATTCTTCCACTAGGTTTTCTTCAGCGCTCCATGTCCACCTGTGCAACACATATGCCATCGGCATCTGACAAACACCTAGTTGAACCATGGCCTGCATTTGAATATCATTTTTAGTTTTTTCTCTACAAAAATATTTTTTGAAATCATGAATGTTTTTTAGCAGGCTACCGCGCACAAACAATCTAGAAAGTAAGGTCTAGCTTTTTTTACCTTTAGGATGTGACAGCAGACGATGCCATCTCTTTCAAATTTGCAGCATGTGCATCTGTAAGTTTCATTGGGGGGGTCTGCATAAACATGATATGTGCTGTTGTGGTAACCTGGTACAAAGTGTGTTATGCAGTACACTTCATATGTATTCTCAGCTACCTGCCTTATGTTGTAAGACATGGTGTACGACATTTCGGACTGAAAGCGGGTGTGTATATTCTTCGTATAGAGCTTTTCCATTTGTATCTCTATTGGGTGCCAAGACCAGTTCCTAGCTGTCAAAAGAGATGAATCTGCCTCTTCTTTCTTCTCTGCTTTCATTATCTTAGCTTGGATATCAGCATACTGAAGAACAAACTCAAGCACAGAATTTGCAGGACTTATGTATTTTTTCAGCACCGCATTGAAACCCTCACTCCGCTGAGTTGTTTGTAGGAACGGATAGAACTTTTGCATGAAGTAGGCAGGAACCCATGAACTTCTCTTTTGGTACAAAGCTGCTATCTTCTCATGGTTTTGCACATTGTAGTTTTGAATCATTAAGTTCCATCTTGTTTCAAACTCCTGCGGTGTCAAGCTGCAGTTTATGCAGTCATTCATCTCTTCCCGAAGCCCTGGTATCTTTGCAACAAATGGACCGACTTCTTCTGTTGCTTTATCGACAATGTGCCACCTGCAATTACGATGCGTTGTGTTTGGAAACATCTTTTCAATTCCAGCACGCATTGAACCATCCTGGTCTGTTATTATGTTAACCGGTGCTACTCCATCCATTGCAATTAAGAACGACTCAAATAACCATATGTAGCTCTCACTGAGCTCATTCTTTAGGAACCCACAGCCTAGTTGTATCGACTGACCATGGTTGTTTATACCAATGAATGGTGCAAAGGGCATCTTGTATTTGTTTGTCATGTAAGTTGCATCGAAAGAAATACAGTCATTGTAGTTCTTGTAAGCTCTTCTTGCTGCACTATCTACCCAGAACAAGTACTGCACACGGTCCTCGTCATCAAGCTTGTATCTGTAGTAGAAATCCTTGTCTCGGGACTTCAAGTCCTCAAAGTATGCCATAGTGTTTTGCATGTCTACGTACTTGTTCTCTGCCCGAAGTTTGGATCTGAAATTTGCCATGTCTTTTGGTGTGTATGGCACTCCTTCTACTGATTCATATAGTGTAGCCATAACTTGCATCATTCTGCTTGTATCCATGTTTACAGTGTGTAGGATTTTTATGAACTCTTGGTCTTCTTCTGGTATGTCTCTGTGTGAGCGTAGGAAACCAGTCAACGACCACTTCTTGAGTAGGGGGTGATTGTGATCATCACAGAATTCCGTCACCAGCCAGGTACCGTCTCTGACTTTCAACGCCATCCTAGCTGGACAGTCAGTCCTAATGTTGCTGCCCTTCATCCTTTCCGGTACAACTGGTTTAGGTTTCTGCGTATCTTCTTTCTCTTTTGCTTGGTGACCTGCTTTATGACAAACCATAGCTGCTCTTATGTATTCGCCAGTGACCTCGGATTTCTTTCTGTAATTGTATCTGATTCCAAATCCTCTCCTCCTTGCAAATGCCAAGTAGTGTCTCTGAGCATCTTCAAGTGTATCAAATCTCATGTCCGATCTAGGTGCTTGTGGAGTCGAAACTACCTCTGCATTCCCTTCGATCCCATAGTTCTGTGCAGCCGGCGGAGTTTGTGCAGAACTTGCTTGTGGAAGTGTATTTTCAGTGCATGCTCTGTCTGCTGACATAGCCCTGGAGGTGGATCCTGCGTTGTCCACGCCTATTTTTTTGCAAAAAATAATGTACAAGCAAATAAAGATCTGCAAATTATAGTAGCGGTAAAACAGGGGGTGTTTTTTTGTGTGGCAAGTATGATGGAGTAAACTTGGTTGCTGCTTACAATTAATTTGGTAGCTTTTTTCCAGCAGGCTTAGAATTAGCTTTTTACAATTAACCTGGTTGTTGCTTTTTTACATTTTTAGCTGATAACTGTGATGTATTAATTCTGGTATCTGGGCACAATTAAATCTGGCAAGTATGATGGAGTAAACATGATTGCTTACAATTAACTTGGTAGGTTTTTCCAGCATGCCTAGAATTAGCTTATTACAATTAACCTGGTTGTTACTCACAATTAAATCTGGTATCTGGGCACAATTAACTTGGTAGTTTTCAATTAAAGTATCAAATTCGTACATGCTTTTTTTTAGTTTGGGGCATGGTTTTTGCTGCAGAATGTAATGGCAAAAAGTATCACTTGTTTTTTTTAAAAACTGCCTAACCTGTGTTTGCCGAAGCTACTTGAACTGATAAAGTAGCATTAGGCACATCTTGCCCTTTGAATTCTGTGATGTTCATCTTCTGCAACCTGCATATCAAAATCTGGATTAGTTTCTAATACTGTTTTTGGTTTTTGTAAATGCAGGAAGTAGGGGGTGTGCTACTTCTTGTATTTGGAATGCACAGTGAAGCATGGATAAGACTGACCAATGTAGAGTGAAGCAAGATGGATGCAGACTGAAGCAATTTGAATGCTGGCTGTGTAGTTATGTGTTTTCTTCCTGTGTTTAGCATGTGGTACTATTGGTTTTAGAAACCAAGCAGGCAAGTGCATCTGGCTCTGTTTTTTCTTTAGGATGTTGTGATGGACATGGTGATCAACTAGAATCTACCAGGCAAGTGTATGTCGTTATGATTTGTTAGGAACATGATAGTTTTTGTTGGTTTACATGGTGATCAACAAGAATTTATCAGGCAAGTTCTGTTGGTTTTAGGAACATGACAGGGGTTTCTCCTGATGGATGAACTAAATTCCTGCCAGGGGCAAGTGCATGTTATGCTTCAAAAATACTTCATAGTATGATGTTGTTTCGTAGTGTATGCACATGACGAAATCTACTGTTTAGGGGAACCAAGGGAGGGTCAAAAGTTTTATGGTAGATGGTGCTTTTCCAGATCATACCTGTGTGTTTAGATCTGCAAATTTCCTTTGAAATCTGCTAGTTTCTCCCTCTGGACAAGTGGTCAGCTCATCTGGCAAGGATCTGTGTTCTTCTCTTCTTCTCCCGTGTTCTTCTTCTTTTTCCCAGATCTAGTTTCTGTTTTGTTTTTGGAGAAAATGTGAGGAAGAAGAAGATCCACTGATGGGGAGGTCACGAAATTGATCCAGGTCCGAGAAAAGCTTGAGGAAGAAGAGAGTCTCACGTGGTTTTGTCTGCCTGGACGAAATCATGGTAGGGTCCACGTGTTTTCTTGGTTAGAAATATCAAGGCGTGGTGGGGCCGGTAGTACAGCTGTCGGTAGACATGCGGTGAAGCCTCACGCTTTTCTTGCGTCCTTCCCGCGCGCGCGACCGAATCACGTGGGTGGGCCCATCCAAAACCGTCGCACGGACGGGGGCTTCGTGCGGCGCCGCCGTGTAGTGCGGTCCATTAATCTTTTCCCCGGCTATCCTGCCTCATTTAAATCCGAGGTCTAAAAAGTATTTAAGGATGGCAATTTTACCCATAGATATAGCCTTGTATTCGTGGGTATATCTATATCCTACCTATTTATACTGAAATGTGAGTATAATCAAAAAAAAAGAAGGAGGTGTGGTATCTTTGGAAAGAAAAATTATAGGACCTTTTATCATCAAAATTCCATCCTCCAATAGTTGCATGCTTCATAAAAGATAATATAGGCCACTTAAGGGAGACGGAGGAGACTTGGCGATATCTTAATATACAGTTGATTCGGTCCATTAGTGGAATCAAACATTTCTTGTCTTTCATCTCGTCTCGTTGAGCATGTTACCTAATGAAAAAGCCGATCAAATGTTAGCTAACTGCAAAATAAACAATAAAAGGGCTCCTTTGATACATAGGATAGAAAATGTCTAGGAATAGAAAGTTTATAGAATTGAGATGCCATATTAACTTGGATCCTACATGAAGAGGAATTCTCTTTGACTCGATGATGGAATTTACCTTCAGGTCTAAACTAATGGTATTTTCCTATGAAATTTACGCTACAAGATTCCTAGAGATTACTTCTATAGGATTTGATCTATGAACTAAATGGCTTCTACGTAACATTTTCCATAGGATCTCAACCCTAAAAAAATCATTTTAAAATCCCATGAATCAAAGGAGCCTTCAGGGTCCCTTTGAACTGAAGGAATTTTATTTAAAGAATATGGTGAATTCCGGGCAATTGAATTTTTTCTATGAAGCCCCTTTCAAATTCTTCATTCATTCTCATGTACATTTACACTTGAAGATAAGGGCCTTAAAAGGACTAGAAGACCATGGACGAGGCTATGGAGCTGAATAGGACTACGAGAAAATTGATGTCATTGTATGGATGACGAATACGGCATGCGCTATATGTAGTGTATATGTCCTTTCTTTTTTGAACATTGTTGGTGTGCCCTTTTCCATTTAAAACATTTGCAAGCAATGTGATAATTTTTTGTCATGTTTGTCGCATGGTGCAAAGTCCGGGAGAGCTTGTATTAGATGGCAATGGGCCCTCCGAATGTAGCTTTAAATGCATGACCTCTTTTGTTCGTAAGATTCTGGGAATGTGAATAGAAAAAATGGGAATAAGATAGAAAATTAGAAATGCATGTGCAAAAGAAGGATTGGAAACACCAAAATTTTACTGACCTGTTTTGATTTGCATGAATAGGAAAACATGAAGATGAAAGTCAAACCAAATGAAATGGTATACCTAAGATATTACTATATGCCGCCAAAAATCTTTGCGCACTCCTTGTGTAGAAATTCTAAAAGGGTTTTCAAGTGGATTGTGAAATTCTGGTGTTTTTCCTCTGAAACCGAGACTCTGATTTTTCTAGCATAATTCTTTGAACCAAGCGAATGAATGGTGTCACCGAAGAAAACTTTCCTATATCTATGTTTTCTTCAGTGCTCTGCATTGTTAAGTGTAGCATCCCAACGATACAGGGGTCGGATAGATTTTGAGCTGACCTGTGCTCGTTAACATGGCACGATCTACCATGCTCATGTAATTATTTCGGTCAGCTAGAGACACTATACGTGAATTGTACCACTGTACTCCGTATGCATTAGCGTGCACGCATGAGGCTAGCTACGTTTTTCCTTTAATTCTAATCAGCTTAGCTTCTGTGCTGACTTTATGAGGCGTGGACTTGTGGTGACAGTGGGGTATATTTTCTCAAAAGGAGAAAACACGCGTCGACGAGACTGAAGTAGGACGCCAGAATGCACATGCAGCGAGTCAAAGGGGCTTATACGAATCGAGCATACTTGCGCCCGCCGGTAGCGCGTTTCTTTTTAGCCATCCTTGGCGCTGAGAGATGAGCTACATGGCGGGGTGTGCTTCGGTGTCCCCCCCTGGTGAACGACGTTCAGGTGGGATACCCGTTCGAGACGGTGGGGCCGTATTAGTCGCGTATAATTATACTCCACGTCATTTTCCACATAGATGATCGGATGCCACGTAGATATTGTACGTATCTTAGGTGAAGACGGTTTCCGCCGGCCCCACGTCATTAGAATCGGAGTTGGACCCGAAAATTACGTCGATCAGGTGGAGTTGATGCCGGCGATAGGCGGTGGTTACGGGGAAAATATTTGAATCCTTGCGTGTGCGCCATTGCTGGTTCTCCTTAGGGTTTGAAAGGTTCTATCGGGAGGGAGACGGCAGGGACGACGACGTTGGGAACGGCAAGGCGTAGCGGTTTCGTTCGTGTGCGCCATAGCTCGTCCTCGTTAGGGTTTGGAAGGTTCTGTCCATCGGGAGGGAGACGGCAGGGAGGACGACGTTGGGGTGGCAAGGCGTAGCGCACGGCGACGAGGAGTCTGGGCAAGGTCGGACGTGGAGGCGGGAGGCGGATCCGGCGACGAGGAGTCTGGGGCAAGGTCGGACGTGGAGGCGGGAAGCGGATCCTGCGACGAGGAGGCTGTGCAAGGTCGGACGTGGAGGCGGGAGGTGGATCCGGCGACGAGGAGGCTGGGCAAGGATCGCACGCGGGTTGTTCATGCTGCTACAGGCGGCGTTAGGGTTTGGCGGATCATTGTTGGTTCGTGGTAGGTAATTGATTGTACAAAGTAATTGCATGTTCATGATTTGGTTGATGTTAGGGTTTGGGTTTCGAGCTCCTTTTTTGAGATGTACTTATTTTGGTTGTTACTTTGAACAGGCGATGGACGTTTCAGATTTGAGTGCAAGTTCAATGGAGTACGAAAGCGGAAATACAGATGAAGAGGAATTCAATATTTCGTCTGCCAACTATAATGCACCTCGTGAAGATGAACAAAGTTGGGGAGACGATGATGTCGACGAAAGTGTGAGTGAAACGGAAGTACTAGTTTTATTTAGTACTTGCATGTAAGTAGTTAAATACTGATTGTGCTTATTTTTGCTAATAGATGGATGCAGATGGTGTTGATGTAGAAGATGATAATGTAGAGCAAGAAGAAAATGTTGACACTGATAATGTGAGTTTGTAGTAATAATTGTGTGATTGCATAAAAATATGGAATGTCTGATAATGTGAATTGATGTTGACATGGTTTAAAATGAATTAGATTCAGAGTGATGTTGTGGAGGAGGCAACTGATGACGAGAGATTGGACTGTGGTTTTGTTGATGAGGTATGCATTTTAATTTTATTAGGTGATATGTATGTTTAATTTATATTTAATAACTCAACAATGCATTTTATATAGTCGTGACATGGCCGTTAATATTTCTTGTTTGGTCAGGTCTTAGTTGGCGATAAT
Organism: Lolium multiflorum; assembly: GCA_030979885.1. Taxonomy (NCBI): domain Eukaryota; kingdom Viridiplantae; phylum Streptophyta; class Magnoliopsida; order Poales; family Poaceae; genus Lolium; species Lolium multiflorum. The sequence goes on along the minus strand of CM061752.1, from coordinate 253,443,777 downwards.
TCTTCTTACGACTATTACGGTGATTCAGACTTGGAGACTATAGAAGAACCTGTTAGAAGAAGACATGTAAGATTTATGAATTTATTCGTTGTATGACTCGCGGCCATGGCGTTAAAAAAATTGTTTTAAATGTTATCCAATTGTGCATGCAGGTGAAATCAGTTGGTAAGAAAAAGAATGGATCAGAGGATGAAGATGAGAGTGATACAGAAGATAAGAGAAAGTTTTACTGGGAAGTAATGGAGAAGACCTTTGTGTCTGAGGCAGCTGCTTATACTTTTTATAATGGATATGCTCGACAAGAGGGATTCAGTGTAAGAAAGTTCAAGTTCAAAGAGACTAAGGGTGCTAACAAAATAGTTCGCAGAAGGCGGTTTGTGTGTTCTCGGGAAGGAAAACGTAACAGCAAGTTTCTGACTATGGACAACCGCACTCGTAGGTTGAGACCTTTGTCATGTTGCAATTGTAAAGCGGAGTTGGATGTGAAGCTTGATAGAGGTTCGGGGGTTTGGCGAGTTGCAAAATTTGTTTACAAGCACAGTCATAAGTGTGCAGAACCGAGCGAGAGCCCATTTTTATGGTCACATAGGAGGATAAAAGATTTCCAGAAAGCGGAGATATTAGCATTGGCAGCAGCTGGGGTTAGGAAGCATGTGATCATGGATACCTTCCTCAGCAAGTATGGTCGGTACACCACTGTTGGGTTTACGAGGAAGGACTTGTACAACATGTGCTGCAGGGAGAAGAGAAAGTTACTTGCAGGTGGTGATGCTAGCTCAGCCATTGCCATGATGGAGAACCGGAGGAAGAAGTTTGCTGATTTTTTTTGAGTACGACGTTGATAGTAAAGGTCGTTTGAAAAGCTTGTTCTGGTGTGATGCTCAGTCCCGGCAGGATTACAATGATTATGGAGACGTACTTGTGTTCGATAGTACATATAAGATGAACCGATATGGTATGCCATTTGTTCCGTTTGTTGGAATTAACAATCACCGGAGGATGACAGTTTTTGCGTGTGCCATCTTATCAGATGAGAAGGAAAGCACGTATGTATGGTTACTGAAGACTTTTTTGAAATCTATGTTGCAGCAGAAACCCAAGTCAATAATCACCGATGCCGATAGTGCGATGATTAGAGCTATTCGAAGTGTGTTTCCGGAGCAGTCGCACCGTATTTGTTCATGGCACATTGAAAAGAACATGGCTCGGCACCTAAGTTTCAAGTCGTTGAGTGAGTTTCGGGCTCTGTTGTATTACACGACCACACCGGATATATTCGAGGAAAGATGGCACGCTTTTATCCAGAAATGGCAGACGGAGAAAACACAGACGTGGCTGAAAAGAATGTACAAGAAGAGGAGATTATGGGCAGCGGCGTACCTATCTGAGGGGTTCTGGCTTGGTATGAAAAGCAATCAGCGAAGTGAAAGTCTTAACTCATGTCTTCACCTACACCTAGACTACGGTATGACACTAGTGGATTTGATTTTGCACTACGAGAATGCTATAGTGCGCATTAGAGAGACGGAGGCAAAAGATGACTGCATCAGTTCACAGACATCACCTGTACCAGTAACCAATTTGAGGAGAATTGAGAGAGCTGCTACAAAGGTATTCACTCCGGCAAACTTTTATATATTGCAGCAAGAGATATATAAAATAGAAGGCATTGAGGTTATAGATCAGTATAAGGGAACAGAAGGTGAGATGCAGTTTGTTGTTGCTTGGAAAAAGAGAAAGCATGCAAAGTTTTATGTTGACTATAAACCGGCCAACTCGGATAAATTAGTAGAGTGCAGCTGTCGAAGGATGATCCGGAGGGGACTTCCTTGCAAGCATATTCTGCATGTACTTGATGTGCTGGATTTGGATGAAATACCGGGTTGTTTAGTTCTTCTGCGATTCTCTAAACAAGCTAGGGGTGGCTTGCCAGCGAGGCGCACGAGCGATCTACATGATTGGGGTTTTCCCGTAGCGGAGGAGCGACAAAGATTTACGGAGTTGAATGTGTTACAAGCTGAAGCATTGCAAGTTGCATACAAAGATCCACTGTTGTTCGAGCGGACCAAGGCATTTTATGCTGACATTATTTCAAACAAGATGGAGTATGATAATGTACCCAACCGTCCCACAAACTCGCTGAATACTAATGTAAATGAATTGGGTGACCCTGCTCAAGTTGCTGCTCGAGGTGCGCCTAAGAAACGAAAGCGTAGAGATGATGGACAAGGACCCGTGACAATGAATGGAAGGCCATTATCGTATGACGAGCGGGGTAGGGGGATTCGATGTACCAGATGCAAAAAGGCTGGACACACCAAACGTAGCTTGAAGTGTGACCTGAATCCTAGGTGAGTATAAATTTTTCCTGGCGATCAATTATTTATGCATCCTTTTAAACTTTAGTTATTTACTTTATCATCTGTTTTGTTAATTGCAGGCATGTTGCGCATATGTTAGGAGGTCAGGATGATGAATGACTTATTTTGAAGGACGAACTTGGCACGACATTATGAAGCTTCAGTTGGCATGCCGATATGTTTTATGTAGTCATTGGCTATATGAAGCTGTAGTCATTGCTCATTATGTGTTGTATTTGAAAAATTTTGATGATACTGATATTTTGATGGTGCTATTACTACATTAATTGATGCTGATGATATTTCACAATTTTGATGCATACAAATTGTTGGCAGACCATGGTTTTAAAGTTATATTATTTAAAGATCTGTTATATGAAGGTGGAGTTGGAATGGTGACATGGGTTTTAAAGGAGATAATTACAAAAACCCACCACAATTGCGGCTAGTGTTTCAAAAAAGCACCGCCTTTCATATTTTTGACAGAAAACCAACAGTTTGATCTAACAGCGTGACAGATACCCACCACTTCGCGAAATGAGGTCGGTTTAGCGGGTTAAGCATCAAACTGACAGGTGGGGTCCATAGTCAAGCTGACGTGGCAACGGAGATAAGTCAAAGCGACCCGGCCGGCCCGTGCGTTGGGTCATTCTGTTCTTTTCTCCCCTTCTCCCGTCCGCCGCCGTCGCACGTCCGCCGCCGCAGGAACGCCGCCGCCGCCATGCCGTCCTGGAACGACGGTGAGAGCAGCAGCCAAGACAGTCTGCTCTCTGAGTTCGCACATGGGGCCGATCTGAGCCCAACGTCTCGGGTACGTGTTGAGCTAGGGTTAGGGTTTGGTAAAATTTGGGAATTAGTTGATTTACTCTGTTGTATTCGAATTGGTTGCATTTTATCTTGTGATTTAGGTCCCAGAGACCATGTATGACCCGGATTATGCCGGTGTTCATGTTGGGCCGGAGCGCTGCCACCATCACTTGCCGTGCCACAAGTATGTGGCATTCGAGGGGACGAACACGGGCCGGAGGTTCTTGGGCTGTGGATGCAAGGTAGGAACATCTCTTCAATATCTTGTGCATTTACAAATCCTTGTGCATTTAGAAAATGTTGTGACAGTTCTTGTGTTGTGGATGGATGTAGCAATAGAAAACCTTGTGTCATATTTAGCACCATATTTTTGAGCCACATTGTTTCATGAACACTTGTACTAAATTTTGGAATAAAAATAATTTTCAGGAAAATATTTGTGAGACAGTATTTTGGGTGGATCAGGAGTGGCCACAATCTCTGAAACATGCATTGCTCCAGTTGTGGCATTCATTTGAGGAGGAAAAGGAAACCAGAATCTCTGGTAATGTAGAGTATGCTACTGCCAATTACCAGCTAGTGCTTGAGAAGAGGGAGTTGGAAAAGAAAAACCTTGAACTGCATAAACAACTTGGTAACCTGAGTAGTGAGCAAGAAGCAATGGTTCCAAAATCTGCTGCTGAACTTGAGAAGGTTATGAAGGAGAAGGCAGAGCTGCAGATTGCCACTCTAAAGGAGGAGAAGAAGAAGCTGGAGTATTACGTTGCAGATCTCTTCAATATTAGAGATAGAAACCAGAAGAAGATGAAGGCCATACAAGAGATTTGTGCAAGTTGGGAGTGAAGCATGCCACTATGTTGATGTAATAAATGTAGTAGATGTTCTATCTCTGATATTTGTGTAACTGAACCAAGTACTATGTATATGTTGTACCACTGTGTGGAGAGATCTACTGTGTGGACCAAGTACTAAGTGTTGTTCTATGAAATAACTGTTGTGTTGGTTACTCCTTATGAAATGCATGGTTTAGTAGCTACATTGTTTGCCAATGTGTTATAATGAATTGAATATGTACCAGTATGTACATTACAATAGCTAGTGTGTCAAAAATATGAAAGATGGTGGTTTTTTGAAACCCTAGCCACAATTGTGGTGGCTTTTTGTAATTTTCTCGTTTTAAAGTTATGTGCTGTTGAAATTTTGGTAACATACTTTCATGTGAAACGGATCCATCGGACAGGGTACTGGGGCGCAAGGCCAGGCTGCATTACAGATGGTCTGTCCATGCTACTATGGTTGATGCATAATTGTCATATAAGTGCTGTTGAAATTTTGGTAACATACTTTTTTGTGTCACACTAGTAGCTTAATATATAGATCAATCACACTAGTAGATCAATCACACTAGTAGCTTAATATATAGATGAATACTTAAAATCACACAATCACAGTACTTGCCAACCGTATTTAAATGTCATACATATAGATTCACAGAAGCCGAGATTGACACAAGCTGGGAAACCTTCTACGGGACTAAAACCCAACCTATGATCACTGCAGCTTTATCTACTTAGTAAATCTCTTGGAGATCCGGACAACCTTCGTTTTCACCGTCTCTAACAGATTTGAAGTTGCTAGAACTATCTGTGCGTTAATGAGGTTCCTTGATCCGTTTATCATCTCCTGCAAACAATAGGCATCGGTTATTCATTTTATGTACCACGGAACAAAGGTGTTTGGTCACCATGTAGAATATCAGTACCTGTGATATTTCTTTATTCCATTTATCTCCATCCCAATGTTCCATGCATTGAAGAACAAATAAGCCACATGAATTGCTGCACAATTAATTCGGTTCATTGAGTTAGTACATGCAATAGTAGCGTAATATGTATTTAGTTGTAGTTTGCATGTACTGACCCATCTTTTTGCTGCGGCATATCGTATGATTTTATATCCCAAGATATCACATCAGGGAAAAATCCAGATGTAGATTTGTTGTACTCTTGGATGTCAGCAGAAATTTGTTGTCTCTATACAAATATAGATAATTAGATGTTTCTGTACGCATACAATTTGAAGACACTATGTAGTAGAAGAAACAGTACCAGAGCCCTGACAGTGTCTATGGTCACACTTAATGGAAATAATGAGTCAAGAACTTGGAATTCTTGCTTGGGTGTGTGCATGATCACGGTAGTCCAGTGATTGTTCGATATGTTAACTGGAAAATATGCCTGTGTCACAGGAAAAATTGTGAGTACATGCAATGTAAATTAGTATTACTACTAAATTTTGTCATATTGATGGAATACTTTACCTTCTCCCGCCTAAAATATTCGTCGATAACTCGTTGAATGGTTCCAGTTCTTACAGCTAGGTGATCATTGTTCTTATTATTTTTTTTTGTTTTGTGGCCCTTGCGATGTGCTTCTAGCAGGAATGATGACCTCCACGCTGCACATAAGTACCGATCATCCCCAACACGACGAGACAAATCTCCAATGTAAGCATCGATAACCTGAAAAACAAAGGTTTGGTCTAGTTAACACACAAACATACATGTGCATAATTCATACATTAAAAGTATGTGCACAGTTGAATCGTCAGCAATATACTTACATCATCTGTACACCATTTATGGTCTAGAACCACTTTAAGCCGTTGTGATGTCAACGTGACACCAATATCATTTTTGTAGATAATTTTTTTCCCATTTACCTCACTCTTGCAACATAGTTGAACAAAAATCTCTGCTGCTGCAATGTGTTCCGCTGTTAAGGCAGTAGAGTCTTGCGGAATTTCAACATCATTGCTGGACGGAGTAGCTGTACACAAAAAATGCATTGTGTTTAGTATCACATTAGTAATCAAAAATTTAAGTACATATCTTCCGTTGCGTACCTATTGCGGGAGTTGGCTTTTTTCGAGGTTGTCGTTTCGTTCGATTCTCAATGATATAAGGATACTGCAGTTTAAGAGGGAGCTTTCGCTTCCTCTTTCCATTTACATCTTCATTCTTGCCGGTTGCACTGTTGACGCTTTTTGATCCTTCTGAGGCAGCCTCTTTGTGTTCGTCTTCTTTGTTCATATTTTTGAGGGCAGGTTCAAAAATATTTGATGGCACCTCCGATGAAGAGGCCTCCTTAAAATCTTCAGCAAGTTGCCATGGATTGTCTGGCGTGCCATCCCCTAAGAAGTCACACTTGGTCCTTGCAGGTGTTATGTAATCCTCTTCTTTATTGTCCTCTTTCGACACCTACGGAAAGGAAACATACAAGCACGTGACGCAGGTGAAAGCATGTTAATCTGCATTATTCACAATAGTGGAAGCATGTTAATCTGCATTATTTGTTGTGAAACTAACCTTGTCAACATCTTCTTTAGGTAATGACACACTCCGGGTGTCACTTTTTTTGTCGTAAACAAATTCTTTCCGTTCAGGTACTCCGTTGAGGTAAGATCCGCAGCCTTCGTCATAACAGTACTGATCTGAAAGTGTTTCCGCGAATGGCTTGTACCTAACACCTGATTTGTTTAATAATTTGACAACATCCTGCAACAAGGAAACAAATTTTAGGATGTCAATAATAATTAAATACATGGTGAACTTTGTTGTTCATAATTATTTCGGCCTAATCACCTTCACGCATCTCTCTGGTAGTTCTTCCATCATATCCCTCTTAAAATCCTGCATCATCCTCTTCATGGTGGTTTCCATCTTTATTTCCCACGACGGGCCGGGTTTTCTCGAGCTACTAGCCTTCCCAGTGCTCCTTCCATTGCCCTTTCCATTGCTCCTTCCAGTACCCGGTTTTTTAATTTCTGCACCCATGTTTTTGTTTCCATTGCTCCTTCCAGTACCCGGTTTTTTAATTTCTGCACCCATGTTTTTGTTTCCATGGTGGTTTGGTCATTTTTCATCAATTACCCCCTCTTTCTGTCCGAAAACCCCTCTCTCGACACATCTACACCATGGGGCCACCATGGTGCCAACTCCAAAATGGGAAAACACTTAGCAACCAAGGTTTCACATCACAAGGTTTACAAGTGTGCCAAATCTTTGCCCAATCCATGGTGGTTTGGTCATTTTTCATGAATTACCCCCTCTTTTCGTCCGAAAACCCCTCTGTCGACACATCTAGACCATGGGGCCACCATGGTGCCAACTCCATAATGGGAAAACACTGAGCAACCAAGGTTTCACATCACAAGGTTCACAAGTGTGCCAAATCTTTGCCCAATCCATGGTGGTTTGGTCATTTTTCATGAATTACCCCCTCTTTTCGTCCGAAAACCCCTCTCTCGACACATCTACACCAAGGGGCCACCATGGTGCCAACTCCAAAATGGGATAACACTGAGCAACCAAGGTTTCACATCACAAGGTTCACAAGTGTGCCAAATCTTGGCCCAATCCATGGTGGTTTGGTCATTTTTCATGAATTACCCCCTCTTTTCGTCCGAAAACCCCTCTCTCGACACATCTACACCAAGGGGCCACCATGGTGCCAACTCCAAAATGGGAAAACACTGAGCAACCAAGGTTTCACATCACAAGTTTCACAAGTGTGCCAAATCTTGGCCCAATCCATGGTGGTTTGGTCATTTTTCATCAATTACCCCCTCTTTTCGTCCGAAAACCCCTCTGTCGACACATCTACACCATGGGGCCACCATGGTGCCAACTCCAAAATGGGAAAACACTGAGCAACCAAGGATTCACATCACAAGGTTCACAAGTGTGCCAAATCTTGGCCCAATCCATGGTGGTTTGGTCATTTTTCATCAATTACCCCCTCTTTTCGTCCGAAACCCCTCTCTCGACACATCTAGACCATGGGGCCACCATGGTGCCAACTCCAAAATGGGAAAACACTGAGAAACCAAGGTTTCACATCACAAGGTTCACAAGTGTGCCAAATCTTTGCCCAATCCATGGTGGTTTGGTCATTTTTCATGAATTACCCCCTCTTTTCGTTCGAAAACCCCTCTCTCGACACATCTAGACCATGGGGCCACCATGGTGCCAACTCCAAAATGGGAAAACACTGAGCAACCAAGGTTTCACATCACAAGGTTCACAACTGTGCCAAATCTTTGCCCAATCCATGGTGGTTTGGTCATTTTTCATGAATTACCCCCTCTTTTCGTCCGAAAACCCCTCTCTCGACACATGTACACCATGGGGCCACCATGGTGCCAACTCCAAAATGGGAAAACACTGAGCAACCAAGGTTTCACATCACAAGGATCACAAGCGTGCCAAATCTTTGCCCAATCCATGGTGGTTTGGTCATTTTTCATCAATTACCCCCTCTTTCTGTCCGAAAACCCCTCTCGACACATCTATACCATGGGGCCACCATGGTGCCAACTCCAAAATGGAAAAACACTGAGCAACCAAGGATTCACATCACAAGGTTCACAAGTGTGCCAAATCTTGGCCCAATCCCATGCTGGTTTGGTCATTTTTTGGACATTCCACCTCTTCTCGTCCGAAAACCCCTCTGTCGAAACACTTCCCTTTGCTCTAGTATATTTACAGGCAAGGACTGTTGCTGATCTGCTCTAATATTTGGATGATTTGTTGCTGATGTGCTCTAATATTTCGATGTTTTGTTTTAATATTTAACTTGCTTTATATTTAAATTTGCATTAGTCCTAATGTGCTAGCATATAATTAAATTCATAGCCATGTTACCTAACCATCTATATGCAAATTTGTCACTACTATTACACTAGGATTCAGCAAACGCCCTCATCATGTTAATGAAAGACATGCATATTTTTGTTTGCAATGATGGATTACAATTTTTTTGTTTATGTTTCAAACTTCTGCTAAACTTGAGCTGTGCTTTCATTGACAAATTAATGAAACATGAAACCACCATCATTCCAAATGAAACACACAGCTAAGCATCATCAGCTACATAATAATTCAACACAGAACATAGATCCACACAGATTCAGTAATTAAGACCATCACTATAATAGATGGTCTGACTACTCAGTTCAAAAGCAAACCAAACATTGTTCAACACAACTCACACCAGTAGTTCCAACATCATAAACCAAAAGCAAATGTACAGATCAACCACCATCCACAGGAACTAGGCATCATGCATCCTCATTAGCAAGCACCATGAGAAGCCCTTGATGCTCTGCCCTTATCTGCTTGGAGGTGCCAGTATGGGCTAGCTCCTCGCAGTGCTGCCTGAGGCTATCAAGCATGCCATCCCTGGGCTTCACCTTGTGCCATGGACAGAAGTACCTCCCCCTCTTCTTGAAAGGGAGGTCCCCAGCATCCAGCTTCTTCAGCAGCTTGGTCCAGAAGGATGCAATGTTCCTGCTGTCCACGGACTCGCATGAATCCTGGGAGTCATACTGCACAACAACAAATTGTACAAGTTAAGATTACAGATACATAGCAAAACATACTGAAATACATGCAATGCTAAAGAACAAATTGTATAGCTCACCTCCAGGGAGCCATCTGAATCCTCCAACTGCTCATATGAAGCAGGGAAAGCTGGAGCAGACACTGGAGCAGGCACTGGAGCAGGAACTGGAGCAGGCACTGGAGCAGGCACTGGAGCAGGAACTGGAGCAGGCACTGGAGCAGGCACTGGAGCAGGCACTGCTGGAGCAGGCACTGCTGGAGCAGGCACAGGCTCATCCTCCTTGCGCTTCCGCTTCCTGGACCCTTCACCACCCTTCATACAAATAACATAAGTCCCCACATTAATCCACAATAGGAAAATGTCATCCAAATACTACGCATACCAAACAGATCATCTTAATTAGTCTTTAATTATATTTATATTTACATTATGGTAGCACCTTCTCTCATCATGATTTCATTCTACTATACATTACAAGATCCTTTCAATCATACCACACAGTAATCCCATGATAAAATCCTCACATTAATCTCAAAAGGTTAATATTCTCACATTATGCTAGGTCATCAAAATTATCTACATGCTTACATTTTAATTTTGCAATATAATCAGAACATACTATGCTCTAATGGGGATAATGCAGCTGCTCTGTTAATCAATGCATCACAACTGGAATAAGTAAACAAGCAAGTAACTATATCACCTGTAGTCATTATTTTCATGAGATTTATTGATACTTCATTATAATCTTACAGAATTACTGATAACTCTTTGGAGGCTTTCCAACTTAGCCATTAGGTGATGTGCAACATCATTGGCGCATCATGAGCTAAACAAAACAGCAAGCTATTAACTATGAAATGACAAGCAGCAGCAATGCAACCATTGCAACTAGCAGGTTATCTTCACAAGACTTGCATGACCTAAATGATGAATCAGAACAACAATGAAACATCCTCCTAAAATAACTTAAGGCAGCTACATACACATCATAACTAGGATCCTCTTGGCCACAACTCATGCCTTTAATTTTCATGCCCTACATTCTTACTATGATACATCCTCATCATCATCAATGGCACACTCTCTTTTGTTCTGTTCTCTGCACTAGCTAGACCACTCCAATACTATAGTATTATCAAATCAGTAAGGATTAACTAAAATATAATGTTTTATATCATTTAATTCCTGGTGTTTAATCATCATCAATGATTGAACCAACTAGATGCATGTGTGTGTATAAATACTAGTATTAAACCATTGTCTATATCATTCATGCACTTTCCATTATTAAATGCTGGTAGGTTACATATAATCCTAACAAAACTAGCTTCGGTTCATGCATGTCATTTCAATAGGATTGTATCAACGAATGCAAAGCCAAGATCAACATATTTCATTTTATCTTGCCTCCCAGACCAGACATTAACATATATTCGACCCACGGATGCAGTGCAAACCAAGATTCTACAAATTTCAGGAACCCTAAGCACACATGCAAATGAAATTAAAAGAGGATGAACATGCGCTTACCTCCGCCTCCCGCACAACCACCTCTTCCTTCCCCTTCCCAGCATCCGCCGGCCCACGGACGGCGACGCCTTCCTCAGCCTCCGCCTTCTGGTCCACAACATCCGCCAGCACCGGCGTCGCCGCTCCCGCCACTCCTTCCGCGACAACCGCCGCTTCTGCCTCGGACTTCGACAGATCTGCCGCCGCGACCAAACCCTGCGCGCCGCCCTCCTTCAGATCCTCCACCTCCGGCTCCTTCACCAGCAGCTCAGCCTCCGAGGCCGTCGCCGACGCCTCGGCTTCCGCCTTCTCCGCATGCAGCACCGCAAACGCGGCCGACGACGCCGACGCCGCCTTGCTACCCTCCTTCTCCATCGCCGCCTTGCTACCCTTCCTCTCCATCGCCGGCGATGGATGTGGTCGAATGGGGCTAGGGTTTTCTGTCTCTCTCCTCTCCTCTGCTCTTTGCCAAATTTGGGGGCGGTTGGGGGGAAATGGAAGGGGACGGAGAAGGCGATGCGGCGGGGGACCTTTCTATACTGGGAGGGGACACGGAAGGGACACGGAGGCTCACGGAACGGACACGCAAGATCACACGTCATCACCTCTACTTTGCCACGCCATCCCGTACAATGCGTATAATACAAAGTACAAACTTTATACAGGGACCACCGTATCCGAACCAAGCGGTATCGCGCAATCCGGACCGTCAATGTGTTTCACACCACCATTTCTCGAACGGGGGGGGACACCGGAGCACAGGCGGCTACATGGCACTTCATCTTCCAGTATAGAAAGCTTCAAATCGTGGGGCAAGACTCAAGAGCAGCGTGTTAGGCATATGTGCAGTCTTGGTAATTGGTAACTTTTTGATATTAATATATTCCCTTTATCAAAAAAAAAACTGATCGATCGCTAGACACTTGTATTTGTACAAGGGGATGGCGGCGAGGGAGGGACGGCGGCGGAAGGTGAGGGACGGCGGCGGCAGAAACCCTATGGACGGGGAGGAGATGAGTTTGAGACGCTGCACGAGAGGAGAAATCCATTCGGTCTTCGCTGCCTTTGAGCTTTGGCGAGCCCACGCACCGCTTGCCAGCTGCAGCTTACGCAGAAAGAGTGCACGGAGGGATAGAGCCATGAGAAGGCTTTGATCGCACCAGGAATACTTGTTGATGCATGCTAGCATGAGCTTCACCCAACGATACAAGAATCTTAAGGTTTTGCTCCCAAAAGAATATGTGGAATGTGGGTAACTGTGTCGATCACTGTTTCAGTGTCTACTTTAAGAGAAAGAACAGAGAGCAAAGAAGAGATGTGGAACATCTGCGAGAAGATATCCTTTCACTCGAGGTATGTATTTGCGTTGTAATATATTTAATCAAGGCATATCAAAATTTATATTTTTTTGAGGGTGAAACAGTGGGAAAAATCCCACAGCAATTTTTATTAGTAAAATCAGTACAAAAGGTTACAGAGAACTAAAAATCAAAACAAAATAAAAAAACCAAAACCCTTAAACAAAAAAAAAAAACTAAACTTGTGATTGTAGCCGCTCCTTGAAACTTTCTGCATGTTTTCATCATTTTATGAGCCACCATTCTTAGTTCTTCTGTGTATATTGCTTTCCAGCTTTGAAAAGTAGGCATCTGGTTCTTGAAAATTTTATTATTTCTCACTATCCATTTACTCTAGGCAGCTATAATTATAATTTCCATTGAGAATTTGAGGTTCAGTTTGTCTCTAATATCATGGAAAGATTCCAGAGCTCTAAAATAATATTTCAATGACTTGTTACTTTTTGGAAAAATGTCCATTTCCTTGTGTGATGTGGTTAAAGATGCACTTAGGATGTTTCTAAACACTAAATAGCATCTAGATACATCTAAATTTTAACAAACTTTAGACAAGTTTTATGAGACAGAGTGAGTATTTTACTTCATTACACATGCACTTATCAGAAACTATACTCATCAATTTTTCTTTCTTTCACGATGTTTACATTAAGTTTTCTTCTTGAAGTCAGGTACGTGGAGAAAACGACCTGAAAAAAAGTATATTTAGGATTACAAAAATTATTGATTAAATTTTTTGAGTGGAAAAAAGTATTTATTAAATAATTTGAAGAAAATAGATCACACCTTTTTTTTGCTGATCTAAGCCTACGTGGGCCATCTTGTTTAGTCGGCCCAGCCCAAGTATCACTCCCGGCAAAACCCTCTCGCACGCTCCAGTAAGTGCGGCCAGCCACACCCACACTCCCACACTCCCGACGGTTCACATGGAGGCGGCGGCGGCGGATCAGACCTAGGTTCACTCTCAGCCGCCGCCGCTCCTCCATCCCACCTCTTCACCCGCCGCCGCAACCCGTTCTCCTGCTCCCGTCCGTCGCCTTCCACTTGCGCCGCCACCATTTTCAGATAGAATCCGCCATGCTCTGGGAGGAGCTGCCGCCGGAGCTCATCTGCCACATCGGTGACAGCCTCGACCTCAAGGGCTACGCAAGCGCGCGGGGGGCCTGCACCGCGTGGCGACGCGCGCTCGCGCAGCCGTTCCCGCTGCTCCTCGTCGTCCCTGACCACGACCGGTGCCGCCCGTCCGCCGCGCGCCTCGGCCCCCCCCACGCGCCGCTCCTTCGAGCTCAAGCCCATCCCCTTCGGGTCACATTGCGTAGGCTCCAGCTACGGATGGCTCGCCCTCTCCTTCTGCATCAACGGTGGCCAGATCATGTTCAGCCTCTTCAACCCTCTCACCGCCACCGAGATCCTCCTGCCGCCACTGATATACAGCAGCAGGTGGGTACCAAAGTCCAAGATTGTCTTCGCGCGCAACCCCGCCAGCGACGACTTCACGGCCGTCGCCATCTGCGACCTCAACAGGCTCGCCTACGTCACCGCCGGGGCCAGGAGGTGGGCGATCCTCGATCCTATCCGCCTCTCCCACGGAGACCAGCTCGCTGACATCGTCTACCATGATGAAAAGAACAGAGTCTACTGCCTCACACACTACGGAGACGTCCACGTGTTGATCCTACCGGAGCGCCGCCGCAGGGAATCTATTATGGTCGACAACCCATCATCACTGCCAGCGATACCACCTTCACTCTCGGGTCCGGCAGATCATGCTCAACTTACTAGGTGGCGGATCCAACAACAGCATGATTTCATTCGTAGGAGATCTTTGGGTCCAGACCTGAATGCGGCGGCCAAAGTCACGGCCCTTCCGTTTGACCCTGCAACCAATTTCGCCCAGCCATACAACACAGTCTCTGTTTTCACTGGTGCCAAGAATCTGGTGTTCTGCAAGGGTAATCTGTACCAGATATGGAGGAACTCGAGCTGCACGGTTACTGTGCGGCTGCCAGGAGGCGGTCGTTATCGTGTAGCACAGAATGAAGTATTTGTTTTTAGGTGTTTTCCGCAGCGCCAACCATGCTGGGATGCTGTGACAGACTTGGGGGGCTACTCGGTGTTTCTCGGGAGGAACAATGCGGTGTCCATGTCCCCTGCTGAAGGTGTTCCGGGGTTCAAGGGTAACTGTGTCTACTGGATCGGCGGGAGGGGGAGGGATCAGGGCATGGTCTTTGACATGGCAACCGGGAAGTCTACACCTTGCCTTCCCGCGGCTGCTGCTGGGGTTGCTCCGCAAAGCACAGTTTGCTGGTACTTTCTCAACGACATGGTGAATAACTGCAACAATATTAATGGGGCAAATGAGTTTATCAGACCTGTGCGGGAAGTCCAGGCTGATCGAGAAAAACAAGACTGATGCATCACCAAACTGGTTCAGTGAGCTCCACAAGCCACGTCTGCAAGTTATGTGTATGGTGCCTGAGAAAGAACCTGATCTGAAGGTGCTGAAGATGTATGTCGCCAATAGTTATGCTAGATGTAGCCAATAGTTTGTTCTAAGCTATCTGTTCCCTAAGATAATTTGCGTCAGTCTTTTGTTGTTGGTTTGTAGTAGTCCATATCATCTGACTTTCTATGTTTATGTCATGCAATGGAAAAGTTGTCTATATTCATCACAGTATGATGGAATATACTGGCATATATTTCTGGTTTATCCTACCATCGTGAGGTCTTGGTCTCTGGGTCCAATGAGTTCATGTAGGTGCTCGCAGCCGGCGCTGACATGTCCATGATTGGGCAGTTTGGTGTCGGGCTCTGCTCTACCTACCTTGTGGTTGAGAGGGTTGTGGTGGCCACCAAGCACAACGGCGACAAGCAGTACATCTGGGAAAGTGGGACCCCAGGCTGGTGGCTCCTTCATCGTTCCTCGTGATATGTCTGGGTATTTGGATGGTCGACCAGGTATGAAGTCCAAGCGTTCTATATTGTGATTATCGTACCATCAATGCTTTGATGTGTGTTTGTGCTTAGCTTGGCTGCACTAAACAGCTCTAGATGTGCTTATGCTTGATCTAAAACTGTATGGTTTTGTGGCCAGTAGATCCTTCACTTTGGGACTTTAGGTAGATATTTGGTTTATTAGGTGTCTATTTTTACTTTCTAGATAGTGGAAAAACTCTGTTTATGTGTTATAAATCTCTGCAATATCGTAACTTGATACTGATAGACCTTCTCTAGCTCCCATCAAATGTTAGTTCATTGTATTGTCAGCTTGTAGTGCCTGCAATTGGATTCGTATCGTAGCAATACTTAACTAGCTTACTCTCCAGATGTGGGATAGTAGTTCCTTCAGATATGTCAATGCTGTCTGAGCTCCGAACAAATTGAGCAGTACACCGGCGCTCCAACACCTTCTTATGCTCTGACAAGTCCATCACAGCGCCATCATCAACTTCACCCCCCATATACCTCCTTCTGTCTCATGTTCTTCTCTAGCTACAGCTTCATATTATTTGATTTCCCTGTAACATCAGTCCATCCACCATGTTATTGGTTTTAGCAGTTCCTGAAATTTGAATCTAATAAATAGGGCAGTACGAATTTGGGATCACCTGCTTTATGTGTGTATTCTATATTTCTGTAGATCAATTGAAACTAGAAAACCTTTTCATTCAGGGGCTTGCTGACCACAAGGATACCCTTGGGGCTCCTCTCTGCCCTTGAGGTAAATCAATTGTCTCATCAGTTTCTTAAAAGATTTATCCTCTGTTTGGATGTAGTAGCAGTTGTTTACTTATGCCTGAATTTTGTGATTTGGATTTAAACTTAGGCGTGACAAAGCCGCCGGGGCAGCGCAAGGGTTCTGGAACTGCCTGTGCTTTCTCATGAGAGGTGAGGCTTGGTTTTACGGAAAAAAAATTGTTATCTTTTATGGCACTGTGTACAAAAAAAAGGCTGGGATGCTCTTTCAATACATTGTGGAAGTGTACAAGAGTGTCATGTTTCCCTATTACTTGCAATACCTGGTAGGGTTATTGCCATTCTCCAACATATGAATTTCTGTCGCGGTTCCATTCTGTATTTAGCTATGGAGTCATATGATTTGCTGGGGACCAAAAATTAGCCCGATGCATCTCATGTGATGATATGTTGATAAATACTTATGTATGGTTAGCAGCAATTTAACGTAGTTTCTGCTAGCTTTCCACACCGAAAGGGATATTAAAGTGAAAGCTCGGCTAAAACCATCTGTTGGGAACCCACTAATGTATGGTAAACAACCGTGGGATATAAGCAACGTGAAGTGAAAGATGCGTTTGAATCATCTGCATATCACCCACTGATGTATGCTAAATAACCGTGGAATGTATGTGATACCGTATTTTTATAAAGTAAAAGCTCGGTTTGAAATTCCAAAAGGGGGCTTCAAGTGGATTGTAAACTTCGTGTCTTTTTCTTCTGAACCTGAGGGCATGTTTGTTTGACCTGTCTGGCTGGCTATGCAGGGAAAGCCGTTGTGCAGGAAAAGCCGCTATGCAGGAAAAGCTGTTGTTCCGATTTTCACTCATTGGCAACTTAGCTGGCTATCTGGGTGTGAATAGATGAATTGTCCGAAATACCCTTCATGGCCATGAGAACATACAATTTTTCAAATTTATTTGTAATACTTCCTTCGACACAAAGGAATAATATGAATCACCAAACGGTTTTCTTTCGATTGATTTTGGAACATTTGTATTATATCTGTATGTGGCATCATGCTAAAATTTACTTATAAATTTCCGTGGCAGATTCTCGTGTCTCTCTCATGCACTGTGCGTTAATCAAGAGCTAGTAGCAGCTACATGCAGTGGGCCAGCGTAATAATTAGCTATAGTGATTATTTGTTTACTAATTGTTTGGGAGAAGCAACTCTGCAATGTCCTGTTGGCTGAGTGGCGCGCGTGTAGTTTCTGTTAGGAAGCTCAGTGGCATTTCTTTGTAAATACCATGGACAAAAGGATTAAAAGGATATACCGGTTCAGTCTTAAGAGAGGAAGCTGCGAGAAGCCGGGAAAAGCATCTCCCGAGGTGCTTTCTCTTCCTTGTGTATTTCGCTCCGTGGTTTTGGAAAAGCCTGCAGCCAAACTCCGTGGTTTTGGAAAAGCCTGCAGCCAAAGCACCTCGGTTCGTTTCATCTGCTTATTTTAGTGGAAAGCCAAAAAAAAAAATCCCAAACAAACAGGTCCTGAGACCAACCAACTTCATTTCTTTACCATAATCCTTTGAAAAAAGCGAGTGAATGGTGTCACAAAAAGAAAGTTTCCTATGTGATGTTTTTCCTCTACTCTTCGCATGAACCGGAGAGGCCTGAAACTTGGACCATGATATGGAATCTTCACTGCAGATGAATGAATGATCAGGTGCTTAGCATCCCCACGACCACGATGCAGGGGCAGGTAGATTTTGACCTGACCTGTGCTCTTTTACATGACACACTCTACCATGGTCATCTTATTTTCACATTTTCACTGACCTAGAGAAATCAGATGTCAACTGAAGAGAGAGAGAGAGAGAGCTCAAAAAATGGTTGACCTTAGCTCCACAAGGAGGAAGGAAGGTTGTTTATAGTCCAAGAAAGAAAACTAGCCATCTGGTGGAAATACTGAAAAGTTCGGCGGAGCTAAGCCACACACCGGACAATCCGATGCACAGACCAGCGAACCGGAATGGCCACAAGCACACAAGGCTGGCTGGGCAGACCTAGTTCGACAGGCCAGATTCCTAGCCAGTTTGATTCCTGCAAACCGGATCCATTTCACCGGCCGCTAGAATAGTGCTCCGTACAGCCTTTCTGCATATACCAAAAATCCTAGCAGCTGCCGATTGGTTCCACCGATGAGCCCAGCGACGCCAGTTTGCACGCAGGTTTGTAGAGCTCATTCAAAGTGTATTTTTCTCAAAAGAATTGAACTCTCACAATGTTCTTGAACTCCAACTAGGATGAAACCAAAAAATTTTTGGAAAGATAATGGAAAATAGATCCCAACAAAAAGGGGAATATTATAAACCAATAAAAGATATTTTACCATGAATTTAGAGGTGAAACCTCTCTACATGAAAAGACAGTAAAAACGTCCAAACTCGAAAACACAGTAGAAAATGCATATGTTTTCGATGAATTTGGGGTTGTTGAAAAGCTAGCAACAAGCTTAAGAACCTCACACGGAGAAACATCAAGGAGCAACAAGAATAAGGGGATGCAAAGTACGTATATGATTGAGCTTCCGAAGACGATGTGATAAAGTTAAGCAACCAAAAGCCCCTCTTTATACTGCATATATATAACCTATATTCCGGTGTCCCTACAACCACCGTACGGTCGGTTAAAGAGAGGTGTTTCTTTGGGATGTTAAGTTTTTTTTTACTTTGCCAGTTGGCACCAAACTTATCTTTGGATAGTGGAACCCGAGGCTCTTTTGAGTCTCGTATGGAAAAAAAGAAAAGACAGCATGAATATTGTTCAGGGACCCCAAGACACCGATGCCGCGAAAATCCATGTTTTGAGCGACAGTGACCATTTTTATTGCCTATAGCACACCGTTTTAAGGCCCTTGACAGGGATTTTAATCTCGCCAAAATTTTCGATATCTCCCTGGTAATCGTATTTTCTAGCACCCATTGGCATAAGAAAATACTAGCCAATGGTATAATTTGCTCGAATTTAAACAATCTTGATAAATTTGGGAGAAATAAAAAAAAACAAGTAATCTCGCACGGTATTTCGACTGGTATTTCCAATAACCGGTAATACCGGTGCCCACCGAAATATTTTGGAGAACGAGAAAAAAACATGCCCCTGATTGGCTTTTCGGACAAATAGTCGAGTTAACAAATCTGACAAGTGCTAAATATTACAGCCTCCAATCCTCAATATAAGACGTAATGGGAATTTAGATTGAACTCTTAAAACGTCTTCATATTCAGAAACGGTGGGGGTAGTTCATATAGTAGTGATTGTGGTGGAATTCAAATGACGCAGCAACCAGCAGCGGTGGCCTAGCTAGCTAGAAGGCTAGAACTGCGTGTAGGAGGTTCTTCTGTGTGGGCTGCCGTTGGTTTGCTGCTGCTGGACGAGTGCGGCCATCTCCGTTTTAAGCTGAATCAGCATCGAGGAGAGTTTGAGTTAATCAACCACAGAGAAGCAAGCAAGGCAAGGAACTGAAGAGAGGTATTAGTAGGACGTACGTACCTGTTTGAACTGTCTCTTGAGTCTGAGGTTGTCGTCGGCGAGCCGGCGGACCTCCTTCTCGAGCTCCTGCACGTAGGCCCTCTTCCTGGCCCTGGAGCGCAGCGCGGACTCCCTGTTCTTCATCATCCGGACACGGGCAGTGGTTCCCTGGCCGCTGCTGACGACCTGATCCTCCTCATGCTCCTCCCCGCCGGTGCCGATGCTGAGGGAGAGAGAGGGCGGTGGCAGGTCGTGGTGGTGGTGGTGGTGAGGATGCGGGGTGGTGGTGGAGATGGAGAAGAGGGAGCTGAACCCGCTCAGGCTCAGCTGGGCTTCGTCCTCAGACATGCTCTCTTGCTTGTCGATGTAATGCCTGGCGATGCCGATGCCTTCTTATGTGAGTGGATGAAGATCGACGACGTAGCAGCACGTTGGGCGATCCACCAATGGATCACAGCAACCACCTACCTACGTGAGTGGAATTCGATCGCTGCGAATGATCCGTACAGGAGATGAAGATTCGCGGTCCAGCTGATATCGCAAAATTGGCTGGCTACAACGACGTCAGAACTTGGATGATTGGTCCTGTGTGAGGCAATAACGCACGACACGCTCACAGAATTGGCTGGCTACAACGACGTCGTACGGCGATCGTCGCGTCTGTGCCACTCAACTGCTCGTGACTCACTAACCACTACAGTAGATAACACGTTTAAATGAGGGAGATGAATCCGCGCTCAGGCTAATTAAGCTGCGGAGACATGCTTGCTTGCTCTCCTTGGGGATGCCGAGATGCCTTCTTCTGTCACTGGATATAAAGACGATGTAGCTAGCTAGCATCAAGTTGCCAAGTTGGGCATCCACCGATGAATCGCGCGCACCACCCACGTGGTTGAATTCGCTAGCTCCGTACAAGAGTGGAGGACACGCGGTCCAGCTTGAAATGGGTCCGACAAGCACACTCTGCAGGTCCTGTGAAAACCAAGAATCGGGTTGTTGCACTTGCACTGCACGCGGCAGACATCGCGCGCGGCCGTGCCACTCAACTGCTCATGACTCGCTGTAGTGAGGTCCATCCATGCACACAACAGATCGAGTGCTACATGAGAGAGGCGATAATTATCAAAAAGAAAAATCGAGAGTCCTGTTCAAAAGTTTCAAGATAATATTAGTTTCTCTTTACAGATGCATAAACATGCATGATTGCTATGAAGGTGCACACTTTCGTTACAAAAACATGTTGTATTTTGGGTTTCACAAAAATCGCCAAAATATGTCTCTAAATAGGCATCGAAATATTCACATTTGTCATTTATTGTGTAAGTACGGAATGCATCATCAATGAAAGGGCCATTCGGTGAAAATCAAAAGTTTCAAGATAATATTAGTTTCCCTTCAATAAAATAAAAAATAAGTATAAATATCAGTATAAATCAATGGATTCCACTTAAACATGTATTGTTGTTGTGTTAAATTTCTAATCTTATACCCTTTTCATCAATGGACTCCTGACGTCTACGAAGGAGTGTGGTTCGTTCGACAAATCTCTACCTCTATATCTATCTTTGAGGTGTTTATGGGTTTAGCAAAACTCCATAGACATATAGAAGAGAAATGCTATCCTGACTCCAACCAATAGAGAACTTTAACCAAAAATGTATTGTGATATTTTTTTTCAAATAACAATTAAGGTGAAACATGGTCAGGACTCATGTCTTCTTTAAAACTCAAGACTCGTTTTAGGTTTCTAACCAAGCTCAAATTTCTCTATTACTCATTGATTACTCTTCCTCTTAATTAAACTACAGTATGACAAAGTTTTTAACTAGACCATAGATTTCCAACCAAGCTCAAATTTCTCTATTACTTATTGACTATGGTTCCACTTAATTAAACTGCACTAGGACAAGGTTTTCAACTAGACCATAGAGACAAACATGTATCACCTATTTATACTGATCTTTTTTACTTATTTTCTGATTTTATTTAATGGAAAATATTTGGCTTACCTTTTTATGTTAGCATTCACATAAAATATATCTAATATTCATTTGTTATATGTAGCACCATTAACAACATATATTTGAAAATAACATATGATTCTAACGTTTATCCTTACACGAGTCCCAACACGGAACAATGTTTGTCATAGAAATGTTGCGCGTATTTCAGTTTTGGTTTGCTATATGTATAAGACTCTTGTGCCAAATGAATTTCTTCTAGATCTAAGCAGAGCAAGAAAAGAAGCTGACAAAACCACATTTCTACGGGGATTAATTACTGTCACTCAAGTGTATCGTAGTATGTTTATATGCATATTTTTCCTATTTTACTATGTGTTGATATACTAGAGGATTCTACAACACATGAGACTAATAAATACTGCATATTCCCAAGGGAGGTTCGTACATTTTTACATGTGAGGATTTTCCATCACTTTATGTAGAGAAGATTACCTATACTAAATAGTTGATTGTAGTGCGAAGCATCTTCATGTTGATTTTGTCGTCATTACCTCTCTTCTTTGCTCTTTTTTGTTCAAATTAGTAAGACTCTTACTTTCTCGTAGGTTCAATAGCTGACGGTGACACATTTGGATATCTTTATATCATGGCATGTCTAGTGTCGATACAATGTTTTTATCTTATGGTTTGAATACTTATAAGTTTGTGTGGTCATGCTTTATGGAAAATAAACAAATACCTACGAGCAAGAGCACAGAATGACTCGATTAAAGAGTAGAGGATAGTGGAAACAAGATCATACATGACATCCATGTCAAAATAGATGAATATACTATTCAAATGGGACAAAAGTAAATGAAATAAAAAATGGTATTCTCCATTGTTGTGTTCTAATTTATGTAATGATACTAGAAAGAAGTATCTAAAATAGTAAAATAAAAGTTATCACCATTTAGTTGGTCTTTCCTATCTACAAGTATAAATTATTATATTTTCAGTTCATTAAGTAGTTAAGATATTGTTATTCCAACCAAACTATGTTCTTAATATTCAGCATGTATTATAAGAACCTGAACACTTATTATATGTTGTTTTTTATCATATTAAAAGCATAAGTGGTCATCGGAATGAACAATCGAGCTAAACAAATCACAAACTACAACTAATTAATGATGTTATTAGTTCTGCCTATTTTCATTAATTAAGAGAGAAGTTAAGATAGTTTACAACACATGGCCAAAAAGATGGCCCAAAAAGACAAAGAAATTACTCTCACAACATTATATCTCCCAAATGCTTTGCCCTTGGGGATCTCCACAGAGTTGATTTTCTTTTATGTTGGCGGAGATGGTCGCTAGCATGGGAAAATTCTTCTAAAGACCCACGTGTTCCTCGATCGCATGCTTAATTTTCCAACAAACAAGCACGAGTAGCGACCTAATCGAGCTCTTGTGGGTGCCTTCAATATTTGTGATGGGAACGAGTGGCAGAGCTCGTATAGAAGAGTTGGGTTCAACTGAACCCAACGAAACTTTTCCTCGTTGAATTAGTCTTTGAAGATTTCTTATTAGTGGTAGAATACATCACAAGTAACATAGCTAACCCTAATGAAATTCAGTACTTTTTTTTGAACAAGAAGAGGGGTCTAGAAGACCCCAGAGGAGCTCCATTCAATGAACATGTGGCAGATGCAACTTACATAGAGTCCCTTTAGAAGACTCGCCCTATAGAACCTAGTATTTGAAGATAAAACCTCAAAATATGCGAAAAAAACATAATGTCCAAAAGAGATAAAAAAATTACAATCAAGGACACATGTGTCTCTGCCACCAGTCGTCGACGATCTTCAGGTGTTGCCGCCGAAATCAAAGGGTTGGATGCTCGAAAACCCTCTCCCGACGACGAGATCCCGCCATCGGCCATTTCTAAGAATTCGGGGACGAACCACTTGGCTCTGATGACCCACAAGTATAGGGGATCGCAACAGTCTTCGAGGGAAGTAAAACCCAATTTATTGATTCGACACAAGGGGAGACAAAGAATACTTGTTATCACCAGATTTTGGCCAAATCAGGAGATCACTACAAGAAATGTGTTGACTTGTGACCTTTGCTCAGTGACCCCAGATAAAATCGTCATGATTCTATGACGATTTAGTACTGAATGGTCGTTAGCTGTTTTGAGGGAGCCAAAACCCTTGAAAATTAAGACGAGGTGAGTATAAAGGTCATTATTTCGTAGCTCGAAATCGTCATAACCCGATTCACACGGTCTACGGTGTAATTTCTAGACAATTGCGACGAATTAAGATCGTCGTAATCGTGTATAAGATTTTATTTTTTGATTAAAATGGTGACTAGACTAACACCTAAGCAATTCGCCCGCCTACATGAAATATCTATCAATATGGCCATTCAAATTTCCAATGGTGTCTATCGCCGCCCACGGTAAGGAAGAGAGAAAAATATAACTACCACAAAGTCATGGAACGCAAAATTTGATTCCCGCCGGCGGTCACATTTTCGGCCCGCTCCCGCCCACCCACTTTCCCCGCCTTTTTTCCTTTAATTCCCGCGCACACCGCACTCGCAAGCGATCTTTTTTTGGTTTTAAGTCAGGTCTAGCAACCCGCGGGCGCAAGAAACCCTAGCTCTTTCTCCCTGCGCTCATATGCCGCCGCCACCCCCGCAACGAGAGAACTTCGACAGCAGCCGTCCCCGTTAGATTCCCCTCGCGAGCCAGACCCCCTCCTCTCCCCCGGCTCCCTTTCGCCGCGCTCTCACCGGATCTGGTGGCAGAAGATGATTTCGCGCTTCCCCAAGCTTGGTCGGCCGTCCAACGGCCTCGAGCCTGTCTTCTCCCGACGACATCAGCCGAGTCCGTGCGGTTGATGATGGCATCCGCCACGGGTTTCCTCGTCGCCTCGACCACCGCGGGCTCCCGCATCCCCTCGCTCCCATCCGGCTTCCTACGCCGGGGGAGGCGCATCGATGCTCGGCGCCGTCGGATCTGGTTGAAGAAGACGACCCCCGGCTCCCGCAGGCTAGTCCGCTCGAATTGTTCTTCATTCGCTGCCCCGACGACGGTCTGCTCCACATCTGCCACCCGTCTATCCCTCTTCCCTCAGGCTCGGATGTTTCTTTCTTAATCTTCCTCTTATGCGCTGCTTGTGTGCAGGAACCTATGATGTTGATTTGCGGTGGGAACCCCAAGACAACAACCTCCTCGCTTTGCTGGGGCATGAACCAACGACCAGGGACCAGACCCAGACCTTGCCTTGCGCTTCAGGGGCCTCCTCGACCAGATCCCCTCCGGCTGGGTCTTCCTGACTTCCTCACCGATGCAGGCTTGAGGACTGGCCGAACTGCTACGCAGACAACCAGACCAGGTGATTTGCGGGACCTCTACTTCCTGTTTTAGATCGACCCAGTTTTTGACCCGTGTTGTATAGCTGAGGTTTCGGGATATCACTAGCTATGCCTATGAATATAAGATTTGTTCGTCTGTATAGCTGCAGCAGAAAGTTTGTTATTCTCTAGCTAGATGCATGTTGGTGTTTACATTCAACGAATGTAGTTGGCTAGGCTTGTGTGTGTGCAAATCATAAAACATTACATAGTTATTGCTCGATCTGGTAGGTTTTGTGATATATCTTGTGAGTTATATTGGACTGCACTTCACTGATACTTATTGCACAGTATTCTCACATGGAGTGTGTTAGAAGGGAGTCATAAGCAATTGTTGCATCTTTAGTTCCGTTCGTGCATGAACTGATAGTTATGCATGATCTGTTTTTGCCATTCCTATTACTAAGTCATCGGTTCACATGCGTCATTCATGGATTCACCATTATGTTAAGTTCACAAGAGTATATATGACACACAAAATTTGGAAAAAGTCCCCCTAGCTAGTTGATGATTCACATGACCAGTTAATGGTATCGAGCATTGACCAGACATCAAATTTCTCAAAATTATTCAAACTATGTTGTTCAGCTTCACACACATTCAGTATGAATGCCCTCCTCTCTTTAATTGTACAGCTTCATGAAGGTTGAACATGAATTTGGCTATCTCTGCGAGGCATAGATATTAGGTGCAGGGGAAATATTTGCAAACCAGGTTTTACCTTTTGCTACGGTCCTGTACACCCCTCCACCCCATCCCACCTATTTTGTTCATGTTCTCTTTTCACGTAAACTTGGTTGATTCATTTCTTGTTGAGTTCTGTACTGGCTGCTCTATTTTTCTGCTTCTAATTTGTGTGGCAGGTTGCAAAAGAAGGGGAACCAAAAGGAGAAAAAATGCGCTGATGTCGGGCCACACCACCTGCTGCCCAGTAAGGTGCCGAAGTACAAGCAGGCAATCCTCTGTCAGTATTCCAAGGTGAAGATGGGTAAGTTGCTGGAATTAGCGATGCCTGCTTAAACTGGCCTGCTTCTTGACCTCCTTCCACAAGGATAGAGCTAAGAAACTCCTATCCTCGATGAATTTAACGCAATGAAACATGAAGTCTTACTGTGCACATGAATGCATACCATTTTCCCCAATGCATTTGTTACTTCATTAGTAAAATAAATACATGCCATGCCTTCCGTGGATACTTTGCCATATAATTTGTAGTGTTTAATTCCTTTCCAGTAAATTGGCTCACCTTTTCTTCTCCCTGATGCCAAATTGTAATCAGTTAGTAGGTTGACTTCAGGACTAACAACTTTGACAGTAGAAACACAAGTTATTAAGATGGCTTGTACTTTTGATATGGTTTTCAATACAATATCTGCTATACATCTTACTGGTTTTTAAAATGACTTGTATGTTTTTGCTACTCGTTATTGGATTAATGCTGTTCTTTTCACCATAGCGGTAATCCTGTACTTCTAGTGAAGATTGTATTTTCCTAAAAAATATTTTACTTCGAACTCCGAACTCTGAACCTCATGTGGCTGTGTGTGCTTTGCAGGTCAGTGATTTCATTCACACAACAAACAACCTTGTACTCCTGGTGGCAGATTCTTGTCATGGAGAAGAGCATCCTGGACAAGATGTCATGGACCATCACTGTTCACACTTCATCATGGTGTGGTTCGCCAAGGCCAACGGTAGAAACATGGTTTAGGTCAGCTTTTTCTTCTCCCTTCTCTCCTTTGCCTATAGTGCGTTTACAAATTTGTGGTGAGTGATGGTCTAGTAACTAATTTCACATCTCACAAATACCCCATCTGTCACAGTAGCTCCAGTACTGATGATTGATGTGATATGTGTTTGAATAATGCTTGTTGTTGAGCTGCTTTAGGCATGTATTTATCTATTTCAGCTAGGTTTATATTTATTTGCTGTATTCTAGACATTCCTTCCATTCAAACTAAAACTGTGGATATTCTGCTTTTGACAGGAGCTCCAGGCCGAAGAAGTTTTAAGAATCCTGCAGTTGTGAAGCCCAACTAAGCAAACGCTAGCTACCTATTATGATAGTCAGCATATCTGGGTTATAATTATATACTGTAATGGTTGTAATGGAGTAAAGTTAGCAGATATTTAAAGATTTTCATGTGTTCTCTCTATCTGTTTGAAATATCATTATGTCTGATCGGATAATTTGCGAAATAGAAATCTCACTCCACGTATGTAAACGTTTTGCAATTTTGGACTCCTCAAGTGGTACTGGTCGAATGAGTTGACCATCTAAATAGTGGGCCCAGCTGACTGGTAGGACCAGATTCGAAATATAAGGCTGAAATCAAAAAAAATATTGGTTATAAAAGTTTAGGCCCAAAAAGGAGAAGGCCAAAAT
The DNA here is from genome assembly GCA_030979885.1 of Lolium multiflorum. Lineage (NCBI taxonomy): Eukaryota > Viridiplantae > Streptophyta > Magnoliopsida > Poales > Poaceae > Lolium > Lolium multiflorum. Next base: position 253,416,375 of record CM061752.1, on the reverse strand, counting down.
ATTGGCCTTGGCCCAATTGCCAAACGTAACTGATAAAAAAAGCGGAAACAGGCTTAGTTGTTGGGCTTGGCCCAGTTAGAGCACCAAAATGGACCGGGCTGATTTTGATTAACGATGATTTCATTTCGTCGCAATTTTGCCACGTCGGATTGACACGTCGGATCTGATGTGGCGTGGCCAAGTTAATAGTGACGATATTGGATCGTCATAGAGGTTACGACGATCCAATATCGTCATGGACGACTATGACGTTTTCAAACAAATCGTCGTTGTAGTTGATTCCTGACGCTCCGTTTTTGACGATGCATTTTTTGTCATAAAATCGTCATAGATGAAAAACCGTGACGATATATTGACGAAAATGGAGGGTCGTAGGTCAACAAATTTCTTGTAGTGGATGGGCCGTAAGTGAAGATGGGCTTTGAAGATTACACGTGGAGCGTCTTTGAAGCGGCCTTGCGCTAAGAGTTTGGGCTAGATTGCCCGTATATCTGTAAATATAGTAGATCGCATCGTGTTTAGAATTAACAGATAGAGTTTAGCCCGTGCACGGTTAGGTGCACGCCTCAATTAGAAAGTCCCTTGGACTATAAATATGTATCTAGGATTTATGGAATAAACAACAACCAACGTTCAACACAAACAAATCTCTACGCATCGCCAACTCCTTCGTCTCGAGGGTTTCTCCAGTAAGCATGTGCTGCCTAGATCGCATCTTGCGATCTAGGCAAGACAAGCCTACTTACGTTGTTCATGCGTTGCTCGTGCTGAAGCCTTTTTGATGGCGAGCAACGTAGTTATCTTAGATGTGTTAGGGTTAGCATTGTTCTTCGTATCATATGTCGTAGTGCAACCCTTATACATCTAGCCGCCCTTACACCTAGGTGTAGGCGGCACCCCGCTTGATCATAGTTTAGTAGATCCGATCCGTTACGGTTGCTCCTTGTTCTTCAAGGATTAGTTTAACATCCGCAATAGTTAGGCCTTACAAAGGGTTGGAGGATCCGGCGGTGTAGGGTGGAGTTTGCTAGCCCTAGACAGGATGTTCCGGGATCAACCTCGTGTTGGTTTTTAGGCCCTGCCTAGGATCGGCTTACGGTCACCGTACGCGAGCGCGAGCCCAATCGTGAGTAGGATGATCCGATTATGCGGTGAAAACCCTAAATCGTCGAGATCGCTTTTAACTTTATCTTGATCAAGCAGACCACCATATATTCGGACACCTTGTACGAATCATGGGTGGATCGGCTCCCGATTCACAGATAACCCGAGAGCCGATCGAGGCTCGTATTTAATGTTTACGTGTATGCCATGCGGGAAACTAAGCGAGGCATCATCCAACACCTTCCGACCAGTATAGGTCGTGGCACGCCCTTAACAGCATCGGACGTGTGACCGAAGGCTTTGCGCCGTCGCTCCGAGGGACCGCCAGCCCTAGTTGTTCCGGCCTACTTGTTGCTGGCCGCTGCCCGCGGTGGGTTTCGACCGCAACACATTCTCGCACGGTGGGACCATCTTCGACATCCACGCATCATCTACATCCGAGATGGCGAAAGCACTCCGGTCAAGTACGAGGATCGATCGACGAGCTCAAGAAGAAGCATGACGAGATCAAGGCAGTCCTCGAAGCCGAACTCATCGGCTCTTTCCACGAACCCGCTCCCATGGCATCGTGGAAGGGGTTCTCACCGGCGCTCGATGGAGTGGACCCGTCCTCCCCGTCGAAGAACGCAGGTCGCTGCGTCGGAGATCAACTACATGGTGGCTCATTCGCTGCACCGCCACTCGAGAGCCTGGTGAACACTTTGGAGCGTGTCGCTCTTCGCGTGATCCAGAAATCATGAGCCATCGCACTCTCCGACCGGCCCTGGGACTTACCAAGGAGAGATGCCACTCAGCCCGTCCACCGCTGCTCGCGTTGGCGCACGGTAGTGCCGAACTCATCGGCCTACGTCGTCTACAAGATTGGTGGTGACCCTAGTGACTACCAATCCTGCATGAGGCGCCCCAGGAGATCCCGCACGGATACACGTGCGCATACGTGCGATGCAGAATCGGGCACTCGAACCAGGCCGCAACAAAGGACTTCTGGAGCAACAGGAGGAACGTCGGGAGCAGATATTGAGAAGCACACGTGGTTAACCAAGTATGCCACTCCGACAAACCCCCAGAGCTCAGCTCCTGCAGTTGGCTCAGAGCTGGAAAAGCAAGCATGGCTGGCCAAGTATGCCACCCGGCGAATCTTCGGGTTCGACGCCTTCCCATCACCGCGGATCAAATTTGTACAACTGAAAGATCTTCGCATGATGCCGAAAAGGAGGACAATCGGCTATACCAAGCCGTACCCTAACGAGTACGAATTGATCCCGCTACCACCCAAATATCGGCTCCCCGATTTCACAAAGTTCACGGATCGGATGGTTCCAGCTCCATCGAGCATGTGAGCCGATATTTGGCACAATGGGCACGATCTCAGCATCGACGAGCCGTGTGAGGTTCTTCGCACGGTCCCTCACGGGATCGGCTTTGGTACACATCGCGCCACCGAACTCAATCCGGACTTGGAAGCGCTTGGAAGAGCAATTCCATGAGCAGTATCACTCGAGGCTTCCGAGGCTGGTATTGCCGATCTTGCACAAGTACGAGCGCGGGAAACAGTGTCGAGTACATCCAGCTCAGACCGTGAGGAACCGATGCTATTCGGTTCACGTAAGTGAAAAAGAAGCAGTCGAGTTGGCGGTGGTGGGTCTCTCATCATCGATCAAGGACGTGGCCTCCCAAGCGACTACCCTTCATTGGCGCACATGGTGCGGAGCTGTCAGATATGAACGGCGCCAGATGTTTACCAGACAAATTCAAGCGTGCGGTGGTTGTTGAGGCGAGGATGAAGGAGCTGCAGGAGATCGAGAGGTAGCAGTGGCTGAGTGGACTCGAGCAGCAGCCCCGTGTCCCGCAAATGGGTTAAGCCACAAGGCCCTCCAAAAGGGTTCGACTTCGACGTGACCAAAAGCATTTTCGATCTCTTACTCACGGAGAAGCATATAAAGGTACCCGAAGGCCACAAAATCCCTACGGTGCAAGAGCTGAACGGAAAGCCATACTACAAGTGGCATAACGTTCACCCACCCACACCGACTGCAGGGTGTGGCGTCAGCAGATCCAAATGGCGATAGAGAAAGGGCGATTAATTTTCAACCAGTACGCCATGAAGGTCGACACACACCCCTTCCCCGCCGTTAACATGGTGGAGTATTCTTGCCATGGAGGGTGCCAGCCAGATTTCTCGTGCAATATCAACATGATAGGACTTGTGCACCACTCTGGTAAGGACGAGATGAGGGCAGCTGCTCTCACAACAAAGACACAGGAAGCCGCTCCACGCGATCGGCTCCGCCACGACGGCAAGCGCTACGTCAGGAGGGAGAAGTGAAGAACATAAGATATCGCGACCTCTCTCCGATCACCTCCTCAACAAGTATGTGAGTCGGATGACCAACGCCGGCGATACAACGACGATGATGAAGAAGATCATCTGGCTAGGGACGACAGGAGACGTCGTCGGCATGATCACGACGAGGAGCGATACGAGCGCCACGCCGAGGAAAGGTCAAGGGAGCAAGACGACGAGGATAGGCACTGGGACTGCCCCTTCTTCAGACACTGCTGGGACTCGGGAATGAGCCGATTGCCTACAATCGGCAATCGCCAGAATGCAAAGAAGAAGAAGGATGCAGCCAACGTATCTGTGTTCAAACGTCTAGGGCCTCTCCCGCCTCAGAACAAGCATGCTGAGTCCGCTCGGGTGGAAGATCTCGAGGAACTAGAGTACGATGATGAAGAAGATACGTACCACCGGCCAAGGTGGTGCCCTGATGGACTCAGCCGTTCCCAAAAGCGAAGGGTTCAGCGACTACGTGGGTTGGAAGAAGCTGAAAGGTTATATCTGCACACGTTGAGGAAGGCACGGCCTGATCTGGCCGCCAAAATTCAGCGAACCCTAGACGAAGAAGGTCGGCCACAAAGAAAAGAGTGGCGCCCCAAGCAAAGGAAAGCCGATGATGAAACATCGGCTGGCACAAACATGGTGCTCATCCTCCCAACGGAGTTTAGTGCCCCAGGATTGGACGACTGCGAGCGCATCGACGTGACAAAGAATGGGGTTAGGTTGGTTTCATCCACCGGCCTGACCGTGTAGCAAAAACAGCGTCTATGGACGGACGTGGCGATGCCGATCCAGGAGATCGGCCCCAAGGATTTATGGAGGAATATTACAAAACCTCCATCGAACAAGCAACGTGGAGGCCGATTCCAGCAATCGGCCAAAATTATCCTCACGATACATTCTACCTGGGTTCAACATTCGATCCAACAGGGAATACCTGAAGAGCCGATACCATCAAATCCTTTGACAGAATCGGCTCGGGGGGCACATAGAAGGATAGAACACGAGGATACGGAGTTTGAAGCAAGTCAAGATGTATTCTCTGATAAAGTATGGGGGCCGATACATGAGCAAACCGGCCGTGAAAAATCCAAAATTTTTAAGCACAGCCGATGCGCAGACATCGGCTTAAGGATAAAAAGCCGATGCATGGCCATCGACTCAAGAAGCCCAATGGAGCAGTTATCGAGTTACATGGAGAAGCTCTACTGGAGGAACCCCCTCAATGGAATTGTTTGGTGACTCGAATCCTCTCTTCAAGGACCCCTAACTCCCATTGGCAAGTCTTCAAGTTCAGCGGTGCTAGCAGCATAAACATGACATCTTCTAGGACCAGGAGAACAGCCGATGACGAAGCAATCGGCTGTAACGTTTTTTGCCTGAGGCTTGACCAAGGTGGTGACTTGGTAGCTGTCACTTCCAGGGGTTGTTACGTCCAGAGTTTTGGAGGGCATCAGAAATTCAAGACATCCTCACCGGAAGTTGCATCAGCCTGCCAAAGATGATGAGCCGATCTGATCAGCAAGGCGCAAGATTTGAGCTGGAGAAGCTCGGGGGCAGCTCGCCCTGAAATTTCTTCACTTTGAAGAACCGATTTTGTTGGAATCGGCTGAGTCTGCACTACGAGTTGGAAACCGAGGATGGCCGACTTGGTCGGCTCACTGCTATTCTCGCCCGACTGAGGCTCGGGGGGCAGCTTGCCACGAAAGATCCTTTGCTATAAGGAGCCGATTTTGTGAAATCGGTTGGCTCTGCATCTCAATTTGATTTTGAGAGATGGTTGCTGTAAGAAAACAGAGCAGGATTATAAACATCACTGCAGACTATCACAAGGGAATTTGTGGACAAGTGATGCCTGTTCTGCAGAAGTGGCAGCTTCGACGTTTGAAGTTGATCCAACAACAGTCCTAGGGCTCTCCTGAAGGCAAAGAGGATCTGGAAGAGAAGGATGCGGCAGAAGAATGTCTGAAATTTAAAGTTAATGAGGAGACTGGACATTATTTCAGGGGTTTTGCCGCTAAGTTTAACATTCCATTCTGTTGGATCTGCATTTACAAGATCTAGGGTTTGCACGATTGTGGCTTGGCCCTGTTTGACCAGGAGTTTGGGGGTCCGGATGGATCTATCTCGAAATTTATCGTGAGAGACCGATGCGTTGCCATCGGCTCATTGAGCATTGACCGAATTGACAATCGGCAGAATCAGTATGAAGGACAATCGGCTAAATTATCATAAAGGAAATCGGCAAGATCAAATTGGGGAAATTCTTCATTGATAAACGAGATTTCTTACATAAAGAGCTGATTGCTCTCAAAAGGAAGTCCTAGGGGATACATTGCCCCGTCTACCACTACTCGCCCTAGGCTAAGATCCTATCTAGGGGCCGTCGCTGCCTCGTCGTCGTCGCGTCGTCGCCGTTGTCGGCGCTGCTCCCGACGCCTGTCCGCCGCCGTAGCGACCGCCGGCAGGACCCTCATTGTCCTCGTCCTCCTCATCAGCGTCGTCGTCGTCGCTGTCGAAGTCCCGGCGGGGGCGGGCGCTGGCCGGCGGCTCGTCTGAGGAGCTGTCCTCCTCCTCCTCCTCCTCCTCCTCCTTCGCCTCTCGGAGGTGACCCCGTCCCAGGGAAAGCGATCGTCGTCACTTTCCTCCTCCGATTCCCCATGGGCGAGGAAGCGGAGGTCGTCCCGTCGGTCGGGGACTTGTCGTCCTCGACCAGATGGAGAAGTTGTGGCTCGGCTCGTCCCCGGCCTCGATGGCGCGGCGGATGTTGGCCGCATGGGCCTCCTCCGGGTTCCACTCCGGCGTCGGCTCGTGGAAGGGGGAGGACTGGGCAGAAAGACCCGATGAAGAAGAAGAAGAGGAAGACATGGTGGCAGGAAAGGGCTTTTTGGAAGTGCTAATGCGAAGAGGATGAAGAGGAGAACTGTTCGATGCGGTTAAATAAAAGGAGATGGAGATTTAATTTTCGAGCAGTTTTCGAGGACATGGTGCCAAAACTGTCAAATCGTGCAGAGAAGTTGGGAAGGCAAGTCGTCATGATGAAACATACTGCGACGGTTCTGCTCCGCCACGACATGACCCTTCGAAGGAAAAAGAGTGGTTTTGAAATTATCATTACCAAAACCAGGGGGCATGTGTTATCACCAGATTTTGGCCAAATCAGGAGATGGGCCGTAAGTGAAGATGGGCTTTGAAGATTACACGTGGAGCGTCTTTGAAGCGGCCTTGCGCTAAGAGTTTGGGCTAGATTGCCCGTATATGTGTAAATATAGTAGATCGCATCGTGTTTAGAATTAACAGATAGAGTTTAGCCCGTGCACGGTTAGGTGCACGCCTCAATTAGAAAGTCCCTTGGACTATAAATATGTATCTAGGATTTATGGAATAAACAACAACCAACGTTCAACACAAACAAATCTCGGCGCATCGCCAACTCCTTCGTCTCGAGGGTTTCTCCGGTAAGCACCATGCTGCCTAGATCGCATCTTGCGATCTAGGCAGACAAGCCTACGTTGTTCATGCGTTGCTCGTACTGAAGCCTTTTTGATGGCGAGCAACGTAGTTATCTTAGATGTGTTAGGGTTAGCATTGTTCTTCGTATCATATGCTGTCGTAGTGCAACCCTTATACATCTAGCCGCCCTTACACCTATCTTAGGTGTAGGGGCGGCACCCGCTTGATCATAGTTTAGTAGATCCGATCCGTTATGGTTGCTCCTTGTTCTTCAAGGATTAGTTTAACATCCGCAATAGTTAGGCCTTACAAAGGGTTGGAGGATCCAGCGGCGTGTAGGGTGGAGTTTGCTAGCCCTAGACGGGATGTTCCGGGGATCAACCTCGTGTTGGTTTTTAGGCCCTGTCTAGGATCGGCTTACGGTCACCGTATGCGAGCGCGAGGCCCAATCGTGAGTAGGATGATCCGATTATGCGGTGAAACCCTAAATCGTCGTAGATCGCTTTAACTTTATCTTGATCAAGCGGGACCACCATATTCGGACACCTTGTACGAATCATGGGTGGATCGGCTCTTTGAGCCGATTCACAGGATAACCTGAGAGCCGATCGAGGCTCGTATTTAATGTTTACGTGTATGCCATGGAAACTAAGCGAGGCATCATCCAACACCTTCCTGACCAGGTATAGGTCAGGTGGCACGCCTTGCGACAGCATCGGACGTGTGACCGAAGGTTGCGGGCCGTCGCTCCGAGGACTGGGGCCGCCGCAGCCCTAGTTGTTCCCGGCTCTACGGTGTTGCCAGTCGCTGCCCGCCGGTGGGTTTCTGACCGCAACAATACTTGAAAGCCTTAACAGCGGAGTTGTCAATTCAGCTGCACCTGGAAACAGACTTGCTCGCAAGAGTTTATCAGTAGTAACAGTTTTATAGTAGAGTAATAAAATAACAGAGCGAGTAACAAAGACAGCAGTAGTGATTTTAGTAAAAGCAGGATTAAAATACTGTAGGCACGGGGACGGATGACGGGCGTTGCATGGATGAGAGAAACTCATGTAACAATCATAGCAGGGCATTTTGCAGATAATAATAAAACGGTATCCAAGTACTAAGCAATCAATAGGCATGTGTTCCAATTATAGTCGTACGTGCTCGCAATGAGAAACTTGCACAACATCTTTTGTCCTACCAGCCGGTGGCAGCCGGGCCTCAAGGGAAACTACAGGATATTAAGGTACTCCTTTTAATAGAGTACCGGAGCAAAGCATTAACACTCCGTGAACACATGTGATCCTCACGTCACTACCATCCCCTCCGGTTGTCCCAATTTGTCACTGGGCCATTGGTTCCGGACATCGACATGTGTATACAACTTGCGGGTAAGACCATAAACAATGAATATCATGATGAAATAATAACATGTTCAGATCTGAGATCATGGCACTCGGGCCCTAGTGACAAGCATTAAGCATAACAAGTTGCAACAATATCATCAAAGTACCAATTACGGACACTAGGCACTATGCCCTAACAATCTTATGCTATTACATGACCAATCTCATCCAATCCCTACCATCCCCTTCTACAGCGGGGGAATTACTCACACATGGATGGGGAAACATGGCTGGTCGATGAGAGGCGTTGGCGGTGATTATGGCGATGATCTCCTCCAATTCCCCGTCCCGGCGAGTGCCGAACGGAGACTTCCGGCTCCCGAGACGGAGTTTCGCGATGTGGCGGCGTTCTGGAGGGTTTCCGGCGACTGCGACTTCTCCCGTGCGTTTTTAGGTCGAGGCCAATAAGTAGTCCGAAGGAGAGCGTCGGAGGCCGGCCGAGGGGGCCACACCATAGGGCCGCGCGGCCCCCCTAGGCGCGCCGCCTTATGGTGTGGGGCCCGGGCCTCCACTTTATTTGTCCTTTCGGCCGCATGCAGGAAAATAGGGCCTTCGTCAAAATCCCGAGTTTTTCCGAAAGTTGGATTTCTGCACAAAAACGAGACACCAGTTCTGCTGAAAACAGCGTTAGTCCGTGTTAGTTGCATCCAAAATACACAAATTAGAGGCAAAACAATAGCAAAATTGTTCGGGAAAGTAGATACGTTTGGACGTATCAACTCCCCCAAGCTTAGCTTATTGCTTGTCCTCAAGCAATTCGGTTAACAACTGAGCGATAAAAGAACTTTCACGAACACATTTGCTCATATGATGTATATATTCTCATGATATGGCTAATACTTAAGCAGTTCATAATAAGATACATGCAAATAAGATCATCTAACAGCTATGTCAATCATGAAGAGGTACCAACAATTAATAATAAGCATCATGAGTCATGTATATAAGCAGGATTGCAATGTTCATAAAAGAGTATGATAGAGTGGTATCTCGCTTGCCTGTATTTGATCGGCAAAACATAAATGCCCGGGCACCTCTGGAGTTCATACAAAGACTAGAAGTAGTGATTGTCAAAGACGAAAGCATCAAAGTTATACCACAATCAATCATATTTTGAGACAAGCATATTATACTAAGAATGACAATTGTGCTCTCAAGAAAGTGCTCAAAGAAAGGATGGAGACACAACATAAAAGTAAAAGATTGACCCTTCGCAGAGGGAAGGGGATTAACATGCGCTAGAGCTTTTCATTTGTAAAGTAGGAGTAAAATTATTTTGAGAGGTGTTTGTTGTTGTCAACGAATGGTAATGGGTACACCAACTACCTCGCCAACCGGACTTCCAAGAGCGGCTCCCATGAATTATTTGCATTTTTATGTGGCACTCCTTCCAACCTTTCTTACACAAACCATGGCTAACCGAATCGGGTGCCTGCCAACAATCACATACCATGAAGGAGTGCCTCTTTAGTTTAGTTTTATTATGATGATGACACTCCTAACCTTTGCTTACACAAGCCATGGCTAACCGAATTCGGGTGCCGTCCAACAATCACAAACCATGGAGGAGTGTTTATTTAAGTTAATTAATTGGGAATCCCATTGCCAGCTCTTTTGCAAAATTATTGGATAAGCGGATGTGCCACTAGTCCATATGAGAGTCCGTCAAAAGTAAATGACAAGGTTGAAAGCTAAACACCACATACTTCCTCATGAGCTATGAAACATAAACACAAATTAAGAAGCATTTTGAAGGTTTTAAAGGTAGCGCATGAGAATTTACTTGGAATGGTTTGAAATGCCATGCATAGGTATTTATGGTGGACACTGGAATAACTTGGTTTTCATGTGTTTGGAGGCACGAGCAGCGTTCCCGCTCGGACAAGTGAAGGCTAGCAAAAGACTAGGGAGCGACAAATCAAGAGAGCAATAACTGTCATAATCATGCTTGCGGCAAAATAAATTAACTGAGGCATAAAAGTGATACAAGAACTCTGAAGCAATGTAAATCATTGAGGCTTAATTGACTTTTGTTCAGTCATATGTGCGTGAGCATGTGCCAAGTCGATATAAATGAATTATTCAGAGGAGGATACCACAATATCATACCTATCTATGAATAAAACAATGCAAGCAAACATCCATGACATGCTACTCATATTAATAAATTGGAGCTAAACATGAGAGATCATGAACTACTAGACTTTCTTAAATGACATATACCTCACATGAACCAACTAAGCATGCTCACATGGATGAGTATATGTACAAAAATGAAAACAAATAGAGTTCATACCAGCCTCTCACCACAATCAGATTGTCGTAGAACGTCATTATTGCCTTTTCACTTGTGTAGCTTGGATAATATGAAATGAAAACCACGCTCCAGCCACCGAAGACCATTGAACTCATAATGAACTTTACAAACCAAAGAAGAACAGCAAATATTTTTGGTGTTTTCGAATTTGAGAACAAGAACAAAAGGAAACAAGCAAACAAAGCAAAATCTTTTTGGGTTTTCTTATAGCAAACTAGCAATAGCAAATAAAGCGAAACAAATGCAAGAAACCAAGATAAACAAATGGTGAAGAGAAACAACAGAAACATTTTTGGTCTTTTTGTGCTTTAGAAAAGAAACAAAGTGAAAGCAAGAAATAGCAAACTAAAAGAAACACATAAAGGCGAGATGGCAGAAATCTGCCAAAACCTGACAGCAGTACAGAAATCGATTTTTACAAAAATCTTACGTTGCTCAGCTCGAAAAGTGTTCAACTAATAAAAGTTAGATAACAACCTGGGGAACCTTCACAAAAATTGGCAGCTCAAAATAACGCTCTGGCTGTGTGCACGAATTTTTCTAGTAACAGTCCAGAATCTGTTTTCAGGCAGCACTTCCCCAAATATCATCTCCCTCTCATTAGAAAACCACTCAAAGAGACTAAACAAGTATGTGCAAGTATCCAGCAACCATAATATGCAAAGAATGAGTGATGCCGGTATACCTCCCCAAGCTTAGGCTTTTGGCTTAAGTGGAGTTCAATCCCATCGAGGCCATGAGGTAGTATCCCCGTAGTACGACGAAGATGGATCATATTCCGGGTATGTGCTAGAAGAAGCACCCGGACACGTGACGGTGTGGTCGTAGGAGGGCTCGGCGTCCTCGGAGTCATGCTGCTGGTGGAAATCTTGTATCTTCATATGTTCATCCACCTCCTCCTTAGTGCGCGACCATGGTTCCCTGTCAATACTGAACAAACCCGGCTGAGGAAGAGGGATTTCCTTCTCATCCCCGTCAGCAAACAACATTCTATAGACCATGTTATCTATAGTGGAATAAGTGGTAACAAAATGATGGCTTTTCATAGCAGTGATATCAAGCCTCCTAGGGGTTAATGGCACATCAATAGGAAGCTCTAAATATGCTAAAACGCGCGAAGCAATAATTCCTCCAAATATAGGCCCCTTGTTAGACAAGCGGCGAGCAATAAGAGAACCAAGATGATAAGATGTCCGTCCAGTAAGTGCAATATTCAAGAAGGCAAGATGGTAACTAGAAATATTGCTAGTGTTCTCCCTACCAAGTATGCTAGTAGCAATGTAATATGCAAAATATTTAATGGCGGGGAGTTGAATGTTCCTTATCTTGCCCGCTGAATGGTGCGACAGTCATCATTGGTGATCCCTCGATAGAGCTCCAACAAGTCTCGGGGGTTGTCATCAATCCTCCTTGCTGTACCTACAGGGCAATATCCAATGCACGACAAAATTCTTCCAATTCCGTAGTAACAGGATTACCATAGATCTTGAATGCAACCGTCGGACTATATTGCGAGTTTTGGAACTTGAAGCTCTCGACGAAAATTTTGGTGAGCATGTAGTATTGCTCCCTTTCATCTCCAACGTAAGTGGCTAAACCCGCCCTGTTGACAAGGGTGAAGAAATCATCCAATATCCCTGCATTTGTCAGAAAATCATAACATGGGAAGGATGAAGCATTAGGAGCCCCATTGTCCTCTTGCGAAGCTAGGCGCGATGATGTCCTCATTGTACGACCGCCTAATTTGGGTGGCGGTCCTAGAAGGCCTCCCGGTGCTGGTTGTTCCTTTCTTGAACAATTCTCCAAATTTGAACTTCTTCATCTCTTTTCTGAAATTTTCAATAAACAATATAAAACTTGATTTGGTGACATATAATTGAGGGAAACTACCATAGGAACTTGCTAGAGTACTAATCATGCATCAAAACTAGTTTCTACCACTTAGAACAAGCATGCAAGCTCACTAAACATGTTACCTACATCAGCAAAATATTCAAGATATACTCAACCAAACAAAATTCTACTTGGAGGGTTGGAGGAGTCACATACCGGAGAGCAAATGTGCCAAATTTCAGACAGAAATCTGGGCTGAGCAAAGAGATCGAAAAAATCCTGAGCTCTTGAGCAAAAACGCGAGTGAGAGAAAGTTGGTTCGAGTTTTTCGAGAGAGAAGATGCTGGGAGAAAGAGATGAAGTAGTGGGGCAAGGAGGGCCCACACCACAGGGTGGCGCGCCCCTTGCTGCCGCGCCGGCTGTGGTGTGGCACCTGTGGTGCCCCACAGGTCATCCTCTCCCAGTGCCTCGTCGAAAAATAGGACCAACGGTGTAATTTTCGCGAATTTTAGAAAACTTTGAAAAATGCACATTTCTGGGTATTAAGTTTATTATTACTGGCCAGGAAAATTTTTGAAATCTCTAAATGACTAAGGAACTTTGCAAAATAAAAATGCTACAGCAACTAGAGCAAGTGGAGGAAGAAAGAGATGTTGTTTACCTCCTCTATGCATATAAAAAGTATTTGTTAACAAGGTTGATCAAGTCTTGCCACCAAAAAAAATTTACATAGCATATGAAGATATAAACCTCAAATCAATCATGTTACCTTGAATTGTATTGATATGGACCCAATCATAAGAGTTTGATATTCTTCTTTAGGCTCATATATAGGACAATCGATAGTTCCAACCTTGATAGTTCTCACATTAGAAATTGTATTAACTCCGCACGCTTTTTCAATCCTCTTGGGGAAATAGACGGTGTGCTCCTTATCATCAACATTGAAAGTAACCTTTCCTTTATTGCAATCAATAACAGCCCCCGGTGTTAAGAAAAGGTCTCCCAAGAATAATAGACATATTATCATTCTTGCATTTCCAACACAACAAAATCAGTTAATATCAAGCAATTATTAGTAACTTGAACAGGAACATCCTCACATATACCAACAGGAATAGCAGTAGATTTATCAGCCATTTGTAAAGATATATCAGTAGGTATCAACTTATCTAAGTAAAGTCTCTTATAAAGAGAAAAAGGCATAACACTAACACCGGCTCCCAAGTCACATAGAGCAGTTTTAACATAATTATTCTTAATAGAACAAGGAATAGTAGGTATACCTGGGTCGCCCAACTTCTTTGGAACCTTGCCATTGAAAGAGTAATTAGCAAGCATAGTGGAAATTTCCTCATTGGGGATTTTCCTTTTGTTAGTAACAATATCTTTCATATACTTTGAATAAGGAGGCAATTTAATAGCATCAGTCAAAGGAATTTGCAAGAATAAAGGTTTCATCCAATCACAAAATTTATTATAGTGTTCTTCTTCCTTTGATTTTAGTTTCTTAGCAGGAAAAGGCATTTGCTTTTGCACCCAAGGTTCTCTTTCATTACCATGTTTCTCAGCAATAAAATCTTCTTTAGTATACTTTTTATTTTTAGCATGCTTTTCAGGTTCTTCTTCAACCTCTTCTTTATCGGGAGTATCATTCTTATCATTATCTTTATCATGTTCATTACCACTTTCGGTTTAGCATCAAATAGAAATACTATTAGGATCATTAACAGGTTCAGAGGATTCTACAACATTTTTATGTTTCTTCTTCTTTTTCTTAGAAGGAGATCTAGGTTCAATGCGTTGAGAATCTTGTTCAATTCTTTTGGGATGTCCTTCAGGATATAGAGGATCCTGAGTAGAAACACCACCTCTGGTTGTTACTTCATAAGCATGTTTTTCTTTAGCATTATTTCCCAACAAGTCATTTTGCACTTTAGTGAGTTGATCAATTTGAGTTTGAACCATATGAAAATGTTTAACAAGCATCTTAACATCATTGGAGGTTCTCTCCACAATATCATGCAATTCACTAATAGCTCGAGAATTTTCCATTAAATGATTCTCTACTCTCATATTAAAATTTTTTGCTTAACAATATAATTATCAAACTCGTCTAAGCATTGTGCAGGAGGTTTTGAATACGGAATATCTTCTCTAGTAAAGCGTTGAAGGGAGTTTACCTCAATCATGGATGAAGGGGGAATTATCTCACATATATCTTCTATCGGAGGTAGATTCTTCACATCTTCGATTTAATACCTTTCTCCTTGAGAGACTTCTTAGCTTCCCTCATATCTTCATCATTCAATTTAATTAAACCCCTCTTCTTCAATATTGGCGTTGGAGTTGGTTCAGGAGTAGTCCAATCATCATATTCCGGCCTATTTTAGCCAATAATTCTTCAGTCCGGAGTTCTTTCCTGAAAACACAACCAGCACAACTATCCAGGTATGCCCTAGACTCAATGGTTAATCCACTATAAAATATATCAAGTAAATCATGCTTTCCAAATCATGGTCAGGCAGAGCTCTAATAAGAGAACAAAATCTCGCCCAAGCCTCAGGCAATTTCTCTCCATCTTCCTGATCAAAATTATAAATTCTCTGCAAAGCAATATGTTGAGCACTAGCAGGAAAGTATTTCCGGAAGAAAACATTAAGAAATTATTTTGGACTTTTAATAGATTTAGGTGGCAAATTATTATACCAAGTTTTAGCGTCATTCTTTAATGAGAATGGAAAAATTTTAGCAACAAAATAAGTACGCATCTTAACATCATCAGAAAACAAGCTACTCGAGTAGATAACTCAGTCATGTGTTCAACAGCACTTTCTTTTTCAGTACCACAAAAGGGTGTTTTCTCAATAATAGCTATATGAGATAGATCAAGAGAAAAATCATAATCTTTATCCTTAATGTTTATAGGAGATGTGGCAAATTTAGGATCAGGAGACAGTTTATATCTAACAGCATGTTCTGCAAGCAACTTTTTAATTTTTCTTGCATCAGTAGTAGCATTGCATTTTTCAATAAAATCATCATCAAGTTCCGCATAATCTTCATCAAGATCATCACAAGAGTATTCAAGTTCAGGTGAATTAACAGGTGTAGTAACATCAGGAGTTTCAGTATTTTCAATTTGTCTAGACCTAGCAATTGTAGCATCTAGAAAAGATCCCAATGAACCACTATCATCAAGCACAGCAGAAATATTATCAATATTAAGAGAATTTTCAGATTCAGCAGAAGTACCAGCATGTGAAGCATGTGTCGGTGAAACAAGTTTATCAATCACAGATGGTGAATCAAGAGCAGCAGAGGTACTCAGAGTTGTACCTTTTCTTGTAGTGGATGGTAATATGGCGACCTTAGTATCGCGAGGTTTACCCATGATGGAGAATTTGCATGAACAATATCAATCCAAGTGAACTTCCAAATAAAGCTATGCTCCCCGGCAACGGCGCCAGAAAATAGTCTTGATGACCCACAAGTATAGGGGATCGCAGTCTTCGAGGAAGTAAAACCCAATTTATTGATTCGACACAAGGGGAGACAAAGAATACTTGAAAGCCTTAACAGCGGAGTTGTTAATTCAGCTGCACTGGAAAGACTTGCTCGCAAGAGTTTATCGTAGTCAGTTTTATAGCAAAAGTAATAAAATAACAAGAGTAACAAAGACAGCAGTAGTGATTTTAGTAAACAGCAGGATTAAAATATTGTAGGCACGGGACGGATGACGGGCGTTGCATGGATGAGAGAAACTCATGTAACAATCATAGCAGGGCATTTGCAGATAATAATAAAACGGTATCCAAGTACTAAGCAATCAATAGGCATGTGTTCCAATTATAGTCGTACGTGCTCGCAATGAGAAACTTGCACAACATCTTTTGTCCTACCAGCCGGTGGCAGCCGGGCCTCAAGGGAAACTACTAGATATTAAGGTACTCCTTTTAATAGAGTACCGGAGCAAAGCATTAACACTCCGTGAACACATGTGATCCTCACGTCACTACCATCCCCTCCGGTTGTCCCAATTTTGTCACTTCGGGGCCATTGGTTCCGGACAGCGACATGTGTATACAACTTGCAGGTAAGACCATAAACAATGAATATCATGATGAAATAATAACATGTTCAGATCTGAGATCATGGCACTCGGCCCTAGTGACAAGCATTAAGCATAACAAGTTGCAACAATATCATCAAAGTACCAATTACGGACACTAGGCACTATGCCCTAACAATCTTATGCTATTACATGACCAATCTCATCCAATCCCTACCATCCCCTTCGGCCTACAGGGGAATTACTCACACATGGATGGGGAAACATGGCTGGTCGATGGAGAGGCGTTGGCGGTGATGATGGCGATGATCTCCTCCAATTCCCCGTCCGGCGGAGTGCCGGAACGGAGACTCGCTCCCGAGACGGAGTTTCGCGATGTGGCGGCGTTCTGGAGGGTTTCGCGACTGCGACTTCTCCCCGTGCGTTTTTAGGTCGAGGCCAATAAGTAGTCCGAAGGAGAGCGTCGGAGGCGGCCGAGGGGGCCACACCATAGGCCGCGCGGGCCCCCTAGGCCGCGCCGCCTTATGGTGTGGGGCCCTCGGGCCTCCACTTTATTTGTCCTTCGCTCCGTCAATATTCTGGGAAAATAGGGCCTTCACAAAATCCCGAGGTTTTCCGAAAGTTGGATTTCTGCACAAAAACGAGACACGATTCTGCAAACAGCGTTAGTCCGTGTTAGTTGCATCCAAAATACACAAATTAGAGGCAAAACAATAGCAAAAGTGTTCGGGAAAGTAGATACGTTTTGGACGTATCAGCTTCCTAGAGGCACCGAGCTCCGGTGAGGATCGAAGAAACAACCAACATAGTGGAGGTTGTAGAAGGGCCGCCATGTCGGGGGAAGATCACGGCAGCAGCGTCGGCCACCATGTGTTCCGATCGCGAACAGCTCCCGCGCCACCTAGATCTTGCACCAACAGTTGCTCCCTTCATCTTCCTTCCGTCACCATGCTAGCCAAGAAGAAGAGGAGCAACTCCACTAGATCGAAGCTGACCAGCAGCACCAACGACGGGCTCATTTAGAGGGTAGACCGCGAGGTCTCCGCCGCCTATCTTTGGCTCCAACCTCTGGAGCACCATAAGCAGGAAGACCACCACTGTCAGCCGTCATGAACCTCCCAAGAGGTCCGGTGACCTAATCCCCATTGGCATAATGCCATACTCCACAGAGGGAACAACACCTGAACCTAAACTATTGCTACTATGAACAAGGAGGAGCATGCCTCCTCCCCCGCCTCTCTCCGACCGGCGAGGCCACCGGAGACAAGAGGGGGAGGAGCTGGGGAGTGGTGGTGGACTCTCAACGGATAGGGGGGAGAGAAAGAGAGGAGAGAAATGGGAGCCCCCTTGAAAGCATAACCCACCAATCTTTGACGTTGAGGATGGAGATCCAGAGGTTGACGACCCATCGCTGAGCTATGTCCCAAATGCGAATGGAGTATCGGCAGCCAAAAATAAAATGAACATCGATCTCTTTCTTTCGATTGCAAAACTGACAAAGACCACAATTTTCAATCTGACAAAGACCACAATTTGGCCAACGCTTATGACGTTACGACAGTGGTTGAGATCCCGTTTTGCAAAATCAACCAAGTGAAGAAGTTACACTTTGGTGTGGCTCAGTTGTCCCACACGATCGGCCTCATCGATGTTGTTGGCACACCCTTGAATGATGCATAACAGGCCGATGAGCCAAATAGTGTCGGAGGTCGAGTGGTTTTAAATAATGGGGCCAGGGATGCATCAAGGAGTTGGATATCTTGGAGCAACATCCAAAGTGAGACAAATTTCTTTAGTTGCACGTTTAAACATCATGCGGTGTCAATTTTACTCACCTACTCGCTACCCAAAAGAGATAGAAGGGGCAATATCATTCCGCTTTAATACCATTTAACCAAGGCTTCTGCCAAAATTTTGCAATGCTCCCATCTTCCGTATTTATGGTCGTGAGGTTGTAAAAAAAGGTCTATGTCAACCTCGTCGCAAGGAGTTCCAGTACCAACCATGCATGCGTCAGGGTGGCTCATTCAAGCCAGTGCCATCTTAGACGAAGAGCACGTGTAAACTTTGGAAGATCCAACACACCAAGACCACCAAAAAATTTGGCGTACAAACGCTTGAGGGGTTGTCTACTGTGGTTACAAAGCCTCGTTGGTAAAACTATAACTGTTGTGACAAACAAAACAAAGTACTGGAAATATACTTCAGCGAAAATCCAAGACAGATCCAACAAAATGGTACATCCTTTTATTGTCTATCCAGCAAGAACGCTGAAACAAATAATATACGTTCACGGACAAGAGTAGCCTATTGCGAATTATACAACTACATCCAAGCTTGTAATATCATGTGGGTTTTGTATCCGACACAACGGGTGGTTGTGGCACAGCCAGCATTCTCATATCAAAATACATTTCAGTAGATACATTATCCAACATGGATAGAAAGAAGAAAGAATAGTGATGAAAATTATACCCCCCAAACAAAAGAAATCGTACATATGGAAAACCCAGGTGACCAAAATACAAATGCCTGCTAAACTGTTTCCTCAAACCATCGCTGTGTAATCCAGCATGTAATCTCACCTGTACCCACCATACGGCTGCTGCCCGCCATATCCAGCACCCATCTGATTGTAGCCAGCGCCAGGCATTCCACCAGGAGCCATTCCCATGGGAGGCCGCATCCCCATCCCCTGGTTCATGCCCATGTTCATCCCCATGGGTTGTTGGTTCATCCCCATCCCCATTCCCATTTGTTGTTGGTTCATCCCCATCGGTTGTTGGTTCATCCCCATCGGATGCTGGTTCATCCCCATCCCCATTCCCATGGGCTGTTGTTGGTTCATACCCATCCCCATCTGTGGGTTCATTCCCATTCCCATCCCCATCGGTCGGTTCATTCCCATTCCACCACCATAACCAGCACCAGCACCAACACCCCTGCCGGCACCCATTGGGTTGGAAGGAGGTGCCGCAGCACTTGCACCAGCCCGACCTATGCCAGAGCCAGAGCCCATGGCTTTGCCCATGGTGATCGTAGATACTACAGGTGCTTGAGAGATTTTCTTTTCAAACCTTTTGTCCTTCCGATTCATTGAATCAAAGTCCACTCCAATATCTGCATGTGGATTGGTTTTTGCTGTAACAAAAAAAATACAATCAAATCAGATCACCACAAAAGATGTAGAATATGGGCATTGCAGAAAAAAGAGGCCAGGATGCAGAGACAGGCCACTTACATCCAGAAATGTTGAAATCGACAAGACCCCGAGTCAATGTATCAGACCAAACTGTAGATTTAGGCTCGAATTTCTTCACTGGCTCAGTCTGCCTAACTTGCATGGCTGAAATGATTGTTTCTGGCGGAGCTGATGAACTTGACTGCAACGGAATGTTGCCACCAGAAGGCATCGAATTTGGGGCAATAAAAGGCTGAGATGCCACTCGAGAAATTGATGTTGGCTGTGGCGCTGCTGCAGTTGGTGGGAGGAAGCTCTGCTGAGGCGGATATTGATTCACCGAAGATGGAAGATGAGAAGGCTGCTGAGGCATATAGGATTGTGCTCCATTCTGTGAAGCTGCAAGATGAGAAGGCTGCTGAGGCATATAGGATGGTGCTCCATTCTGTGAAGCTGCAAGATGAGAAGGCTGCTGAGGCATATAGGATGGTGCTCCATTCTGTGAAGGAACCCCAGACAGGCCAGTGCCTGAAGCCGGTGGCATAAAAAAGTTTGACGGGTCTGATTGTTGATTGGGAGCTGCAGGTTGAGGTGCCTGTGCAGGAGCAAATGATGTCGCAGCAGGTTGCGGAAATGAAGATGGGTTGGTGGCTGCAGGATGTGCTGGTGGATGAGCAAACGTGGGAGCAGCATGAGTATTGGGCGCTGCTGCTTGAAATACAGAAGGGTTTGCATGAGAAACCCCGGAAGGTAAGGAGGATGTGCTTCCAAATATATCCTGTTGTCCAGGTGCAGCGTTGGATGGAAAACTTAGATCGCCAAGAGTATCTTCAAAACCAAAGCTAGCAGCTGAAGCAAGCTGGAAAGGATTTGCATCTGCACCCGGTCCAGTGGCCTGGAATGAACCAGCAGGTGCCGCATTTGTCTGAGGAACTCCATGATTTTCTTCATGAACTGCCTTGAAAGGAGTTGGATCACCAAAAGGATTTGAAGCATCAATTTCCTACAATGTTTAAAAGACAAAAGGAAGATCTGAATGTTTGCTTGCATTAGCTACTACGACTATATTAGAAGAAAAACAAACTAGCCATTGCATCAATGAAAAGAAAACACTTCACATTTTAATTTGAAACAGTTCTACTGACTGAAATTTAGCCAGCATCACTCCTGATGCATGAAGACTTTTTGTTTGACAGAACTGGTGTATGAAGACTATATACATTACTAGTGCTTAATTTATCCAGATTGCTGGATCCATGGAATCATAAGCAAGTAGGCCAGTAACAAACAAATTTAAGAATCAGTCTATTGTAAAATTGCATCATAATCCCCATAATGGGATCACTAATTTGTGCAAATGAAAATAAATTTTGCAGCTCAATACCTCACTGAATCCAGTAGAAGCTGGTGGCATGCCCATGAAACTATTTGTCTCAAATCCTGAATTTGCTGGTGGCTCAACATTTGGGGTGGCAGTTGGCTGAGGCACAGAAACCAAAGCCAGCTCACCAATAGGATCTGACCCAAATAAATCCATCTCGAAGCTATTCACTGCTGGTGAGGGGTTCACTGGAGGTGAAGCATCTGAAAGGATACAGATAAGCAAAAGAAAATAGTATTTACTTTACCACAAATCAAAACTGCAAACAGATGTTCTAGTTTAGTCAATTCCTCCATGCAGCTGTTCTTGCATATAAATAAACAAGAAACAAAAACTTGCATGCATACATTTTCCATTACTGGTTTATTGATGAGCAAGTTGACTGCCAAAAGAGTGTAAAGTATACCTGGCACTGATCCACGTGGATCGAACTCATCAAAACCATTAGGTTCAGCATGAGGAGGTGATTGTGCAGCTACAACTTCGATGGGCTTGTCATGAACACCATTAACTTGCCTTGGGGGAGAGCTTGCTCTGGGAACGGATGGAGAAGGTAACTTTGGTGCAGCAGCTGGCGCACTCACTCCATTTCTGAAATTGATGGATCACACAGGTTTCAGAAGTCATTATTTGATCTATGGGTTTTACATTTAGGCTAGAATCATCACCTTTCTTCATGATGATTGTCCTGGGCATCTCTTGTGACATCTTCATAGGTTGGTGGTGAAGCAATCTGCTGGTTAGAAGGCTTCCGCTCGATAGGCCTGTTGAAGCGGGTAGAACTTAAGACAACTAGGTCCAGAAGGACAAGCTAAAAAGTAAGAACTTGTCAAAACTCCTTTCTTACCTCTCGTCCTGAGTAGGAGCGTCAGCGTTGCTGCCACGGCCCCTGCAACAGGAACAGGAATATGTTTTAATAAAAAGGGATCTATAATTTAGTGATACACAAATAACAGTGATGAAGATCATCTTCTGGCCGTGCAAAAATAGCAAGGAAGAATTTTAGGTCAATATAAGAGATGAAACAGACCGGGATGAATAAGCCTCTTCCTCGCCATAGCTCCTGCGACCTGATCCTTCCGCATATTCAGGGTTGCTATTACTTCCTCTGTATTCATCCTCTCTGTTGCGATCATTAGAATCCCTAGAATAACGGTCTCCTTCCCGGTTGGGCGTATCTCCAGCACCACTGTATCTGTCATCATCTCTATATCCATCTCTTTCCCTCCCATAGCCATTCCTGTTATCATATCTACCACCTTCATAGCGGTCATTGTCATACCCGCCTGGACTCCTGTGTGCTCCGCTCGTGGCAAATGAACTCCGATACCTATAAAGGAACAGCGGAGGCAAATCAGCACGACAATACATGTGCAAAAAACACTACGCACCGATCAGACATTCGAAGCAAACATAATGCAAGTTAAACACTCACTTGTCTCTGGTAGCAAGTGCCTTCTGCCTAACTTCCTGTACCCTTTCCTTATCATTAACTAAGCTAACGAGGCTCTGGGATTTCCGTCGTACATTGCTACCCTGATCTCTCCCACTAGAATCAATATACTGGAAGTCAGCCAGTGCCTGCAAATTCAATGATATTATTAGAGCATCAAGCAAGTACGATACAGAAACCTAAGCTAAGAACCTTATATGGCTCTCACTTGAAACAGGGTATAACGCTAAAGCACATGGTAAAAAGAAAAGAGGATGAATAGCATTACCGATATCTGGTAAGCATGCTCCCTTATGTCATCAATAACTCGCTCAGTGCCGTGCGCAACCAGGTAATCGAGGACAATCAACCCCTACATCTCAGCAAAAGATAGCATCAGATTCAACTGTCCACCACATTATTAACATGAGACTGATATTTGCAGATAAGACCATACCTTGTAAACATGCCGCCAGTTCTTGCCAGTGTCACTGACCCTCTTCCACACAATGTTCATGATCATCTGATACTCGTGACTGCAAACACACAAAGCATGTAAGAACAGGGAAACCATGTCTCCGGCGACACTCCAAATCAAAATCCAACAAAAACCTGAAACGCTTACTAGTTGTTCGTCGCCTGGGCGATCTCCGCCAGGAGGGATCCATGCGGGCCCCACGGCTCGTTGCTTGTGGCATCCAGAATCTGTTTTCAGGCCATCGAGAGCGGACGTATGTTAAGATTATGCTTCGTAGCAGGTCAGGAGTAATCGCAGTCTGACTTATTCGGCAACAGCATGCTGAACACATGCTTGCAGCTGTACGAATGAGATCTCTCACCTTTTGCTCCGTGCCGGGCACCTTGAGGACCTTCTTGTTCACCCCTCTTTTCCTGCGACGGGGAAGACGAGAATCAGATGAGTGCTAGTACGGGCCAGGGAGGGAGACCTCGGAATTGGACGGGAGGGATGGGATGGGAAGGGAAGGGAAGCACGTACAGGTCCCGGACCGTCTGGTCGAACACTTTCTTCATGGCGCCCCTCCGAATCTAGCTAGCTTGTCGCTGCCCGCCGAGCTCTCCCCCCTCCTCGTTGGTGGGAGACCTGCGCAATCCGTCGGTGAGATCCAAGCTGCCAAACATTTCGGCTCCGATTCCGAAATGAAGCATCGCAAAGTACACCAGAAAAAAAGCAAGCTCCAAACGAACGAACGAACGAACGATCCCAACAACCAAAACAGAGCGGAGGCAATCCGGCACGAAAAGCGGGCGCGGCGCCAACAGCAAACAAAAACCGAATAGGAGGAGATCCGCGTGCACAGCTCGCGGCCCAGATCTAGCGGCGGCTCCGACAAGCTCCGATGCCGCGGCCCGGGGGGAGATCTGGCCGTTCCTCGTCCCCGGGTGATGCAGCGTGGATCGCGCGAGGCAGAAGCGAAGAAGCAAAGCAGCGGGAGGACGAACCTGAGGAGGCGCGCAGGACGAGCGCGCGCGGCGGGATCGGGCGGCTCCCGCTGCGCTGGCGGACGACGCGCGGGCGCGCGCGCCGGCGTCGGCGGGCGGCGACGGCGGGAGTCAAAGGGGATTCCACGCACGCGGCGGGGGCGAGCGAGGAATGGGGGGCGCTTTCCTCTCGGTCTCGTTTCTTCTTCCTCTTCTTCTCCCTGAGTTGTCGCAGCCAGCCAGCCTACCTGCTGAAGAATAATTATCTCGTTTCTTTTGTGCTTTGCGCTTCCTCTGCCCTGCCTGCTGGTGGCTCGGTTGGTTAATTGGTTTTTAATTGGTTTAATTGGTAAGCGGCGGGTTAGCGACGCATGATTAGTTGCGCGCTTTAAAAATCTGGTGTACGTGCTGCATAAGGTAATTTATTTTTGGGGGTGTATTTTTTCTGTGTCTGTGTGTGTGAAATTGAGAATGGGCTGGAGTTAAACTACAACAAGAACGGCTGAGTGAGCTGGGACTTGAACTGGGAAAGGGAAAGGACAGGCAGGAATTGTTTATTCTTTCCTCCTTGAATAGTTATTCTTTCTTTTTCTACATACTACATAATTTGCATATCGTATATTTCTTGGTGTGTAGTTAGAGACGCATCATTTTTTTGGTAAAGAAGGTCGTATTCGATTAGATAGAAGAGAGTGATCATGTTTAGAAGAAATACTGGGTCTAAATAAAAAAAACCATAACCATACAATGCCCGATTTATAAGAAAACTCGGACAAAAAAAACAAAGAGACTCATGGCCCGCACAACGCAAGTCCACCAAATGCAACAAACATGCGCCTCTGGCTTCAGGGTTGTCGACTTACACCACTCGCTACTGAAGCGGCACACGAGCCACATCGCCACATGACCAACCGTCTCGTATCCCCTCTACCTAGACGACCACCCGTACGTAGACCTTGAATGCCACACCAAATTTGGGCCTCAACATCGCAACAAGATTGTTTCGTATTTTGAAACATGGAGCGCGGTATAGACATAAGCATGCACTCCCACAACGTCTACTGTAAATGTTGGGTAGTTCCACGATCAAAGAAGCCATGTGCGCATCCCCATGAATTTCATCAACCTAAAAGATTAGTGATTTATTTATTTGGATTCGGATTGTTTCCTTTCTCGCTCTTTTTTAGTGCGCGCGCGTAGCCACAGCCAGCGAGGACGATGCTGACGATCCGAGGAGAGACGGTGCACGATGATGTGCGCAACGTTGATCAGCATTTTGCACTCGTAGACTGATCAACAAAGCTCGGTCATTTTTATTTCACAAATATATATATATATATATACCCTACCTAGGCCATTATGTACATTACCTAACCATGACGACAAATACATAATTATGTACACACAAAATATTTAGATGAGAAGGGCTATATCACCCATCATTGAACATCTCTGGTTACTCCCTCGGAAATGAATGCACTTTCATCCTCTTTTTATACAACCACATGTTTCGCTCTTCGCTACATACAATATATATTCATCAATCCAACTGTAGTAGTGAAGCGGCGACAACCATCGTGATAAACGAGAAGATAAAATGGTGGTGCGAAGAAGTAGTAGTCTAGCAGATGTGTCGCGGCATAAAGTTTTGTGGTGTGTACTGCATAAGAATAGGAGGCATCAGGAGAAGTTTACGGGAAAAGCAAGAGAGCTATAGAGGTCTCATGCTACCCATTCTTAGATCTAAATCCAAATTATGTATATACCTCTAGTTCCAATGATCTACGCTTGTTCATCCTCGTGTGATTATCCCGGCTCTTCCGCTAGAAAGCATGTGGGTCCTTCGATTTACTCATCAGGAACCCCTTATCTCTATACATAGTCGTACCGTGTTCAAACATGGAACACATCACAGACATAAGCATGCACCCCACACAACATCTACATGTAAATGTCGAGTAGCTCCACGGTCAAGGAAGCCAGGTACGCATTCCCGTGAATATCCTCGATTGAAAAGATTAGTGGATACATTCATTTGGATTTGGAATGAGAATGAGCTCATTCAGAAATTAGTCGAATAATGAGAAGGATAGAAATTGTTAAGGTCTGCACTACCTTTTCCCTCAAATAAGTGTACTATTAACTCTTGTCCCAAGTTAAAATTTTAAAACTTTGACCAACTTTTAACTCTTGTCCCAAGTTAAAAAAATTAAACCTTGACCAGTTTTATGAAAAAAGTAAAAACATATGTAAATTCAAATCGGTATGATATGAAACAGATTTTAAGACCAACCTGACGATACTAAATTGATATCATAAATATTGTCACCTTTTCCCGTAAGTTTGACGAAACTCTAAATTATTTGACTTAAAATATGATCTAGACTTACGCTTATTTGAGGATGGAGGCGGTAGGCCCAACACAAAGAAATAGGACATGCTTGTTAAGTTGACTACTTGAACAAATTGGAAGTCACATCACAAATGTCTAACGAAGCTGTGATCATCAGCTGAAATAGTCTCTCTCCGGAAAAGAAAGTTGGTTTTAACGAGACACAAGGACATGTTATACGAGTTTGACAGACATCCAATGGTTCTAATTAACATGCGTACTAGTAGAGCCTTGGACGGTGTCAACTTTCAAACCTGTCAGGCCAGCATGTCTTGTGTTCAAAAACTTCTACTAGTTCTTCCTGGACCGTAGAATCTTCCCGGGAGAAAAAAAAAATGTGTTGGTGAAAAACTGAGAAGGGAACGTCCGTCAGTTGAATTTCTGCGTAGAATAGAAAGGAGGGGGCGTCTCGTTGTGTCACGTGCGGAGGAGAAAGCACGAGGAGAGGTCGAAAGACAGAGCATAATAACAAAGGAGGTCGGAGAAGTGTACTTTTCAAAATTCAGTGAAAGCTGGGCTAGCCACCGAACTGAACGAACAAACAGGGAAGGGCAAAAGGGGTTGGATCGCAGCTTGCAGCGGCCGGAAGGTCACAACCGACAGGCCACCGCCTCTCCTCTCTCCTACCTGCCCACTTACCCAAACCATCGCACTGTCTGAACACCGAGAAATGCACCAAGCAAAGGAAGGCTGGAATGGGATCTCCCCTCGTCTTTTCCCGGCGGAAGAATAGAATAGATCCCAGCTGACGTCGGTTCACACCCGGATGCTGCAGGCAGGCATTTTATTCCTCCTCTTTTTCCGTAGTAATTAGAGCATCTCTAGTCCTTTGAGGCCCCCGGGTCAAAATTCAGACTTAACAAACGTCGGATTGGATGAAAAAAGGGTGTTGGTGACAACATTTTCCAAGTGGCACCCGGCATTCGCCCATCAGCGGGGATAGTTTCAAAAAATCGTCTTCCCGCTACACAAAAGCATCGTCCAATAGTTCGGCGATCGGATCAGCCACATTTCGGCGATCGAAACAGAAACTAGACGATAACAGACACATCAGCGGTCCCTTCCTGCGGCTTCTCTGGCGCGGAATCGGGCGGCGATGCATCGTCGGTTGCCGGTGTCGCGGGAGTTGACGTCGAAGGGAGGACAAAGCAGTCGACGGAGGTCGGAGGATGTCTTGGCAATGGGCGTCGTACCAAGCCCTCGTCTCCTCATCCATCTTGCCGTCGTTGCCGCCGATCAGAAACGCCAGGTCGGTGTTCCTCTTCTTCGCCGCGGAGGTTGCCTTCAGCAAGGCGATCTGGACGCCCTGCTGGCGAGCATCTCCTTCCACCGCACGTCATACTTGTCGTCCCTGCCGGCGGCGTGCGCCCTCGGGGGCGCCACCTAACAGCAAAAAAATCGGATAGGAGATCCACGTGCACAACTCACGGCCCAGATCTAGCAGCGACGCCGACAAGCTCCGATGCCACGCCCCCGGGGGGAGATCTGGTTGTTCCTCGCCCCCGGGCGATATAGCGTGGATCGCACGAGACAGAACATGCAAACAAGCAGCGCGACGAACCTAAGGAGGCAGGACGAGCGCGACGGGATCGGGGTCCCGCTGCACTGGCGGTCGACGCGTGCGCGCGCCGGCTAGGCGGGGGAGAGAGTCAAAGGGGATTCCACGCGGCGGGGGCGAGAGGTCGGCGAGCGAGGAATGGGGGGCGGTCGCTTTCCTCTCTGTCTCGTTTCTTCTTCCTCCCTGAGTTTTCGCAGCCAGCCAGCCTAGGAGGGAGGTGTGCAGAAGAATAATTATCTCGTTTCTTTTGTGCTTTGCGCTTCCTCTGCCCTGCTTGCTGGTGGCTTGGTTGGTTAATTAATTTTTAGTTGATTTAATTGGTAAGCAGCGGGTTAGCGCCACCTGTGTATAAGGTAATTTTGTAGAATTTTTTGTGTGTGCGTGAAGGAGTTAACTAAAACAATAACGGCTGAGTGAGCTGGGAAAGGGAAAGGACATGCATGAATTGTTTATTCTTTCTACTTGATTAAGATAATATATACGTATTCTTTCCTTTTCTATATGCTCCTTAATATACATGTTGTTTATATTTTTGGTGTGTAATTACAACCACATTATTTTTTAAGGCAAAGGCAGTTAAATTCGCGGTTCAGTTATACATGAGAGAGTTAATCTTTTCTTTTTTATATGCTCCTTAATTTACATATTATATATTTTTTGTGTGTAACTAGGAGCACGTTATTTTTAAGGTAAAGATGGTTAAGTTGGTCGTTCGATTAGGTAGAAGAGAGTTATCCTGTTTAGGAGAAAAACCAAGTCCAAAAATAAACATAAGAACCATACAATGTTTGGTTTATAAGGAAAACCGGGACGAAAAACCATACAAGCGAGGAGATTCGAGGCCCACACGATGTCAGTGCACCAAACGCAACAAACACACGCATCTGGCTCCGGGGTTGTCGTCGCGACTTACACCACTCGGTGCCGAAGCGGCACACAAACCACATCGCCACACGACCAACTGTCTCGTAGCCCCCTCTACCTAGACGGCCGTCCATGGACCTTGAATGCCGCGCCAAATTTGGGCCTCAGCATCGCATCAAGATCGTTTCACATTCTGAAGAGCGCAATATAGACATAAGCATGCACTCCCACAAGTCTACTGTAAATATTGACTAGTTCCACGATCAAAAAATCCATCTACGCATCCCCATGAATCTCATCGGTCTAAAAGATTAGTGGATTCATTTATTTTGGATTTAGATTGTTTCCTTTCTCGCTCTTTTTTAGTGCGTGCGTAGCCACAGCCAACGAGGAGGATCCCGAGGATCCGAGGGGAGACGGTGCGATGATGTGTGCAACGTGATCATCATTTTGCGCTGGTAGGCTAATCAACGAAGCTCGATCCGGTTTATTTCACAAATATATATACCATACTCATGCCATTATGTACATTACCAACCATGGCACTAAGGAGCTAGCGGTACAATACCAGGTACGCATAGTACATATTTGCTGATAATGATAGTTGATAGGATGCTATCTTTCACATGCTTTGCCCATGTCGACAAATGCAGAAATAAGTACACACAAAATATTTAGACGAAAAGGAATACATCACCCATGATTGAACATCATCTAAGAGTACTCCGATTACTCCCTCGAAAATGAATGCACTTTCGTCCTCTTTTTATACAACCACGTGTTTCGCTCTTCGATGCATACAATATATATTCATCAAACCAACTGTAGTAGTGAAGCGGCAACAACCATAGCGAGCAACGAGAAAACAAAATGGTGGTGCGAAGAACTTGTATTCTAGCAGATGTGTCACGCCATAGAGTTTTGTGGTGTGTAGTGCATAAGAATAGGAGGCATCAGGGGAAGTTTACGGGAAAAGCAAGAGAACTATAATGTTCTCATGCTACCCATTCTTAGTTCTACCATCAGGTCATGTATATACCTCAAGTTTCGATGATCTACACGTCTTCTTCTTGGTGTGCGTATCCCAGCTCTTCCGCTAGAAAGCATGCGGTGCCTTCGATTTACTCATTGAGAACGCCTTATTTCTATACATAGTCATACATCTCCAAACATGGGGCGCAACATAGATAAAAACATGAACTCCCACCACGCGCAATGTAATTGTTGAGTAGCTCCAGCTAGGTTCGCATCCCCATGAATCTCATCGATTGAAAAGATTAGTGGATACATTCATTTGGATTTGGACTGAGAATGAGCTAATTAGAAAATTGGTAGAACAATGAGAAGGATAGAAATTGTTAAGGTCTACACTCTCTCCGTCCTCAAATAAATGTACTATCAACTCTTGTTCCAAGTTAAATTGTTAAAACTTTGACCAACTTTATGAAAAAAAAGTAATAACATATGTAAATTCAAATCGGTATAATATGAAACAACTTTTAAGACGAACCTGGTGATACTAAATGTTGTCACTTTTCCTATAAAATTGATCGAACTTCACATTTTTTGACTTAAAATATGATCTAAACTTGGGAAAAGTCCGGTTTAAACCTGGGTGCATGTGAACCCTAGTTGGAAATGCATTTTCCAAATGTTAAAAAATTCTGAAATAAAAATATCCGGGTACGTACGCATGTTCCATGTGTGCGTAGAAAGTTTTCGCGGAGAAACCACTTTTTTATTTTAAAATCTAAAAAAGACAAAATACGTCACATATATATTGCTATATATCCCTGCAAAATTTCACTTTTTTGCCGAGACAAAATAAAAGGTTTTTTTTGTCACGAAACTCATGTCCAGGGCACATATTTGAGATCATCTGGGAAATCATTTTGTGTTTCGATTTTTAAAACATATTTTGACATCATAAACGGAACTTTTCAAAAAGTAGGTTCACATGCCCCCATGTTCCATATATGCAGTCTCCTAAACTTGCCCTTATTTGAGGACGGAGGCGGTAGGCCCCACCGCAAAGAAATAGGACGTGCTTATCAAGTTGAACAAATTGGAAGCCATGTCACGAATGTCTGGCCAAGCTGTTATCATCATCAGCTGACTAGAATTGGTTTTAGCGAGACACGAGGACATGACAGCAATCCAATGGTTCTAACATGCGTACTAGCAGAGCCTTGGACGGTGTCAACTTTCAAACATGTCATGTCAGCATGTCATGCGCTTAGTTTTTTTTACAAACTTGTACTAGTACTGCTAGACTGTAGAATCGTGTGGAGAGGAGAAAAAAATGCTGGTGTTTACATTTCTATACGCTCCCTAATTTACATATTATATTATATATTGTATGTGTAATTAGAGCCAGTTATATTTTTGTGTGTAATTAGACTGTCAAAAAGGGAGTTATCTAGTTAATGAGAGAAACTGAGTCTAGCTAGATCCAAAAAAGAAACATAAGAACCATACAATATCTCCAGTTTCTAAGGAAACCGGGACGAAAAACCAACAAAGCGAGGAGATTCGGGGCCCACACGACGTTACAGCACCAAACGCAACAAAGACACACCTCAAGCTCCGGGGTTGTCGTCGCGACTTACACCACTCGGTACTGAAGCGGCGCACGAGCCACATCGCCACACGACCAACCGTCTCGTCGCCCCCTCTACCCAGACGGACGCCCGTAGACATTGAATGTCGCGCCAAATTTGGGCCTCAACATATCATTTCGCATTATGAAACATGGAGCACAATATAGACATAAGCATGCACTCCCACAACGTCTACTGTCAATGTTGAGTAGTTCCACGGTAAAAGAAGCCATCTGCGCATCCCCATGAATCTCGTCAATCTTAAAGATTAGCGGATTCATTTATTTGGATTCGGATTGTTTTCTTTCTCGCTCTTTCTTAGTGCAGCCACAGCCAATGAGGAGGATCCTGAGATCCGAGGAGAGACGGTGCGCTATGATGTGTGCAATGTGATCATCATTTTACGCTGGTAGGCTGATCAACGAAGTTCGATCAGGTTTATTTCACAAATATATATACCCTACCCAGGCCATTATGTACATTACCAACCATGACACTAAGGAGCTAGCCGTACAATACCAGGTACGCCTACTACATATTTGATGATAATGATAGTTGATAGGACGCTTTTTTTCACATGCTTTGCCCATGTCGACAAATACAGAATTAAGTACACACAAAATATTTAGACGAAAGGAGATACATCACCCATCATTGAACATCTAAGAGTACTCTGGTTACTCCCTCGGAAATGAATGCACTTTCGTCCTCGTTTTATACAGCCACATGTTTCGCTCTTCGCTACATACAATATATATTCATCAAACCAACTGCAATAGTGAAGCGACGACAACCATAGGGAGCAACGAGAAGACAAAATGGTGGTGCAAAGAAGTAGTAGTCTAGTAGATGTGTCGCGCCATAGAGTTTTGTGGTGTGTACTGCATAAGAATAGGAGGCATTAGGGGAAGTTTACGGGGAAGCAAGGAAGCGAGCAGCGGGATGAGGGGGAGGAGGAACCTGAGGAGGCAGGACGAGCGCGGCGGGATCAAGGTCCCGCTGCGCTGGCGGTCGACGCGCGCACGCCGGCGTGGCGAGACGGGCGGCGGTGGCGGGAGTCAAAGGGGATTCCATGGCGGGAGTCAAAGGGTATTCCACGCGGCGGGGGCGAGAGGTCGGCGAGCGAGGAATGGGGGCGGGTGCTTTCCTCTCTGTCTCGTTTCTTCTTCCTCTTCTCCTCCCTGAGTTGTCGCAGCCAGCCAGCCTACGAGGGAGGTGTGTAGAAGAATAATTATCTCGTTTCTTTTGTGCTTCCTCCACCTGCTGGTGGCTCGGTTGGTTAATCGGTTTTTTAATGGATTAAATTGGTAACCGGCAGGTTAGCGACGCCTGATTAGTTGCGCGCTTTAAAAATCTGGTGTACATGCTGCTCTGTACTACTATATGGTAATTTTGTTGGGGTATTTTTTTTTGTGTGTGTGTGTGCGTGAAATTGAGAATGAGTTGGACTTAACGAAAACAATGACGACTGAGTGAGCTGGAATTTAAGTTGGGAAAGGCAGAGGACAGGCAGGAATTGTTTATTCTTTTCTCCTTGATTGAGATAATATATATACTTATTACTCTTTTCTTTTCTATACGATCCTTAATTTACATATTTTATTTTTTGGTGTGTAATTAGAGGCAGGTTATATTTTTTAGGTACATATGGTTAAGTTCATCATTCGATTAGATAGAAGAGAGTTATTATCCAGTTAATGGGAGAAACTGGGTCCATATCCAGGAAAAAAACATAAGAACTATACGATGTCCAGTCTATAAGAAAAATCGGGACAAAAAACCATACAGGCGAGGAGATTCGTGGCCCACACGACGCCAGTCCACCAAACGCAACAAATACACAACTCTAACTCTGGGGTTGTCGTCACGACTTACATCACTTGGTACCGAAGCGGCACACGACCAACCGTCTCGTAGCCCCTTCTACCTACATGGTCGCCCGTTGACCTCGAATGTCGCGCCAAATTTGGGCCTCATCATCGCAACAAGATCGTTTCGCATTTGAAAACATGGAGCGCAATATATACATAAGCATGCACTCCCACAACGTCTGATGTAAATGTTGAGTAGTTCCTCGATCAAAGAAGCCATCTATGCATCCCCGTGAATCTCATCAATCTAAAAGATTAGTGGATTCATTTATTTGGATTCAGATTGTTTCCTTTCTCACTCTTTTTTATGTACGTAGCCATAACCAAAGAGGAGGATCCGAGGGGAGACGGTGCGCGATGATGTGAGTAACGTGATCATCATTTTGCGCTGGTAGGCTGATCAAGAAGCTCGGTCCTGTTTATTTCACAAAAATATATATATACCCTGCCCAAGCTATTATACATTACCAACCATGACATTAAGGAGCTAGCAGTACAATACCAGATACGCCTAGTACATATTTGATGACAATGATAGTTGATAGGACGCTATTTTTCACATGCTTTGCCCATGTCGATAAATACAGAATTAAGTACACACAAAATATTTAGACGAAAAGGGATACATCACCCATCATTGAACATCTAAGAGTACTCTGGTCACTCCCTTGGAAATGAATGCACTTTCGTTCTCTTTTTATAATGTTTCGCTCTTGGCTACATACAATATATATTCATCAAACCAACTGTAATAATTTATGTAAAAAAAACAACTGTAATAGTGAAGCGGCAAGAACCATAGCGAGCAACGAGAAGATAAAATGGTGATGCGAAGAAGTAGTAGTGTAGCAGATGTGTCGCGCTATAGAGTTTTGTGGTGTGTACTGCATAAGAATAGGAGGCATCAGGGGAAGTTTACGGGAAAAGAAAGAGAAATATGATGTTCTCATGCTACCAATTCTTAGATCTACATTCAAGAGTTGTATATACATCTAGTTTCGATGATCTACGCGTGTTCATCCTCGTGTGCTTATCCCAGCTCTTCCGCTAGAAAGCATGCAGGGCTTTCGATTTACTCGTCGAGGAATCCCTTCTTTCTATACATAGTCATACCATGTTCAAACGTGGAGCGCAACATAGACATAAGTGTCGTTGCCTAATCGACAATACCTCAGAGGAGGGATCCTCACGAGGGGGAGAAGAAGTAGGGGCCATAGGGCGGAGTGCACACGGGACGGTGGTACGCGAGTTACCCAGCTTCGGAACACCTGCACGATGACAGGGCCTACTGCTGCTTGTCCGGAATTATCTGGGCGCTTGCGCGTTGTTACAATGGTTGTGATTGTGCCTCTAGGGCTCCCAAAATCCGGCTTATAAAGGCGCACGGATCTAGGGTTTACATGGAGAGTCCTAGCCGGAATACAAGTTGCCTAACTACGGTACAATATCTTGCCGTGTACGTCAATGATCCGCCTTCCTTATGGCCGTACTGGATCCGGATACTTTATGGGCCTCCACGGATCCGGCCTCCTTCGTAGGTCGGTTAGGATCCGGCTCCAGGTTCCTGGGCTGGACTTCATCCTTCTTGATCAACAGCAACTGGGCCGCCCGATGGGCCCCATGCCACCATCACCGTCTGTGGGCCACCCGGGCTTGCCGGATCCAGGCCATGTCGTTGATATACCCATAAAGTATACCCACAACAGTAGCCCCCGAAGTTCTCCGAGATTCATCATTCTTCCGTCTTCAAATAACTCGGAACCGAAGAGAATCTTGAAGAGCTTCCAAACTTTCCTGTTTCCGATATCATTTAATCGGAAATCTTCATGTCCTTCAGTATCGATAATGTAACGGAGTTCGCACTTTTCCCGCGCACAACTTCCTATCTTCCCGCGCTAAATTTTCGGAGATGCGAATCTTTAGCCGGAAATTTCGGGAGTGCACGGTTAAATCACCTCCACGTCATTTTACCGTTTTTAACCTAAGACACGTGTCATGCATCCAACGGCGAGACCGTTCAGTTTCCGCCGTAGGATCCGAAATGCGAATCTCCGCGCGTGGTCTATAAATACCCCGACGCACGGTGATTTCTCATTCGTTTCACCCGTTCACCACTTCTTCTTCCTCCTCCCGCCGCGCCGCCAGCCAGATCTTAACTCCGACGAGCTCCGCCGCAGCGATCTTCGCGCCCGGTCGCTCCAAGCCTCCCTTCGCTCCAAGATCGTCGCGGTTGATCGGGAAATCTCTCCCGCCGCCGATTCGTGGTCACGCGGGCCGTTTTGCAGCAAGTTTGACGACCTTCGTCTTCGCCGGAGCATCGCCGGTTCGCCGCGCCATTGACGGTACGTGCACCGGACTTGTAGGAGAAGAAGTAGAGTAGAGTAGATTCCGGTTACTCAAACACTTTGCATGGGTGCAGCCGGAAGCATGCCGATCGACTCACATTGTACTGGTAGTTCTCCGAACAGCCCGGATCCCAGTTCATTAGAGCCTATCTGTCCGGATCCCATAGCATATCTACCACCATTTGTTTCCGACATCCGGCTAGCTCAACCTTTTTCCGCATCTTCCAGCACCAAGTTAGGCCGGATCCCAACCGCACAAGAAATCGAAGAAGAACTTCAAGGGCAGGCTAGAATGGCAGCCAAAGTGCAGGAGACGGAAAATAAGAAGGCTTCCAAGGCCCGGATTCGCGAAGGAGAGCGGGGTCAATGGTGGCCCTGCGAAACCACTGATACGGAGCTCGAGAGCTTCAGAACGAAGGTATGATCTCCGCTCATTGGAGTTTCATACGCGACACCGTCGTCCCCAAGCCAGGAGCCGGAGAAGTGGTCATGACCAAGGCTTGGGTGGAACGCGGATTGTCGCTCCCTTGCTTGGAATTTTTCCTCTCCATCCTTGATACGTCCAATTTGCATCACTATTTTGTATCATAATTTGCTGTTATTCATTGATATATTTCATATTGGGACACAATACTTATGTTATTTCATCTATTTTGCATGTTTCATCATCATTGGAGGATCAAGCACCGGAGCCAGGATTCTGCTGGAAAAAGCACCGTCAGAACACAATATTTCGAAGATCAACTGTGGAAGGGAATTTCACGTAAATTCCTATTTTTCCAAATGACGGAGGTAGCCAGAAGGGGGAGAAGAGAGGGGCCACGTGGGCCAGACCATAGGCGGCGCGGCCCAGGCCTGGCCGCGCCACCCTATGCTCTGGGGGGCCCACGACCCTTTTCGCCTCCTTTTCTTCGCGTACTCCTTCGTCCCGAAAACCGGCCACGAGGGATCCTCACGAAGGGTTACACCGCCTCGCGGGGCGGAGAGCACCAGAGAGAAAAGAGCTCTCCGCGGGCAGGAATCCGGGAAATTCCTCCCGGAGGGGAAATCGACGCCATCGCCATCGTCATCGAGCTGGACATCATCTCCATCATCATCATCATCGTCTCCACCATCTACACCGCCATCACCACCGCAGCACCTCGTCACCGCTGTAACGATTTGGGTTTGATCTTGATTGTTTGATAGGGGAAACTCTCCGGTGTTATTCTATACTTGTTGTAGATGCTATTGAGTGAAACCATTGAACCAAGGTTCATGTTCAGATTGTTATTCATCATCATATCACCTCTGATTGTATTCCATATGATGTCTCGTGAGTAGTTCGTTTAGTTCTTGAGGACATGGGTGAAGTCTAAATGCTAGTAGTGAATTATGGTTGAGTAATATTCAATGTTATGATATTTAAGTTGTGGTGTCATTCTTCTAGTGGTGTCGTGTGAACGTCGACTACACGACACTTCACCATTTATGGGCCTAGGGGAGTGCATCTTGTATTCGGTTGCTAATTGCGGGGTTGCCGAGTGACAGAAACCTAAGCCCCGTTAGTATATCGATGCAGGAGGGATCGCAGGATCTCGAGTTTAAGGTGTGGTTAGATTTATCTTAATTACTTTCTTGTAGTTGCGGATGCTTGCAAGGGGTATAATCACAAGTATGTATTAGTCCTAGGAAGGGCGGTGCATTAGCATAGGTTCACCCACACAACACTTATCAAAACAATGAAGATTAATCAGCTGTATGTAGCGAAAGCACTAGACTAAAATCCCCGTGTGTCCTCAAGAACGTTTGGTCATTATAAGTAAACAAACCGGCTTGTCCTTTGTGCTAAAAAGGATTGGGCCACTCGCTGCAATTATTTCTCTCGCATTTTATTTACTTGTACTTTATTTATCTGCAATATCAAAACCCCCCGAATACTTGTCTGTGAGCATTTACAGTGAATCCTTCATCGAAACTGCTTGTCAACACCTTCTCGCTCCTCGTTGGGTTCGACACTCTTATTTATCGAAAGTACTACGATACACCCCCTATACTTGTGGGTCATCAAGACTATTTTCTGGCGCCGTTGCCGGGGAGTGAAGCGCTATTGGTAAGTGGAATTGGTAAGGAAAACCTTTACTGTTTGTGCTGATTTTATTTCTGCCTGCTGCTATAATCATTATGGAGAGATCTTCTCTTCAATTTCTATTTGGGAAATCTACTACTACTGCAACGGTAGTGGATGAAGCGCCAGGTGAGGAAGTAGTACCATATAAAATACCTACGAAAATTATTGAACGTGTTATGGATAACCGCTATGAAGGGGATGGAACTGTCCATCCTGGTGATCATTTACTATTTTTGCATGAATTATGCGGGTTATTCAAATGTGCAGGTATTTCCATGAATGAAGTTAGGAAGAAACTATTCACTATATCGCTGTCTGGTAAAGCGGCGCACTGGTATAAATTGCTGAAGAATGGTGATTCTATTGATTGGGAGGACATTGTGCCTTTATTTTATTCCAAATTTTATCCTCCAAGTGAAATTCACAAAGATCGGAACCGCATATATAATTTCTGGCCTCATGATGGAGAAAGTATTGCCCAAGCTTGGGGGAGATTGAAGTCTTTAATGCTCAAATGCCCCATTCATGAGCTTCCTGGTAATGTTATTATTGATAATTTCTATGCAAGACTTTCTTTTCAAGACAAGACCTTGCTGGATACTTCTTGTTCTGGATCATTTACACGCAACAAAGAAGAGTTTAAAAGGGACCTTCTTGATCGGATCCAAGAAAATACTGAAGGATGGGAGAATGACAAAGATAGAGAATCAGGTATAATTTATGATTATAAATGCATTGAAGCTTTTATGGATACTGATAAATTTCGTAATATGAGTGCTACATATGGTCTTGATTCCCAAGTTGTTGCAAATCTTTATAGAGCTTTTGCCTCTCATTATGAACTGCCTAAGAAGAATTTTGATAAGTATCATGAACCGTATAAAGATAAAATTGATTCATCCGTAAACAAATGTGTAGTGATTGAAACTGTTGATAATGTTATTCCTGAAGCTTATATTGAAAAAACTCCTTTCCCTGCTAAAATGAAGGAGTACTCTGTCATATCTAGTGCGTTAATAAAAGTGAAAAGAAACCTAAAGAACCTGAAGAACAAATTAAAATTGAACCTGCTGTTGCAATAGTTAAAGATCTTGTGACTGAGAATGTGGAGGATGGTCATATTATTTTCTGTGAAGATGCTTC
The DNA here is from genome assembly GCA_030979885.1 of Lolium multiflorum. Lineage (NCBI taxonomy): Eukaryota > Viridiplantae > Streptophyta > Magnoliopsida > Poales > Poaceae > Lolium > Lolium multiflorum. The sequence continues at coordinate 253,377,550 of CM061752.1, read as the reverse complement.
TAATATTGTTTCACATCCTAATAAATCCAAACAAGTTAGTGTTCCTATGCTATCTGTTAGAATTGGTGATCATTGCTATTATGGTTTATGTGATATTGGTGCAAGTGTTAGTGCTATACCTTATGAACTTTACACGGAGATTATGCACGAAATTGGTTCTTGTGAACTTGAAGATATTGATGTGGTTATTCATCTGGCTAATAGAGAAACTATTTCTCCAATTGGTATTGTTCGAGATGTGGAAGTTCTATGTGGTAAGATTAAATATCCTGCTGACTTTTTGGTACTTGGTTCTGCTGCTAGTGATTATTGTCCTATCATTTTTGGTAGACCTTTTCTAAATACTTGTGGAGCTATTATAGATTGTAAGAAAGAGAAAATTTTGACTAGATTTGCTGGTGAACCTTATGAATTTAACTTTTCTAAATTTACCAAAACTCCTTATAAAGTTGACTTGCCTAGTAATGATTTTAAAATGGAGCAGTGTGCATCTATTGTTCTTGTTCCTAATAATCCTTTGCAGCAACATTTGGAGAATAGTGAAAGTGAAGCTTTTAGGAAAGAAAGAGATGAGCTTGAGGAAATTTTTCGTCGCCAACCTATTCTCAAGCATGATTTACCGGTGGAAGATCTGGGTACAACACCGCCACCGAAGGAAGATCCTGTTTTTGATCTAAAGCCTTTACCTGATAATCTTAAATATGCTCATATTGATGATAAGAAAATATATCCTGTTATTATTAGTTCTAAGCTTTCAGAGATTGAGGAAGAAAGGTTATTGGAAATATTGAAGAAACACCGAGGAGCTATTGGCTATACTCTTGATGATTTGAAGGGGATTTCTCCTTCTATTTGCCAACATGCTATTAATATGGAAGAAGATGCAAAGCCTGTTGTTGAACATCAACGTCGTCTAATTCCGAAGATGAAGGAAGTGGTAAGGAATGAGGTATTAAAACTGCTTGAAGCTGGTATTATATATCCTATTGCTGATAGTAGATGGGTTAGTCCTGTGCATTGTGTTCCTAAGAAAGGAGGAATGACTGTTGTGCCTAATGATAATGATGAGCTTATTCCTCAAAGAATAGTTGTAGGTTATAGAATGTGCATTGATTTTCGAAAAGTTAATAAAGTTACTAAGAAAGATCATTACCCTTTACCCTTTATTGATCAAATGCTAGAAAGATTGTCTAAAAATACTCATTTTTGTTTTCTTGATGGTTATTCTGGGTTTTCACAAATTGCTGTTAAAGCTAAAGATCAAGAGAAAACCACTTTTACTTGTCCTTATGGAACTTATGCTTACAGGCGTATGCCTTTTGGTTTATGTAATGCTCCTGCTACTTTTCAAAGATGCATGTCTGCTATTTTTCATGGTTTTTGCGAAAGTATTGTAGAGGTGTTCATGGATGATTTTTCTGTCTATGGAAATTCTTTTGATAATTGCTTGCGAAACCTCGATAAAGTTTTGCAGAGATGTGAAGAAACTAACCTTGTTCTTAATTGGGAGAAATGCCACTTTATGGTTAATGAAGGAATTGTATTGGGACATAAAATTTCGAGAGAGGTATTGAAGTTGATAGAGCTAAAGTTGAAGCAATTGAGAAGATGCCCTATCCAAGGGATGTTAAAGGTATTCGTAGTGTTCTTGGTCATGCTGGGTTTTATAGGAGATTTATTAAAGATTTCTCTAAAATTTCAAAGCCTCTTACTAATCTTCTTCAAAAAGATGTACCTTTTGTTTTTGATGATGATTGTAAGGAAGCTTTTGAAACTTTAAAGAAAGCCTTAACAACTGCTCCTGTAGTTGAACCTCCTGATTGGAATTTGCCTTTTGAAATTATGTGTGATGCTAGTGATTTTGCTGTAGGCGCTGTTCTTGGACAGCGAGTAGATAAAAAATTAAATGTTATTCATTATGCTAGTAAGACTCTTGATGCTGCTCAAAGAAATTATGCTACAACTGAAAAAGAATTGTTAGCTGTAGTCTTTGCTTGTGATAAGTTTAGACCTTATATTGTTGATTCAAAAGTTACAATTCATACTGATCATGCTGCAATTAGATACCTTATGACAAAGAAAGATGCTAAGCCAAGGCTTATTAGATGGGTACTTCTGCAAGAATTTGATTTACATATTATAGATAGGAAAGGTGCCGATAATCCTGTTGCTGATAATTTGTCTAGATTGGAAAATATTGCTTATGATCCTGTTCCTGTTAATGATAGTTTTCCAAATGAACAATTGGCTGTAATAAAGGTGAGCTCGCGAGAGAGCCCTTGGTATGCAGATTATGCTAACTTTATTGTTTCGAAGTATTTGCCTCCAACCTTTTCAGCTCAGCAAAGGAGGAAATTCTTTTATGACTTGAGGCATTATTTTTGGGATGACCCACACTTATATAAAGAAGGAGTGGATGGTATTATGCGAAGATGTGTTCCTGAATATGAACAACAGGAGATATTGAATAAATGTCATGGAAGTGTTTATGGAGGACATCACGCTGGAGATAGAACCGCGCAAAAGGTTCTACAATCAGGTTTTTATTGGCCAACACTCTTCAAAGATGCAAGGAAATTTATTTTATCTTGTGATGAATGTCAAAGAGTTGGTAATATCTCTAGACGCAATGAAATGCCTATGAATTATACTCTTGTTATTGAACCATTCGATTGTTGGGGATTCGACTTCATGGGTCCTTTCCCTTCTTCAGAAGGTAACACTCATATACTTGTCGCTGTTGATTATGTTACTAAATGGGTAGAAGCTATACCTACAAAAAGTGCTGATGGTGAGACCTCTATAAAAATGCTTGTAGATATTATATTTCCTAGATTTGGAGTACCTAGATATATTATGACTGATGGAGGTTCTCATTTTATTCATGGAGGTTTTAGAAAAACTCTTGCTAAGTATGGTATTAATCATAGAATTGCTTCCGCTTATCACCCTCAAACTAGTGGTCAAGTAGAATTATCAAATAGAGAGATTAAAGCTATCTTAGGAAAGACTGTTAATAAATCTAGAAAGAATTGGCCTAGCAAATTGAAAGAAGCGTTATGGGCTTATAGAACTGCTTATAAAAATCCTATGGGAATGTCGCCTTATAAAATGGTTTATGGAAAAGCTTGTCATTTACCTTTAGAACTAGAGCACAAAGCTTATTGGGCTGTTAGAGAATTAAATAAAGATCCTAAATTAGCCGGTAATAAGAGGTTGTTGCAATTAAGTTCTCTAGATGAATGGAGAAGTGAAGCTTATGAAAATGCTAAACTCTTTAAAGAAAAAGTTAAGAAATGGCATGATAGAAGAATCATCAAAAGAGAATTTAATGTTGGAGATCAAGTTCTATTGTATCGGTCTCGTCTCAGATTCTTTGCAGGGAAATTACTCTCGAAGTGGGAAGGACCATATGTTGTTGAGGAGGTGTATCGTTCAGGAGCAATTAAAATTAGCTCTCTCCAAGGCAATGCCACACAAGTGGTGAATGGACAAAGACTCAAGCATTATATCTCGGGCGATTCTTATAATGTTGATGTTGATATTATTCAAGTGGAAACACCGGAGGCTTTCATCAAAGGACAAATTGACAGTCCGCCAGAACTGGACTTTGAATAGGTAACAGTACAGGTAATAAAAAGTCCGCGTTTACCTTTCCGAACATTATTTTTGCTGTTTTTAGAAAATATGAAAAATTACGGAATCGAAACGGAGTGGAAAGGACGCACGAGGGCGTGCCACCATAGGCCGGCGCGGGCCCCACCCGGCCGCGCCGACCTATGGTCGCCGATGACCCACAAGTATAGGGGATCGCAACAGTCTTTGAGGGAAGTATTACCCAATTTATTAATTCGACACAAGGGAGACAAAGAATACTTGTAAGCCTTAACAGCGGAGTTGTCAATTCAGCTGCACCTGAAAACAGACTTGCTCGCAAGAGTTTATCAGTAGTAACAGTTTTATGGCAGTGGAAATAGTGAAATAGCAGCGGTGAAATAAAGACAGCAATAGTGATTATAGTAAACAGCAGGATTAAAATACTGTAGGCACAGGGACGGATTTAACGGGCGTTGCATGGATGAGAGAAACTCATGTAACATTCAAAGCAGGGCATTTGCAGATAATAATAAAACGGTATCCAAGTACTAATCAATCAATAGGCATGTGTTCCGTATTTAGTCGTACGTGCTCGCAATGAGAAACTTGCACAACATCTTCTGTCCTACCAGCCGGTGGCAGCCGGGCCTCTAGGGAAACTACTGGATATTAAGGTACTCCTTTTAATAGAGTACCGGAACAAAGCATTAACACTCCGTGAACACATGTGATCCTCACATCACTACCATCCCCTCCGGTTGTCCCGATTTCTGTCACTTCGGGGCCATTGGTTCCGGACAGCGACATGTGTATACAACTTGCAGGTAAGATCATAAACAACGAATATCTTCATGAATCAATAACATGTTCAGATCTGAGATCATGGCACTCGGGCCCTAGTGACAAGCATTAAGCATAACAAGTTGCAACAATATCATAAAAGTGACATCTACGGATACTAGGCACTATGCCCTAACAATCTTATGACTATTACATGACCAATCTCATCCAATCCCTACCATCCCCTTCAGCCTACAGCGGGGGAATTACTCACACATGGATGGGGGAAACATTGCTGGTTGATGGAGAGGCGTTGGCGGTGATGGCGGTGAAGATCTCCTCCAATTCCCCGTCCCGGCGGAGTGCCGAACGGAGACTTCTGGCTCCCGCGACGGAGTTTCGCGATGTGGCGGCTTTCTGGAGGGTTTCTGGCGATGTCGACTTCTCCCCGTGCGTTTTTAGGTCGAGGCGAATAAGTAGTCCGAAGGGGGCGTCGGAGGCCGGCCGAGGGGCCACACCATAGGGCCGCGCGGGCCCCCCTGGGCCGCGCCGCCTTATGGTGTGGGGCCCTCGGGCCTCCACCTCCTTCGCCCTTCTGGCTCCGTCAATATTTTGGTAAAATAGGGCCATCTGAAGAAATTCCGAGGATTTTCCCGAAAGTTGGATTTCTGCACAAAAACGAGACACAGCAATTCTGCTGAAAACAGCGTTAGTCCGTGTTAGTTGTATCCAAAATACACAAATTAGAGGCAAAACAATAGCAAAAGTGCTCGGGAAAGTAGATACGTTTTGGACGTATCAACTCCCCCAAGCTTAGCTTATTGCTTGTCCTCAAGCAATTCAGTTAACAACTGAGCGATAAAAGAACTTTCACGAACACATTTGCTCATATGATGTATATATTCTCATGCTATGGCTAATACTTAAGCAGTTCATAATGAGATACATGCAAATAAGATCATCCAACGGCTATGTCAATCATGGAGAAGTACCAACAATTAATAATAAGCATCATGAATCATGTATGTAAGCAAGATTGCAATGTTCATAAGAGAATATGGTAAAGTGGTATCTCGCTTGCCTGTATTTGATCGGCAAAACATAAATGCCGAGGCACCTCTTGAGTTCATAGAAAGACTAGAAGTAGTGATTGTCAAAGATAAAAGCATCAAAGTTATACCACAATCAATCATATTTTGAGACAAGCATATTATACTAAGAATGACAGTTGTGCTCTCAAGGTAGTGCTCAAAGAAAGAATGGAGACACAACATAAAAGTAAAAGATTGACCCTTCGCAGAGGGAAGCAGGGATTAACATGCGCTAGAGCTTTTTATTTGTAAAACAGGAGTAAAATTATTTTGAGAGGTGTTTGTTGTTGTCAACGAATGGTAATGGGTACACTAACTCCCTCATCAACCGGACTCACAAGAGCGGCTCCCATTTATTTATTTTTGGTTGGCACTCCTTCCAACCTTTCTTTCACAAACCATGGCTAACCGAATCCTCGGGTGCCTGCCAACAATCACATACCATGAAGGAGTGCCTTTTTATTTAAGTTTTATTATGATGATGACACTCCCCCAACCTTTGCTTACACAAGCCATGGCTAACCGAATCCTTCGGGTGCCGTCCAACAATCACAAACCATGGAGGAGTGTCTATTTAAGTTAATTAATTTGGGACTGGGAATCCCATTGCCAGCTCTTTTTGCAAAATTATTGGATAAGCGGATGTGCCACTAGTCCATATGAGAGTCCGTCAAAAGTAAATGACAAGGTTGAAAGCTAAACACCACATACTTCCTCATGAGCTATGAAACATTAACACAAATTGAGAAGCATTTTGAAAGTTTTAAAGGTAGCGCATGAGAATTTACTTGGAATGGTTTGAAATGCCATGCATAGGTATTTATGGTGGACACTTTTGGAACAACTTGGTTTTCAGGTGTTTGGAAGCACGAGCGGCGTCACCGCTCAGTACAAGTGAAGGCTAGCAAAAGACTAGGGAGCGACAAATCAAGAGAGCAGTAACTGTCATAATCATGCTTGCGGCAAAATAAATTAACGGAGGCATAAAAGTGATACAATAACTCTGAAGCAATATAAATCATCGAGGCTTAATTGACTTTTTGTTCAGTCATATGCATGCGTGAGCATGTGCCAAGTCGATATAAATGAGTTATTCAGAGGAGGATACCACAATGCCATACTTACTTATGAATAAAACAATGCAAGCAAACATCCATGACATGCTACTCATATTAATAAATTGAAACCAAACATGAGAGATCATGAGCTACTAGACTTTCTCAAATAACATATACCTCACATGAACCAACTAAGCATGCTCATATGGATGAGTATATGTACAAAAATGAAAGCAAATAGAGTTCATACCAGCCTCTCACCACAATCAGATTGTCGTAGATCGTCATTATTGCCTTTTCACTTGTGTAGCTTGGATAATATGAAATGAAAACCACGCTCCAGCCACCGAAGACCATTGAACTCATGATGAACTTTACAAACCAAAGAAGAACAGCAAATATTTTTGGTGTTTTCGAATTAGAAACAAGAACGAAAGGAAACAAGCAAACAAAGCAAAATCTTTTTGGGTTTTCTCATAGCAAACTAACGATAGCAAATAAAGCAAACTAAGAGCAAGGTACCAAATAAATAAATGGTGAAGAGAAACAACAGAAATATTTTTGGTCTTTTTGTGTTTTAGGAAAGAAACAAAGTGAAAACAAAAGAATGCAAACTAACAGAAACACAGAAAAGCAGGATGACAGAAATCTGCCAAATCCTGACAGCAGTACAGAAATCGAATTTAACAAAAATCTTCCATTGCTCAGACCAAAAAGTGTTCAACTAATGAAAGTTAGATAACAACCTGGGGCACATGCTCAAAAATTGGCAACTCAAAATAACGTTCTGGCTGTGCGTACGAATTTTTTTGGTAACAGCACAGAATCTGTTTTTGGACAGCACTTCCCCAAATATCATCTCCCTCTCATTAGAAAACCACTCTAGAGACTAAACAAGTATGTACAAGTATCCAGCAATCATAATATGCAAAGAATGAGTGATGCCGGTATACCTCCCCCAAGCTTAGGCTTTTGGCCTAAGTGGAGTTCATTCCCACGGTCCCCATGAAGTGGTGTCTTCGTAGTATGACGAAGAACGACCCGGTTCCATGTATGTGCTGGAGGAAACGTCGGGGTACGTGACGGTGTAGTCGTAGGAGGGCTCGGCGTTCTCGGAGTCATGTTGCTGGTGGAATTCTTGTATCTTCATATGCTCTTCCACCACCTCCTTTGTTAGCGACCATGATTGCCTGTCAATATTAAACAAACCCTGCTGGGGAAGAGGGATTTCTTTCTCGTTCCCATCAGCAAACAACATTTTATAGACAATATTATCTATGGTGGAGTTAGTAGTAACAAAATGATGGCTCTTCATAGCAGCAATATCTAGCTTCCTAGGGGTTAATGGTACATCATTAGAATCAAGAGGAATATCTAGATGTGTTAGAATGCGCAGTGCAATAGTTCCTCCAAAAATAGGTCCCCTGCTAGACAGGCGGCGAGCAATAAGAGAACCAAGATGATAAGGTGTCTCTCCAGTAAGTGCAACATTCAAGAAAGCAAGATGGTAGCTAGAAATGTTACTAGTATTTTCTCTACCCAAAATGCTAGTACCAACGTAATATGCGAAATACTTAATAGCGGGGAGTTGAATGTTTCTTATCTTCCCTCGCTGGATGGTGCGGCAATCATCCCCGGTGATCCCTCGGTAGAGCTCCAACAAGTCCCGGGGGTTGTCATCAATCCTTCTTGCTGTACCTACAGGGGCAATACCCAATGCAAAACAAAATTCTTCCAATTTCATGGTAACAGGAATATCATAAATCTTGAATGCGACTGTCGGCTCATATTCCGTGTTGTGGAACTTGAAGCTCTCAACGAAAATCTTGGTGAGCCTGTAATATTGTCCCCTCTCGTCTCCCACGTAGGTGGCTAGGCCTGCCCTGTTGACGAGGGTGAAGAAGTCATCCATTAACCCTGCATTGGTTAGAAACTCATAACAAGGGAAGGATGAAGCATTAGGGGCCCCTTGGTCCTCCTCGGGCGCGAAGCTAGGCGCGATGACATCCTCATTGTAGGATCGCCTAATTTGAGTGGACGCCCTTGAGGGCCTACCGGTGCTGGTTGTTGCTTTCTTGAACAACTCTCCAAACTTGAATTTCTTCATCTTCCCCTTCTGAAATTTTCAACAATCATTATAAAATTTGATTTCAAGGTATGTAATTGAAGGGAACCACTATAGGAACTTGCTAGAGTGCTAAACATGCATCAAAACTAATTTCTACCACTTAGAACAAGCATGCAAGCTCACTAAACATGTTACATACAGCAGCAAAATATTCAAGATATACTCAACCAAATGAAATTCTAATTGGACAATCAAAGGAGTCACATACCAAGGAGTAAATGTGCCAAATTTCAGACAGAAATCTGGGCTGAGCAAGGAGATCGAAAAATCGCGAGTTCTTGAGCAGAAACACGAGTGAGAGAAACTTGGTACGAGTTTTTTCGGGAGAGAGAAGGTGCTGGGAGGAAGAGATGGTGTAGTGGGGCAAGGGGTGGCCCACACCACATGGTGGCGCGGCCCCCTTGCTGGCCGCGCCGCCCTATGGTGTGGCACCCCCTGGTGCCCCACAGGTCATCCTCTGGTGCTCCCAGGTGCCTCGTCGAAAAATAGGACCAACGGTATAATTTTTGTAATTTTTAGAGAACTTCGAAAAATGCACATTTCTGGGTATTAAATTAATGATTACTGCGCAGGAAAATGATTTCTAAAATCTTAAATGACTAAAGCATATTGCAAAATAAAAGTGCTACAGCAAGTAAAATAGGTGAAGGGAGAGAGAAAGAAAGAAGTGTTGTTTAACTCTCCTATGCAATAAAATATACTTGTTAACAAGGTTGATCAAGTCTTGCTACCAAATAAATTTTATATGACATAAGAAGAAATAAACCTCAAATCAATCATGTTACCTTATATTGAATTGATATGGATCCAATCACAAGAGTTTGATATTCTTCTTTAGGCTCATATACAGGACAATCAATGGATCCCACTTTGATAGTTTTCACATTAAAAATTGTATTGACTCCACATACTTTATCAATCCTCTTGGGAAAATAGACAGTGTGTTCCTTATTATCAACATTAAAAGTAACCATGCCTTTATTGCAATCAATAACAGCCCCTGCAGTATTAAGAAAGGGTCTTCCAAGAATAATGGACATATTATCATCTTCAGGCATTTCCAACACAACAAAATCAGTTAATATTAAGCAATGCTGAGTAACTTGAACAGGAACATTTTCACATAAACCAACAGGAATAGCAGTAGATTTATCAGCCATTTGCAAAGATATATCAGTTGGTATCAATTTATCTAAATCAAGTCTCTTATAAAGAGAAAAAGGCATCACACTCACACCTGCTCCCAAATCACATAGAGCAGTTCTAACATAATTATTCTTGATGGAACAAGGAATAGTCGGTATACCTGGGTCGCCCAACTTCTTTGGAATCTTACCATTGAAGGAGTAATTAGCGAGCATAGTAGAAATTTCCTCATTGGGGACTTTCCTTTTGTTAGTAACAATATCTTTCATATACTTTGAATAAGGAGGCAATTTAATAGCATCAGTCAAAGGGATTTGCAAAAATAAAGGTTTCATCCAATCACAAAATTTATTATAATGTTCCTCCTCCTTTGATTTTAGTTTCTTAGCAGGAAAAGGCATTTGCTTTTGAACCCAAGGTTCTCTTTCATTACCATGCTTCTCAGTAATAAAGTCTTCTTTAGTGTACTTTTTATTTTTAGCATGCTTTTCAGGTTCTTTTTCAATTTCTTCTTTATCAGGAGTATCATTCTTATCATTATCTTCCTCATGTTCATTACCACTTTCAGTTTCAGCATCAGAAATAGAAATACTATTAGGATCATTAACAGGTTCAGAGGATTCTACAACATTCTTATGTTTCTTTTTCTTTTTCTTAGATGGAGCACTAGTTTTAATTAGTTGAGAATCTTGTTCAACTCTTTTGGGATGCCCTTCAGGATATAGAGGATCCTGGGTAGAAGCACCACCTCTAGTTGTTACTTCACAAGCATGTTTTTCTTTAGAATTATTTCCTAACAAGTCATTTTGCACTTTAGTAAGTTGATCAATTTGAGTTTGAACCATTTGAAAATGTTTAACAAGTATCTTAACATCATTGGAGGTTCTCTCCACAATACCATGCAATTCACTAATAGCTCGGGAATTTTCCATTAAATGATTCTCTACTCTCATATTAAAATTTTCTTGCTTAACAATATAATTATCAAATTCATCTAAGCATTGAGCAGGAGATTTTGAATACGGAATATCTTCCCTAGTAAAGTGTTGAAGCGAATGTACCTCAATCATGGATGAAGGGGGAATTGTCTCACATATATCTTCTATAGGAGGTAAATTCTTCACATCTTCAGGTTTAATACCCTTCTCCTTAAGAGACTTCTTGGCTTCCCTCATATCTTCATCATTCAATTTAATCATACCCCTCTTCTTCACTATCGGTGTCGGGGTTGGTTCAGGTGTAGACCAATCATCATGATTCCGGCCTATTTTAGCCAATAATTCTTCAGCGTCGTCTGGAGTTCTTTTCCTGAAAACACAACCAGCACAACTATCCAGGTATGCCCTAGACTCAATGGTTAGTCCACTATAAAATATATCAAGTAAATCATTCTTTTCCAAATCATGGTCAGGCTGAGCTCTAATAAGAGAACAAAATCTAGCCCAAGCCTCAGGCAATTTCTCTCCATCTTCCTGGTCAAAATTATAAATTCTCTGCAAAGCAGCATGTTGAGCACTAGCAGGAAAGTATTTTCGAAAGAAAACATCACGCAAGTCAATTGGACTTTTAATAGAACCAGGAGGCAAATTATTATACCAAGTTTTAGCATCATCCTTTAATGAGAACGGAAAAATTTTAGTGACAAAATAAGTACGCATCTTGACATCATCAGAAAACACGCCACTAAGAGTAGATAACTCAGTCATGTGTTCAACAGCACTTTCTTTTTCAGTACCACAAAAGGGTGTTTTCTCAACAATAGCTATATGAGATAAATCAAGAGAAAAATCATAATCTTTATCCCTAATGTTTATAGGAGATGTGGCAAATTTAGGATCAGGAGATGGTTTATATCTAACAGCATGTTCTGCAAGCAACTTTTTAATTTTTCTTGCATCAGTAGTAGCATTGCATTTTTCAATAAAATCATCATTAAGCTCTACATAATCCTCATCAAGATCATCACTAGAATATTCAACAGACTCAGGTGAATTAACAGGTGTAGCAACATTAGGAGTTTCAGTATTTTCAATTTGTCTAGACTTAGCAATTGTAGCATCTAGAAAAGATCCCAATGAACCACTATCATCAAGCACAGCAGAAACATTATCAATATTATGAGAATTTTCAGATTCAGCAGAAGTACCAGCACGCGAAGCATGTGGCGGTGAAACAAGTTTATCAATCACAGATGGTGAATCAAGAGCAGCAGAGGTACTCAGAGTTGTACCTTTTCTTGTAGTGGATGGTAATATGGCGATCTTAGTATCGCGAGGTTTACCCATAATGGAGAATTTGCAGCGAACAATATCAATCCAAGTGAACTTCCAAATAAAGCTATGCTCCCCGGCAACGGCGCCAGAAAATAGTCTTGATGACCCACAAGTATAGGGGATCGCAACAGTCTTCGAGGGAAGTATTACCCAATTTATTGATTCGACACAAGGGAGACAAAGAATACTTGTAAGCCTTAACAGCGGAGTTGTCAATTCAGCTGCACCTGGAAACAGACTTGCTCGCAAGAGTTTATCAGTAGTAACAGTTTTATGGCAGTGGAAATAGTGAAATAACAGCAGCGGTGAAATAAAGACAGCAGTAGTGATTATAGTAAACAGCAGGATTAAAATACTGTAGGCACAGGGACGGATTTAACGGGCGTTGCATGGATGAGAGAAACTCATGTAACAATCAAAGCAGGGCATTTGCAGATAATAATAAAACGGTATCCAAGTACTAATCAATCAATAGGCATGTGTTCCATATTTAGTCGTACGTGCTCGCAATGAGAAACTTGCACAACATCTTCTGTCCTACCAGCCGGTGGCAGCCGGGCCTCTAGGGAAACTACTGGATATTAAGGTACTCCTTTTAATAGAGTACCGGAACAAAGCATTAACACTCCGTGAACACATGTGATCCTCACATCACTACCATCCCCTCCGGTTGTCCCGATTTCTGTCACATTGGTTCCGGACAGCGACATGTGTATACAACTTGCAGGTAAGATCATAAACAACGAATATCTTCATGAATCAATAACATGTTCAGATCTGAGATCATGGCACTCGGGCCCTAGTGACAAGCATTAAGCATAACAAGTTGCAACAATATCATAAAAGTGACATCTACGGATACTAGGCACTATGCCCTAACAATCTTATGACTATTACATGACCAATCTCATCCAATCCCTACCATCCCCTTCAGCCTACAGCGGGGGAATTACTCACACATGGATGGGGGAAACATTGCTGGTTGATGGAGAGGCGTTGGCGGTGATGGCGGTGAAGATCTCCTCCAATTCCCCGTCCCGGCGGAGTGCCAGAACGGAGACTTCTGGCTCCCGCGACGGAGTTTCGCGATGTGGCGGCTTTCTGGAGGGTTTCTGGCGATGTCGACTTCTCCCCGTGCGTTTTTAGGTCGAGGCGAATAAGTAGTCCGAAGGGGGGCGTCGGAGGCCGGCCGAGGGGGCCACACCATAGGGCCGCGCGGGCCCCCCCTGGGCCGCGCCGCCTTATGGTGTGGGGCCCTCGGGCCTCCACCTCCTTCGCCCTTCTGGCTCCGTCAATATTTTGGTAAAATAGGGCCATCTGAAGAAATTCCGAGGATTTTCCCGAAAGTTGGATTTCTGCACAAAAACGAGACACCAGAGCAATTCTGCTGAAAACAGCGTTAGTCCGTGTTAGTTGTATCCAAAATACACAAATTAGAGGCAAAACAATAGCAAAAGTGTTCGGGAAAGTAGATACGTTTTGGACCTATGGTCTGGCCGCCTCGTTGCCCCTTTCCGACTCGTTTTCGACCTGGAACCTTCCTTTTGTCGTAAAAATATTTGCTATATAATCCCCCGGACCCCTGGAGGTCCGTAATATCGTTTTCTCGTCGCGTTTTGTTTCGAGCTGTTTTCTGCCAGGATCTGCTTCGGATCTAGATCCATCATGTCTTCGTCGGGAACTCAGAAGGACAGCTTCTTTGAGGACGTCGTCAACCCGTACATGAACGAGCTGAAGATGCACCCCAAAGAGTTGCAGCTCGTGGATGGAGAGTTGCAGATCAAAGATGTCCAGGGTCCTAAGGGAGAAGGGAGCTTGGAAGACAGGATGGAGAAGCTGGAACAAGAGGTTTTCAACTACAAGAAGATGGCTGAGCGTGAAGTGGATATCTTTCACAAGATTGTGTCTGAACTCATTGATGGACACAAGAAGGAGACTGCAAAGCTGTGGGACGATATCTTCTCACTTCACGACACCACCAACAAACTCCAAGCTCAACTCTATGATGTCCATAATCAGAACTGTGAGTATGAAAACAGGTTTAAGCGCATAAGTCATGCTGCTAGTTTCAGGTTTCCGGAAACCAAGATGTCTTTTGTTGATGGAGGGCCTCTTCCATGGAAGTCTGATGACGACAAAGATTCACCATCATCACCGAAGGAGTAATTCATCGTCGGTATTGGCATCCCCTTGGTTTGTTCCAAGCTTGGGGGAGTGCCGCGGTATCACATCACCACCACCTTTATCTTTTACTATTAAGTAGTGTCATATCATGAGTAGGGAAGTTATCATATAGAATAGTATGCAATGTGGAAGTATCTCTCTTAGTTAGTTATCGATGTATCCGTTGGTGTGAGTTATCGTTATGGAATATTAATGAGAAGTCTTATCATTTACTTTTTGCACACCTTATTTTAGTTTGCAATCTCCATTATATGATTATTCTTGACATGAGTATTGATATCACTTTGGGAACATTAAGTAAATCTATTTGGTTTTGGCAAACTTAGCATTGGTCAATAGCAACAACATCCTGATGTTTAATAAAAGAGAGAAATACACTTAGATACATTACTCCATTATCTCTATGCTTAGTATTCTTAAGTTAAAATTGCTTGTGCTTATGAGAAAGATGCATGATTGTTTCTATCATATGTATATTTGTTTGTTTCCCTCAACCTTTATGCTTGCTATCAAACCTTGCTAGCCAAAGACCTGTATCGAGAGGGAATGCTTCTCATACATCCATAACCTTAGACCAAACCTATGCCATTTGTGTCCACCATACCTACCTACTACATGGTATTTTCTGCCATTCCAAGTAAATACTTCATGTGCTACCTTTAAATTATTCAAACTATACTACTTCTTATTTGTGTCAATGTTTTATAGCTCATGAGGAAGTATGTGGTGTTTTATCTTTCAATCTTGTTGGGCGAACTTTTCCTAATGGACTAGCGGCACATCCGCTTATCCAATAATTTTGCAATAAGAGCTGGCAATGAGGTTCCCAGCCTCAATTAATAACCTTCATTAATAATTCTCTTCACATGTTTTGCTCTGATTCATCAGTAAGCAACTTAATTTTGCAATAGACACTCCTCCATGGTATGTGAATGTTGGAAGGCACCCGAGGATTCGGTTAGCCATGGATTGAGAAAGCCAAGGTTGGGGGAGTGTCATCCTAAATAAAACTAAAATACATGTGTAAACAAAAGAGAAGGGGGATGATCTACCTTGCTGGTAGAGATGCCGTCCCTCATGGGAGCCGCTCTTGGAAGGTTCGTTTGGCAAGGGGGTTAGAGTGCCCGCTACCATTCGTTGACAACAACAAACACCTCTCAAAATTTTACTTTTATTCTCTTTATATGATTTCAAAACTTGAAAAGCTCTAGCACATGATTTAATCCCTGCTTCCCTCTGCGAAGGGCCTGTCTTTTACTTTTATGTTGAGTCAGTATACCTATTTCCCTCTATCTCAAGCAAGCAATTGAGTTGTTGTGAACCAATCATTTATGCTATGATTCAGTTGATCATGTCTTTTATACTTTCTTGTTTAGTACCAATTTTATCTGAATGAATATGACTTTGAAGTTATCAATGATTATGAAGAGATTGTTATGCTTAAATATGAAGGCTCAGCTATAAATTCTAATATGAAAGCTTTGCTTAGAAGTACAATCCGTTAGCAGTTCTCTGACCAAGAACAAAGTTTGCCATCACCAACTATGATTTCTTATGCACCTTTACTTGTGATTTCTCTTTACTTATTTCGAGATGAGTTATATGAGGAAGTTGTTTACTAGAATGTCTTGTGTGAATGAATATGATGCTTCTTGTCCGTATTTTATTTATCGACTCTTCACTCCATAAACATGTGGTCTTGTTTATCGAGCTCAGTTTCGCTTGGGGACAAGCGAGGTCTAAGCTTGGGGGAGTTGATACGTCCAATTTGCATCACTATTTTGTATCATAATTTGCTGTTATTCATTGATATATTTCATATTGGGACACAATACTTATGTTATTTCATCTATTTTGCATGTTTCATCATCATTGGAGGATCAAGCACCGGAGCCAGGATTCTGCTGGAAAAAGCACCGTCAGAACACAATATTTCGGAAGATCAACTGTGGAAGGGAATTTCACGTAAATTCCTATTTTTCCAAATGACGGAGGTAGCCAGAAGGGGGAGAAGAGAGGGGCCACTGTGGGCCCAGACCATAGGGCGGCGCGGCCCAGGCCCTGGCCGCGCCACCCTATGCTCTGGGGGGCCCACGACCCTTTTCGCCTCCTTTTCTTCGCGTACTCCTTCGTCCCGAAAACCTAAGCCACAGAGGGATCCTCACGAAGGGTTACAGCCGCTGCGGGGCGGAGAGCACCAGAGAGAAAAGAGCTCTCCGGCGGGCAGGAATCCGGGGAAATTCCCTCCCGGAGGGGGAAATCGACGCCATCGCCATCGTCATCGAGCTGGACATCATCTCCATCATCATCATCATCGTCTCCACCATCTACACCGCCATCACCACCGCAGCACCTCGTCACCGCTGTAACGATTTGGGTTTGATCTTGATTGTTTGATAGGGGAAACTCTCCCGGTGTTATTCTATACTTGTTGTAGATGCTATTGAGTGAAACCATTGAACCAAGGTTCATGTTCAGATTGTTATTCATCATCATATCACCTCTGATTGTATTCCATATGATGTCTCGTGAGTAGTTCGTTTAGTTCTTGAGGACATGGGTGAAGTCTAAATGCTAGTAGTGAATTATGGTTGAGTAATATTCAATGTTATGATATTTAAGTTGTGGTGTCATTCTTCTAGTGGTGTCGTGTGAACGTCGACTACACGACACTTCACCATTTATGGGCCTAGGGGAGTGCATCTTGTATTCGGTTGCTAATTGCGGGGTTGCCGGAGTGACAGAAACCTAAGCCCCCGTTAGTATATCGATGCAGGAGGGATCGCAGGATCTCAGAGTTTAAGGCTGTGGTTAGATTTATCTTAATTACTTTCTTGTAGTTGCGGATGCTTGCAAGGGGTATAATCACAAGTATGTATTAGTCCTAGGAAGGGCGGTGCATTAGCATAGGTTCACCCACACAACACTTATCAAAACAATGAAGATTAATCAGCTGTATGTAGCGAAAGCACTAGACTAAAATCCCGTGTGTCCTCAAGAACGTTTGGTCATTATAAGTAAACAAACCGGCTTGTCCTTTGTGCTAAAAAGGATTGGGCCACTCGCTGCAATTATTTCTCTCGCATTTTATTTACTTGTACTTTATTTATCTGCAATATCAAAACCCCCTGAATACTTGTCTGTGAGCATTTACAGTGAATCCTTCATCGAAACTGCTTGTCAACACCTTCTGCTCCTCGTTGGGTTCGACACTCTTATTTATCGAAAGTACTACGATACACCCCCTATACTTGTGGGTCATCAATCCTCACAACATACGGGCTTCAACCCCACAACATCTGCCCCAACTCCTACCTTCTGCTCTCCAACTTCGCAACTCTCTGCGAAGGGCATCTCGGAATCCGGCCAGACGTCAAGTTATGGCAGTTCTTCTTCCGAGTGAAGAAAGAAACAAAAGACAAAGCTATGCTGAACTGCGGGAGCATGACATTCATGCTCCGACCTGGTCGTATGTACCCTCCCCACGACTCGCACGAATCCGTCCGGTACTGGAACGCCGGATGGTTTTACGAGAAGAATGTGTCAGTTCCGGAGATCCATGATGGTCTCCCCAAATTCAACAACGAGCCTCCGGAAGAGCTCGCAAGCTGGAGCTTCATCCCGTCGCTTTCCCTAACTCCCATCCTGGAGAAGGCAGCGCGGAGAATCTCCTGGTTAGTCCACGACGGGCTAACCGGAACCCAGCTTACACTGAGCTGGTTCACTCGGCGGATCCAACCTCTACGATATAACGCGCGATTAATCTGCGCATACACCGGGGCGGACGACCAGCTCCGAGCTACCCGCCACGATCTTCCGGCTGATTCTCTCAAAAGGAGATTCAAGACGCTGGTGAAGGTGGGCCGGGGTCAACCGATCCCGGAATTGATCAAGGACATCTACACGAACAACCAATGTCCTCCGGTAAGCTTTGATCCCTTCGTTACTTCAAACTTCACAAGTTTTTGGATTTGACTAACATATGATATCTTTCCCTCCAGCTCGCTACATTGGCGGAGGAAAACCTGCACACCATACTTCGCGTCCCCGTCAGCGGCGACACGACGGAGGAGGTTCCGGAGGACGAAGAGGAGGAAGAGGAGCAAGCACCCCGCAAGGTAGCTCCCCGACCTACGAAGCGTCCCCGCGCCAAAGCTTCCGGCTCCGAAGCCGGAGCTAGCGGCGAGGCCTCCGCCAAGAAGCCCAAGGTCGTCAAGCCCCCTCCGCTAGACTCAAGGAAGGCGGAGCGGGAACGTTTGAAAATGCTTGCAACAGCAGGCAAACGCTCACGCCCCAACATCCCCGGCGCCCCGTAAGTTTCCGGGTATGGTACACATTTACTTTGATGCATCTGTTACTTATGCAATCTTCTTTTACTTGTTCACAGGACTCCGACTACCACCGCCAGGGACCGCCAGCCAAGAACTTATCACCAAATTCATGAAGAAATCTCCGGCTGTTGGTCCTGCAACTCCAGCTCCGCCAAGCGCTTCCCACACTGCTCCACCGCCGTCTCCTCCTCGCGGATCAATCTCCCCCTCCTGCCGCAAACACTCCACCGGAAATAATTCCGGTCAGCAAGAAGGTGGGCGGAGAGGATCCTAAGGCCAAAGGCCCTGCCCAAGAAGAAACTCAAGACCAAGGAGAGGCTGAAGTTACTTCCTCCGAGAAGGTCGGAGCCGGTGCTGGCGACGTCGTCGTGTTTCCAAAGAACTTCGGAGATCCGGCTGACCTCACTTCCACCCCCAAGGCATATGCTACAAAAATTTCAAACAGCTCACGAGGCGGAAAAATGGGAGCTTGAACAAGACTTGCTCAATGCTATGCTGAACAATGCCTGGGGGAAGCCGGACGCCGGTACATCGGAAATCCAGGATTTCAAGAAGGGTGTCGGCGAGTTCTTCGACAAGCTCATCTGCAAACAAAAGGTACTCCCCAGTAGCCCCCAAGCATGTAGGCGGAAACTAGGTACTAGTTAGCGCGTAGATGCTTTAGAGTACAGCCACTTTTGGAAAGATTTATTTAAAATGTCACAGTAGCCCCCAAGCATGATGTCGGAAAGATTCCGGCAATAATGCTTCAAAGGACAACACTATGTTGTAGGCGGAATTTTTACTCCCGCTCTGATTGTTTTTTACAGGAACAGCAGGCACTGCACTATGAGCTGCATAAGAACATTGCTCTGCAGCGCCGCGTTACCTTGGGTCAAGCGGAAAACATCCGGACCCTCAAAGATAAAAATGCAGAACTGAACAAACAGCTGGCGGACGCCCAAGGTTGGTTTCCGACCTTTCTTGTTATCAGTTCACGTTCCGACTTTGAATTGTATTTAACTTGAACCCTTATAGGCGCATCTTCCTCCCTGGCTACGACCTCCTCCGAACTGGAAAACCTGCGCTCCTCCTACCAAGAGTTGGAGACAAAGCTGAAAGAGGCGGAGCAGCAGAAGGAGCGTGCCGAGAAGCAACTAGCGGAGAAAAACTCCGAGCTCATCAGGGAGAAGGGCGAATTCGTGCTGAAGCGTAATGCTGATAGCGAAACTATCAAGAGGCAGCAAAAGGAGCTCAATGGACTCCGGAAGTACATGGAGACCGCGGAGCACCATTGGGACCTGCTGGCCGAAAATATCCTGGGTACGTATACTCGGAATTTCTTATCTTGATGGATAATCTCTTGTGCTCAACTTGAATGTTTATTCTTGTATTTTTGTGCAGAGCCACTCGGATACCCTGAAAAGCGCCGGAACAAATTCCCCCGGGACGATGTTCTTTCTCTTGCTGGCGATGACTGCAAGGATCTTATATCCGCTTCACGGAAGATATGCCACAACTTGTCCCTGAAGAGGAGCCGCACCTGCGGTCTGCGCAAACTGATCAAGCGGATGGACATTCTTCCGGAGCTGGTAACAGATCTACAAGCGTCATCAGCCCGAGGCGCAGCTGCCATGACTTTAACCATGTGCTTGGCGCATAACCCGGAGATGGATCTGGACCGGGTGACTTCTGGTGTTCCTCCGACAGCAGATGTCGGAAAGCTTCTTGATGCAGTGAGTGGCTATGACACCCGCATCGCGCGGAGGATCCGTCACGAGGAATTCTACGACAAGGTGGTTCTCTCAGCAGACGAGCCCCTTGAAGATGAACTTCAAAAAGAGCGCGACGCGGAGGCCCGTCCTGCGGAATCCGGAACCCAGTTTACCTGGACCAGCTCCAAGGATGCTCCCCAAGAGGAACCCAAGACCAGCGCTGCAACCTCCGAAGAGGATGAAGAGAGTGATGAAGATGTGTCGTCTCCGGCTGAGGGCGCCAAAGGAAAAGATCCAGAGGGCAATGCTTCTCCGTCCAAGGCGGAGTGAAAACGTTTATGTCCTGCGGGATAAAACAATGCATCATTTTGGCCCCAGCGAGGGTTTGTAATATAACTTAAATTCTTAAGTAGTTAGGGACGAAACAAGCATGCATGCGTGGGCGGAAAATACTTATCCTGCTATCCGTTTTAATATTATTTGCATGTGTTGTTTCTTGAAAGCAAGTGCTGGTTTGATAATTTCCGGCTTGCCCACTTGACCTTCCACGAGCCGGAAAACCCGTGCCGGAAACGCTCGCCAGCGGCGACGAAGCCCAATGGCAATCCGTCAATAACCGCGGAAACAAGCCCCCAGCCCAAGTGCCGGAAGTCGCTACCAGGAATCCATGGGTTCGCAACAGAAAAAATTTCCGCCAGAAAACTTAAGCTTACGTCCTAAGGGACGATTTTGAAAATCACAACTTTCATACACGCCTAGGCGGAAAGATCCAGCTCTGCGGTTTTAGTCGGAAAAACATACACGATCCAGAAATGAAAAATTAAAGGAGGTAAAAGACTCTAAGAGTGAACCAAAAGCTTTATTTCATTGATCATGTATCATAGATATTACAAGGTATGTAATGCGTAAAGCGCTAAGTGTGGAAAGGACGTAGCTGTGCTATGTTCCAGGGACGATCTGTTTCATCATATATGTCACCCGGATCTTCTCGTTTTCGTTTCCGGTGCCAGTTGGCAGGTCTATCCTTTAGTTCCCGGAAATCAACGAGATAGTAGGATCCGTTGTGTAGTACTTTGCTGATGACAAAAGGTCCTTCCCATGGAGTCTGCAACTTGTGATCTTTCACCTGGCGAAGGCGGAGGACTAAGTCTCCGACCATGAACGAGCGGTTCCGAACTCGACGGCTGTGATAGCGTCGGAGCTTCTGCTGGTAAATGGTGGAGCGTTGGTCAGCTAGATTCCGAGCCTCTTCGATCAGGTCCACAGATAGCTGTCGAGCCTCGTCAGCAGTTTCTTCATTGTAGGCGGAAACTCGCGGTGAATCATGGATGATGTCAGTGGGGAGCACAGCTTCGGATCCGTATACCAGGAAGAAAGGAGTAAATCCTGTTGACCTGTTAGGGGTAGTTCGTAAACTCCACAGAACAGAGTCCAGCTCATCAGCCCAAGCTCCGGCTGCGCGACGCAGCGGTTCTTCAAGGCGAGGTTTGATTCCGGCTAGTATAAGGCCATTGGCTCGCTCGACCTGACCGTTAGATTGTGGATGAGCCACAGATGCAAGGTCAAGCCGGATCCCAACTTCATCGCAGTAATCCTTGAGTTCTCCCTGCGCAAAGTTTGTGCCATTGTCTGTGATTATGCTGTGTGGGATGCCGAATCTCGTCACGAGGCTACAAACAAATTTTAGTGCCGTAGCACCATCGGCTTTTCTCACTGGCTTTGCCTCGATCCACTTACTGAACTTATCAATAGCGACCAGGAGGTATTCATGACCACCAGGAGATGATTTCTTTAACTTACCAACCATATCGAGCCCCCAGACCGCAAACGGCCAGGTGATAGGTATGGTCTTCAGCTCTTGGGCTGGAGCGTTTGGTTGAGTAGCATAGTACTGACAACCGCGGCAAGTTTTCACCAGCTTGTCAGCGTCTTCTTTAGCTGTTAGCCAGTAAAATCCTAACCGAAAAGCTTTTGCAACGAGGGACCTGGGGGCGGCATGATGCCCGCAATCCCCTGCGTGGATCTCTCTGAGGATTTCAATGCCATCTTGACTAGAGACGCATTTGAGAAATACCCCGTTTGCACTTCGTTTGTAGAGCTGTCCATCAACAATTGTGTAGGATCTTGCTCGTCTAATGATCTGTCGTGCGTGGACCTCGTCCTCCGGCAACTTTTGATCAATGAGGTAATCCAAGAACGGCTGAGTCCAGGCCGGAATGACTGCCATCACTTCCTTAGCCGGAGAAACTGCCAGATCAGGATTTTCCGGGTTTGCACCCTTCACCGAGGGTACTCGCAGATGCTCAAGGAAAATTCCAGGCGGAATTGGTTTCCTGCCGGATCCGAGCTTGGACAGCATGTCTGCTGCTGTGTTATCATCTCTCCTGACGTACTTGACTTCGTATCCGAGGAAGCACTTGGCGATCTCGTCAACTTCGTCTCTGTAAGCCGCCATGACGGAGTTTCTGGCGTTCCAGGTTCCGGCTACTTGTTGTGCCACCAGGTCGGAATCTCCGCAGCATATGATGTGCTTGATCCCAATTTCCTTAGCGATGCGCAGACCGTGTAGTAGAGCCTCGTATTCCGCCATGTTGTTGGTTGCTTCGAAGTGAATCTGCAGAACGTACTGCAGTTCTTCTCCGGTAGGTGACTTCAGGGTAACTCCAGCCCCCGAGCCTTGATGTTGCTTGGATCCGTCAAAGTGCATGACCCAAGCTTCAGGTTCCGGCACAGGTGTGCCCTCCGGTGCTTCAGTCCAATCCGCGATGAAATCCGCTAGAACTTGAGACTTGATTGCAGTTCGGGCTTCGTAGTTGATGTCGAAGGCAGATAACTCGATGCCCCATTTTGCTACGCGTCCTGTTGCGTCGGAGTTGTTGATGATCGTTGCCAGGGGAGCCTTGCTCACCACTGTCATTGGGTGCTCCTGGAAGTAGTGTCTCAGTTTCCGGCTTCCTAGGAAAACTCCGTATGCCAGCTTCTGAAAGTGAGGGTATCTCTGCTTGGATTCCGTCAAGACTTCGCTAATGTAATAGACAGGCCTTTGGACTCCGTGCTCAAATCCTTCTTCCTTTCGCACCACCACGATTACGAGGCTGATAACTTTGTTGGTAGCCGCTATGTAGAGGAGCATAGGCTCTGACTCAGCTGGAGCTGCCAATATAGGTGGGGAGGAGAGTATGTTCTTCAACTCCTGAAGTGCTTTATCTGCTGCCTCATCCCAGACAAACTTGTCGGTTTTCTTCAGCAGCTTGTATAGAGGTAAGGCTTTCTCGCCAAGACGGCTAACAAATCTACTGATTGCCGCAACGCAACCAGTTAATCGTTGCACATCTTTGAGACAAGTTGGCCTTTTGATGTTCAGGATAGCCTTGATTTTTTCCGGGTTAACTTCAATGCCCCTGTGAGAAACAATGAAGCCAAGGAGTTTTCCTGCTGGTACGCCAAAGACGCACTTCAGCGGATTCAACATCATCTTGTACCGTCGGAGATTATCAAAGGTTTCCTTGAGGTCGCTCAGCAGGTCGGATCCCTTCCGGGTCATGACCGCGATGTCGTCGACGTAGGCGTGCACGTTCCGGCCAATTTGGTCCTTCAGGCACCGCTGCATCGTCCGTTGGTATGTGGCACCTGCGTTTTTCAAACCAAAAGGCATGGTAACATAGCAGTATGTGCCAAAGGGTGTGATGAAAGAGGTCGCCTTTTGGTCAGACTCCTTCATCAAGATCTGATGATACCCGGAATATGCGTCAAGAAAACACAGAAGCTCCGCCCCTGCCGTCGAATCAATGACTTGGTCAATGCGCGGCAAAGGGAACGGATCTTTCGGACAGTGCTTATTCACGCCGGAGTAATCGATGCACATTCTTAGTATTTCAGAATTCTTTTTGGGTACAAGGACGGGGTTTGCGACCCAATCAGTATGGATAACTTCTACTACAAAACCTGCCTCTAGTAACTTTGCTAATTCCATTCCTATGGCGCGGCGCTTCTTATCTCCAAAGCGTCGCATAGCTTGCTTCACCGGTTTTGCACCCGGATTTATGTTGAGGTAGTGCTCGGCGAGTTCCCTTGGTACTCCGGACATGTCAGAAGGTTGCCATGCGAAGATATCCATGTTGGCTCTGAGGAACTCGACGAGCGCGCTTTCCTATTTGGGGTCCATGTTGGCTCCGACTGAAACCTGCTTGGAGTTGTCCCCTTCAACGAGGTCATGCTTCTTGGTTTCTATCGCGGCCTTGAACGAGGTCTTCTGTTCGGAGATCTGCTTCTTGGTGGTCTGCATCTCAGTCGGATCCACCGCGGCTCTGTAGCCTTGCAGCTCCTCTCCAGATATGACGGATTCTGCAAAGGCGGCTTCGCCTTCCTCGCAGTCCCTAGCTTTCTTGTAGTCTCCGGACACGGTGATCCAACCGTTAGGACCCGGAATCTTGAGCTTGTTGTAGATGTAGCATGCCCTGGCGTGGAACTTGTGGTAGGTGGGCCTGCCGAAGATTACGTGGTAGGAGCTTTTGAAGGGCACCACTTCAAACGTGATCATTTCTTCGCGGTAATTGTTCACATCGCCGAAGGCCACGGGAAGTTTGATGCTGCCCAGAGAGTTTGCCTTCTTACCCGGAACCACACCATGAAATTCAGTGGTGCTGTGCTTGAGCTGGTCCTTGGTGAGGTTCATCTTCTCCAGGGTCTCCAGGTACATGATGTTCAGGCTGGCTCCTCCGTCCATAAGACACTTGGAGAAGTCATACCCGTCTATGCGGGGACTCACAACCAGAGCGTAGCACTCTTTGGGGATGACGGCCGGATGATCCGACCTGTCAAAGGTACAGGCTTTCTCCGACCACTTGACATACTGCGGCACAGCCGGAACTGTGGCGTTCAAGATCCGGAGCGCCGATTTTTTCGCGCGGACAGTGGGGGTTCCGAGGAAGGTGTGGTAAGTTCCGACACTCTTCTTGCCAAAGGGGTTGGACTTGTTTGCTGCGGTACCCTCCTTGGGTTCCGGCGAAGCGTCATCCTCGTCCATGGCCTCGGAACTGTCCTCCTCTTTGTCCTTGTTCTTGCCCTTGCCTCCTTTGCCGCGTGGGCGGTGCTTCCGGGCTCGCTTGTATCCTGCCTCCGGGTCGTTCTTCAGATCGTTGACCCACTTGCAGTTGCGATTGGTATGGGTGGATTTGCCCGTAGCCGGATCCAGATGGGCCAGGCACGGCATATCCCTGTATTCTTCGTACGTTTGGGGGCGCGGGATCCGGCTGCGGTGACCTCGTCAGCGCGCTGCTGGCCCCTGCCTGCTCCGCCTCCACGTCCGCGGCCTCTTCCTCCTCCTGGACCTCCGCGTTGGAACGTCATGGCTACCATGTCGGATCCTCCGCCCTTCTGGTCTTCAGGGGGGTTCTTCCGCTTGTTGCTGTTGCTGACGCCGTTATCACGGTTTTTCTTCTGTTGGTGCAGGGGTATGGCTGTAGCTGCGAGATCTCCGCCTGCGTCGTCATCGGCGGCAGTGTGATCGCTGGCGATGTTTATCATCTCATCGAGAGTGAGTTTGTTTGCGTTCACCAGACAAGTAAGCTTGTGACGCAGCAGCCCCCCACGCTGCAAACCACCAATGAAGGCGTGCATTGCTGTGCGGTTATCTACGTTCTCGCACTCGTTTCTGGTTGCCAACCATCGGGTGAGGAAGCTCCTAGATGTTTCACCCTTCTTCTGGATGCAAGCTTGAAGGTCGCTGGTGGTGGCCGGTCTCTTGTAGGTACCCCTGAAGTGGTTCTCGAAAGCCTTCTTCAGGTCCAACCAGCAAAAGATGGTGTTTTCCTCGAGGTCGCTGAGCCAAACACGAGCTGGACCAATAAGGTACAACTGGAGCATGCGGCAGGCTATATTCGGGGTTCCTCCGGCGAAGGTTACTGCATTGTAGTAATCCTCAATCCAGGTATCCGGCCTCTCGCTGCCATCATAATGCTTCAGGTTTCCTGGTAGCTTAAGGTTCAGGCTTCTTGGCTTTGGTTCCTCTCGGATCATCTGGCCAAAGCACCTTGGACCGATGTAGTCGGATCTGTACTCGTTGAGGCGATCACGGGCATCACGGGGGGCACCACCGGGTGACTTCGAGCGGGAACGGGATCTCCGGCCTCTGCCTCCGCCTCCACCTCCGCCTCCACTGGGTGGTGGTGAGGGAGATCTGCGAGGGGGCCTGTAAGATGTTCTTCCGCCTTCAGATTCTCGGCATGGCTCCCGCGGCTGGCTCCGGCTTCGGTGGCTCCTTTCCTCTTGGTGGTGGTCGCCTCCGTCGTTCCGGCTCCTGCGTGGCTCAGGTGCGTACTCCTCGTTCCGGCTCCTCCTTGGTTCCGGATCGCGTCCTTGGCTTCTGCGAGGCTCAGGGTCGCGTTCTTGATTCCGAGGCTCAGGCTCGCGGTCTTGATTCCGGCTTCTGCGTTGCTCCAGCGTGCGCTCCCTGTTCCTGTCTCTAGGTGCTGGCATGCTGTCGCGGATGTTGATTCCACCTGGCCCATGGGGCCTGGGGTTTCCCGCAGGACTGCGACGTCGAGGGGGTAGCGGAGGACGCGAAGCTCGGGGTGGTGGTGATGGAACACGATATTTGTCTCTGCCAGTGTACATCGCACCCTTTCCCTTTTCCTGATCTTTCGGAGCTGAATCCGATGGTATTGGGATTGGATTTGGATGATCTCTGACTTTCCTCCTGCGCTCCGTAGATCCGGTGCGCGACTCGTCATCACGATGTTGACTTGGTATGGCGTCCTTCTGCGCGGTGGATATGCATTGTTCCGGATTGGATGCTAACCTGCGCGAAGTGTCTGCCTTGCTCTGTTGCTGCATTGCTGAAGCAACGAGCTTCCGGACGTAGTTGATGTCAATCTCCTCGTCCTTCTTCTTTAGGAGCTCCGCAGCCTTCTTCATGTTATCCTTTGGAGTTGCGAGCGGCTGCTGCTCTGTGGGTGTTGCGAAGGTAATCCTGCGGGGAGGGATGGCTTCTCGAGCGATTCTATCAGCCTCCGCCTGCAAAGAGTCTAACCTTTTCTGCCACTCCTTTCGGAGTCCCGTGGCTGTAGCCATCATCTCGTCGACTTTGCGGTCCTTCTTTAGGGAGTAGTCCACAAAATTTGCAGCCAAGGTTCTTTCCTCCGCCATTGCGGCTGCAGTCCTGGCGAACTTCTGAGCTGTTGCCAGCATCTCCTGCCGTTTGGCTTCTAAGGCCTCCGGGTCTGCAGCCTCTTCTGGAGTTATTGGCTTGTTGAGAATATCAGACTTCGCGACTAGATCCATGCGTGCTTGCTCGACTATCTCTTCTGGAGACAGGACACCCCTGTGCGGTTGCGGTCCCAAGGGAGGCCGCACGTTGGATGATCCTGGGCTGGAGTTGGAGGCTTCGTCTTCCGTGTCCGGCTGATCCAGTGGTGCCACGGTTGCTAGAACCTGCATCGGCTGGGCGGATTCCACTTCAGCTTGCTCACCGCCTCCGAGTTCCTCGAGCTTGCGGTTGAATTCCTCTGTATTCATGGATGAAGCGCCGTCATCTTCTTCCCCGATTGCGAGCTCCTTCGTCAAGCGATTGTATTCTTCTGTGCCTATTGAGGAGGCATCATCGGAATCTGGGCTCAAGTTACCGAGGATTGATTCCTCAGGGTTTCCGGCTTCCTCTTGCCCCGGAGCGTCGCTATCTCCGACTGCTTCTGGCAGATCCGGAGCGACGTTGTTTCCGGGTCCCTCAACCTGCAAAGGATCGGCCTCGTCCTGGTGGAGGGCGTCTCCTGCGGTATGAGCCAAGAAGTGCACGAAGTGACACCTTTGCTTCTCTAACACCTGGGAGACCCAGGCGGATCTGCATTGGTCTTCCACCGTTTTCTCCTGCTCAGGGGCGGATTGGGTGGGCTTTGATTTTTCCTGATCTAAGGCGGAATCTTCCTTAAGAAGCTCCTGCGACTCAGATCGGATCTTCGCGACGGCGTCCAGCTCAGCGGCGGACGCGTCAGCGTTACTTACCAGTGCGTTTCCGTCGGAATCGACGGTCTCGCCGATGAAGATGTGGATGCCGCCGATTGGGACGATGGAGAGCTTGACGGGGTTTGACCTAGCCGGAATCCAGAATTCGTCCGGAGGGACGATCGGAAAATTCCCGGCGTAAAGTACGCGCCCCACAGCGATCGAGTCGTCGTAGCTTCCCATGGCGGAGCCCTCCCGGTTCCGGCCTCCAGACGCCTCAGGCCCCACGGTGGGCGCCAACTGTCGTTGCCTAATCGACAATACCTCGGAGGAGGGATCCTCACGAGGGGAGAAGAAGTAGGGGCCATAGGGCGGAGTGCACACGGGACGGTGGTACGCGAGTTACCCAGCTTCGGAACACCTGCACGATGACAGGGCCTACTGCTGCTTGTCTGGAATTATCTGGGCGCTTGCGCGTTGTTACAATGGTTGTGGTTGTGCCTCTAGGGCTCCCGGGATCCGGCTTATAAAGGCGCACGGATCTAGGGTTTACATGGAGAGTCCTAGCCGGAATACAAGTTGCCTAACTACGGTACAATATCTTGCCGTGTACGTCAAGGATCCGCCTTCCTTATGGCCGTACTGGATCCGGATACTTTATGGGCCTCCACGGATCCGGCCTCCTTCGTAGGTCGGTTAGGATCCGGCTCCAGGTTCCTGAGCTGGACTTCATCCTTCTTGATCAACAGCAACTGGGCCGCCCGATGGGCCCCATGCCACCATCACCGTCTGTGGGCCACCCGGGCTTGCCGGATCTAGGCCATGTCGTTGATATACCCATAAAGTATACCCACAACAATAAGCATGCACCCCCCCCCCCCCCACAATATCTACAGTAAATATTGAGTAGCTCCACGGTACGGTCAAAGAAGCCAGTAGAATAATGAGTTCATTTGGATTTGGATTGACAATGAGTTAATTTAGAAATCAGTAGAATAACAAGAATGATAGAAATTGTTAAGGTTCTGCACTATAACAATTCTTAGATCTACATCAACATGATGCATATACCTCTAGTTCCGATGATCTGCATGTTTTCATCTTGGTGTGCTTATCGCAGCTCTTCCGCTAGAAAGCATGTGGGGCCTTCGATTTACTCATCGAGGAACCCCTTCTTTCTATACATTGTCATACCATGTTCAAACGTGGAGCACACCATAAACATAAACATGCACCCCCACAACTTCTGCAGTAAATGTTGAGTTAGCTCCACTGTCAAAGAAGCCAAGTTCGCATCCCCATGAATCTCATCGATTGAAAGATTAGTGGATACAATCATTTGGATTTGGACTGAGAAAAGCTAATTCAGAAATTAGTCGAATAATGAGAAGGATAGAAATTATTAAGGTCTACACTCTCTCCGTCCTCAAATAGGTGTAACTCTTGTCCTAAGTTAAATTGTTAAAACTTTGATCAACTTTATGAAAAAGTAATAACATATGTAAAATTCAAATCAGCATAATATGAAAGGACTTTTAAGACGAACCTGGTGATACTAAATTGGTATCATAAATGGTGTCACTTTTCCTGTAAAATTTATCAAACTTTAAATTATTTGACTTAAAATATGATCTAGACTTGCGCTTATTTGAGGACTGGAGGCAGTAGGCCCCATCGCAAAGAAACATATGGGCATGCTTGTTAAGTTCACTTGTTGAACAGATTGCTAGTCACGTCACAAATGTCTAACGAAGCTGTTATCATCAGCTGAGGAGAGTTGGTTTTAGCGAGACACGAGGATGACAGGTTATATGAGTTTGACAGCCATCCAATGGCTCTAACATGCGTGCTAGTAGAGCCTTGGACGGTGTCAACTTTCAAACATGTCAGGTCAGCATGTCTTGTGTTTAGTTGTTTACATACCTCTACTAGTAGACTGTAGAATCTTCTGGAGAGGAGAAAAAAACTTGTTGTCTCACGTGCGGAGGAAGGAACACGGGGAGAAGTATAAAGACGGAGCGAGTCGGAGAAGTGTACTTTTCAAATAAATTCAGTGAAAGCTGGGCTGGCCACCGAACCGAAGGAAGAAACAGGGGTTTGATTGCAAGCTTGCAGCGCCCGGAAGGTGACAACCGACCGACAGGACACCGCCTTCCTCTCTCCTACCTGGCCACGTACCCAAACCCACACGGTACGAACACCGGGAAATGCGCCAACAAAGGAAGGCTGGGATGGGAATCTGGGATCTGTACTAGGCGCCTCTATACTATCTGCCCTGATCGTTTTCCCGGAGGAAGAATAGAATAGATCCCTGCTGACGTCAGATCGCACCCGGATGCAGAAAAGCAGGCAGGCATTTTAGGGCGTCTCCAAAGGGGCGACCCAAACGAGAACGCGCTGGACCGTTCGTTTTGTGCCGTTTGGGTTCGCGTGTCCGTTTTGGTCGCACACTGCACCCAACGCGGCGACCTAAAAAGCCGCCACTTAGTTTGTCTTCCATGGGCGGTGCTGCGTCATGGCATGCCTCGACGGGACATCAATGGCGGGCGGGAGAACGCTCGGGAAAGTTCGCGTGCGCACCAGGGTTCCCACGCGCGAAAGGCCATGGCGCGCTCGCTTCAGTTTCGCCAAGGCCGCCGACTATAAAAGACGGCCTCTCGGCCGAACCAGCTCGCTATGCGAGCAGCCCGCCACCTCATCTAGTTGCCTGCCCGAGCGCGCGCCAGAGGCTGCGCGTGGCGGAGCGCGACCGTTCTCGTCCCCGGGATGCGGCGTGGATCACGCGAGCGAGCGAAGAAGCGAGCGGCGGGACGAACCGGAGGAGGGGACGAGCACGAGGCGGGATCGAGGCTCGCCGCGTAGCGGTCGACGCGCGCCGCGCCGGCAGGCGAGCCGGGCGGCAACGGCGGGAGTCAAAGGGGATTCCACGCGCCGGGGGCGAGAGATCGGCAAGCGAGGAATGAGGGCGGGCGGGGTGCGCTTTCCTCTCGGTCTCGTTTCTTCTTCCTCTTCTCCTGCCTGAGTTGTCGCAGCCAGCCAGCCAGCCTACGAGGGAGGTGTGTAGAAGAATAATTATCTCGTTTCTTTTGTGTTTCCTCTGCTTCCTCTGCCTACTGGTGGCTGGGTTGGTTATTGTGATTTTTAATTGATTTAATTGGTAAGCGGCGTCTGATCAGTTGCGCGCTTTAAAAATCTGGCGTACATGCTGCTCTGTATAAGGTAATTTGGGGTGTATTCTTCGGTGTGCGTGAAGGAGTTAACTAAAACAAGAATGGCTGAGTGAGCTAGGACTTGAGCAGGACAGGCAGGAATTGTTTATTCTTTTCTCCTTGATTGACATAATATATACATATTCTTCCCTTTTCTATATGCTCCTTAATTTACACATTGTATATTTTTTTGTGTGTAATTAGAGCCTGTTATATTTTTAAGTTAAATACGGTCAAAGGAGAGTTATCTAGTTAATGAGAGAAACTGAGTACAGATCCAAAAAAAATTTAAGAACCATACAATATCTTCGGTTCATAAGAAAATGTGAGACAAAAAACCATACAAGCGAGGAGATTCGTGGCCCACAAGACGTCAGTGCACCAAACGCAACAAAGACACACCTATAGCTCCGGGGTTGTCGCAGCTAGCAACTTACACCACTCGGTACAGAAACGGCACACAAGCCACATTGCCACACGACCAACCGTCTCGTAGCCCCCTCTGCCTAGACGACCGCCCGTAGACCTCGAATGCCGTGCCAAATTTGGGCCTTAGCATCGCAACAAGATCGTTTCGCATTTTGAAACATGGAGCACAATGTAGACATAAGCATGCACTCCACACAACATCTAGTGTAAATGTTGAGTAGTTCCACGATCAAAGAAGCCATGTGCACATCCCCCTCATGAATCTCATCCATCTAAAAGATTAGTGGATTCATTTATTTGGATTCGGATTGTTTCCTTTATCCATCTTTTTTAGTGTACGTGTGCGTAGCCGCAACCAGCAAGGGGGGTCCTGGGATCCGAGCGGAGACGATGGGCGATGTGTGCAACGTGATCATCATTTTGCACTGGTAGGCTGATCAACGAAGCTCGATCTGATTTATTTCAC
Organism: Lolium multiflorum; assembly: GCA_030979885.1. NCBI lineage: Eukaryota > Viridiplantae > Streptophyta > Magnoliopsida > Poales > Poaceae > Lolium > Lolium multiflorum. The sequence goes on along the minus strand of CM061752.1, from coordinate 253,345,226 downwards.
AAATACATATATACCCTACTGAAAGTATAGAGATGGTAAACCTAGCGGGGGGTGAATAGGTTTCTACAGATTTTAATTCTTTCTTTGCAACATTAGGCTTTGCGGAATATAAAGGTGAGCCTAATGCAAACTAGGTGAAGCAACCTATATGAGGATACAACTAACTCGAGCACGAAGGCTCTCACAGGCAGTTAAATCACAAGTAAGGAGTTCGGTTAGAGATAACCGATAGCACGCGGAGACGAGGATGTATTCCCGTGTTCCCTTGCTTTGCAACAAGGTACGTCACGTTTGGAGGAGTGGAGGTCCCACGAAGGATTCCCCGCGCCACGAAGGCTCACCCTATTCTCCGGAGCCTATCCCACGAAGGAATAGCTCTCTCACTTGTGGTAGACTTTGAGGTAGCCTCCAAACCTTCACAATCTTGCCCGGAGCAGATCCACAGCCCGGATGCTTCCGGACTCCTCTTGCCCACCTAGGGTTTCCAAGGAACCCTAGGAAGCAAGCTTCTTGATGAATACAAGGGGGAATGAGATTTGGCTTGGTAGAACGGTAGATCGGGTCCTCCTCTATCGTTTCCCCGGAGGGATTTGAGTTTGGGTGGAGGAGGAGGGAGATCTGAGGCTTTTGGTGTTTCTAACAATGGAGTATGAGAGAAGGAGCTCAAGAACAACTTGTAGTGTAGTGCCTAACTGTCTAGAGGTAGGAGAAGGGCTATTTATAGTGTTCTTCGAAATATGGCCGTTGGCCACTTGCCACCTCAGCTTTTCTTCGACAAACCCGGTCAACCGGACCAGGGACCGGACTGCCGGTGCGCAGGCCGGTAGGACCGGACCGATGGACCGGAGCTTCTTTCGTCGTCTGTGGGCTCCTCCGGTGGCGCCCGGTTGGCGACCGCCGACTGTCTGTCGCGGACCCGCCCGGTCTAGACCGGCCACCGACGCGTAGGCCGGACCGTCTTTGCGTCGTCCAGGAGCCGGTTGGCGGCCGGTTGGCGACCGGTTGACCACGCTGCACGCCGGGGTCGCCGGTGTAGGAAAACGTAGCATAGAAAACAAAAAATTTCCTACCGCGAACACGCAATCCAAGCCAAGATGCAATCTAGAAGGTAGCAACGAGGGGATTATCGAGACTCACCCTTGAAGAGATTCCAAAGCCTACAAGATGAGGCTCTTGTTGCTGCGGTAGACGATCACTTGCCGCTTGCAAAAGCGCGTAGAAGATCTTGATCACGGCGCCACGAACGGGCAGCACCTCCGTACTCGGTCACACGTTCGGCTGTTGATGAAGACGACGTCCACCTCCCCGTTCCAGCGGCAGCGGAAGTAGTAGCTCCTCTTGAATCCGACAGCACGACGTGTCGGTGGCGGTGGAGAAATCCGGCGGAGCTTCGCTAAGCGTGCGGGATATGGTGGAGGAGCGGGGCGGCTAGGGTTTGGGGAGAGGGGGTGGCCGGCCACTAAGGGGCGGCCAGGTTGTGGTCTTGGTGTGGCCGGCCCCCTCCCCTTGGCCCCTCATTATATAGGTGGAAGCCCCAAGTGTTGGACTACAAGTCTCCGAATAAGACCCGAACCCAAAACCTTCCATATGGTGGGAAACCTTCCCAAGCTAGGACTCCCACTAGAGGTGGGAGTTCCACCTTCCATATGGGGGGGTGGCCCCCTAAGGGGGAGTCCACTTGGGACTCCACCCCACCTAGGGTTGGCCGGCCATGGAGGTGGAGTCCCATGTGGACTCCACCTTCCTTGGTGGTTTCTTCCGGACTTTTCTAGAACCTTCCATAGAACCTTCCAATTTTAATTCACATAAAATGACATCCTATATATGAATCTTATTCTCCGGACCATTCCGGAACTCCTCGTGATGTCCGGGATCTCATCCGGGACTCCGAACAAATATTCGAACTCCATTCCATATTCAAGTTCTACCATTTCAACATCCAACTTTAAGTGTGTCACCCTACGGTTCGCGAACTATGCGGACATGGTTGAGTACTCACTCCGACCAATAACCAATAGCGGGATCTGGAGATCCATAATGGCTCCCACATATTCAACGATGACTTTAGTGATCGAATGAACCATTCACATACGATACCAATTCCCTTTGTCACGCGATATTTTACTTGTCCGAGGTTTGATCATCGGTATCACACTATACCTTGTTCAACCTCGTCTCTGACAAGTACTCTTTACTCGTACCGTGGTATGTGGTCTCTTATGAACTTATTCATATGCTTGCAAGACATTAGACGACATTCCACCGAGAGGGCCCAAAGTATATCTATCGTCATCGGGATGGACAAATCCCACTGTTGATCCATATGCCTCAACTCATACTTTCCGGATACTTAATCCCACCTTTATAACCACCCATTTACGCAGTGGCGTTTGATGTAATCAAAGTACCTTTTCGGTATAAGTGATTTACATGATCTCATGGTCATAAGGACTAGGTAACTATGTAACGAAATCTTATAGCAAATAACTCAATGACGTGATCTTATGCTACGCTTAATTGGGTGTGTCCATTACATCATTCATATAATGATATAATCTTGTTATTAATAACATCCAATGTTCATGATTATGAAACTAATCATCTATTAATCAACAAGCTAGTTAAGAGGCTTACTAGGGACTCTTTGTTGTTTACATATCACACATGTATCAATGTTTCGGTTAATACAATTATAGCATGGTATATAAACATTTATCATAAACACAAAGATATATAATAACCACTTTTATTATTGCCTCTTGGGCATATCTCCAACAGTCTCCCACTTGCACTAGAGTCAATAATCTAGATTACATTGTAAGGTACCTAACACCCATGGCATTCTGGTGTTGGTCATGCTTTGCCCTAGGGAGAGCTTTAGTCAACAGATCTGCTACATTCAGATCAGTGTGTACTTTGCAAATCTTTACTTCTCCATCTTCGATGTACTCGCGAATCGAATGATAACGCAGCTTGATATGCTTCAGCCTCTTGTGTGACCTTGGTTCATGTGCATTGGCGATGGCACCCATGTTGTCACAGTAGATGACTAGTGGGTCCAATGCACTAGGAACCACACCGAGCTCTACAATGAACCTCTTCATCCATACCGCTTCTGATGAAGCCTCCGAAGCCGCTATGTATTCCGATTCTGTTGAGGATTTCGCCACCGTGCACTGCTTCGAGCTTGCCCAGCTTACCGCAGCACCATTCAATATAAACACGTACCCAGACTGAGACTTAGAGTCATCAGGATCAGTGTTCCAACTTGCATCGGTGTAACTTGTTACAACGAGCTCTTGGTCACCTCCATAACAAAGAAACATATCCTTAGTTCTTTTCAAGTACTTTAGGATATTCTTGACCGCTGTCCAGTGTTCCATTCCTGGATCACTTTGATATCTGCTAGTTAAACTAACAGCATGTGCTATATCCGGTCTAGTACATAGCATGGCATACATGATAGAGCCTACTGCCGAGGCATAGGGGATCTGACTCATCCTTTCTCTTTCTTCTGCCGTAGCCGGTCCTTGAGTCTTACTCAAGACCTTGCCTGGTAACATAGGTAAGAATCCTTTCTTACTTTCGTCCATTCTAAACTTCTTTAGAATCTTGTCCAGATATGTACTCTGTGATAGCCCTATTAGACGTCTTGATCTATCTCTATAAATCTTGATGCCTAATATATACGATGCTTCACCAAGGTCTTTCATTGAAAAACTATTATTCAAATAACCTTTTACACTGCTTAATAGTTCTATATCATTCCCAATCAATAATATGTCATCTACATATAATATCAGGAATGCTACAGAGCTCCCACTCACTTTCTTGTAAATACAGGCCTCTCCATGACACTGTATAAACCCGAAGTCTTTGATCACCTTATCAAAGCGTCGGTTCCAACTTCTTGATGCTTGCTTCAGTCCATAGATTGAACGCTGAAGTTTGCATACTTTGTCAGCATTTTTAGGATCGACAAAACCTTTGGGTTGTACCATATACAACTCTTCCTCAATGTCTCCATTAAGGAACGCCGTTTTGACATCCATCTGCCAAATCTCATAATCGAAAAATGCAGCTATTGCTAACAAAATCCTTACAGATTTTAGCTTCGCTACAGGTGAGAAAGTCTCATCGTAGTCAACACCTTGAATTTGTCGGAAACCCTTTGCGACAAGTCGAGCTTTATAGACAGTAATATTACCATCAGCATCTGTTTTTCTCTTGAAGATCCATTTATTCTCGACAGCCTTTCGGCTATCAGGTAAGTCTACCAAAGTCCATACTTTGTTATCATACATGGATCCCATTTCGGATTTCATGGCTTCTTGCCATTTGTTGGAATCTGGGCTCATCATCGCTTCTTCATATGTCGCAGGGTCTTCATCATTGTTATCCACAATCATGACATTTAGACAAGGATCATACCAATCAGGAGTGGCACGTTCCCTTGTCGATCTGCGAGGTTCAGTAGCTATCTCATTTGAAGTTTCATGATCATTATCATTAGCTTCCTCTGTTGCCGGTGTAGGCGGCACAGAAACATCTTCCGGTACTGCGCTACTCTGATCAACGAGTAGAGATTCTTCAATCTCATCGAGTTCTACTTTTCTTCCAGTCACTTCTTTAGTGAGAAATTCTTTCTCAAGAAAGGTTCCGTTCTTAGCAACAAAGATCTTGCCTTCGGATCTGTGATAGAAAGTGTACCCTATAGTTTCCTTAGGGTATCCTATGAAGACGCATTTCTCCGCTTTGGGTTCTAGCTTGTCCGGTTGTAACCTTTTTACATAGGCTTCGCAACCCCAAACTTTAAGGAACGACAACTTAGGTTTCTTATTAAACCATAATTCATACGGTGTCGTTTCAACGGATTTTGATGGTGCTCTATTTAAAGTGAATGCGGCTGTCTCTAATGCATAACTCCAAAATGATAACGGTAAATCAGTAAGAGACATCATAGAACGAACCATATCTAAGAGAGTTCGATTACGACGTTCGGACACACCGTTTCGTTGTGGTGTTCCCGGCGGTGTCAATTGTGAAAGTATTCCGCATTTCTTTAAATGCATGCCAAACTCATAACTCAGATATTCACCTCCGCGATCAGATCGTAGAAATTTAATCTTCTTGTTACGTTGATTTTCTACTTCACTTTGGAATTCCTTAAACTTCTCGAAAGTTTCGGATTTATGTTTCATTAAATAGATATACCCATATCTACTCAAATCATCTGTGAAGGTTAGAACATAACGATAACCACCGCGCGATGCTACACTCATTGGTCCGCACACATCGGTATGTATGATTTCCAATAAGTCAGTAGCTCGCTCCATCATACCCGAGAATGGAGTCTTAGTCATTTTTCCCATCAGACATGCTTCGCATCTATCAAGTGACTCAAAGTCAAGTGATTCAAGTAATCCATCGGTATGGAGTTTCTTCATGCGTTTCACTCCAATATGACCAAGACGACAGTGCCACATATAAGTAGAATTATCACTTAATTTAATTCGCTTAGCATCAATGTTATGTATATGTGTATCGCTACTATCGAGATCTAACAGAAATAAGCCATTCTTTTCAGGTGCTCGACCATAAAAGATATTATTCATAAAAATAGAACAACCATTATTCTCAGACTTGAATGAATAACCGTCTTGCATTAAACAAGATCCAGATATAATGTTCATGCTCAACGCGGGTACAAAATAGCAATTATTTAGGCTTAAAACTAATCCCGAAGGTAGATGTAGAGGAAGTGTGCCGACAGCGATCACATCGACTTTGGATCCATTTCCAACGCGCATCGTCACTTCATCCTTCAGTAGTCTTCGTTTATTCTTTAGTTCCTGTTTCGAGTTACAAATATGAGCAACCGAACCAGTATCAAATACCCAGGTACTAGTACGAGAACCAGTGAGATAAACATCTATAACATGTATATCAGATATACCTTCTTTCTTCTTCTTGACAAGGCCGCTCTTCAGATCCGCCAAATACTTGGAGCAATTACGCTTCCAGTGTCCCTTCTCCTTGCAGTAATAGCACTCAGCATCAGGCTTAGGGCCAGCCTTAGGTTTCACAGGAGGCGTGGCAGCTTTCTTGCCACTCTTCTTGTTCTTGCCTTTAGACTTGCCCTGTTTCTTGAAGCTGGTGGTCTTGTTGACCATCAACACTTGGTGCTCTTTCTTAATTTCAATCTCAGCAGATTTTAGCATGGCGAAGAGTTCAGGTAACTCTTTGTTCATGTTCTGCATATTGTAATTCATCACAAAGTTCTTATAACTAGGTGGCAGTGATTGAAGGACACGATTAATCCCCAGTCTGTTAGGAATCACTATTCCCAAGTCACTGAGTTTCTTCGCATGCCCGGTCATGGCGAGCATGTGCTCACTAACGGAGCTGCCTTCTTCCATCATGCAGCTGAAGAAGTGTTTCGATGCTTCATAGCATTCCACGGCCGCATGAGTCTCAAAGATAGTTTTCAACTCATTGATTAACTCATGTGGATCGTGGTGCTCAAAACGTTTTTGAAGATCGGCTTCCAGACTGCACAGGATGGCACACTGAACTTGAGAGTACCGAGTTTTCCGAGTCGCGTAAACATTCTTTACTTCATCGGTTTCAGTTTCTGCAGGAGGGTCACCTAGCGGTGCATCAAGCACATATTGCAGGTTTCCGCCATTGAGGAAGATCCTCACATGACGGAACCAGTCGGTGAAGTTGCTACCGTTGCTCTTAAGCTTTTCTTTCTCTAGGAACTGGTTAAAATTGATTGGGGACGCCATATCTACAACATATTTGCAATAGTTTAGACTAATGTTTATGACAAATTGAGTTCAAATTTTAATTTAACAAAATTAAAAAACTAGGTGAACTCCCACTCAAAACAATATCCCTCGCATTGTCTTAGTGATCACACGAACCAAATCCATCACACCTATGCCCGATCATCACGAGACAAGATGTAATTTCAATGGCGAACACTCAAAGTGTTCATCATATCAATCATATGATTCATGCTCTACCTTTCGGTATCATGTGTTCCGAGACCATGTCTGTACATGCTAGGCTCGTCAAGGCCACCTTAGTATCCGCATGTGCAAAACTGGCTTGCACCCGTTGTATGCACTTGTTGATTCTATCACACCCGATCATCACGAGATGCTTCGAAACGACAAGTCTTGGCAACGGTGCTACTAAGGATGAACACTTTATTATCTTGAAATTTTAGTGAGAGGGATCATCTTATAATGCTACCGTCGCGATCTAAGCAAAATAAGATGCATAAAAGGATTAACATCACATGCAGTTCATATGTGATATGATATGGCCCTTTTGTCTTTGCGCCTTTGATCTTCATCTTCAAAGCACGGACATGATCTCCATCATCAACGGGCATGATCTCCATCATCGTCGTAGCGTCAAGGTCAATGGCGCCGTCTTCATGATTGTTCTCCATGTAGCAACTATTACAACTACTTTGAAATACTACTCAACATGAAATTTAAAGACAACCATAAGGCTCCTGCCGGTTGCCACAATACAATAATGATCATCTCATACATAGTCATCATCACATTATGGCCATATCACATCACCAAACCCTGCAAAAACAAGTTAGACGTTCTCTAATTTGGTTTGCATATTTTACGTGGTTTAGGGTTTTCGAGTGAGATCTAATCTACCTACGAACATGAACCACAACGGTGATACTAGTGTTGTCAATAGAAGAGTAAATTGAATCTTCACTATAGTAGGAGAGACAGACACCCGCAAAGCCACTTATGCAATACAAGTTGCATGTCAAGCGTGGAGCAAATCTCATGAACGCGGTCATGTAAAGTTAGCCCGAGCCGCTTCATCCCACTATGCCACAAAGATGCAAAGTACTCAAGCTAAAGATAACATAAGCATCAACGCCCACAAAACCATTGTGTTCTACTCGTGCAACCATCTATGCATAGACACGGCTCTGATACCACTGTAGGAAAACGTAGCATAGAAAACAAAAATTTTCCTACCGCGAACACGCAATCCAAGCCAAGATGCAATCTAGAAGACGGTAGCAACGAGGGGATTATCGAGACTCACCCTTGAAGAGATTCCAAAGCCTACAAGATGAGGCTCTTGTTGCTGCGGTAGACGATCACTTGCCGCTTGCAAAAGCGCGTAGAAGATCTTGATCACGGCGCCACGAACGGGCAGCACCTCCGTACTCGGTCACACGTTCGGTTGTTGATGAAGACGACGTCCACCTCCCCGTTCCAGCGGGCAGCGGAAGTAGTAGCTCCTCTCACTACTAGGAAAAGGCCTAGCCGTAAGACTGCCAGCAGTGGCGCACCATGGCTGCCGTGCGCCACTACTACTTAGCAGTGGCGCACCACGAAACGGTGGGCCACTGTTACAAAAGTAGTAGTGGCGCACCCTGATCTAGGTGCGCCATAACTAAGTGCTGACAGGAGGCCAGCTCCTCCCCCAACCTAGTAGTGGCGCACGTCTTCGTGGTGCGCCACTGCTTAGTTTCTTACCTATGGCGCACGTTGTGGTGGTGCGCCACTGCTAGGAGGTGTCCAGAGCCCCTTTAGAGGTGATAGGCTTAGCAATGGCGCACTGCAGTGGTGCGCCACTGCTACATAGCTTACCTATGGCGCATGGCGTGGAGGTGCGCCACTGCTAGGAGGTGGCCAGGACCCCTTTAGTGATAAGAGGCTTAGTAGTGGCGCACCAGTCAGTAGTGCGCCATTGCTATGTCACCCTAGTAGTGGCGCACGACTAGGTGGTGCGCCACTGCTAACCTGGGACCATTTCCTGCTTTTCACCCTCCACTCACATGTGCCACCCACTTTCCCCAAACACTCTTCCACCACCACCTCCCACCAAATCTGGATCTGGTCGTGTTGCCCCTCCTTCCCACCTCATTTTCACCTCTTCATTCACCAAAATTAAGTTGGTAAACTTAAATTTTCTTCATAGGTAAGTAATGGTGAAGCTCTCTTAGCTCAATACCCTACTCAATCTCAACTTTTCACCTCATCCAACACTCTAGGTCTCGTCGTATCGGTAACTTTGTTGGTTTTATGCTTTGTGTGTGACCGGTTCCGATCGTCTTGCACACACACGTGTGTGTGCACATATGTTATGTGAAGCTCATGTGTTGTGCGCATGCGCGAAAAGCGTCTCTATCACGTGCATGTGTGTTGTATGCGAAGCCTCTCCACACATGTGTTGTATATGCGAAGCCTCCACACATGTGTTGCATGCATGTTTTTGTTTGCAGGGATTTGAAATGCGATGGAGTTGCCAATATTTTGCCGAAATGTTGATTCATTTCCGTTTCGGCGAATAGTGGGCATACTACGCATATACATATGTCCTATTTTTAGGGAAGGTCATGCCAAAATTTTCTTTTGGTATGCTAAGATATCCATTTTCTCTATACCCGCAGGCGACCATGGTCCGCATGATGAGCGAAGGCGTTGTGGCTAGGTTTTTGAAAGCTGCGACGGCCGAGATGATTAGAAATAACCAAAAGGAGATAAGATGTCCGTGTCGAAGATGCAAGCTGACGAGCCTTATGGACCCTAAAGCCGATATGGTGCGGGACCACCTTCTCGTGCGTGGTTTCATGGATGGCTATCGGTGGGAAGGCGACGAAGATGATTATGAATTTGTCCATGGGATTTCAACAAGAAATAAGGAAGGTGGTGAGCACCATGTAGAAGTTCCCGGACATGATCAGGATGTAGAAGATCCCGGCCATGATCATGATCACAATGTAGGAGATCATGGACCCGATGATATGGAAGATCAAGATGGAGGACCCGATGATGAAGATCATGAAGATGAAGACGATGGACCATCGTCGATGGACTGGGTGCAGGACCCTTATCTTCAAGAGCTGCTTCTCAAGCAGACGAGTAACGCAAGGGATGCCGCCCGAGAGAAAGCCAAGATGGATCAACTGGAGGTAGACGCGGTTACTCCATTGTATGAAGGATGCAGGCCGGAGGATACCCGCCTGAAAGTAACGCTCATGGCTCTGCAGATGAAGGTAAAGCACAAAATGACCGACACATCCTTCAACGACAACATGTCATTCTGGCACGAACGTCTTCCCAAAGGTAACACGTGTCCGACTAGTATCGAGGAGGCCAAGAAAATCGTGTGTCCTCTGGATTTACCGCATGTGAAATATCATGTGTGCTTGAACGATTGCATCATTTATCGGAACGAGCACGCGGAGTGTACCATATGTCCGGAGTGCGGCGTCAGTCGGTACAAGAAGGGGAAGAAAGCTCCTCGGAAGGTGGTGTGGTACTTTCCGATCACTCCTCGTCTGCAGCGGTATTTCGCGGATCCTAAGCAAGCAAAGCTAATGCGCTGGCACGCGGAGATGAGGAAGGGAGAAGATGACGTTGATGATCCGAAGAAAAAGAAAAAGGACAGGATGTTGAGACACCCTTCGGATGCTAGCCAGTGGAATGCGTTGAACCTCGAGTACCCAGAATTTGGGGACGATCCTAGGAACATAAGGCTGGGCGCGAGCACCGATGGAGTCAATCCGTTTGGCAGCCAGAGCAGCACGCATAGCACATGGCCCGTGTTTGTGTGGATGTACAACCTCCCCCCTGGTTGTGCATGAAGAGGAAGTACATTCAAATGAGTATGCTAATTGAAGGGCCGAAACAACCAGGGAACGACATCAATCTGTATATGGGGCTTCTGAAAGAGGAGCTAGCCACGCTATGGGACGCGCCTGCCAATACGTGGGACGCCGCCGCGGAAGAATATTTCCCTATGAGAGCCGCGCTGCTCACGACGGTGCACGACTTTCTCGGTTACGGATATGTCGCGGGGCAGGTGGTCCACGGATTCAATGCATGCGTCAGGTGCATGGATGACACAACGTACCGCCAGCTAGATAGAGATCCGGGGTCCTCGAAAACGGTGTTCATGGGACATCGAAGGTGGCTTCGCGACGAAGACCCATGGAGGAAACGCAAGGATCTGTTCGATGGTCAAGACGAACCCCGAAGACGGCCACGTACGAGAAGCGGCGAGCAAATAGACGAGCTATTGAAAAATTGGAATGAGTGCCCACCGCCGGGAAAGAAGCGAAAGGCGCCGGAGCCGCTGCTCAAGGTATGGAAGACGAGGTCTGTTTTCTGGGACTTGCCGTACTGGAAGATCTTACGTGTGCCTCACAGCCTTGATGTCATGCACATCACGAAGAACGTGTGCGAGAGTCTGCTTGGTACCCTCCTCAACATGCCAGAGAGGACCAAAGATGGGCCGAAAGCAAGGTACGACTTGCTATCAATTGGGATCAGGGAGGAGCTTCACGCGGGACGCCCTAATGATGATGATGATGATGATGATAATGACGATGATGAGGCGGAGGACACGCAAAGTCGTCGCAAGGGCAAAAAGGCCAAGAAGATCGAATATTACTGCCCCCCGCGTGCTTCACTCTAAGTCAGAAGGAGATCGAGCAGTTTTTCGACTGTCTCCTAGGAGTAAAACTTCCCTACGGGTACGCGGGGAAGATAAGCAGGTACCTAGACAAAGCGAAGCAGAGGTTCAGCGGGATGAAGTCTCACGACTGTCACGTGCTGATGACGCAAATACTTCCGGTTGCAATCCGTGGGATCATGGACGCGCACGTCCGTGAAACGCTTTTTGGCCTATGCAACTTTTTCGACGTCATCTCTCGGAAGTCTGTTGGCGTGAGGCAACTTAGAAGGCTACAGGAAGAGATCGTGGTGATACTGTGCGAGCTTGAGATGTACTTCCCGCCCGCTTTCTTCGACGTTATGGTGCATCTGCTGGTACATATCGTGGAGGATATCATCCAACTGGGGCCGACGTTCCTGCACAGCATGATGCCGTTCGAAAGGATGAATGGTGTCATCAAAGGGTACGTTCGCAACAGGGCACGTCCAGACGGAAGCATAGCCAAGGGCTTTCTGACCGAAGAGTGCATCTCCTTCTGCACGAGTTATCTAGAAATCGAGAACCCCGTTGGCCTGCCCGTAAACAGGCATCTCGGGAAGCTCGCTGGATGGGGTCACCGCGACGGTAGCCGCGAAATGCATGTCGACTTCAAGGGTCGAATCGCCGACTTTGAAAGAGCAAACCTAGTCGCGCTACAACACATAGACGTGGTCGATCCTTGGGTGGTAGAGCACAAAACCTTCATCGCAAAGACGTACAGTGATCAGGGCCAACAGAGGACGGACGGAGATATAATCAAAGAGCACAACTCAACCTTCACGCGGTGGTTCAAGGACAAGATGCTGACGTACCCTATAGACGAGGATTCTTCTGCGGAAGAAAAACTCATATTCGCCTTGTCACAGGGCGCCGAACACAACCTGATGACATTTCAGGCGTACGATATCAACGGCTACACATTCTACACCGAGGAAAAGGACATGAAGAGCGATTATCAGAACTCCGGGGTAACGATGGAGTCCTACACCGGTGACGTCAAGCAGAGATACTACGGAAAGATCGAGGAGATCTGGGAGCTGAGCTACGCCGGAGAGAATGTGCCAATGTTCCGTGTCAGGTGGGCCAAGAACGTCATAAAAGAAGACCGGCATTTCACCACCATGGTTATACCCGAAGCCAAATCCAAGACAGCGGGCGCAAAGGTCACCGCGAAATATGAGCCATGGGTACTAGCTTCCCAAGTGGACCAATGCTTCTTCATTACCGACCCGCAAAAGCCCAGCCGTGTTGTCGTGAGGAGAGGCAAAAGGAGCATCATCGGAATGGATGGAGCCGCCAACGAGCTAGACTTTGACCAGTACGGCGATCCGAAGATGGAAGATGACGACGACGATGATGAAGAACCATACACAACAAGAAGAAGCAGGACCACCCTACCTAAAGGCCGTCCATTCAAGAGAAGAAGTCTAGGAGTTCCGGGGCTAAATTATTCAACCGCGAGAAAGAAGGGCAAGAAGATTGTGAAAAGATAATTATGTATCATTTTCTTGTATGAATAATGGTTGTCATATTGTTAATCTACACATTGTACCGATCAAAATAGACATATAATTTATATTTTTGGATATTTTCTAGATTCTATAGTATTTTAAATATTCTACATAATTATAATTATTTATGCCTTTTATTTTGGTGTATTATGGTATTTATTACTGCTGGGTTAAATCATTTTAAAAAAAAGTTAAAAAATTGGGGCCGCCAGGGTTCGAACCTGGCCGGCCAGGGTAAACCAAACAGGGGACAGATAGCTAGCCATTGCGGTACGGTGCGGATCTTGTCAACGTACGTTCTTTTTATTTTTGACCCTACCTAAAGTCATAGTGGCGCACCCCTAGTGGTGCGCCATTGCTAAGGTCAGTGGCGCACCACGAGCAGTGCGCCATTGCTTAGGAGGGTCAGGGGACTTAGCCAAATCCCTGTCCTCTTCTTCACCCCATCCCCATTCTCCTCGCGACGCAATCCTCTCCGACGCCGGCGCGCCTCCTCGATCCGCCTCGCGACGCTGCCCCGTCCGTCGATCTGCCTCGCGACGCCGCCACCGGTGGCCGCCACCCTCCCCTGAGCGACGCCACCTCTACCGCTGCCGCCCCCTCGAATTCCCGCCGCGACCACCTCTCCACCGCCGGCGCCCCATCCTCCGCCTCGTCGCTCCCAGCTGCGCACCGTGGAGAAGCGCACGCCGCTGCGACCTCGTCCTCGACCGCGGAGGAGCCGCACGCCCTCGACCTCGTCCTCGACCGCGGAGGAGCCGCACGCCCTCGACCTCGTCCTCGACCGCGGAGGAGCCGCACGCCGCGACCTCGCCTTCGACCGCCGACGCTGCCGCATCCTTCCAGGTAGCCGCCGTGCTCCTCCCTCCTCCTTCTCACTACGCAAGTCCGAGCCTGAAATAACATAGATTTACTCCCAAAATTGTCAAAATAATCGTGTATTACAAGATGTTTAAACTAGACCATCAAAATAACAGATTTATGTGAATATGCCGATTCAAGATTTGAGATCATTCTTTTCTTCTGTTGATTGCTATTTCATTCCAATTGGGATAATGTGATAACATAGCAACGGAATACTATGATAGATTTGTTAGCAGTAATAAGAATGTTTTGGATTAATCATGCTCACACCTTTTTATTCAATTTAAACTATTAAATTTAAAGTAACAGTTTTGTTTATTTGCACTTTGTACTTAGAAAAATGTGTGTACGGGCCTAGTGGCCAATAGCCAACCACTAAAAATCTGCGATGCACCCGTAGTCCAAGACTTGTCCTTCGTCAAACCTTTCTCTCTGTATAGAGCAAATTGACACCCCTTAACCTTAATTTCCATGCTCACTTAGCAAGTGAAGTTATTAGTTATTTTTAAATCACGAATGCAATGGTTAACATTTGTAAAAACACAGCTGGTACATAGACCTAATTTAGTGTTAGTTTATGTAGTGGCACGAGAAAAGACATAGAAATCTAACTGCCATAAACTCCTAGTTCTGTTAAGCTAGTATATTATTTTTTTAGAAGAAATGCATTGCAAAATGGTGTGCTAGCTTACTGAATTTTTATTTTGAAAATTTGCAAGGCTTGGAGCAGGAGCAGGACAAGCACGCCGCCGTCGCCCTCGACTGCTAACACCGCTGCAGAAGACCGCCGCCGCATCCTCGAAGGTAGCCCTCTAATAAGCTTGCTGCTGTACATGTATTTGCTCTCTAATAAGCTTGATGCTGTACCCTTTATTTGGATAGCCATTTTGTACTAGCTTGGTAGGGAGATGTCTTAAGTGCACAACTTAAGGGCAGATTGAACAACTTCATATTTAAGAACTGCATTTTTGTACTAGCAGTCATCATCAAATGAAATGGTATAAATGTTTGTACTGTTGGGGGCAACAATTGGTACCAGTCCAGGCTTGCATTTTGGCACCTTTCTTGAGCTCCACACACACTCACTATTGATTTCTCATGAGCCCATGTGCTAGAATAAGTCTTTTATGTGACAAGGGTGTGCTAGCTTACTGAATTTTTATTTTGAAAATTTGCAAGGCTTGGAGCAGGAGCAGGACAAGCACGCCGCCGTCGCCCTCGACTGCTAACGTCACTGCAGAAGACCGCCGCTGCATCCTCCAAGGTAGCCCTCTAATGCTTGCTGCGTACATTTATTTGCTCTCTAATAAGCTTGATGTTGTGAAAGTGATAGCGATGTTCTTTTGTTTACTATATAGTAGCAAGTGTAGCTCTTTTATTTTCAGAGTTCAAAGCTTACTGAATTTTTAATTTTATGTTTTGCAAGGCAGAGTTGAGCACCTGACCACCGCCCTCGCATCTTCCTCGTCCTAGAGCAACACGTCAGCTCTCCGTGACTTCGCGACTCACGGTGAGCAACACCCACGTCTCCGCTTGCTTGCTGGTCTGAGCTGCTGCTGCTAGCTGGCTGATGGTGTGGTAGTTGTTGTGGTGTTAGTGCTGCTGCTGCATGTTGTTTGGTGCTGCTGGCTGCTGCTGCTGTTGCTGGTGCTGCTAGCTGCTGCTAGCTGCTAGCTGTTGTCGTGCACCTATGGTGTCATATTCTTGTGCAGGGATCGACAGAGTTGCCCATTATCGCCGAAATGTTGATTCATTTCCGTTTCGGCGAAAATGGGGCACTCATATGTCCATAAATTAGCATAGGTCATGCCCAATTTTTCCGTGAAATCTTGCGCTAATTTTATGCATTTTTTCCTACTTAGTTCGAACATGGCCAACAACGAAGAGGCCGGCGGCAGCGGCAGCAAGCCGTTCTGGATGCTAACCGATGAAATGGAGGTGATGGAGTCACAACCTCGCCGCGACGACGGCGAGGATGATGGCACCGATCCAGAGTACCGAGCGGATGATGCCGCCGAGGATGACACCACTGATGGTGCTGCCGAGGATGACACCACGGATGGTGCCGCCGAGGATGACACCGGCGCACCGAAGAAGCTACGGAGGGAGCGTCGCCCGAATGTGCTCAGCACCGTGAAGCAGGCATTCACCGAAGTGAACGATAGTGGGCATCCAACGGCGCCCCCTAATTTAGTCAAAGGGTACTCTGCCCAACTCGGGTGCATCCTCCGGAGCACGGTCTCGATCAACACCGAGAACCTCAGGCATCCTGACCGAGCGAATTTGCGCACCCTCCTCTTCAAGAAGCTGCACGAACGATACGAGTTCCCGGTGGACTGCTCAGAAAAGCGTCTCATGCGGAACAAAGTGCACAATGCCGCCCTCACGAAGATGAGCACCGCCCTCGCTAGTTGGAGGAACCGAGTGAAGAAAATGATTAATAGTGGTGCGAGTTACGACAAGATCAAGGAGTCAAATCCCTCGATCACCGAGCAAGACTACGCTGATTTCAAGATCAAGTGCGAGAGCGAGTCAACGTCGGATTCTAGTCAGTGGGGGAAGGACATGCGAAAACTGAACTTAGGCACCCACAAACTAGGTCCTGGCGGTTTTAGGGTGGCGCAACCGAAATGGGACGCCGCGGATGAGGAGCGTGTGAAGAACGGCCTCGAGCCCCTCTTCTCGCAATACAAAAACAAGCAAACCAGGAACTTTCTCCTGGCCCGGTACCGTATTGACCCGAAAACAAAGGAGCTCACCACCACTCCGGAGGTGAAGGAGTTTGAGGCTCTTCTGGTAAGGAATGCACCCGCTTAATTAGCTCCATTATGGTTGCATTCTTATTGATGAATCCAAATTTCTAAATGGTTCATGCATGTTCCTCCCGTAGGCTAAGGAGATCGCTGCGGAAAGTGAAAAGGAAGCTAGTAGCGGCGCGGGGTCCACGAGCTCCTCGCAGTGTGCCCCTTGGGATAACCCTTTAAATAGGGCGTTGAATGCCCACAAGAAGAGGGATCCATTGAGTAAGCCGACGTCGGCCGGTCGTGTGGTCGGCGAAGGATGCTCTATGAAATGGTCAGAATACTATAAGTCGGGGAAAAAGGAGAAAAAGGCCACCATCGATGAGAAGGAGGTCGCACATCTCAAGGCACAAGTTGCGCAGATCCCGACATTGGTCGAGGAGCAAGTGCGGCAACAAGTGCAACAAATCGTGGAGACCCAACAGAGGACGCAACGACAGCAAGTGGAGGACCAAGTGGGCACGACGCTTAGCTCCATCATCCCTACCTTGGTTGCCGGTCTTGACGAGTGGTATAGGGGAGGAAAAAAGGGGCCTCCCCCGGTTCCCAGTTTCACGGGCAGCAACTCCCACAACGTGGAGCCATCGGTGAGTCCGCAGGCGGCAACAATGGTGTCTCCGGCGGCGCCAACATTGGTGGCTCCGGCGGCGCCAACCTTGGTGGCTCCGGCGGCGCCAACCTTGGTGTCTCCCGCGGCGCCAACGTTGGTGTCTCCCGCGGCGCCATTACTTCAGCTCAATGCACCCGTCGCTGCGGATAATACGCCGCCCGGCACCGCGCCAACAAGCGGCCACTCCATCAGTTGCACGCCCGCCGCCGGCGGTGCCTCGACCTTAGCCGAGCTGGACGCCATCACGGTAACCAACCCTCGGCCAATGACTTCCATATCCTTGCCTTTGACTAGCTAGCCATCCCTAACGCCCTACATGTTTTCCGCAGAGCTCCGCCGTCGACGTCCCATGCACTCTCCTGCACTTTGTGAACGGCGAGTTGATCGATGTTGCCAAGGCCACCATCGTTCAACCGAGCAACCGCCAGTTCCACGGTAGACCCATGCAACCCGACGTGTATAGGATTCAACTGGTTCGGGTGCTTAGCGGCTACGACGACGTGGTACCTCCCTTTCAACCCCATGGTGCCGACGAAGATGAGGTCCTTACCCTCCAGCATTGCTTCAATTGGTCCATGGTTTGGCCAAAGAGCCAGATTCGTTTGGGGGCGAGGGGCACCACCCCACAGACAACACCCCCAGCCCTGCCGGCGCCAAGCCATGGCAAGACCACCCCAACGGTGCCGCCATCAGCTGATGAGGACATGCAGATGGCACAGGATGAGGACATGCAGATGGCACAGGATCCGAACGATGGTCCGTACGAGGACAGTACGTTTGCCAACCTTGACTGCAACTTCGATTTTGGGGTGGACTACGATCTCAGTAGCCAACCCTCTCAAGCTGCCGCCGAGGGGAAAACCTATTGCAACAAGCGGCGCCTATTCAGTTCTCAGGAGACGCCTCCAGCTGCCGACTTCACCGAGACTCAGCCGATAGCCGAGGTGAGAAGTGTTATCAGTCCTAACACACTGAAGAAGGCTTGCGCAGAGGAGAATGCAGTCCCAGTAAATACGAAGCCGAAGGGACGGAAAAGAAAGAAGAAGGACGACAAGTCTGCCAGCCAGCCGGCACCTATCCGTGCTCAGGACGGGCCACCAGTGCCCAAGAATATCGAGGCGAGGGTGCATGTGTCGGGTGAGCGGATGCTAATTAAAAGATTGTACGATGCTGCACCCGGTCCTATGCGATCTCTGGTTGACGGTATTCAGTATATGGAGGAGCGGCGTATCAGGGAGAGAGATCATGGATACCCGGTGTATATTGCCAAGGTGCCCTTGGGCCATGGCTTTGTCGATAGTGGCTTCGCGGAGAAGATCTTCCTGCGGTATGATGACATCTTCGCCATGCTGAACAGTTATCCGCTGCACTACACCTTCATTCGCCTATACTCGCTCAGCAAGGCGATGCGGATCATTAGACACAACATCCCGGACATCGCGATAGCCGACCCCTTCTACATGCGTGCCGTCCACTTGGCCACCGCCGGAGACCGGGCAGTCGCGAGTGGATACCTCAAAGACTTCTTTCTAGCGAACCAGAAGAAGTGTAACATCCTCCTGCCTGTATTTCCCGAGTAAGTCACCCCCTCACCGTACCGGTCTTAACTCGTGATTTATTTAGATTTCAATCGTCATGTTCTTAAACATTATGTCTTCTACGCAGAGACAAAACCTGCACACTCATCTCCATAACCCCGAAACATTCCATGGCCACATACTTAGATGCGGACGGTAAGTCAACCACGGACTACACGAATGTCAAGGCCGTACTTGATGATGCTCTCAATGGCTACGTCAAAGCGAAAGGCAACATGCAGAGGCCAAATATTAGGTACGGGAAGCATGTGTTCAAGCACCAAACAAAGTTTCCCTGCGTCAAGAAGCCGCCTTCTAGTAACAAGGATGCCTACTACGCCCTCTATCACATGGATAAGTTCATACGGGACCAGCAGCAGCTTACGCTACCTGAGCATCTCAGAGACTGGGCCAACAAATTGGCGCGGGTCCCTGACGACGGCATCAAGCAAGACTTCTTCCGCATCCAAGTAGAGTTTTGTGAAATCATCCATCAAGATGTCATTAGAAGCGCGGGGGAGTTCTACGCCGGCTATCAGCCGTCAAACAGTGATATAGACACGATGCTCCAAATGCAGGGTGACGACTACCGCTCATGGATGTGCTTGAAGAAAGGCGGCGGTTTTATCCACGCTCCGAGTGGAAAGTCTTGATGTGCGAGCCTAGTTATGTAGTTGTGTGAACTAAAGACGTGATTGTGTTGTAATAAACTTTATCCAGCACTTTACTTGCTATTAATTACTAGTTCGGCTATGTTTGTGAACTTATATATATGGCTCTGTCGTTTTCCGCACTTGATTTGGTCGTTAATTTTGTTTGCATATGCCGATGATTAGAATGGTTGGTCATCCGTACACTTGGGGATGGCGTGAGCGAGCCTGGTGTGATGGCACAAATATCCATGTCTTGTGCATCCTACCTGGTCTCGCTCACTCCATCCCTAAATGTTAATATTTTTTTTGACCGACAAAGTATGAGGCATTCCATTTAGTTCATACTAGCTACTTATCTTCTTATTTGAGTTGGCACTTCTTAATTGCATTGGCCGATGATTAGAATGGTTGGTCACTTGTACACTCCGGGGTGTCGCTAGTGAGCCTGGTGTGATGGCACAAATATCAATCTCTTGTGCATCCTACCTGGCCTCGCTAACGCCATCCCGGGATGTTCATATTTGTTTCGACCGACAAAGTATGAGGCCCTTGTCATTCTTCCATTTGCTTTCGCACCATTGGCCGATGATTAGAATGTTTGGTCACCTATACGCCGCAATATACTTTGTAGACGGGCCCCCCTTTCCCCGGCCGCCGTTCGTTGAACGAGTCCTTGACGAGACAACAACGCCGACATGTCTCTTCGGCGCAGAACCACGCCAGTCCAGCCGTCTCCCTTGTGGCCGTGTCTAATGGGCTCTGCGCTTTTCTCCATGGCCGGACCACGATTGGACTCACCGGGGAAATACTGATAATCGCCATCACCACTATCGTCAGAGTCCACAGGTGTAGAGTACTTTGCAGCAGATGCCGCTTTTCTTCTCTCGCCGTCCAGTGAACGAGTCCTTGATGCAAAGACCGTGCCGGCCTCGGGCAGGCCGGCACGGTCTTTGCATCAAAGACTCGTTCACTGCACGGCAAGGGAAGAAAAGTGGCATCTGCTGCAAACTGCTATGCTCCTGTGGAGTCTGGCGATAGTGTTGATGGCGATTATCATTATTCCCCCGGTGAGTCCAATCGTGGTCCGGCCATGCAGAAGAGCGCAGGAGACGCGGCCAGAAGGGACGCGGCTGGGTCTGCCGTGGTTCTGCGCCGGAGAGGCAGATCAGCGTTGTTGTGTCGTTAAGGACCCGTTCACGGAACGGCGGCCGGGGAAAGGGGGCCCTTCTGCAAAGTATACTGCGGTGTATACTGCAACTATGGTTTCTGACCATAGTATTTGTGTTGACCAATAATGTATGAGGCACTTATTCCATTTTGTCATTCCATTTGCTTTGAGATTTTCAAAATGCCGATGATTATAATGGTTGGTCAACTCTCTGGGGAGGGGCAAGTGAACCTGGTGCGATGACACAAGTATCAATCTCTTGTGCATCCTACTTGGTTTCACTTACCCCTTCGCGGAATGTTAATATTTGTTCCGACCAACAATGTATGAGGCATATGCTATTTAGTTGATACCACTTGGCTCTTTCTTCCATTTTAGTGCCGATGATTAGAATGTTCGGTCAACTGTACACTCCGGGGTGTCGCTAGTGAGCCTGGTGTGATGGCACAAATATCAATCTCTTGTGCATCCTACCTGGCCTCACTAACGCCATCCCGGGATGTTCATATTTGTTTCGACCGACAAAGTATGAGGCCCTTGTCATTCTTCCATTTGCTTTGGTATCTCAAAATGCCGATGATTAGAATGTTTGGTCACCTATACACTTGGGGGAGGGGTCAGTGAACCTGGTGCAATGACACAAGTATCAATCTCTTGTGCATCCTACTTGGTTTCACTGACCCCTTCCCTAAATGTTGATATTTGTTCCGACCAACAATGTATGAGGCATGCCTTTTAGTTCATACTACTTGGATCGTTTTTGAGTTTGCTCTTATTCGTTGCAAACATCTATGAGCGTGCACTAATGTTTCTTTGGCTTGTTCATATATGTGCAGATATGACGTGGTATGTCGTGTACAAGGGCAAGGTTCCCGGAGTCTACAACGACTGGGAGGAGTGTCGGAGACAGGTTCACCGTTTTAGCGGTAACAGCTACAAAGGGTACACCACTAGAGCGGAGGCCGAAGACAGATACGCACGCTATCTGGCGGGAGAGAGGACGGAGCGGAGGAGGAACCGGATGAAGACCACTTTCATCGGGACGGTGCTAGTAGTGACTCTAGCTCTCTTCTATGTGATGCTAGTTTAGATGATCGACCTTGTGTAACCGCCACTAGCTCATTTGTGACTTGTAACACCGTAACTTGCATTGTAACCTCGTAACTTCTCTAATGTCAATTCTTGTGAATCATGTGGGGCTAATGTGAAGAACTATGTATGGATCAGTTGTGCTGTTGTTTATATGTGTTATATATCCTGTATTGTGCTATTGTATTGTGATATACAACCTGTATATATACCTGCCAGATACAAAAAAAAATTCGAAATAGTAGCAGTGGCGCACTAGAGGCCCATCAGTGGCGCACGTCCACTAAGTAGCAGTGGCGCACTGCGCTGGATCCAGTGGCGCACTGCCCTGTGATCCCCTCCGAGACTAGCAGTGGCGCACCAGGAACCTCAGCAGTGGCGCACGTCCTGGAGACAGCAGTGGCGCACGTCCACACGCAGCAGTGGCGCACCACCTCGCCGTAACAGTGGCGCACCCAAAAGGCAGCAGTGGCGCACCAACAACAGACAGTAGTGGCGCACTGCTGCTCAACAACAGTGGCGCACCCCTTTGGGGTAATAGTGGCGCACCACTAGTCATTTCAATGGCGCACAGTGTAGTGCGCCACTGTTACTTAGGTTAGTTGTGGCGCACCAGTAGTGCGCCACTACTAAAAGTTAGCAGTGGCGTGATAGTAGTGGCGCACCAGCAGTGCGCCACTGAAGGGGAAGAGTGGTGCGCCACTAAAGAGCTTTTTCCTATTAGTGTCTTGAATCCGACAGCACGACGGCGTGGTGTCGGTGGCGGTGGAGAAATCCGGCGGAGCTTCGCTAAGCGTGCGGGATATGGTGGAGGAGCGGGGCGGCTAGGGTTTGGGGAGAGGGGGTGGCCGGCCACTAAAGGGGGCGGCCAGGTTGTGGTCTTGGTGTGGCCGGCCCCCTCCCCTTGGCCCCTCATTATATAGGTGGAAGCCCCAAGTGTTGGACTACAAGTCTCCGAATAAGACCCGAACCCAAAACCTTCCATATGGTGGGAAACCTTCCCAAGCTAGGACTCCCACTAGAGGTGGGAGTTCCACCTTCCATATGGGGGGGTGGCCGGCCCCCTAAGGGGGAGTCCACTTGGGACTCCACCCCACTAGGGTTGGCCGGCCATGGAGGTGGAGTCCCATGTGGACTCCACCTTCCTTGGTGGTTTCTTCCGAACTTTTCTAGAACCTTCTAGAACCTTCCATAGAACCTTCCGAATCATTTTACACTACAAGAAAAGTTGCCATGGCCGACGAAGTTGAAGTCGCGCCGTGGTTGCTGGTGTACCATGGCCGACGATTTTGGTCCCTCCGTGGTGCATGTCAAAACTTTTTTTCTCGTTTTTGAGGCCACCTAGCCCGACGAAAGCGGCCAAAACGTGGCGTATGGTGGCCCGGGACGTGGTGCATCTCGAAATCTCGGGTTCGCCGGCCGAGTCAACGCAAATCCGCACCGCCGAGGGATGTAGGGCCCAGATGGCAGCCTCTCTGGCATTGTTTTTTTCTACATCGCGCCATCTCGTTCAACGTTCTCCGATCGAGCCGTTTACGATGCAGGATCATGGGTCCCGCATGTCATCCTCTATGAACCAAAATTCTTTCTATTCTTGGATTTTTTTGACCCCCGATTTCTGGCTACTTCCTTTTTCTTTTGATCCTTGCCGCCTTGGAAACGTTGAGACCGTCAAATGGGACCCGCATGTCATCCTCTATGTGCAATCAACTTTCTTTTCTTGGAGTTTTTTTGGCACCTCAAATTTGGTCACTTGCCTTTTTCTTTCGATCCCCTGCCGCCTCTCAAACGGTGATACCGCTGCTGCTAATGGGACCCGCATGTCATCCTCTATGTACTATAAAACTTTCTTTTCATGGATTATTTTTGGCACCTCAAATTTGGTCACTTGCCTTTTTCTTTCGATCCCCTGCCGCCTCTCAAACGGTGATACCGCTGCTGCTAAATGGGACCCGCATGTCATCCTCTATGTACTATAAAACTTTCTTTTCCTGGATTATTTTTGGCACCTCAAATTTGGTCACTTGCCTTTTTCTTTCGATCCCCCGCCGCCTCTCAAACGGTGATACCGCTGCTGCTAATGGGACCCGCATGTCATCCTCTATGTACTATAAAACTTTCTTTTCCTGGATTATTTTTGGCACCTCAAATTTGGTCACTTGCCTTTTTCTTTCGATCCCCGCCGCCTCTCAAACGGTGATACCGCTGCTAACTGGGACCCGCATGTCATCCTCTATGTACTATAAAACTTTCTTTCCTGGATTATTTTTGGCACCTCAAATTTGGTCACTTGCCTTTTTCTTTCGATCCCCTGCCGCCTCTCAAACGGTGATACCGCTGCTGCTAAATGGGACCCGCATGTCATCCTCTATGTACTATAAAACTTTCTTTTCTTGAATTATTTTTGGCACCTCATATTTGGTCACTTACCTTTTTCTTTCGACCCGCCTCTCAAACGGTGATACCGCTGCTGCTAAATGGGACCCGCATGTCATCCTCTATGTACTATAAAACTTTCTTTTCTTGAATTATTTTTGGCTCCTCATATTTTTTCACTTGCCTTTTTCTTTCGATCACCTGCCGCCTCTCAAACGGTGATACCGCTGCTGCTAAATGGGACCCGCATGTCATCCTCTATGTACTATAAAACTTTCTTTTCTTGGATTTTTTGGCACCTCATATTTGGTCACTTGACTTTTTCTTTCGATCCCCTGCCTCTCTGATACCGCTGCTGCTAAATGGGACCCGCATGTCATCCTCTATGTACTATAAAACTTTCTTTTCTTGAATTATTTTTGGCTCCTCATATTTGGGCACTTGCCTTTTTCTTTCGATCTCATGCCACGTTTGAAACGTTGAGGAACCTGCTGGCTCATGGGACCCGCATGTCATCCTCTATGTGCTATAAAGTTTCCTTTGTTGGATTTTTTTTCACCCTCTGATTTTTGGCTTGCCTTTTTCTTTTGATCCCCCCCCTTTGAAACGTTGAGTGTGTTGGCTCAAGGGACCCGCATGTCATCCTCTATGTCCATCAACTTTCTTTTCTTGGATTTTTTTCACCCCTAATTACTAGCTACTTTCTTTTTCTTTTGATCTCAAGCCGCATTACAAACATTGAGACCGCTGCTGCAAAATGGGACCCACATGTCATCCTCTATGTACAATAAATCTTGGATTATTTTTGGCTCCTGATATTTGGTCACTTGCCTTTTTCTTTCGATCTCATGCCGCCTTTGAAACGTTGAGTAAGCTGCTGGCTCATGGGTCCCGCATGTCATCCTCTACGAACAATAAAAGTTTCCTTTCTTGGAGTTATTTTTTACCCCTAATTTCTGGCTATTTGCCTTTTTCTTTTGATCCCCTGCCCCCTTTGAAACGATGAGGACGCTGTTGGCAGGTCGGTCCCACATGTCATCCTCTATGAACAATAAAAGTTTCCTTTGGTGGATTTATTTTTGACCCCTAATTAATTTCTGGCTATTTCCTTTATTTTTCTTTTGATCCCGCCTTGGAATTGTTGAGAATGCTGCTGCCTCATTTTTCTTTTGGTCCTGGCCGCCTTGGAAACGTTGAGACCGTACAAAATGGGACCCGCATGTCATCCTCTATGTACAATAAAGTTTCTTTTCTTGGATTATTTTGGCCCTGATATTATGTCACTTGCCTTTTTCTTTCGATCTCATGCCGACTTTGAAACGTTGAGGATGCTGCTGCCTCATGGGTCCCGCATGTCATCCTCTCGAACGATAAATGTTTTGTTTTCTTGTATTTTTTTACCAACTGATTTTTGGCTTTTTTTATTTTCGATCCCCTGCCGCCTTTGAAACGTTGACTCGCTGCTGGCTCATGGGTCCCCGATGTCAGCCTCCCCGTACAAGAAACATGTGATATTTTATTTTGCAGACAATAAACGTTGTATTTCGCTCTGAGCTATTGCAAACGGATAAATTAAATCTTTATATCTACATAAACAAACTTATATGTTGAATCTCCTTGTTTTTTGTTTTTGCGAAGCATAGGACTTTCCTGTTTTTTTTTTTGAGAAAAATCCGACCTTTCCTGTTTTGGAGTGGGCTGAAATTGTACGAGTCAAAAGGCCCAGCAGTATAGTTCGAAGGCCCAGATGTCCAGATAGCCCAATTAAAATCTTCTTTTCTTGGATTTTTTCACACCCTGATTTCTGGCTACTTCATTTTTCTTTCGGTCCTGTGCCGCCTTGGAAGCGTTGAGACCGCTGCTACAAAATGGGACCCGCATGTCATCCTCTATGTACAATAAAGTTTCTTTTCTTGGATTATTTTTGGCTCCTGATATTATGTCACTTGACTTTTTCTTTCAATCTCATGCCGACTTTGAAACGTTGAGGAAGCTGCTGGCTCATGGGTCCCGCATGTCATCCTCTATGAACAATAAAAGTTTTCTTTGTTGGATTTATTTTTTTCCCCTAATTTCTGGCTATTTGTCTTTTTCTTTTGATCCCCTGCCCCCTTTGAAACGATGACGACGCAGCTGGCAAGTCGGTCCCACATGTCATCCTCTATGAACAATAAAAGTTTCCTTTGATGGATTTATTTTTTACCCTAATTAATTTCTGGCTATTTCCTTTTTTATTTTGATCCCCTGCCGCCTTGAAATAGTTGAGGATGCTGCTGCCTCATGGGTCCCGCATGTCATACTCTCAGAAAGGTAAATGTTTCTTTTCTTGAATTTGTTTACCAACTGATTTTTGGCTTATTTTTTCTTTCGATCTCCTGCCACCTTTAAAACGTTGACGACGCTGCTGGCTCATGGGTCCCCAATGTCAGCCTCCCCATACTGCAAATCCTCTTTCTGCAAAGGTTGTATTTCTAGATAGATAAGGTGGATTCGAATCTGCCATGGTTCAGGCAGCTCAGGTAAGCCTTCTTGCACTAATTAATGGAAGTAGTGTATCGCAAGGTCAAGACATGTGGCTCGGTGTAATGAATCTATATGAATCATGTTGTGGGTTCAATCTGATAGTTCTCTAACAGGTCAGCCAAAATAGAAATTAAGTTTTTTTCTAAAAGGGAAATGCAAATTAAGATGAACACAAACATTAGTTATCATAATAGCTGATCATACATACATACTTGCTAAGAGCAAAAGCTTGCCAGAGTTTTACCACCCATACAATTAATTAGCAGTTCAGATAAGATAACCTTATATAAGTATAACTACAAATGCATTTGCTAAGGGCTCATGGGACAACAGAACTAGACAACCGCGAACTTTATGACCAGCATGTCACAGCGGCATCGAAAGATCTTGACCTTCAACTTTGATCCAATGCGAAGTTTGGCACCGTCAATGAACTTTTTCCACCTGGAAGTAACAGCCAAGCGGCCATCTGTGGGACTGACAGAGTACCGTCCCTCCACGGTGAGACCTTCACTCTCCATGACGAGGGATATCTTGCCCCTTCGGCCAGCATTGAGATCCTTGGAGATACTTTTAGGCAATTTCTGATTCAAAGCAAGAGATACCACCAAAAATTAGTCAATGGCACCAATGCACTGAACCATGTGAGACTTTGAGCAGAGAAGACATCAAGATAAGAGCAGTTATGCTGTCATATACTCACGAACATAGCCTTCAGATGCGTCCTGGTCACCACACGGGTGGCCACAGCAATGAGCTGAGACCTCGGTGATCTGGCTGGGGCAGGTGCATGAGCCTGGGCTGGTACACGAGCTGGTGCTGATGCAGGAGACTGCTGGGCAGGTGCAGTAAACGGTGCCTCTAGAGGAACCGGTGCTGATGCAGGAGACTGTTGGGCAGGTGCAGTAAACGGTGCAGCTAGAGGAACCAGTGCTGATGCAGGAGCCTGCTGGGCATGTGTAGTATATGGGGCCTCTACAGGAACCAATGCTGATGTAGGGGACTGCTGGGTAGATGCAGTAAACGGAGCTGGTACAGGAACCGGTGCTGATGCAGGAGAGTGGGAAGCCGGTGCCGGTGCTGGTGTGGTTGCCCTTTGTGACATCCGCTCCTGTTCCGTCAGGGGATCTGCAGCTTTGATCATGTTAAACCCAGCAAGCTAGAACAGAGGGAATGGTTTAGAACAACTGCTCAGAATGCAGTTATCAAAAGATATGAGTAGAAAAAAGTTACATATTATATATTTGGAAGTGTCTCCAACTCTGTAAGCAGTTACGTATATCTGCCCGTTTGAGTTTCTGATCCTCAGCTCGTCGCCCTTCTTCAGACCGTAGTCAAAAGCAAACTTTCTCCAATCATGTCCATACAAATATGTGATGGCCTGCGTCTTGTAGACATACACCTCATAGACCGTGTAGGTGTTCATCAATTTGCCATTGCCATGCATAGTGAAAGATCCTTCATGCGGACACATCTGGTTAATCATTGGACGAAGTTCACAAGGTACAGTCTGCATGTGAAAATTGATACAAATGTAAGAAGCAGGAAGACTAAAAACAAGACTTTACTATATGCCAATTCATGCTAAACCACTGAGAATACATACCTGTAACTCTGTGAAGGAGCTACTAGAAAGGTAGATAGAGCCATAGGAGGTGTTATATGCGGGGTATGTACATGGGCCCGCCATATTCCCGCAAGCTCGGCATCGGGATGGTGAAGGAAACATGGGAGGTACTACTGGTGCGTAGCGCTGAACGTAAGTGGAAGAATTAGGTTGTGTAAAGTGCATAGTTCAGAGCAATGCAAATGTTGACAAGCAAGTGCATAACACTATGTTACAAACTGAACAGTGAAAAATTAGTGTATGATGAATATAAGCATGCTAATTTGGTGTTTCCGAATTCCAAAAAGCATTAGACAGAGCCAGTGATAATATCAGACATAAATCATGGCATGTATATGTGGCTTAAGAAAATATACCCGAACCCTTGGATGGTTACGGCCCGGCTGATCCTTGGACTTGAGCTTATATAAGCATCCAGAAGGTGGGGCTGACAGTAACTTGGTGGCAGCCTCTGCAGATGCCTCATCAGCAGCAGTTGCAATCCTTTTGACCAATGAAGGCTTAGCAGTTTCAGTCTGCATATAAAAATTGAAGAGCAACAGACATCAGCAGTGATATATAAAATGAATCTATGAGACACTGATGCATATAGTGCTGGATGTAAGTGGAAGAATAGGTGTGTGTGTTTCTGAACTATTGGTAAGCATTAGACAAAGCCGGCAATAAACAGACAAAAATCAAATCATGTATGAGGATTAAGAAAATATACCTGCTTAAAAAGGGTACCACCCAGCTGGCCCGTGGCCTTGTGCTTGAGGAGGTTTTCAGAAGATGGTGGCGGCACCATCGTCTTCACAGCAGCCTCATCAGGATCATTTTTTATCCATTTGAGTAGAGGAACAGAAGTTTCATCCTGCATATGAATAGCAACAGAACTCATCATTGATATTTAATAAATCTATGAGATAGACTGATGCAAATAGTGCGGGGTGTAAGTGGAAGAATAGGGTTGTGCATAGAGAACAGTTGACAACAATGCAAATGATTACAAAAGAAGCCAATGGAAATCAACAGTTTATATACTGGATGAGACAGACTGAAAAGTGAAAAATTAGTGTATGATGATTGTAAGCAAACGCAGTGTTTCTGAACTTTTGGTAAGCATTAGACAAAGCCAACAGTAATTAAACAGATAATAATGAAATCATGTATGTGGATTAAGAAAATATACCAGATTCATTAAAAGGTCACCACCCAGCTGGCCCATGGCCTCGTGCTTGTAGAGGTTTTCGGAAGATGGTGCCGGCACCATCGTCCTCACAGCAGCCTCATTAGCCCCATTTTGCATCCACTTGAGTAAAGGCGCAGCAGTTTCAGCCTGCATAAGAATGGGAACAGATCTCAGCAGTGATATTGAATGACTCTGAGACAGACTGATGCATATAGTGCTAGATGTAAGTGGAAGGGTATGGCCGTGTATGGACAACAGTTCACAACAATGCAAGGGTGTGTTCGGTTCTGAAACAGCGTGGAATGGAATGGAATGGTTCCATTTCAGAGGAATGGAATGGTTACATTTTTGTTCGGTTGGGAAAAATGGAGAGCAGAAGAGATCGAGGTTAAACTAACCAATTGTCTCAAAATTGTAATTAACAATTGCAAATGACATTTTAATCTCAAAGTCGTAATTAACAGCGCCTAATGGTGCTCTTTTAATCTAAAAATCGAAATTAACATCATTTTATGTTGGGTTAGGGGAACTGGAGTAGATGAACATTACTGTATGATGATTGTAAGCAAACGAATTTGGTGTTTCTAAACTTTTGGCTTCGAGATCTTATGGGTTTCAACTCTAGCCTACCCCAACTTGTTTGGGACTGAAAGGCTTGGTTGTTGTTGTTGTTGTTGTAAACTTTTGGCAAGCATAGAAAAAACCGACAATAAACAGAGAAAAATCAAGGCATGTTTTGTGGATTAAGAAAATATACCATATTCATTAAAAGATCACCACCCAGCTGGTGCGTGGCCTTGTGCTTGTAGAGGCATTTAGAAGATGGGGGCGGCATCAACATACTGGCAGCCTGATCAGCCGCAGTTTTGATCTTCCTTTTGAGTAAAGGCCCTAAAGTTTCAGTCTGCATATGAATAGCAAAACAAAAGGCAGACCTCAGCAGTGATATTGAATTACTGTATGAGATAGACTGATGCATATAGTGGATGCTCTTAGCCTTTTGCAGCGTGAACACTAGCTATGGACAGACAAAAAAACTAGTTAACTCAGCTTTGTCTAGATATGAATGTACTACCACCATCCAAAAGCTTAAGCCTTATTTATTTTTGAGAAATCAAAACAAGCAAAGTTTGACCAAAATTTTAGAACATTCTATCAACAAATATAATACTGTGTAGATACCGTAGGAAAATATATTTTATTATCTATTTAATGATATTAATTTTGTATTTTGCATGTTACTGATTTTTGGTAAAAGCTTAGTCAAACATGGTATAGTTTGACTTTCTAAAAATAATATAAGCCCAAAGCTTTGGGATGGAGGCAGTAGTATCTAGAGCTAAAACACATCTAGATACATCCGTATCTACAGATAGTTGAGTCAATTAATTTGGATCTGAGGGAGTATCAGATTCAGACTACATCATGGTAAGTTGGTTAAAAAAATTACCCCTGGGCGGTCCCTGCCCAGCTCGGCAGTGGCATTTCGCTTCTTGTGCTGCAGATCGGGCCATGCTCCTGCAGCAGGTGGGGCGCTATTCTCGTTCCCCATAGCCTCAGCACGGAACCTGGAGGTACCAACCTGATACAGAGAATATAGAGCATGGTGTCACAGAGGCTTTACGCACAAACAGCTGAAGACATGTGCTACTTTAAGCATATTCCAGAACAGGAACAGATTGAGGATGCAGAGACCAGAGAGACACTTAAAAGGTAAAGAGTGGATAAGCAAACGGAGTACCTGCTTCGCGGGGCTGGGGACGCAGCTCAGGCTCAGCCAACTGCCCACATGCGTGGTGGCCTTACGCTCCATTGCCCCCACCGCCGAGGTCTTGCCTTTCCTGTACAAGCTGACAAAAGATACAGTGAGGATCAGCAGAAACTACAAAGGTTGCAAATGTCGACAAATAAAGGAAGAACACCCCAATCCAAGCAAAGGTAGCCCCCGCCCCCACCCCCATCAATCACTCCCAGCTCGAGGGTGACCAGAAAGACACCCCTTTGCCCAGAATAGGAAAGAGATGCGCAAGATATCGAGGAGAGGAAAAAAGAACCGATCTCGAGAAAGGAGAGAACATTACTAGTCCTACCTAATCCGCTTGGGCTAGATGCAGCTTGCCCCTCCAAGCTGGATGCCTGGACGGTGGAGGCGAAAGGAGGGGATCGAGCTAGCGGCTTGCATCCGTCGGCAATCGGCACTCGATCGGGAGAGAAGGGGTGCTACATAAAGGGGAGGGGTAACATATTTTATTACACAGTGAACTTACTGATGTGACTAGTCATTACATGTCTCACTGAAACTAGGGCCCATAGTGTGGCACCCCAAATTTACTTGAAGCTGCCCGGCGGGACGCATTGGCGCGTCAAGAAACCCCCGAATTGTAGCGGGGAAATGAAACATTTCACAAAAATTCGAAATTCAAGCACACCGCCACGCGCCAAGCACGCGGCTGTTCCTTCCTCTTCCTCGGTTCCTCCTCCCCTATCCGAAAAAACCCCAAATCCCAAGCTCAAACCAAAAAAAAAACAAAAAACAAATCCCCTGGCCGCCATGCATGTCCTCGTTAACCCGCTGGAGATCGTTCCCGGACGATGCGGACCACCCGCCCTGAGATCCAGAATTCCGTCCACCTCGAGGCACTGCGTGCTGTCTCGCAGCAGCGGCTTGAGGGCGCTGAAGAGGAAGTTCCGCCGGAAAGTGCTCATGGCAACCGTGCAAGCTCACCGGCGTGCTGTATCCCGAGAGGAACTGGTCAAAGCTTTGCTATTCGCCACACACAAAAAATTGCGGGCCAAGATCTGGTCAAAGCTTCGTCGATGGCTTGCCGCGAGAGGCTTGGAGTCCAGAGTCAATAAACTAGCTGCTCGAGGACTTGGGCGGTTTACACGGATTCATATTAACTGACTCAAGTTTGTTAGTCTAGTTAACAAATGCATCTAGATACATCCATATCTAGACAGAATTGAGTCCATTAATATGAATCAGAGGGGAGTACCTGAAAGTGTTTCATGCTACCAACTAATGCGCTGGCAGGAATCGCTGTAGAAGTAATTGTGCTACTACTTGTACGATGAACTGATTGTGTGGGTGTCGAATTTTGCAACGCGATCATCCACTGAATGCTTAATCTAGCGCCAAAGGCGTACAAATCATAACATACTACAGCACCAGAACATAAGAGTACGAATCATAAAGTAGCTCAACATTTTGCATCAGGGCTGGGTGGTCCTGAGACTACCGGGACGCCCCTGATGATCTCCGGGTGTGCATCCTCTTCAACGCAAAGCTGTGTACTCGGTCCACGGCCTCCTTCTGTAGGCTGGATAATCTCAGGTGCAGGACCTTCGTCTATGAGAGGCTCGTCATCAGTACCATCCACAGGTGCATCAGGGCTGGGTGGTCTTGAGACTACCCGGACGCCCGTGATGATCTCCGGGCGTGCATCCACTTCAACGCAAAGCTGTGTACTCGGTCCACGGCCTCCTTCTGTAGGCTGGATAATCTCAGGTGCAGGACCTTCGTCTATGAAAGGCTCGTCATCAGTACCATCCACAGGTGCATCAAACTGAGATTCATCTTCAAATCTCCCATCAAACTGAGAGACCTCTTTAACTCTATGCTTCTGCAATTAGTACATCAACCGATTAGACAAACATCTAAGGGATGCAACCTGAACAAATGCCGTTTTACATATTTACCTTCTCATCTGGCACAGCACATGTCCCAGAGCTGAAACCCGTTTCCTGAAGCAAGCGCTTTTTCTCTCCTTCCCGTCCATCCATCTGCAACAAGTTAAATTTGAGTACAGAACCTTGCACAGCAATGCAAACTATTGATTGAAACAGCGGCAGCATCAATATAAATAATTAACTACATATGCCAGCACACATACAGTGTGAGCAAGATCTGCTTCTCCTGCTAAAGGATCATTATATGGTTCACCATGCTAAACCCGCCTAACATATGTGCGGTCCATCCCAAAAATGTGTAAATGATCTGCCACTACAGGGTGAGGCCTCTTCTCACCATTCATACATGTGCAGCGCGGGCAATACACGTCCAGGTTGTGACCATCATGAGCTCTAATAAACCCCATAAAGGGTTGAACACCATTTATATATGAAGGGGAACATAAGTGTCCATGCAGTTTCCAAGTTCTGTCCATCTGTTTAATTATGAGATACAGTGGTTGGTGATTAATTTAAGGCGAAGTAGGAAATGTATATCCATCGAGTACAAAACTATACTACATGATTATGCATTTCAGCAATCATGTCGAGTACAAAACAAAAAATGCCCATCGACATTTTAGCAAACAGATCGTGTACAAAACTCTGCCATGGCATTTCAGCAAATTAACGGATCGAGTGCAGAACTGACTCTATATGCCCACGCAAATGAACAAATTGATCGATGACAAATCGAGCGGAAAACTATAAAGTGCCAATTAGTTCGAGCATACTGACGAATTTTTTTAGCAGCATCAAGAAAATATAAATCGTTAGGCTGTCTTGCCCGATACATGATTGAGCTAGAGATAGCAGCCCTACCGTGGATCAACTTGACCGCCGGTGCGTCTCGAGAAGAACGACGGGGAGGAGAAGCTTCTTCTTCGCACGGACGGGACGGGGAGGGGAAGCTCTTCGCACGGACGGGGATAAGTTGTCTACGGGTGGGTGGGGGGTCATGCGGCCGGGCCGCCGGGGTGATAATTAAGGTTGGTAGGTGGCGTTTAATGGAGTTGCGTGTGTAATTTGCCGTGCACAAGGTTGAGGAATAGGCGGTTCCCTTTGCCGCGCGCACAATTCAAACTATCCCGCCCATGTAGTTTAAATTCGCCATATTTTCGTTAAATCGACATAAAGTCATGTGAGTGGGGGAAAATTAGCAAAGTTGCTTGAAAAATAGTAAAACTCTGGAATTATCCTTTAAATATGCTCTACTTCGTGTGAAAATCGGGGTGTGGAAGCATGTTGAGCTGTTTTATTTGTACTTTCTTCATTAAAACTCCCATTTTATGCACTTTGGATGGAAAGAAATCATTTGTACATAAATTTTGACAACGCCATTTGCAAACACTAATTGTTTACATGCCAAGATGCACCCATCCACCAAATATATATGTGGCAAAAGTTTATCACAATCTAGCAGATATGCATAATTAGTGAGGGACCCCTTTTGATTTTGTGCAATTTCCACTAATTAGGTAGAGATCGAGAAGGGTTAATTAATTAGGCCATGTTAGGGGTTATGTGTTTTAATAGGTTGTGTGGATTCAAATACAACTTCTTTATTTGTGTGCTATGATTAATCAAAACTAGATCGATCGACTGCGCACACATTATTAGAGGCGCATGCCTTTGCGCACAAAGTGCATGTGTGTGTTGTTGGCCACCAACGAGAGAGAGAGAGAGAGAGAGAGAGAGAGAGAGAGAGATAGAGGTAGAGAGAGCTACATACGAGAGAGCGATTGAAATCCCCAAATTAAACACATATATATGCATGGCACATTTAATTTAATTAGAGGACCGCGAGGCACCCCTGGCCTGCTTGATGCATAATTAAGTGTCATTGGCCTATATATATAGGGTTTAATTAGGGTTTAGGGTTTAGGGTTAGGAGGTTAGGGTTTAGGGTTTAATGTTTATGGTGTTTAGGGTTTAGGGATTAGGGATTAGGGTTTATTTAGGGTTTAAGGTTTAGGGATCATCGATCGAGTGCGCACACACACATTATTAGAGGCACACGCGCCTTTGCGCATAAAGTGCATGCGTATATGTGTGTGTTTTTTGGCCACCAACGACATATAGATGATCGAGAGAGAGAGATTGAAATCCCCCAAGAATATGTTCAAATATATATTAAAATATATGCACGAATTAATGCATGCATGGTAGGCCATGCATGCACACTAATTATATATATATTATGAGGAAACTTAATCAAATG
Organism: Lolium multiflorum; assembly: GCA_030979885.1. NCBI lineage: Eukaryota > Viridiplantae > Streptophyta > Magnoliopsida > Poales > Poaceae > Lolium > Lolium multiflorum. The sequence continues at coordinate 253,309,807 of CM061752.1, read as the reverse complement.
TGTTTTCATTCGAGAGAACTTGTCAAAATTCAAGTTAATTAATTTATCATCGATAATTATATAATTAATTAATGAATCTCAGGGAGATGTTATACAACATATGATCGATATATAGGCCATGTATATATTAATTGGTTTTAATCTACCGTTTTTGCTAGCTAGCTGCATGCTATATATAGAGCATGTTTTTATTAGATCGGGTTATAGCTAGTATAGTTTAGGGTTATGTGTTTTAATTAACTAGGGTTTGATTAGCTAGGGGTTAGTTATATATATATGGTTTAGGGTTAATGCATGTCACATTTAATTTAACTAGAGGACCGCGAGGCACCCCTGGCCTGCTTGATGCACAATTAAGTGTCGTTGGCCTATATATATAGGGTTTAATTAGGGTTTAGGGTTAGCTAGCTGGGTTTAGGGTTTAGTGTTTTGGGTGTTTAGCTAGGGTCTAGGGTTTAGGGTTTAGTGTTTACTGTGTTTAGAGGGTCTAGGGTTTAGTGTTTAGGGTGTTTAGGGTCTAGGGTTTAGGGTCTAGTGTTTAGGGTCTATGGTTTAGGGTTTAATTAGTGTTTAGGGTGTTTAGGGTTTAGGGTTTAGTGTTTACGGTGTTTAGGGTCTAGGGTTTAGGGTTTAGTGTTTAGGGTCTAGGGTTTAGGGTTTAATTAGTGTTTAGGGTGTTTATAGGGTTTAGGGTTTAGGGTTTAGGGTTTAGGGTTTAGGGTTTAGGGTTTAGGTTTAGGGTTTAGGGTTTATGGTTTAGGGTTTACGGTGTTTAGGGTCTAGGGTTTAGGGTTTAGTTAGGGTTTAGGGTTTAGGGTTTAGGGTTTAGTGTGTTTAGGGTGTTTAGGGTTTAGGGATTAGGGATTAGGGTTTTAGGGTTGTTTAAGGTTTAGGGATCATCGATCGAGTGCGCACACACACATTATTAGAGGCACACGCGCCTTTGCGCATAAAGTGCATGCGTATATGTGTGTGTTTTTTGGCCACCAACGACATATAGATGATCGAGAGAGAGAGATTGAAATCCCCCAAGAATATGTTCAAATATATATTAAAATATATGCACGAATTAATGCATGCATGGTAGGCCATGCATGCACACTAATTATATATATATTATGAGGAAACTTAATCAAATGTGTTTTCATTCGAGAGAACTTGTCAAAATTCAAGTTAATTAATTTATCATCGATAATTATATAATTAATTAATGAATCTCAGGGAGATGTTATACAACATATGATCGATATATAGGCCATGTATATATTAATTGGTTTTAATCTACCGTTTTTGCTAGCTAGCTGCATGCTATATATAGAGCATGTTTTTATTAGATCGGGTTATAGCTAGTATAGTTTAGGGTTATGTGTTTTAATTAACTAGGGTTTGATTAGCTAGGGGTTAGTTATATATATATGGTTTAGGGTTAATGCATGTCACATTTAATTTAACTAGAGGACCGCGAGGCACCCCTGGCCTGCTTGATGCACAATTAAGTGTCGTTGGCCTATATATATAGGGTTTAATTAGGGTTTAGGGTTAGCTAGCTGGGTTTAGGGTTTAGTGTTTTGGGTGTTTAGCTAGGGTCTAGGGTTTAGGGTTTAGTGTTTACTGTGTTTAGAGGGTCTAGGGTTTAGTGTTTAGGGTGTTTAGGGTCTAGGGTTTAGGGTCTAGTGTTTAGGGTCTATGGTTTAGGGTTTAATTAGTGTTTAGGGTGTTTAGGGTTTAGGGTTTAGTGTTTACGGTGTTTAGGGTCTAGGGTTTAGGGTTTAGTGTTTAGGGTCTAGGGTTTAGGTTTTAATTAGTGTTTAGGGTGTTTATAGGGTTTAGGGTTTAGTGTTTAGGGTTTAGGGTTTTAGGGTTTAGGGTTTAGGGTTTAGGGTTTAGGGTTTATGGTTTAGGGTTTACGGTGTTTAGGGTCTAGGGTTTAGGGTTTAGTGTTTAGGGTGTTTAGGGTCTAGGGTTTAGTGTGTTTAGGGTGTTTAGGGTTTAGGGGATTAGGGATTAGGGTTTTAGGGTTGTTTAAGGTTTAGGGATCATCGATCGAGTGCGCACACACATTATTAGAGGCACCCGCGCCTTTACGCATCAAGTGCATGCGTATATATGTGTGTTTTTTGGGCCACCAACGATATATAGATGATCGAGAGAGAGAGAGAGATCGATTGAAATCCCCAAGAATATGTTCAAATATACATTAAAATATATGCACGAATGCATTGTAGGCCATGCATGCACACTAATTATATATATATTATGAGGCAACTTAATCAAATGTGTTTTCATTCGAGAGAACTTGTCAAAGTTCAAGTTAATTAATTTATCACGATAATTATATAATTAATTAATGATTCTCAGGGATATGTTATACAACATGATCGATATAGGCCATGTATATTTTAATTGGTGTTAATCTACGGTTTGCTAGCTAGCTAGCTGCTATATATAGAGCATGTTTTTATTAGATCGGGTTATAGCTAGCTAGTATAGTTTAGGGTTATGTGTGTTAATTAAGTAGGGTTGATTAGCTAGGGTTAGTTACATATATATGGTTTAGGGTTAATGCATGGCACATTTAATTTTATTAGAGGATCACGAGGCACCCATGACCCACTCGATCGATGCACAATTAAGTGTCGTTGGCCTATACATAGGGTTTAATTGGGGTTTAGGATTAGCTAGGGTTTAGGGTTAGGGTTAGGGTACGTTTAGGGTCTAGGGTTTAGGGTTTAGTGTTTAGGGTTTAGGGATTAGGGATTTAAGGTTTTAGGGTTGTTTAAGGTTTAGGGATCATCGATCGAGTGCGCACACACATTATTAGAGGCACCCGCGCCTTTACGCATAAATTGCATGCATATATATGTGTGTTTTTTGGGCCACCAACGATATATAGATGATCGAGAGAGAGAGATCGATTGAAATCCCCAAGAATATGTTCAAATATACATTAAAATATATGCACGAATGCATTGTAGGCCATGCATGCACACTAATTATATATATATTATGAGGCAACTTAATCAAATGTGTTTTCATTCGAGAGAACTTGTCAAAGTTCAAGTTAATTAATTTATCACGATAATTATATAATTAATTAATGAATCTCAGGGATATGTTATACAACATGATCGATATAGGCCATGTATATTTTAATTGGTGTTAATCTACGGTTTGCTAGCTAGCTGCTATATATAGAGCATGTTTTTATTAGATCGGGTTATAGCAGCTAGCTAGTATAGTTTAGGGTTATGTGTTTTAATTAAGTAGGGTTGATTAGCTAGGGTTAGTTACATATATATGGTTTAGGGTTAATGCACGACACATTTAATTTTATTAGAGGATCACGAGGCACCCATGACCCGCTCGATCGATGCACAATTAAGTGTCGTTGGCCTATACAGAGGGTTTAATTGGGGTTTAGGATTAGCTAGGGTTTAGGGTTAGGGTTAGGGTTAGGGTTAGGGTATGTTTAGGGTCTAGGGTTTAGGGTTTAGTGTTTAGGGTGTTTAGGGTTTAGGGATTAGGGATTTTAAGGTTTTAGGGTTGTTTAAGGTTTAGGGATCATCGATCGAGTGCGCACACACATTATATTATTAGAGGCACCCGCGCCTTTACGCATAAATTGCATGCATATATATGTGTGTTTTTTGGGCCACCAACGATATATAGATGATCGAGAGAGAGAGAGAGAGATTGAAATCCCCAAGAATATGTTCAAATATACATTAAAATATATGCACGAATGCATTGTAGGCCATGCATGCACACTAATTATATATATATATTATGAGGCAACTTAATCAAATGTGTTTTCATTCGAGAGAACTTGTCAAAGTTCAAGTTAATTAATTTATCACGATAATTATATAATTAATTAATGAATCTCAGGGATATGTTATACAACATGATCGATATAGGCCATGTATATTTTAATTGGTGTTAATCTACGGTTTGCTAGCTAGCTGCTATATATAGAGCATGTTTTTATTAGATCGGGTTATATCTAGTATAGTTTAGGGTTATGTGTTTTAATTAAGTAGGGTTGATTAGCTAGGGTTAGTTACATATATATGGTTTATGGTTAATGCATGGCACATTTAATTTTATTAGAGGATCGCGAGGCACCCATGACCCGCTCGATCGATGCACAATTAAGTGTCGTTGGCATATACATAGGGTTTAATTGGGGTTTAGGATTAGCTAGGGTTTAGGGTTAGGGTTAGGGTTAGGGTTAGGGTTAGGGTACGTTTAGGGTCTAGGGTTTAGGGTTTAGTGTTTAGGGTGTTTAGGGTTTAGGGATTAGGGATTTAGGGTTTTAGGGTTGTTTAAGGTTTAGGGATCATCGATCGAGTGCGCACACACATTATTAGAGGCACCCGCGCCTTTACGCATAAATTGCATGCATATATATATATGTGTGTTTTTTGGCCACCAACGATATATAGATGATCGAGAGAGAGAGATTGAAATCCCCAAGAATATGTTCAAATATACATTAAAATATATGCACGAATGCATGGTAGGCCATGCATGCACACTAATATATATATATATTATGAGGCAACTTAATCAAATGTGTTTTCATTCGAGAGAACTTGTCAAAATTAAAGTTAATTAATTTATCACGATAATTATATAATTAATTAATGAATCTCAGGGATATGTTATACAACATGATCGATATAGGCCATGTATATATTAATTGGTGTTAATCTACGGTTTGCTAGCTAGCTGCTATATATAGAGCATGTTTTTATTAGATCGGGTTATAGCTAGTATAGTTTAGGGTTATGTGTTTTCATTAAGTAGGGTTGATTAGCTATGGTTAGTTACATATATATGGTTTAGGGTTAATGCATGGCACATTTAATTTAATTAGAGGACCGCGAGGCACCCCTGGCCTGCTTGATGCACAATTAAGTGTCGTTGGCCTATATATAGGGTTTAATTAGGGTTTAGGGTTAGGGTTAGGGTTTAGGGTCTAGGGTTTAGTGTTTAGGGTGTTTAGGGTTTAGGGATTAGGGATTAGGGTTTCAGGGTTGTATAAGGTTTAGGGATCATCGATCGAGTGCGCACACACATTATTAGAGGCACCCGCGCCTTTGCGCATAAAGTGCATGCGTATAGTTTAGGGTTATTTGTTTTAATTAAGTAGGGTTTGATCAGCTAGGGTTAGTTACATATATATGGTTTAGGGTTAATGCATGGCACATTACATATAGTTTAAATCTCAAGAATGTTTATACATGATAGGCCATATGTGCAAAGGAATTTTTTTCCTCGTGAACTTGTCAAAATTCAAGTTTATCAGTGCCAATGGAAACTAGTCCAAAAAATTACATAGAGGACCAAAAGTACTAGACAATAACTAATAGAACCTGCAACTTTACAAAAAGGACCCCAAAACATATAGAAGAAAATCAATCGAGTCCTTCTCGACCGCACATCAGATCTCTGCTCCGCATCCTTTCCAGCAACTCCGTCGCCGGGGACGCACCACTTGGGACGGTGTCGCCGGTAGTCGCCAGGACGAAGGAGAAGAAGGGCCTCAGCAACGGCATATTGGCTCTGAGAAGGGTCGCTGAAAGTCCAAGATGTGCACGGGCAAGACGGATGACGCCGTCGTATGCCCCGAGCTTGTGAACTTTAGCAGCTTGACTTCCCCATTGGCCAGATCTGAAGCACTGACCAAAGCAAGCCTCACCGTTAGCGCCATCACATTGATGGCACCAGATCGGGGTTTGGCCGGCAAGATCCGCCAGATTCACCATAGGCCAGATCTGAAGCCGATGACGAGATCCCCGACTCCATTGCGCCATTCTGCTCATGGGAAACACTGGATCTAAGCTTACAACAACACTAACTCCCTCGGATCCAAATTAGCTGACTCAACTTTGCTTATCTAAATATGGATGTATCCACACATGTTTTTACTCTAGATACATACACGTCTAAGGAAAGTTGAATCAATTAATTTAGTTCGGAGGGTGTACAATATACAGAGAGAAGTCGGCCTCGTCTCCGGCCGGCGAGGCCGCCGGAGAGAAGGGGGAGAGGAGCCGGGGGAGTGGGAGAGACTCGAGAGAGAAAGAGAAGAGGAAGAAATGAGAGCTCCCTGGGGAAGAACATTATTTTTGTCGTTCTGCTCGTACTGTAGCTTGAAACTGAAAATTTCGGCCACGCGCCAAATCATCCCGCCGCATCCATTCGAAAATCCCGTGACCAGTTTTACCCTTTTAACCCTGGTCCGGAAGCTACAACCCACCGACCATGGAGGGCTCATTCGGTAACAATGAAATATCTTGCCTAGATCCCGAACCCTCCCCACAGGCCCACACCCACCCACCAACCATTCGCCCCATTAGCTCAAAAATACTCTCACACGCCAAAGCTCTGACTCTCTACAGTACTAGATCTGCTTCGCCGCCGGCATACTCCTCCACAGCGTAGCCTTGATCGTGTTGGCTGTCCACCCACCTGATCCGCTCCCCCGCCGCCCTCGTCACCGACGGATCTGCTTCACCGCCGACCTCGCCACCGACGGATCTGCTTCACCGCCGACCTCGCCACCGACGGATCTGCTTCACCGCCGACCTCGCCACCGACTACCTCGCCGCAGCGGCTGTATCAACTTCACCGAATACCTTGCCAGCCAACCAGATCTGCTTCACTAACGCCCGCTTCTACTGAAACATGGTCGATTCATCGTCTCCCGCGTTCGCCGCCGCTGGAATGCAAGTTGCCGCCCCCGTCCACCCCGCCGCAGCTTGGTTAGTACGCTGGCCCGTTAGATCGCGGTGTTTCTTTAGCCATGTTTTGTGTAGTTATTTGCAGATCTCATATGCCGTTAACTTTCTTGATGTGTTGCTTCGCATGAAGTTTGTTTAAATGTTGTACAGTACAAAAGCATTATCCGGTCGCTACCATCCTGTTCATTCTACTGACACCTGTGTGCATCCACATATTTATAGCCTTGTACCCATTCATTTGCTGCCAACTGTTTTTGTACTGCATGCTATTGTCGCACTGCTTTTATAGTCGTGCTATGGGCATTTCCAATCTGCTTGTTCTTATACCACGTCATTAGCTCACCGCTAGCTGTTTTCTCGTGTCTGCTATTCTCACACTGCTTTTATAATCATGCTATGTGCATTTCCAATCTGCTTGCTCTTATACCTCGTCTTTAGCTTATATAGTTATTGCTGCGTGCATGTCTGGTCTTTGTATTATCGTAGACTGACTTGTCAATGTTATTTTTCCTTGGGATTGATCATGCGAACCACTTATTAGAACATCCAACATTAACAGCGGGGACGCTAGGTAAGGTTGGAATCTGAGTTCGTGGTTGGTAATTTTGGCAGTTTACTTCCGTTATTATCTATAACCTATATGCATTGTTCCTTATGCAAGAGATTAACACTTGGAACCCTGCCATAGCAATGCCATTCATGCTTTACTATGTTTCTGCCTATTTGATATGCTTGTCTTGGAGAAACTTCGAGGGTGATTTGAACCTGACATTTGGTCATTCTTAATGCCAGTTTACTTTATGTGTAAAACCTTGGCATTACCCTACTCTAAATCTGAATGTCTGAAATTCGTATCTCATGCAAAGCAACATCTAGTTGGTTTTAATTTGATATCTGGTAACTATTGGCTTATTCATTTGGCAGCTCAAGTTTTTTGTTATTTGAAACCAGCTGACTTGGTCTTAAATGTGATATCTAAACACAGATTAAGGACAATGGAGCAGGAGGATTAGCATTTCACTTGATGGCTGAACCTAAAATGATAGGCATGTTGACCACGACTAGTGCACGCAAGAGAAGGACCTGCAGTGAGCCAGTATGTGCTTAGTACATGCATCTTATCTTATCTTGTGCTTATTTCTGCTACATGCTGTTATCTGATCTCTACATTGCGTAATACATGTTTGAATAGTTAATTGTTGTAACTATGTTTACAATGTTACCAGAATGCAGTTTTAATGAAGCAGTCATCATTAGAAGATAGTCGCCAAAAAAGGATCTGTAGCGACCCTGTGCAACATTATGATGTAAGTTTGTGCTTAGTACAAGTTCCATACATGTCTTATTTATGCAACTTGTTATTATCTTATATCTACATTGCATAATAAATGTTTGCATAGTTCATCGTTTAACTCTTTTTGCATTATTATCAGAATGCAGTTGTGATGAAGCAATCTTCATTACCAGTGAGGCCCACAAAAAGTTCTGATCTTTCTTCTGATGCATCTTCTCATAGCCGTCAACCTAGACCATTTCTTTCATCAGACAGTAAATATCTCAAGGCTGTACTTTATAAAAGACATGGTATTGCTGCTTTAAGATCTGTAGCTGATATGTTGACAAAGAGTACACAAGATTCAATCAAGGCGATTGCCAAATGTCAACCTGTTATTGATGATGCTAATAGAAGTCCTCAATGATTCTATGTAATTTTTTTATTTGGGCACATTAATTGCCTTGTAATTTTCCTATTTGTTTTATTTGTGTATGTAATTGTGTGTATCATTGAAATCAGATTTTAGGCTCATGAAATTTAATGCAAGTTGACTAGTCAAACAAGTAGGGCCCTACAACAGATTGGGCCGGCCCACTTACAGTAGTGTGGGACCCACTTTCATTTTGGGCCGGCCCACTTCTTTAGTAGGCCGGCCCGGTTACACGATAATGGGCTCCACATGCTTATTGGGCCGGCCCACTTGCTCTATGGTGGTCCCACATGGTAAATGGGCCGGCCCTTTAATAGGAAGGTGGGACCCACCTGTGTTTTGACCCGGCCCACTATCTTGTTGGGCCGGCCCACTTTCTAGATGGTGGACCCCACATACCAAATGGGCCGGCCCACTTTCTATATGGTGGACCCCACACACCAAATGGGCCGGCCCTTTAATAGGATGGTGGGACCCACCTGTGTTTTGGCCCGGCCCACTATCTCGTTGGGCCGGCCCACTTTCTACATGGTGGACCCCACATACCAAATGGGCCGGCCCATTAACAGGAATGTGGGACCCACATGTGTTTTTGGCCCGGCCCACTATCTTGGTGGGCCAGCCCACTTGCTATATTGTGGACCCCACATACTAAATGGGCCGGCCCTTTAACAGAAGATGGGTCCCACCTGTGTTTTTGGCCCGGCCCACTATCTTGTTGGGCCGGCCCACTTGATATATGGTGGACCCCACACACTAAATGGGCCGGCCCTTTAACAGGAAAGTGGGACCCACCTGTGTTTTTGGCCCGGCCCACTAGCTTGTTGGGCCGGCCCACTTGCTATACGGTGGACCCCACACACTAAATGGGCCGGCCTTTTAACAGAAAGTGGGACCCACTGTGTTTTTGGCCCGGCCCACTTGCTTCTTGGGCGGCCCAGTTGCTGTAAGGTGGACCCCACATGTTAAATGGGCCGGCCCATTTAACTTTTGACCAGTCAACATTAGAGGTTAGGCCCGGCCCACGTAACTAATGGACCGGCCCAGCTATATAGTTGACCGGTCAAACTATGTCATCTGGCCCGGCCCGCTTAAGACGTGGCAGGCCTCGTGTGGGCCTACCATCTACCACGGGGTTTCAGCCGGTTAACGCCGTTAACTGGCAGTTAACGGCGTCTGCCACGTGTCAGTTTGCATGACGTCAGCAGTCAACGGGCTCCCGAAAACACTTCCGCAACGGTCCGATTTTCCGTGGCGGAAGGGCGCCCAAGCGCGACGGACCGAAAAATCGTCGTTGGACTTTGCCTGACGCAGTTTCCACAACGGAACCCATATCGTCGGGTTAGGCCCATAGGCGACGAAAAATACCCCTTAGCGGACGATTTTGAGACGTTGTCTATCAGAACTTTTCTTGTAGTGTTAATTCACATAAAATGACATCCTATATATGAATCTTATTCTCCGGACCATTCCGGAACTCCTCGTGATGTCCGGGATCTCATCCGGGACTCCGAACAAATATTCGAACTCCATTCCATATTCAAGTTCTACCATTTCAACATCCAACTTTAAGTGTGTCACCCTACGGTTCGCGAACTATGCGGACATGGTTGAGTACTCACTCCGACCAATAACCAATAGCGGGATCTGGAGATCCATAATGGCTCCCACATATTCAACGATGACTTTAGTGATCGAATGAACCATTCACATACGATACCAATTCCCTTTGTCACGCGATATTTTACTTGTCCGAGGTTTGATCATCGGTATCACACTATACCTTGTTCAACCTCGTCTCCTGACAAGTACTCTTTACCGTGGTATGTGGTCTCTTATGAACTTATTCATATGCTTGCAAGACATTAGACGACATTCCACCGAGAGGGCCCAGAGTATATCTATCCGTCATCGGGATGGACAAATCCCACCGTTGATCCATATGCCTCAACTCATACTTTCCGGATACTTAATCCCACCTTTATAACCACCCATTTACGCAGTGGCGTTTGATGTAATCAAAGTACCTTTCCGGTATAAGTGATTTACATGATCTCATGGTCATAAGGACTAGGTAACTATGTAACGAAAGCTTATAGCAAATAACTTAATGACGTGATCTTATGCTACGCTTAATTGGGTGTGTCCATTACATCATTCATATAATGATATAACCTTGTTATTAATAACATCCAATGTTCATGATTATGAAACTAATCATCTATTAATCAACAAGCTAGTTAAGAGGCTTACTAGGGACTCTTTGTTGTTTACATATCACACATGTATCAATGTTTCGGTTAATACAATTATAGCATGGTATATAAACATTTATCATAAACACAAAGATATATAATAACCACTTTTATTATTGCCTCTTGGGCATATCTCCAACAGTCTCTCACTTGCCTAACAAGGCAGACCGGATTTCTGCTGTAGACCCCTTTTTGATTGTTGTTGAAGTGGGGGGTCTCCTTTAGCCTTCTTGTTCCTTTGATACACCATTTATGCCTCTTTGCCTAATACCTGAGATTATCCTTATAAACATATTAGGCCAAATACTCTAGCACGGTGTCATTGTTACCAAAATAATGGATAAGGGTAAAATACCCTTACAATCTCCCCCTTTTTGGTATACGATGACAAACCGAGCTAGAGTCATATAGAGATATTATGATAAGCTTTAAACCTTGATTCCATATAAGATATTACGACAGCTCCCCCATAATGTATGCACTTGGAGAATTTGCGTTTGAATGCAAAGTGCACCATTTGTGGAACATGAGAAGCTCCCCCAATATCTTTAGGAAACAAGCATGGTATGGAGATGTGCATGTCAAGATATATAAGCATATATGTAAGCATAGCACACATAATCATCCTAACATAGAGTAGCACACATAATATTCGTCCATACACGAATTATTCGAAGTAGCAAATCCAAATGGTTCTTGAGAAATCAAAGCAAATAAGCACAAGCCATATAAGAATCAAATAAAGCAACACCCATGGCTTGTGACAACCAAAGTACCCCGTGGTCCTAGACTCTACTCTCTTCTCCCCCTTTGGCATCGGAACACCAAAAAGGCGAAGAAAAGAGGAGAGATGCTATCGCACCCATCAATAGAACTCATGCCCGGTGGAGTAGGAGCCCTCGTCGTCATCACGGGCAGCCGAAGCAATTTCATCCTCATCACCATCATCATCAGCAGGAGGAGGAGTAGGAGTACGAGCAGTCCTAGGAGGAAGGCCACCATGAGCATACATGGAGAAGTCAAAGTTCTGGATCATCTCATCGGTGAGGGGAGGCATCTCCCACTGAGGTGCAACCACAGGCGCCAACTCGGGTCCAGGAGGAGGAACAGGGACATTCCTAGTAGCCATAAACTCGTTCTGTCGCCTCCTGGTCTCCTGGTTCAAAGCAAGACTCTGATGTGCAACATCATTAGTGTTCTTGCACATTTGCCACATGCTAGAGAAGAAGCGAGCGGCACCATGCTTGGGGCGCCGGGAGTAGCTAGAGCTAGCTGCAGGATCATGGTGTTCCTTGGAACGGCGCTCATTGGCGGGCATCATGGAAGGGACTTCCGGGCGACCTTCCGGAGCAGGGAACTTGAATGGTGCCATGATGACTCTTTCATCACGAGTGTTGAGAGGAGCAGGGACAATGTGGTTGATGAGCCGCTGAACATACTGAGTATAGTTGGGAGTCATGCGGTCCATAACTGCACGCTTCAGTTCACAGTAGATAAGATCACAGCCATCAATTTTCCTTATCCTGGCAGGGTGACAATAGTACATCAGATTCAGGTGATAGTTCCGGACTTCACTAGAGTCGCCTGACTTGCTAATGAGACTCTCACAGAACATCTTGGCAAGGACTAGATATGAGTAGTACATCCCAGAGATAGTGGGAGGTCCAGCTGTGGGTTCGCAGGGTAGCAGAAGGAGATGTCACCACTTGCGAGCTTAGGCCGAGTATGAATTTTGTACCCTGTAGAACACCCACCATCATAATCCATGGCCTCACAGAACTGAGTGTAAGTGCAGGAGTATGATACGTCCAATTTGCATCACTATTTTGTATCATAATTTGCTGTTATTCATTGATATATTTCATATTGGGACACAATACTTATGTTATTTCATCTATTTTGCATGTTTCATCATCATTGGAGGATCAAGCACCGGAGCCAGGATTCTGCTGGAAAAAGCACCGTCAGAACGCAATATTTCGGAAGATCAACTGTGGAAGGGAATTTCACGTAAATTCCTATTTTTCCAGATGACGGAGGGAGCCAAAAGGGGGAGCAGAGAGGAGCCACTGTGGGCCCAGACACAGGGCGGCGCGGCCCAAGGCCTGGCCGCGCCACCCTGTGCTCTGGGGGCCCCAGGCCCTTTCGCCTCCTTTTCTTCGCGTACTCCTTCGTCCGAAACCTAAGCCACAGGAGGACTTCACGGAGGGTTACAGCCGCCTCTGCGGGGCGGAGAACACCAGAGAGAAAAGAGCTCTCCGGCGGGCAGGAATCCGCCGGGGAAATTCCCTCCCGGAGGGGGAAATCGACGCCATCGCCATCGTCATCGAGCGGGACATCATCTCCATCATCATCATCATCATCTCCACCATCTACACCGCCATCACCACCGCTGCACCTCGTCATCGCTGTAGCAATTCGGGTTAAATCTTGATTGTTTGATAGGGGAAACTCTCCCGGTGTTATTCTATACTTGTTGTAGATGCTATTGAGTGAAACCATTGAACCAAGGTTTATGTTCAGATTGTTATTCATCATCATATCACCTCTGATTGTATTCCATATGATGTCTCGTGAGTAGTTCGTTTAGTTCTTGAGGACATGGGTGAAGTCTAAATGCTAGTAGTGAATTATGGTTGAGTAATATTCAATGTTATGATATTTAAGTTGTGGTGTCATTCTTCTAGTGGTGTCGTGTGAACGTCGACTACACGACACTTCACCATTTATGGGCCTAGGGGAGTGCATCTTGTATTCGGTTGCTAATTGCGGGGTTGCCGGAGTGACAGAAACCTAAGCCCCCGTTAGTATATCGATGCAGGAGGGATCGCAGGATCTCAGAGTTTAAGGCTGTGGTTAGATTTATCTTAATTACTTTCTTGTAGTTGCGGATGCTTGCAAGGGGTATAATCACAAGTATGTATTAGTCCTAGGAAGGGCGGTGCATTAGCATAGGTTCACCCACACAACACTTATCAAAACAATGAAGATTAATCAGCTGTATGTAGCGAAAGCACTAGACTAAAATTCCCATGTGTCCTCAGGAACGTTTGGTCATTATAAGTAAACAAACCGGCTTGTCCTTTGTGCTAAAAAGGATTGGGCCACTCGCTGCAATTATTTCTCTTGCATTTTATTTACTTGTACTTTATTTATCTGCAATATCAAAACCCCCTGAATACTTGTCTGTGAGCATTTACAGTGAAACCTTCATCGAAACTGCTTGTCAACACCTTCTGCTCCTCGTTGTGACACTCTTATTTATCGAAAGTACGATACACCCCCTATACTTGTGGGTCATCAAGACTATTTTCTGGCGCCGTTGCCGGGGAGTGAAGCGCTATTGGTAAGCGGAATTGGTAAGGAAATTTACTGTTTGTGCTGATTTTATTTCTGCCTGCTGCTATAAATCATTATGGAGAGATCCTCTCTTTTCTATTTGGGAAATCTACTACTACTGCAACGGTAGTGGATGAAGCGCCAGGTGAGGAAGTAGTACCATATAAAATACCTATGAAAATTATTGAACGTGTTATGGATAACCGCTATGAAGGGGATGGAACTGTCCATCCTGGTGATCATTTACTGTTTTTGCATGAATTATGCGGGTTATTCAAATGTGCAGGTATTTCTATGAATGAAGTTAGAAAGAAACTATTCACTATATCGCTGTCTGGTAAAGCGGCGCACTGGTATAAATTGCTGAAGAATGGTGATTCTATTGATTGGGAGGACATTGTGCCTTTATTCTATTCCAAATTTTATCCTCCAAGTGAAATTCACAAAGATCGGAACCGCATATATAATTTCTGGCCTCATGATGGAGAGAGTATCGCCCAAGCTTGGGGGAGATTGAAGTCTTTAATGCTCAAATGCCCCATTCATGAGCTTCCTGGTAATGTTATTATTGATAATTTCTATGCAAGACTTTCTTTTCAAGACAAGACCTTGCTGGATACTTCTTGTTCTGGATCATTTACACGCAAGAATGAAGAGTTTAAAAGGGACCTTCTTGATCGGATCCAAGAAAATACTGAAGGATGGGAGAACGACAAAGATAGAGAATCAGGTATAATTTATGATTATAAATGCATTGAAGCTTTTATGGATACTGATAAATTTCGTAATATGAGTGCTACATATGGTCTTGATTCCCAAGTTGTTGCAAATCTTTATAAAGCTTTTGCCTCTCATTATGAACTGCCTAAGAAGAATTTTGATAAGTATCATGAACCGTATAAAGATAAAATTGATTCATCTGTAAACAAATGTGTAGTGGTTGAAACTGTTGATAATGTTATTCCTGAAGCTTATATTGAAAAAACTCCTTTCCCTGCTAAAATGAAGGAGTACTCTGTCATATCTAGTGCGGTTAATAAAAGTGAAAAGAAACCTAAAGAACCTGAAGAACAAATTAAAATTGAACCTGCTGTTGCTATAGTTAAAGATCTTGTGACTGAAAATGTGGAGGATGGTCATATTATTTTCTGTGAAGATGCTTCTAATATTGTTTCACATCCTAATAAATCCAAACAAGTTAGTGTTCCTATGCTATCTGTTAGAATTGGTGATCATTGCTATTATGGTTTATGTGATATTGGTGCAAGTGTTAGTGCTATTCCTTATGAGCTTTACACGGAGATTATGCACGAAATTGGTTCTTGTGAACTTGAAGATATTGATGTGGTTATTCATTTGGCTAATAGAGAAACTATTTCTCCAATTGGTATTGTTCGAGATGTGGAAGTTCTATGTGGTAAGATTAAATATCCTGCTGACTTTTTGGTACTTGGTTCTGCTGCTAGTGATCATTGTCCTATCATTTTTGGTAGACCTTTTCTAAATACTTGTGGAGCTATTATAGATTGTAAGAAAGAGAAAATTTTGACTAGATTTGCTGGTGAACCTTATGAATTTAACTTTTCTAAATTTACCAAAACTCCTTATAAAGCTGACTTGCCTAGTAATGATTTTAAAATGGAGCAGTGTGCATCTATTGTTCTTGTTCCTAATAATCCTTTGCAGCAACATTTGGAGAATAGTGAAAGTGAAGCTTTTAGGAAAGAAAGAGATGAGCTTGAGGAAATTCTTCGCCAACCTATTCTCAAGCATGATTTACCGGTGGAAGATTTGGGTACAACACCGCCACCGAAGGAAGATCCTGTTTTTGATTTAAAGCCTTTACCTGATAATCTTAAATATGCTCATATTGATGATAAGAAAATATATCCTGTTATTATTAGTTCTTATTGAAGAAACACCGAGGAGCTATTGGCTATACTCTTGATGATTTGAAAGGGATTTCTCCTTCTATTTGCCAACATGCTATTAATATGGAAGATGATGCAAAGCCTGTTGTTGAACATCAACGTCGTCTAATTCCGAAGATGAAGGAAGTGGTAAGGAACGAGGTATTAAAACTCCTTGAAGCTGGTATTATATATCCTATTGCTGATAGTAGATGGGTTAGTCCTGTTCATTGTGTTCCTAAGAAAGGAGGAATGACTGTTGTGCCTAATGATAATGATGAGCTTATTCCTCAAAGAATAGTTGTAGGTTATAGAATGTGCATTGATTTTCGAAAAGTTAATAAAGTTACTAAGAAAGATCATTACCCTTTACCCTTTATTGATCAAATGTTAGAGAGGTTGTCTAAAAATACTCATTTTTGCTTTCTTGATGGTTATTCTGGGTTTTCACAAATTGCTGTTAAAGCTAAAGATCAAGAGAAAACCACTTTTACTTGTCCTTATGGAACTTATGCTTATAGGCGTATGCCTTTTGGTTTATGTAATGCTCCTGCTACTTTTCAAAGATGCATGTCTGCTATTTTTCATGGTTTTTGCGAAAGTATTGTAGAGGTGTTCATGGATGATTTTTCTGTCTATGGGAATTCTTTTGATAATTGCCTGCGAAACCTTGATAAAGTTTTGCAGAGATGTGAAGAAACTAACCTTGTTCTTAATTGGGAGAAATGCCACTTTATGGTTAATGAAGGAATTGTATTGGGACATAAAATTTCCGAGAGAGGTATTGAAGTTGATAGAGCTAAAGTTGAAGCAATTGAGAAGATGCCCTATCCGAGGGATGTTAAAGGTATTCGTAGTGTTCTTGGTCATGCTGGGTTTTATAGGAGATTTATTAAAGATTTCTCTAAAATTTCAAAGCCTCTTACTAATCTTCTTCAAAAAGATGTACCTTTTGTTTTTGATGATGATTGTAAGGAAGCTTTTGAAACTCTAAAGAAAGCCTTAACAACTGCTCCTGTAGTTGAACCTCCTGATTGGAATTTGCCTTTTGAAATTATGTGTGATGCTAGTGATTTTGCTGTAGGCGCTGTTCTTGGACAGCGGGTAGATAAAAAATTAAATGTTATTCATTATGCTAGTAAGACTCTTGATGCTGCTCAAAGAAATTATGCTACAACTGAAAAAGAATTGTTAGCTGTAGTCTTTGCTTGTGATAAGTTTAGACCCTATATTGTTGATTCGAAAGTTACAATTCATACTGATCATGCTGCAATTAGATACCTTATGACAAAGAAAGATGCTAAGCCAAGGCTTATTAGATGGGTACTTCTGTTGCAAGAATTTGATTTACATATTATAGATAGGAAAGGTGCTGATAATCCTGTTGCTGATAATTTGTCTAGATTGGAAAATATTGCTTATGATCCTGTTCCTGTTAATGATAGTTTTCCAAATGAACAATTGGCTGTAATAAAGGTGAGCTCGCGAGAGAGCCCTTGGTATGCAGATTATGCTAACTTTATTGTTTCGAAGTATTTGCCTCCAACCTTTTCAGCTCAGCAAAGGAGGAAATTCTTTTATGACTTGAGGCATTATTTTTGGGATGACCCACACTTATATAAAGAAGGAGTGGATGGTATTATGCGAAGATGTGTTCCTGAATATGAACAACAGGAGATATTGAATAAATGTCATGGAAGTGTTTATGGAGGACATCACGCTGGAGATAGAACCGCGCAAAAGGTTCTACAATCAGGTTTTTATTGGCCAACACTCTTCAAAGATGCAAGGAAATTTATTTTATCTTGTGATGAATGTCAAAGAGTTGGTAATATCTCTAGACGCAATGAAATGCCTATGAATTATACTCTTGTTATTGAACCATTCGATTGTTGGGGATTCGACTTCATGGGTCCTTTCCCTTCTTCAGACGGTAACACTCATATACTTGTCGCTGTTGATTATGTTACTAAATGGGTAGAAGCTATACCTACAAAAAGTGCTGATGGTGAGACCTCTATAAAAATGCTTGTAGATATTATATTTCCTAGATTTGGAGTACCTAGATATATTATGACTGATGGAGGTTCTCATTTCATTCATGGAGGTTTTAGAAAAACTCTTGCTAAGTATGGTATTAATCATAGAATTGCTTCTGCTTATCACCCTCAAACTAGTGGTCAAGTAGAATTATCAAATAGAGAGATTAAAGCTATCTTAGGAAAGACTGTTAATAAATCTAGAAAGAATTGGGCTAGCAAATTGAAAGAAGCACTATGGGCTTATAGAACTGCTTATAAAAATCCTATGGGAATGTCACCTTATAAAATGGTTTATGGAAAAGCTTGTCATTTACCTTTAGAACTAGAGCACAAAGCTTATTGGGCTGTTAGAGAACTAAATAAAGATCCTAAATTAGCCGGTAATAAGAGGTTGTTGCAATTAAGTTCTCTAGATGAATGGAGAAGTGAAGCTTATGAAAATGCTAAACTCTTTAAAGAAAAAGTTAAGAAATGGCATGATAGAAGGATCATCAAAAGAGAATTTAATGTTGGAGATCAAGTTCTATTGTATCGGTCTCGTCTCAGATTCTTTGCAGGGAAATTACTCTCGAAGTGGGAAGGACCATATGTTGTTGAGGAGGTGTATCGTTCAGGAGCAATTAAAATTAGCTCTCTCCAAGGCAATGCCACACAAGTGGTGAATGGACAAAGACTAAAGCATTATATCTCGGGTGATTCTTATAATGTTGATGTTGATATTATTCAAGTGGAAACACCGGAGGCTTTCATCAAAGGACAAATTGACAGTCCGCCAGAACTGGACTTTGAATAGGTAACAGTATAGGTAATAAAAAGTCCGCGTTTACCTTTCCGAACATTATTTTTGCTGTTTTTGGAAAATATGAAAAATTACGGAATCGAAACGGAGTGGAAAAGACGCGCGAGGGCGTGCCACCATAGGCCGGCGCGGGCCCCACCCTGGCCGCGCCGACCTATGGTCTGGCCGCCTCGGCGTCCCGTTTCCACTCGTTTTCGGCCTGGAACCTTCCTTTTGTCGTAAAAATATTTGCTATATAATCCCCCGGACCCCTGGAGGTCCGTAATATCGTTTTCTCGTCGTGTTTTGTTTCGAGCTGTTTTCTGCCAGATTTGTTTTGATCTAGAAGCACCATGGTCTCCAACAACAAAGACAAGGGGCCTTGGAGGGAAGAGATGGATGAAAGGATCAATAAGGAGAAGGAGAAGATAGCATCAGCAAAAGGAGAGTGGGAAACTACGAGGAGTAAGCCAATCTTGGTGGGATCGGTTAACACTGGACGTTCTTTTTCTCATAACTTGCAGGGAGCTCTTCCGCCTGCTCTGGACCTCGACTCTTTCCCTTGTGTGGAGGAAGCAATACGGGTTGCTGATGAGTTTTGTGATCAATATCGTGCTCTAAGAAGGGAAGTGGAGATACTTCAGGAGGAGAACCAGCGACTTCGCAGAATGCTGGAATATTACTCAAATCCCAGCACAAGGCCGTCACCGCCACACTCGGGTAACAATGAGTCTCTTCAGGTTTTGGTGCAGAATTGCAAAATTGAGAAGCTGAAGCTGAAGGAGATCCTTATGAAGCGCGAGAAGAATCCATCACCATCATCGCCGAAGGAGTAATTCATCATCGGTATTGGCATCCCCTTGGTTTGTTCCAAGCTTGGGGGAGTGCCGCGGTATCACATCACCACCACCTTTATCTTTTACTATCAAGTAGTGTCATATCATGAGTAGGGAAGTTATCATATGGAATAGTATGCAATGTGGAAGTATCTCTCTTAGTTAGTTATCTATGTATCCGTTGGTGTGAGTTATCGTTATGGAATATTAATGAGAAGTCTTATCATTTACTTTTTGCACACCTTATTTTAGTTTGCAATCTCCATTATATGATTACTCTTGACATGAGTATTGATATCACTTTGGGAGCATCGAGTAAATCTATTTGGTTTTGGCAAACTTAGCATTGGTCAATAGCAACAACATCTTGATGTTTAATAAAGAGAGAAATACACTTAGATACATTACTCTATTATCTCTATGCCTAGTATTCTAAAGTTAAAATTGCTTGTGCTTATGAGAAAGATGCATGATTGTTTCTATCATATGTATATTTGTTTGTTTCCCTCAACCTTTATGCTTGCTATCAAACCTTGCTAGCCAAAGACCTGTATCGAGAGGGAATGCTTCTCATACATCCATAACCTTAGACCAAACCTATGCCAATTGTGTCCACCATACCTACCTACTACATGGTATTTTCTGCCATTCCAAGTAAATACTTCATGTGCTACCTTTAAATTATTCAAACTATACTACTCCTTATTTGTGTCAATGTTTTATAGCTCATGAGGAAGTATGTGGTGTTTTATCTTTCTATCTTGTTGGGCGGACTTTCACCAATGGACTAGCGGCACATCCGCTTATCCAATAATTTTGCAATAAGAGCTGGCAACGGGGTTCCCAGCCCCAATTAATAACTTTCATTAATAATTCTCTTCACATGTTTTGCTCTGATTATCAGTAAGCAACTTAACTTTGCAATAGACACTCCTCCATGGTATGTGAATGTTGGAAGGCACCGAGGATTCGGTTAGCCATGGATTGAGAAAGCCAAGGTTGGGGGGAGTGTCATCCTTAATAAAACTAAAATACATGTGTAAACAAAAGAGAAGGGGGATGATCTACCTTGCTGGTAGAGATGCCGTCCCTCATGGGAGCCGCTCTTGGAAGGTTCGTTTGGCAAGGGGGTTAGAGTGCCCGCTACCATTCGTTGACAACAACAAACACCGCTCAAAATCTTACTTTTATGCTCTTTATATGATTTCAAAACTTGAAAAGCTCTAGCACATGATTTAATCCCTGCTTCCCTCTGCGAAGGGCCTGTCTTTTACTTTTATGTTGAGTCAGTAAACCTATTTCCCTCTATCTCAAGCAAGCAATTGAGTTGTTGTGAACCAATCATTTATGCTATGATTTAGTTAATCATGTCTTTTATACTTTCTTGTTTAGTACCAATTTTATCTGAATGAATATTACTTTGAAGTTATCAATGATTATGAAGAGATTGTCATGCTTAAATAGGAAGGCTCAGCTATAAATTCTAATATGAAAGTTTTGCTTAGAAGTACAATCCGTTAGTAGTTCTCTGACCAAGAACAAAGTTTGCCATAACCAATTATGATTTCTTATGCACCTTTACTTGTGATTTCTCTTTACCTATTTCAAGATGAGTTATATGAGGAAGTTGTTTACTAGAATGTCTTGTGTAAATGAATATGATGCTTCTTGTCCGTATTTTATTTATCGACTCTTCACTCCATAAACATGTGGTCTTGTTTATCGAGCTCAGTTTCGCTTGGGGACAAGCGAGGTCTAAGCTTGGGGGAGTTGATACGTCCAATTTGCATCACTATTTTGTATCATAATTTGCTGTTATTCATTGATATATTTCATATTGGGACACAATACTTATGTTATTTCATCTATTTTGCATGTTTCATCATCATTGGAGGATCAAGCACCGGAGCCAGGATTCTGCTGGAAAAAGCACCGTCAGAACGCAATATTTCGGAAGATCAACTGTGGAAGGGAATTTCACGTAAATTCCTATTTTTCAGATGACGGAGGGAGCCAAAAGGGGGAGCAGAGAGGAGCCACTGTGGGCCCAGACCACAGGGCGGCGCGGCCCAGGCCTGGCCGCGCCACCCTGTGGGGGGCCCCACAGCCCTTTTCGCCTCCTTTTCTTCGCGTACTCCTTCGTCCCGAAAACCTAAGCCACAGGGAGGACTTCACGGAGGGTTACAGCCGCCTCTGCGGGGCGGAGAACACCAGAGAGAAAAGAGCTCTCCGGCGGGCAGGAATCCGCCGGGGAAATTCCCTCCCGGAGGGGGAAATCGACGCCATCGCCATCGTCATCGAGCGGGACATCATCTCCATCATCATCATCATCATCATCTCCACCATCTACACCGCCATCACCACCGCTGCACCTCGTCATCGCTGTAGCAATTCGGGTTAAATCTTGATTGTTTGATAGGGGAAACTCTCCCGGTGTTATTCTATACTTGTTGTAGATGCTATTGAGTGAAACCATTGAACCAAGGTTTATGTTCAGATTGTTATTCATCATCATATCACCTCTGATTGTATTCCATATGATGTCTTGTGAGTAGTTCGTTTAGTTCTTGAGGACATGGGTGAAGTCTAAATGCTAGTAGTGAATTATGGTTGAGTAATATTCAATGTTATGATATTTAAGTTGTGGTGTCATTCTTCTAGTGGTGTCGTGTGAACGTCGACTACACGACACTTCACCATTTATGGGCCTAGGGGAGTGCATCTTGTATTCGGTTGCTAATTGCGGGGTTGCCGGAGTGACAGAAACCTAAGCCCCCGTTAGTATATCGATGCAGGAGGGATCGCAGGATCTCAGAGTTTAAGGCTGTGGTTAGATTTATCTTAATTACTTTCTTGTAGTTGCGGATGCTTGCAAGGGGTATAATCACAAGTATGTATTAGTCCTAGGAAGGTCGGTGCATTAGCATAGGTTCACCCACACAACACTTATCAAAACAATGAAGATTAATCAGCTGTATGTAGCGAAAGCACTAGACTAAAATTCCCATGTGTCCTCAAGAACGTTTGGTCATTATAAGTAAACAAACCGGCTTGTCCTTTGTGCTAAAAAGGATTGGGCCACTCGCTGCAATTATTTCTCTTGCATTTTATTTACTTGTACTTTATTTATCTGCAATATCAAAACCCCCTGAATACTTGTCTGTGAGCATTTACAGTGAATCCTTCATCGAAACTGCTTGTCAACACCTTCTCGTTGGGTTCGACACTCTTATTTATCGAAAGTACTACGATACACCCCCTATACTTGTGGGTCATCAGTACTTCTCCCTGCCAGTCATCCAAGTCATAGTGCGGTCCGCATCATCATGGAAGAAGACGGTGCAATGGAACTGACGGACTAGAAGGGGACAATAGGTGGGATCTTCTTGGTCATCATCGGGCTTTAGGCACACAAGGTCATATAGTCCCATACCCTTCAAGGTTTGAACCACAAAGCGGTACTTTGTGGCTTCATGCAAGGCAAGCTCTTCAGGATTGATGGCCTTGGGCTTCACAACAGCACCATTCTTCATACACTCGTGAGTGTTATCATAGTAACCAACCCATAGGGCTGCTTGTGTCTTGGTCCAGAAGAACCTGTCCCCACCAGTGTAAGTCCGTTGCTCATAGCGATAAGGATTCACTGTCCTCAAGTCCTGCCAATCAAGACGATTTGCATCCGCAACATTGAAATCCGGTACAATTTCATCATCTTCTTGGGCTGCTTGTTTGTCTTTCCTTTTATTTGCATTTGACTTGTTTCTTCCCTAGCTGAGCTGCCAATGTCAGTAGGCTGAGGTGCTTTAGTAGGCTTGCGGTTGCTAGTACGGCAGCCAGGAGGCCTTGGCGCATCCTACCTCGCTTGGCAAGGCCACCACGATCATCGTCACTCGAACCACCCGAAGACATGGTCCTTCTTGATCAAAAGAGCAAGAAGAACACTAGGTAGGGCTTGAAACCCAAGAACTCCAAAATTTCCCAAAATAGCTTGAGAGGGACCAAATCCTTTGGTGGAGTTGTTCCAAGGGGCCCGATCTATGGTTTGGTGGAGTTTGGGGCTCTTGTGGTGGGAAAGGCCTAGAGCATGGTGGGGGTGGTGGAGGCGGCGGCCATGGAGGTTGGAGATGGGGGTAATGAGGAAGAAGACCCCAAGGGGTATCCTCTCCCAGACATAACAGGTCGACGCCCGGTCGGCCTGGTCGAACCGGACCTGGCGCCGGCTGAGGCCGGTCCAACCGGGCCAGATCGGCCAGGGACAAACTCATCGTTTTGCCTCGTTTTGCCCCTATATTTTGTGTAAATGTGTGTGAATGCTCAGATGATGACATGTACATATAGATAGATAGATGATGATGAGATGAGCATAGACATGGGGTTGGAAACACAAAGTTCTCTAGGCATACCCATTGGAGTGAAATCCAAACAAGATATAAATAGCAACAATGGGCATGATTCGAAGAATATCAAGAATCATAAATCTTTTTATCATAGTTTTTACAATAAGATCATTTAGCCTTGTAGAATCGAATAAATTTGCAATTGAGGCTTAAAGAGGGGCGGGGGATTACTCCCCCTATGTGAAAGCGCAAATGTCATGTGACCTCGAAGAGACATGCTTGGGTCCATATAATGACATTGGGTCTATTTATGTTGCACACATAGGTATGCATCATACCAAGACATGGTAAGATGACTATCCCCATATGTGCTGTGCCTCTAAGCTAGATAGTTAGATAAATGCAAGAATATAGTGCAAGAAGTTAATTCAATCCAAGTTTTTAGGATCAAGAATACCAAGTTCTCCTCTCAAGTTTACAAACCGGGCTTCATCCAAAGGCTTAGTGAAAATATCCGCCAATTGGTAGGTTGTTCCCACATGAGTGAGATCAATATCCTTATTGGCAACATGGTCACGTAGGAAGTGATGGCGAATGTCAATATGTTTGGTGCGACAATGTTGAACCGGGTTATTGGCGATCTTTATTGCACTTTCATTGTCACATAGAAGAGGCACCGTACCAAGAGACACACCATAGTCTTTCAAGGTTTGCTTCATCCATAACAATTGAGTGCAACAAGATGCCGCGGATATATATTCGGCTTCGGCGGTGGATAAAGCGGTGGAGTTTTGTTTCTTGGATGACCAACTCACCAATGACCGGCCAATAAATTGGCAAGCCCCGGAGGTAGACTTCCGGTCAACCTTATCACCGGCCCAATCGGAGTCCGAGTAGCCAATGAGTTCAAAGGTTGACCCCTTTGGATACCATAGCCCGAGAGTAGGAGTGAGAACAAGGTATCTTAGAATCCGTTTGACCGCCATCAAATGGCTCTCCTTAGGAGCGGATTGAAAACGAGCACACATCCCTACACTTAGCATGATATCCGGCCTAGAGGCACAAAGGTAGAGCAAGGATCCTATCATGGAACGGTATACCTTTATATCCACATCCTTCTCACCGTCACATGAGCCAAGTTGCCCCTTTACGGGCATGGGTGTCTTCATTGGGCTTGCATTGGTCATGTTGAATTTCTTGAGCATGTCCTTCACATACTTTTCTTGAGAGATGAAGGTGCCTTTTGCAAGTTGCCTCACTTGGAAGCCTAGGAAAAACTTCAACTCCCCCATCATGGACATCTCAAATTTCCTAGTCATCAATAGCTCAAAAGCTTTGTTATGATTGGGGTTAGTTCCACCAAATATAATATCATCAACATATATTTGACATATAAACAAGCCACCCCCTTTAACCCGTTTGGTGAAAAGGGTGGAATCGACCGTACCCATGCAAAACCCATCTTGTAGTAGGAAATCCCTAAGGAACTCATACCAAGCACGTGGAGCTTGCTTGAGACCATAGAGTGCCTTATGGAGTAAATACACATGGTTGGGTCGGCATGGGTCTTCGAAACCCGGGGGTTGAGCTACATATGCGGTTTCTTTTAGAGGACCATTCAAAAATGCACTTTTCACATCCATTTGGTATAGTTTGAAATTGTGGAAAGATGCAAATGCAAGCAAAAGACGAATAGCTTCAAGACGGGCTACCGGCGCAAAGGTATCCTCAAAATCCATACCTTCTATTTGGGCAAACCCTTGCGCCACTAACCTTGCTTTATTTCTAATGACAATGCCATTCTCATCTTGCTTGTTCTTGAATACCCATTTGGTCCCAATAACATTGATGCGATGATCCTTGGGTCTCTCAACTAGAGACCATACTTCATTACGAGTGAAACACTCCAATTCTTCTTGCATGGCAATAACCCAATCCGGATCAACCAAGGCTTCATGTACCTTGAGTGGTTCAAAACTAGACACAAAAGCATGATGTTGACAATAAGTGATAAGTAATGCATGGTGTCTACGAGTTACCACTCCTTTTGAGATGCTACCAAGGACTTGATCTACTTTCATGTCACTTGCCCTTGTAGCAGCCTTGATCTTCCGAATGGTTCCTTCATGATCAATGAATTCATCTCTTGCTAATACTTGATCATGAGGGACAACTTGAGCTTGAACATGAGTTGAGGATGTTTCTTGATCATCATCATGGTCTTGCTCAGTGGGTTGAGGGCTTTCTTCTTGTTCTTCGGGATGTGGCTCATCTTGAGTGGAGGATACATCTTGGGTTGCACTTGATGGTTCAACTTGAGTTGAGCTAGGCTCAACTTGAGGTGAGCTTGATACTTCTATTCCATCACCTTGATCATCACTATGAACTTCCATGGGCCGGATGTGTCCAATGCCCATATGCTTGATGGCACTAGATGGATCATCATCATTACCTGCAACACATGGAACAACTTGCTCCACTTGGGAGCCATTATCCTCCAAGAACACCACGTCACAAGATACTTCAATAGTCCCAGTGGACCGGTTGTAGTATCTATAGGCGTGGGAGTTCTCCGCATATCCAACAAAAATGCCCTCTATAGTTCTAGTTTCAAATTTACCAAGCTTCCCTTTATTGTTCTTAACAAGACATTTGCATCCAAAGACACGAATGTACATGACATTAGGCTTGTTACCTGTGAGAAGCTCATATGGAGTTTTGTTGTGGAGGGGGCGGAGGAAGAGCCGGTTGGAGTAGTGGACAGCTGTAGAGATGGCTTCTCCCCAAAAGTTGTGGGGTGAGTTGAATTCACTCAACATGGTTCTTGCCATCTCAATGATAGTCCGGTTCTTCCTTTCAACAACACCATTTTGTTGAGGGGTATATGGAGCTGAAAACTCATGCTTGATGCCCTCATCATCAACAAACTCTTGCATAGTGTAGTTCTTGAACTCGGTGCCATTGTCGGTCCTAATCGCCTTGATCTCGGATTCATATGTACGTTGAGCTTTCTTGGCGAAGGTGATGAACTCTCTATGGGTCTCATCCTTAGACTTAAGGAGAAAGACCCAAGAGTATCTTGAGTAATCATCAACAATGACAAGTCCATACTTGCTCCCACCAAGAGTATCATAATGTGATGGCCCAAAGAGATCCAAATGAAGGAGCTCCAAAGGCCTAGAT
Source organism: Lolium multiflorum (assembly GCA_030979885.1). NCBI lineage: Eukaryota > Viridiplantae > Streptophyta > Magnoliopsida > Poales > Poaceae > Lolium > Lolium multiflorum. Next base: position 253,282,672 of record CM061752.1, on the reverse strand, counting down.
GTGGTGACGATACTCTTGATAGGATGTTTCTTCTTGAGTTGTTTTCCGGCTACACATGCACTGCATACACGATCTTTCTCAAAAGAAATGCCGGTTAGTCCAACAATGTGCTCACCCTTTAGGAGTTGTTTAAGATTCCTCATGTTAACATGACCAAGGCGGCGATGCCACAACCAACCTTCGTCATGCTTGGCCGCCATTAGACATGTGGAGGGAGAGGGGCTCTCTTTCGAGAGGTCAACCACGTAAAGGTTGTTCTCCACATATCCAACAAGGACCAATTTGAGATTGTCACTCCTAAAGACTTGCACATAATACTTAGTAAAATATGAATTGTAACCGGCATCGGCAAGATGATATATAGAAAGCAAGTTATAACCAAGGTGTTCAACAAGCATGACCGTCTCAAGGCACAAGTCCTTAGAGATTGCCACCTTGCCATACCCAAGTACCTTTCCCTTTGAGTTGTCACCAAAGGTAATGCTTGACTTCTTGTTAATATCTTCAATGAATTGGTCAAGCACACCTCTTCCTCCGGTCATATGATTGGTGCATCCACTATCAAACACCCATTTTGGACCACCGGAGGAATACCCCTACAAAATCAAGTAGAGGATTTAGGAACCCATTGATTAATGGGTTCCCTAGTCATGGCAACAAGATCTTTTGGTACCCAAATCGAGTACCCTCTATAAGCATAGCCATTACGAGGACCAACATAGTTAGCATAAACATCACCATAATAATCAACAAATAAAGCATAGTGATTGTTTGGCCCCGTGCGGTCACCACTAGTGGCTTTGCCCTTTGGGGCTTTGCCATCATTAGTGACCTTCTTGTTCTTTTCTTGAGCGGGCTTCTCTTTCTTGTAGTTGTTCTTCTTGTAGGGCTTGGGATCATACCCAAGTCCATACTTTTGATTGTTTGACCTTTGCTTACTCAAGAGGTCATCCAATCCCATCTTACTCTTGGTTGTGGTGAACTTGGCAAGTTCTTTCTTCAACCTAACATTCTCCTCAAGAGTAGTTGCTTGCTCACAAGCCGATTCATTAGGATAATAGTTGAGACCATATTTGGTTACCAAAGATTCAAGATATGTGTTGGTCTCAACATGCAAAGATAGTTCCTCTTGTAAACGAACATGTTCCGCAACAAGCTTAGCATGCTCACTAGTAAAGGTGGTGGAGGAACTAGCAACATCTTTATCAACAATAGAATCATTCATTGATTCAAGAGCTTTAGAGTAGGTTTCTTGAAGTAGGTCATGGTTCTTTCCAAGTTTCTTGAGCTCATCCTTGACAAGCTTGTTAGCTCTTTCAAGGTGGTCAAGATCCCTAGTGAGAGAAGCATGAGCAACTTCAAGCTCCTCCTTTGAGGCATTAAGCTCTTGGGTCAATGATTGAGCCCTTTCAATAGTTTCAAGATCCTTAACTTTATCTAGTTCATAAGTTTCAATTTGTTGCTTAAGACCTTGAGATATGCACCTTTCGGTTTTTAGCTCTTGCCTTAGGAGATTGAATCTCCTTTCCTTATCATTCAAATGATATTCTAATTCCTCAATGGACTCATCCTTTTCTTTGAGAGAGTCCATCAAGAAATCAAATTTGACAAGAGCTTCACCACGAAGGGTGCATCTAACATTGTAAAGTTCCTTAAGCACAGTTAATTCTTCTTGATTTTCAGTTTCATCATCAAGGACACTAGATAAAGAAGGTGGGGGTTCCATTACCTTGGTTTCTCTTGCCATAAGACAAGAGCCAACGATTGTAGATGAGGTAGAGTCATCGGAGTCATCATCTTGAGTTGTTCTTGCCATGAAGGAAGAACCAACATCATTCTCCGTGGAGTAATCCTTGGAGTAGTCATATGTGAAGAGTGACCCGGGCTTAGGAAAGCCAACGGCCAACTCCATTTTGCCCCAACGAAGGTGAGGTTGTCAATCTCACCGGCTTGCTGTAACAAAGGATTAAACGTATCGAGTGGAAGATGTTTGCAAAGAAAACAGTAAACACAAGTAGTAACGCAGCATGTAGTAGTAAAACAGTAAACAAGCAGCGATAGCGTATTTAGGAACAAGGCCTAGGGATTAGACTTTCACTAGTGGACACTCTCAACATTGATCACATAACAGAATAGATAAATGCATACTCTACACTCTCTTGTTGGATGATGAACACATTGCGTAGGATTACACGAACCCTCAATGCCGGAGTTAACAAGCTCCACAATAATGCTCATATTTTAGTAACCTTTAGTGTAAGATAGATCAAAAGACTAAACCAAGTACTAGCATAGCATGCACACTGTCACCTTCATGCATATGTAGGAGGAATAGATCACATCAATATTATCATAGCAATAGTTAACTTCGCAATCTACAAGAGATCATGATCATAGCATAAACCAAGTACTAACACGGTGCACACACTGTCACCTTTACACATGTGCAGGAGGAATAGAACTACTTTAATAACATCACTAGAGTAGCACATAGATAGTAGTGATACAAAACTCATATGAATCTCAATCATGTAAAGCAGCTCATGAGATCATTGTATTGAGGTACATAGGAGAGAGATGAACCACATAGCTACCGGTACAGCCCCGAGCCTCGATGGAGAACTACTCCCTCCTCATGGGAGCAGCAGCGGTGATGAAGATGGCGGTGGAGATGGCAGCGGTGTCGATGGAGAAGCCTTCGGGGCACTTCCCCGCTCCGGCAGGGTGAACAGACTCTGTCCCCCGGATCTTGGCTTCGCGATGGCGGCGGCTCGGAAGGTTTCGCCTACCGTGGCTTCCTCCGTAAGGGTTTTCGATGCAGGGGCTTTATATAGGCGAAGAGGCGGCGCAGAGGGTCAAGGGGCGACCACACCATAGGGTGGCGGGCCCAGCCCTGGCCGCGCCACCATGTCATCTGGGCCCACAGGCCCCTCTGGCGGCTCTCGGGTGTTCTGGATGCTTCCGGCAAAATAGGAACCAGGCGTTGATTTCGTCCAATTCCGAGAATATTTCGTTACTAGGATTTCTGAAACCAAAAAAAACAGGAACTGGCACTTCGGCATCTTGTTAATAGGTTAGTTCAGAAAATGCGTAAATACGACATATAATGTACATAAAACATGTAGGTATCATCAATTAGCCATAAGAAAGATCCAACGATTGGAGATGAGGTAGAGTCATCGGAGTCATCATCTTGAGTTGTTCTTGCCATGAAGGAAGAACCAACATCATTCTCCGTGGAGTAATCCTTGGAGTAGTCATATGTGAAGAGTGACCCGGGCTTAGAGAAAGCCAAGCCGGCCACTCCGGCCTCCTTCTCCTCATCTTCCTCTTCTTCATCGGACAAGTACTCGGCCCCAACAAAGGCTCTTCCCTTGTTCCTCTTGTATCGATCGTTGATTGGGTTTGGCTTCAATCTTGGCTTGACCCCTTTGATGAACTTTGGCTTGTCTACCCTTTTCTCATAAGGGCACTCATTTGCAAAGTGGCTCTCTTCATCACAATTGTAGCAAGTTCTCTTCTTCTTCTTGTCATTGAGGAGCATAGGCAACTTTCCCTTGTACTTCTTGGCAAAGAAGGCAAAGTCGGTAGCGATGTCACTAGTTGAAGTCATCTCCTCATCTTCTTCAATTTCATATTCTTCTTCTCCTCCATGGTCAGCTCTAGCCTTGAGAGCAAGGTTGTGTGACGCTTCATGGTTGTGTGAGGCTTCATCAACACGGTTCATTGCCATGAGCATTTTTCCTGCCTTGGCCATGTTTTCATTGGCGGCCACATAGGAGACTAGATCATCGGAGTTCAGATCGGCACTCTTGGTCATGATTTGCAAGTTGAGTGCAAGGTTGGTATCTTCTTGCTTGACAGCAATCATAGCAATGACCTTGGACTTTATGAATCCTTCATTCATCTCAAAGCCGTCATCATACTTCTCAGCACCAAGTCCCTTGATCCTTACTCTAAGAGCACCAAGCCTTGCATAGGCATCGGCCACGGATTCTCCTTCTCGAATCATGAACCGGTGAGCTTCTTGCTTTGCGGTCTCATAAAGAGCTGATTGGATCAAATCGGTTCCCTCTTGGAGTACTACGATTCGATCCCACAACTCTTTAGCGGAGCCGATGTCATTGACTTGATCAAGGAGCTTGCGATTGATGCCACTTCTAATCTTGTCACGTGCGGAGGCATTGAGTTGACGGTTGTAGAACTCGGTGGAGGTCAATCGAATGGGATCTTGTGGCTCCCGGTATCCATGAAGAATGATCTCCCATAGCTCCACACTGCAGCTGCGAATATGAGATTCCATAGAAGATTTCCAATGTGGAAAGTGAGTTCCATCAAAATGGGGAACGGTCCCACTATGGTTTATATGAGGCATGGGTGAAGTGTTTCTGGGATAGTCATGGTTAACTTCATTGTAAGTTTCCTTAGAGCCCGAAGTCCCACTAGGAGCTCCACTAGCAGTTAGGTTCTTAAGCATGACAGACATTTCTGCCATTTGGCTTTGTAGTTCATCCTCCTTTTTCTTCTTCTCGGCATCATATGCCAAGAATCTAGATTTCATTTCTTTAACCGAAAGGTTAGAGTCATCATCTAGACCCTCGAATAGTTTTTCCATCTCACTCTTAAGGCGGTGAAGCCCTTAAAAAGAGTCCAGGCTCTGATACCAATTGAAAGTATAGAGATGGTAAACCTAGAGGGGGGGGTGAATAGGTTTCTACAGATTTTAATTCTTTCTTTGCAACATTAGGCTTTGCGGAATATAAAGGTGAGCCTAATGCATAACTAGTTAAGCAATCTACAAGAGATCATGATCATAGCATAAACCAAGTACTAACACGGTGCACACACTGTCACCTTTACACACGTGCAGGAGGAATAGAACTACTTTAATAACATCACTAGAGTAGCACATAGATAGTAGTGATACAAAACTCATATGAATCTCAATCATGTAAAGCAGCTCATGAGATCATTGTATTGAGGTACATAGGAGAGAGATGAACCACATAGCTACCGGTACAGCCCCGAGCCTCGATGGAGAACTACTCCCTCCTCATGGGAGCAGCAGCGGTGATGAAGATGGCGGTGGAGATGGCAGCGGTGTCGATGGAGAAGCCTTCCGGGGGCACTTCCCCGCTCCGGCAGGGTGCCGGGAACAGAGACTCTGTCCCCCAGATCTTGGCTTCGCGATGGCGGCGGCTCGGAAGGTTTCGCGTACCGTGGCTTCCTCCGTAAGGGTTTCGATGCGGGGGCTTTATATAGGCGAAGAGGCGGCGCAGGAGGGTCAAAGGGGCGACCACACCATAGGGTGGCGCGGGCCCAGCCCTGGCCGCGCCACCATGTCATCGGCCCACAGGCCCCCCTCTGGCGGCTCTCGGGTGTTCTGGATGCTTCCGGGCAAAATAGGAACCTGGGCGTTGATTTCGTCCAATTCCGAGAATATTTCGTTACTAGGATTTCTGAAACCAAAAACAGCAGAAAACAGGAACTGGCACTTCGGCATCTTGTTAATAGGTTAGTTCCAGAAAATGCGTAAATACGACATATAATGTACATAAAACATGTAGGTATCATCAATAAAGTAGCATGGAACATAAGAAATTATCGATACGTTGGAGACGTATCAGCATCCCCAAGCTTAGTTCTGCTCGTCCCGAGCAGGTAAAACGATAACAAAGATAATTTCTGAAGTGACATGCCATCATAATCTTGATCATACTATTGTAAACATATGTAATGAATGCAGCGATCAAAACAATGGTAATGACATGAGTAAACAAATGAATCATAAAGCAAAGACTTTTCATGAATAGTACTTCAAGACAAGCATCAATAAGTCTTGCATAAGAGTTAACTCATAAAGCAATAAATCAAAGTAAAGGTGTTGAAGCAACACAAAGGAAGATTAAGTTTCAGCGGTTGCTTTCAACTTATAACATGTATATCTCATGGATAATTGTCAACATAGAGTAATATAACAAGTGCAATATGCAAGTATGTAGGAATCAATGCACAGTTCACACAAGTGTTTGCTTCTCAAGGTGGAGGGAGATAGGTAAACTGACTCAACAATAAAAGTAAAAGAATGGTCCTTCAAAGAGGAAAGCATCGATTGCTGTATTTGTGCTAGAGCTTTTATTTTGAAAACATCAAGAGAGTATAAAAGTAAAGTTTTGAGAGGTGTTTGTTGTTGTCAACGAATGGTAGCGGGTACTCTAACCCCTTGCCAGGCAAACCTTCAAAGAGCGGCTCCCATTTTATTTTGTTTTTGGGTGGCACTCCTTCCAACCTTTCTTTCACAAACCATGGCTAACCGAATCCTCGGGTGCCTGCCAACAATCTCATACCATGAAGGAGTGCCTTTTTATTTTAGTTTTATTATGATGACACTCCTCCCCACCTTTGCTTTCTCAAGCCATGGCTAACCGAATCCTTCGGGTGCCGTCCAACAATCACATACCATGGAGGAGTGTCTATTTTTGTTAATTAATTTGGGACTGGGAATCCCATTGCCAGCTCTTTTTGCAAAATTATTGGATAAGCGGATGAAGCCACTAGTCCATTGGTGAAAGTTGCCCAACAAGATTGAAAGATAAACACCACATACTTCCTCATGAGCTATAAAACATTGACACAAATCAGAGGTGATAAATTTTGAATGGTTTAAAGGTAGCACTCAAGCAATTTACTTTGGAATGGCGGAGAAATACCATGTAGTAGGTAGGTATGGTGGACACAAATGGCATGAATATTGGCTCAAGGATTTTGGATGCATGAGAAGTATTCCCTCTCGATACAAGGTTTAGGCTAGCAAGGTTATTTGAAACAAACACAAGGATGAACCGGTGCAGCAAAACTCACATAAAAGACATATTGTAAACATTATAAGACTCTACACCGTCTTCCTTGTTGTTTAAACTCAATACTAGAAATTATCTAGACCTTAGAGAGACCAATTATGCAAACCAAATTTTAGCATGCTCTATGTATTTCTTCACTAATAGGTGCAAAGTATATGATGCAAGAGCTTAAACATGAGCACAACAATTGCCAAGTATCACATTATCCAAGACATTTTACCAATTACTACATGTAGCATTTTCCAATTCCAACCATATAACAATTTAACGAAGAGGAAACTTCGCCATGAATATTATGAGCTAAGAACACATGTGTTCATACGAACCAGCGGAGCGTGTCTCTCTCCCACACAAGGATGAACTTACTAAGATAACAAAACAAAAACAAAAATAAAAGCACACAGACGCTCCAAGTAAAATACATAGGATGTGACCGAATAAAAATATAGTTTCACTAGAAGAAACCTGATAAGTTGTCGATGAAGAGGGGATGCCTTGGGCATCCCCAAGCTTAGATGCTTGAGTCTTCTTAAAATATGCAGGGATGAACCACCGGGGCATCCCCAAGCTTAGACCTTTCACTCTTCTCGATCACATTATATCACCCTCTTCTATTGACCCTTGAAAACTTCCTTCACACCAAACTTCAAGCAAACTCATTAGAGGGTTAGTGCATAATCAAAAATTCACATGTTCAGAGGTGACACAATCATTCTTTACACTTCTGGACATTGCATAAAACTTCTGAAAGTTAATGGAACAAAGAAACTCATTCAACTTAACAAAAGCGGCAATGCGAAATAAAAGGCAGAATCTGTCAAAAACAGAACAGTTCGTAAAGACGAATTTTAAAATGGCACCAGACTTGCTCAAATGGAAAAACTCAAAACTAATGAAAGTTGCGTACATATCTGAGGATCACGCTCGTAAATTGGCAGATTTTTTTGAATTTTCTACAGAGACCTGTGCCCAGATTCGTGACAGACAGCAATGCTGTTTCTGCGCAGCGATCCCAAATATAACATCAACTTTGACATAGAAACTTTACTTGGCACAAAAACATGATAAGGAGAGGTTGCTACAGTAGTAAACAACTTCCAAGACACAAATATAAAACAAAGTACTGTAGTAAAAAACACATGGGTTATCTCCCAAGAAGTTCTTTCTTTATAGCCATTAAAATGGGCTCAGCAGTTTTAATGATGCACTCGCAAGAAATAGTATTTGAAGCAAAAGAGAGCATCAAGAGGCAAATTCAAAACACATTTAAGTCTAACATGCTTCCTATGCATAGGAATCTTGTAAATAAACAAGTTCATGAAGAGCAAAGTAACAAGCATAGGAAGATAAAACAAGTGTAGCTTCAGAGGCATTTTAGTAACATGAAAATTTCTACAACCATATTTTCCTCTCTCATAATAACTTTCAGTAGCATCATGAGCAAACTCAACAATATAACTATCACATAAAGCATTCTTATCATGAGTCTCATGCATAAAATTATTACTCTCCACATAGGCATAATCAATTTTATTAGTTGTAGTGGGAGCAAATTCAACAAAGTAGCTATCATTATTATTCTCATCATCAAATATAGGAGGCAAAGTATCATCAAAGTAAATTTTCTCCTCAATGCTTGGGGGACTAAAAATATCATGCTCATCAAAGCCAGCTTCCCCAAGCTTAGAATTTTCCATAGCATTAGCAACAATAGTGTTCAAAGCATTCATATTAATATGTTCCATGGGTTTTTTAATTTTCGCATCAAACCATCCATGTCTTAAATCAGGAAATAGAATAAGAAGCTCTTTGTTGTCTATTATGCCTAACTAGTGTAAACAAGAAACCAAATGTCGCAATTGCAGAGTCTAAAGGAAATAGCTTCGAGCACACACACAATGGCGCCAGAAAAGTACTGTTACCTGGAACCGAAGTATGAGTGCCTTTTACCTTTCCTCCCGGCAACGGCGCCAGTGTGCTTGATGCGCGTAAATGTACACGTCCGTTGGGAACCCCAAGAGGAAGGTATGATGCGCAGTGGCAAGTTTTCCCTCAGAAAGAAACCAAGGTTGATCGAACCAGGAGGAGCCAAGAAGCACGTTGAAGGTTGATGGTGGCGAAATGTGATGCGACGCAACAAGGGATTCCGGCGCCAACGTGGAATCTGCACAACAAAACCAAAGTACTTTGCCCCAACGAAACAGTGAGGTTGTCAATCTCACCGGCTTGCTGTAACAAAGGATTAAACGTATCGAGTGGAAGATGTTTGCAAGAAAACGGTAAACACAATTGCGATGTAAATGAGTAGTAACGGTAAAACAGTAAACAAGCAGCGATAGCGATATTTAGGAACAAGGCCTAGGGATTAGACTTTCACTAGTGGACACTCTCAACATTGATCACATAACAGAATAGATAAATGCATACTCTACACTCTCTTGTTGGATGATGAACACATTGCGTAGGATTACACGAACCCTCAATGCCGGAGTTAACAAGCTCCACAATAATGCTCATATTTTAGTAACCTTTAGTGTAAGATAGATCAAAAGACTAAACCAAGTACTAGCATAGCATGCACACTGTCACCTTCATGCATATGTAGGAGGAATAGATCACATCAATATTATCATAGCAATAGTTAACTTCGCAATCTACAAGAGATCATGATCATAGCATAAACCAAGTACTAACACGGTGCACACACTGTCACCTTTACACACGTGCAGGAGGAATAGAACTACTTTAATAACATCACTAGAGTAGCACATAGATAGTAGTGATACAAAACTCATATGAATCTCAATCATGTAAAGCAGCTCATGAGATCATTGTATTGAGGTACATAGGAGAGAGATGAACCACATAGCTACCGGTACAGCCCGAGCCTCGATGGAGAACTACTCCCTCCTCATGGGAGCAGCAGCGGTGATGAAGATGGCGGTGGAGATGGCAGCGGTGTCGATGGAGAAGCCTTCCGGGGCACTTCCCGCTCAGGTGTCGAACAGAGACTCCTGTCCCCGGATCTTGGCTTCACGATGGCGGCGCTCGGAAGGTTTCGCGTACGTGGCTTCCTCCGTAGGGTTTTCGATGCGGGGGCTTTTATAGGCGAAGAGGCGGCGGGAGGGTCAAAGGGGCGACCACACCATAGGGTGGCGCGCCCACCCGCCGCGCCATGTCATGTCTGGGCCCAGGGCCCCTAGCGGCTCTCGGGTGTTCTGGATGCTTCCGGGCAAAATAGGAACCTGGGCGTTGATTTCGTCCAATTCCGAGAATATTTCGTTACTAGGATTTCTGAAACCAAAAACAGCAGAAAACGGGCACTTCGGCATCTTGTTAATAGGTTAGTTCCAGAAAATGCGTAAATACGACATATAATGTACATAAAACATGTAGGTATCATCAATAAAGTAGCATGGAACATAAGAAATTATCGATACGTTGGAGACGTATCATAGAGTCATCGGAGTCATCATCTTGAGTTGTTCTTGCCATGAAGGAAGAACCAACATCATTCTCCGTGGAGTAATCCTTGGAGTAGTCATATGTGAAGAGTGACCCGGGCTTAGAGAAAGCCAAGCCGGCCACTCCGGCCTCCTTCTCCTCATCTTCCTCTTCTTCATCGGACAAGTACTCGGCCCCAACAAAGGCTCTTCCCTTGTTCCTCTTGTATCGATCGTTGATTGGGTTTGGCTTCAATCTTGGCTTGACCCCTTTGATGAACTTGGGCTTGTCAACCCTTTTCTCATAAGGGCACTCATTTGCAAAGTGGCTCTCTTCATCACAATTGTAGCAAGTTCTCTTCTTCTTCTTGTCATTGAGGAGCATAGGCAACTTTCCCTTGTACTTCTTGGCAAAGAAGGCAAAGTCGGTAGCGATGTCACTAGTTGAAGTCATCTCCTCATCTTCTTCAATTTCATATTCTTCTTCTCCTCCATGGTCAGCTCTAGCCTTGAGAGCAAGGTTGCGTGGCGCTTCATGGTTGTGTGAGGCTTCATCAACACGGTTCATTGCCATGAGCATTTTTCCTGCCTTGGCCATGTTTTCATTGGCGGCCACATAGGAGACTAGATCATCGGAGTTCAGATCGGCACTCTTGGTCATGATTTGCAAGTTGAGTGCAAGGTTGGTATCTTCTTGCTTGACAGCAATCATAGCAATGACCTTGGACTTTATGAATCCTTCATTCATCTCAAAGCCGTCATCATACTTCTCAGCACCAAGTCCCTTGATCCTTACTCTAAGAGCACCAAGCCTTGCATAGGCATCGGCCACGGATTCTCCTTCTCGAATCATGAACCGGTGAGCTTCTTGCTTTGCGGTCTCATAAAGAGCTGATTGGATCAAATCGGTTCCCTCTTGGAGTACTACGATTCGATCCCACAACTCTTTAGCGGAGCCGATGTCATTGACTTGATCAAGGAGCTTGCGATTGATGCCACTTCTAATCTTGTCACGTGCGGAGGCATTGAGTTGACGGTTGTAGAACTCGGTGGAGGTCAATCGAATGGGATCTTGTGGCTCCCGGTATCCATGAAGAATGATCTCCCATAGCTCCACACTGCAGCTGCGAATATGAGATTCCATAGAAGATTTCCAATGTGGAAAGTGAGTTCCATCAAAATGGGGAACGGTCCCACTATGGTTTATATGAGGCATGGGTAAAGTGTTTTTGGGATAGTCATGGTTAACTTCATTGTAAGTTTCCTTAGAGCCCGAAGTCCCACTAGGAGCTCCACTAGCAGTTAGGTTCTTAAGCATGACAGACATTTCTGCCATTTGGCTTTGTAGTTCATCCTCCTTTTTCTTCTTCTCGGCATCATATGCCAAGAATCTAGATTTCATTTCTTTAACCGAAAGGTTAGAGTCATCATCTAGACCCTCGAATAGTTTTTCCATCTCACTCTTAAGGCGGTGAAGCCCTTAAAAAGAGTCCAGGCTCTGATACCAATTGAAAGTATAGAGATGGTAAACCTAGAGGGGGTGAATAGGTTTCTACAGATTTTAATTCTTTCTTTGCAACATTAGGCTTTGCGGAATATAAAGGTGAGCCTAATGCAAACTAGGTGAAGCAACCTATATGAGGATACAACTAACTCGAGCACGAAGGCTCTCACATGCAGTTAAATCACAAGTAAGGAGTTCGGTTAGAGATAACCGATAGCACGCGGAGACGAGGATGTATTCCCGTGTTCCCTTGCTTTGCAACAAGGTACGTCACGTTTGGAGGAGTGGAGGTCCCACGAAGGATTCCCCGCGCCACGAAGGCTCACCCTATTCTCCGGAGCCTATCCCACGAAGGAATAGCTCTCTCACTTGTGGTAGACTTTGAGGTAGCCTCCAAACCTTCACAATCTTGCCCGGAGCAGATCCACAGCCCGGATGCTTCCGGACTCCTCTTGCCCACCTAGGGTTTCCAAGGAACCCTAGGAAGCAAGCTTCTTGATGAATACAAGGGGAATGAGATTTGGCTTGGTAGAACGGTAGATCGGGTCCTCCTCTATCGTTTCCCCGGAGGGATTTGAGTTTGGGTGGAGGAGGAGGGAGATCTGAGGCTTTTGGTGTTTCTAACAATGGAGTATGAGAGAAGGAGCTCAAGAACAGCTTGTAGTGTAGTGCCTAACTGTCTAGAGGTAGGAGAAGGGCTATTTATAGTGTTCTTCGAAATATGGCCGTTGGCCACTTGCCACCTCAGCTTTTCCTCGACAAACCCGGTTCAACCGGACCAGGGACCGGACTGCCCGGTGCAGAGGCCGGTCGGACCGGGCTGGTGACCGGAGCTTCTTTTCGTGCGCCGGATGCTCCGGTTGGCGACCGGTGGACCGAGCTGCGCGCCGGACTGGCCGGTTGCTGGCCCGGTTGGACCGGGCTGCAGACCGGATTTCTGCTGTAGACCCCTTTTTGATTGTTGTTGAAGTGGGGGGTCTCCTTTAGCCTTCTTGTTCCTTTGATACACCATTTATGCCTCTTTGCCTAATACCTGAGATTATCCTTATAAACATATTAGGCCAAATACTCTAGCATGGTGTCATTGTTACCAAAATAATGGATAAGGGTAAAATACCCTTACACCTACCCAGGCCATTATGTACATTACCAACCATGACACTAAGGAGCTAGCGGTACAATACCAGGTACGCATAGTACATATTTGCTAATAATGATAGTTGATAGGACGCTATCTTTCACATGCTTTGCCCATGTCGACAAATGCAGAATTAAGTACACACAAAATATTTAGACGAAAAGGAATATGTCACCCATGATTGAACATCTAAGAGTACTCCGGTTACTCCCTCGAAAATGAATGCACTTTCGTCCTCTTTTATACAACCACGTGTTTCGCTCTTGATGCATACAATATATATTCATCAAACCAACTGTAGTAGTGAAGCGGCAACAACCATAGCGAGCAACGAGAAGACAAAATGGTGGTGCGAAGAAGTTGTATTCTAGAAGATGTGTCACACCATAGAGTTTTGTGGTGTGTAGTGCATAAGAATAGGAGGCATCAGGGAAGTTTACGGGAAAAGCAAGAGAACTATAATGTTCTCATGCTACCCATTCTTAGTTCTACCATCAAATGATGTATATACCTCAAGTTTCGATGATCTACAAGTCTTCTTCTTGGTGTGCTTATACCAGCTCTTCCGCTAGAAAGCATGTGGGGCCTTCGATTTACTCATCGAGAAACCCCTTATTTCTATACATAGTCATACCATATTCAAACACGGTACGCAACATAGACATAACCATGCACCCCCACGACGTCTACAGTAAATGTTGAGTAGCTCCACGGTAGTGTCAAAGAAGCCATTAGATTAATGAGTTCATTTGGATTTGGATTGACAATGATTTAATTCAGAATTCAGTAGAATAATGAGAAGGATGGAAATTGTTAAGTTCTGCACTATCTCCGTCATCAAATAAGTGTACTATTAACTCTTGTCCCAAGTTACATTGTTAAAAGTTTAACCAATTTTATTAAAAGAGTAATAACATATGTAAATTAAAATCGGTACAATATGAAAAGACTTTTAAGACAAACCTGGTGATACTAAATTGGTATCATAAATGGTGTCACTTTGTAAAATTGATCAAACTCTAAATTATTTGACTTAAAATATGATTTAGACTTACGCTTATTTGAGGTGGTGGCTGTCTGGACTAGCCGGTGTGGAGTTGTCGGTGTGGAGTTGTTCTTTACGCTCGTTGCTTGTAGCAGTGGTAGTGTTCTTGTCTCCAGCCTCTGGCCCACTAAAAATATGGTACGCCTTTGGCGTACTCTCAAAAAAAAGGACGGAGGCAGTAGGCCCGTCACAAAGAAATAAGACATACTTATTAAGTTCACTTCTTGAACAAGTTGGAAGTCACATCAGTAGAAACAGTCTCGCTCCCAGGGTAAAAAAAAAGTTTGTTTTATGGAAACGCAAGGACATGTTATATGAGATTGACAGCCATCCAATGGTTCAAACATGCGTAGTGGTAGAGCCTTGGACGGTGTCAACTTTCAAACATGCCAGGTCAGCATGTCATGTGCTTAGTTGTTTAGTACTACCTCCGTTTGAAGATAGTAGCGTATTAAGAAATGACTTTGATCATACAAATTGAGCAACAAAATCTTAATTATATTATATGTAATTAGTATCGTTGGATTCGTATTGAAAAGAACTTTTTAATGATACTAATTTTATACAAATAATGTTTATATATTTGAAGTAATTCTAAACAAGCAGCGTAAAGCGAGGGCCTTATTAGAAACGGAGGTAGCTAGACTGTACTACGTAGTAGAATCTTCTGGAGAAGAGAAAATAATGGTGGTGTTTCCATTTTGCTGTGTAAATGGAAGGTCGGTCTGGGTTGGCGAGCTTGAATTTTTTTGCGTGGGAAAGGGGGTTCATCTTGGTGTCTCACGTGCGGAGGAAAAAGACACGAGGAGAAGTATAAAGACAGAGCACAAACAGAGTAGTCTTCAAAATTCAGTGAAAGCTTGCTGGTTCGGCCAGGCCACCGAAGTCCGAACGAACAAACGCGGAAGGGAAAAGGGGTTGGATTGCAGCTTGCAGGCCGGAACAGCACCCGGAAGGTGACAACCGACCGACAGGCCACCGCCTTCCTCTCTCCTACCTGGCCACGTACCCAAACCCACACGGTATGAACACCGGAAAATGCGCCCAGCAAAGGAAGGCTGGGATGGGAATCTGGGATCTATACTATCTGCGCTGCTGTTCCCCTCATCTTTTTCCCGGAGGAAGAAGGGAATAGATCCCAGCTGACGTCAGCTCGCACCCGGCTGCTGCAGGAAGGCAGTTTATTCCTCCTCTTTTTCCGCACTAGTTACCGTAGCTAGTGATCTGTCGCTGTAGCTGTGCACCGACGCTGACGCCGTACTGATTGATTTTTTTAAAAAGAAAAACACCTGATGCTTTTGTTTTGTTGTCATGAAGCGTACGACCTGGTATTTGGTGGCGGTGCAGCTGGTAGAACCCGAGTACGTACGTGCGAGCGTGGCTGGCTGGCTATCCTTTCTTGCTTTCGAACTGCTATTTGGTGGCGGTGCTACTAGACGCCGTGACTGATTGAATATTTTCTTTAAAAAAAGTTATGTTTTCAAATGAAACTTTTTACAAAATTTGTTTTTTTCCTGAAATTTGAATATTATTTAGATTCAACATTTTCAAAATGATTTTTTAGAAAAATAAATATTTTCATTATAAACATTTTATGAATATTTTGAAAGTGAACTCTATTTTAAATTTGGATATTTCTCAAATCTAAACATTTTAAAAATTTAAATATTTTTTGAATCCTAACATTTTTAGAATCTTAATATTTTAAAATATGAAAATAAAAAGAAACAGAAAACGACAAAAAACCAAAAAACAAAAAAAAAGCACGTATCTACGCTAGGCTCACACCCGCCGAGGGGGGGGGGCATGCCAGTGTCCATGGGGAGAAAATTACAAAAAACCACCGCATTTCAGGCAGATGTTTCAAAAAAACACCTCTCTACGAAAAAGTTTGAAAAACCACCACTCTACAGGTAACACATTACAAGAAGCACTCATTCATCTCTAAAGCTAGTTTAATCACGAAACTGACTGGTGGGACCCATTGTCAGGCTATGTGGTAAGCAATAAACGGTCAAGAAGATGATTAGTAAACACTAGTATACATGTACGTGCAACACACGTCTCAAAATATCACCAATACATTTGAAACTCATGGGAGTAAAATTAAAAATAAACTTTCAATAAAGTAAAATGTTACTGTGACCCATTTTGTTTTAATGTTGCTCAGGTTATATTTACAAAACTGAGACACTTTTCGCTAAAAAAAAACTGATCATGTTACAGCAGGGATACAATAATATTGTTTCATCTGTGTGGCGTTCTGTACTCACTTTATTGTCACCAATGTTATCAAATGTATTGCAAAACCTAGATGCAACTCTACAAATGTATAATAATCAATTAAATGTATCCTCATACTTGACAATTCAGATGCTGAACTCTCCTGCCATTCATATATTGAAGGCGCAAAGAACAAAATCGCCCAGAAATCCTTTAGGCGCAAAGAACTCTTATGGCGCCGAAGACAAATGGGACCTTCCTTCCGATCGTACAATGATCTGATACTCTTATGGCGCCGAAGACAAATGCTGAACTCTCCTGCCATTCATATATTGAAGGCGCAAAGAACAAAATCGCCCAGAAATCCTTTAGGCTTTTAGCTAGTGTGGTGATAGTATTGGTACAGTGTAAGCACAAGTATGAACGGAACTGGGTAAGATGACTTCCACCGGGATGCCCCCTATTTTACCTTTATCTTTCTGACGGCCTCAGGCCACTAATCCCATCGGCAACGGAAGTGAAACTCAAGAGAACGCCCCAGTTGGGAAAGGCAGGCGGAGCGGGGCAGCGCGAAGATTGATACCGGCAGCCGCACTCTGCGTGGTGGCGAGGAGGCTGGGCGGCGTGAACGCGAGCAATGTCGCCTCTGGACATGGCGGCATGGACAGTCATGGACGGCTCTCTTTTTTTTGAGAAGGGGTAGAAGACAGTCATGGACGGCTCTTGTTCGCTGGAGGAGGTGTGGAAGCGATCTCCCTCAATCGAGGTGGCATCGAAGATCTGGACCGAGCCGCACGCAGCACGCTGCGTCCGGCATGCAAAGGTCACGGAACAGTTTGCGCCAGGGTGTTGGTGGTTAATTGCACCCTGATTTTGCAAGATCGAAGGAAGGTCCCATGATTTCAGGGTGGGGAGAATAAACAATCGTCAGCCGTGTGATCTACTCGGATGTACGGTGTAGAATCAATTTTCCTACAAAGTTTATGCCTTTATAAGTAGTAGATATAGAGATATAGAGATAGAAATAAAGATAGGGATATACTAAATTCTGGGTTTTTCGCAAGTTATTGCGGGCCATAGTCAGTTCTATCTCTCTTCTTATCTCCTTCTCAATACACAGGGAGGTGCCTCTCCACGCCGCCGGCGGGAGCTCGCCAGCGCTGCCCCCTCCCGCTCCACTCCGATGCACGTGCGCCGCTAGTGTCGCCCCTCCCATTCCCGTCCGCCGGTGGTTGGAGCAATGGTTCGTAGGCAGCCGAATCGACGGTGGCCGGAGAAGACCATGACGCCGGAGCGGAGGAAGATGGGGTTGGAGTAGGGAGGGGTGGCCTCAAACCGAGGTGGTCTGCGCTGCGGTCCCTGCCAGAGCTCACCGTGGCGACCCCTACCGGCCTCGCCCCGCGGCCGCCCTGCCGGGTTCGGCGTTGCGCGGACATTTCCTGTCCGATCTCGCCCCGCGGTCGCCCTGCCGGAGCTCGCCGCGGCCTTCCCCTGCCTGAACTCGGACGCGTCACACACACTAGTGGAGAAGAGGCCTTTGGTCCCAAGCAAATGACCCACTGCTGAACCAAACCGGGTCCAATGCCCCCATTGGACCCGGTTCGTTTCTGCCAGGACGACCCCACCCGCTGGCGCCTGTCCTGTAGCGGCCTTTGGACCCAGTTTGTCATACAAACCGGGTCCAAAGGGTCCACCCGCAGGGCGCGCCAGGCCGTATCAGCCTAGGGAACCCTTTAGTCCCGGTTTGTATGACAAACCGGGTCCAAAGGCCCCCCTCTGGCTATATAACCTTGCCCCTGCCCAAGTGTGAGCCACACTTAGCCATTTTTTCACTATCTTCACAAGAGGGTGTATTGCTCTCCTCTCTTCTTCACATGCACAAGAGGTGTTTGATGAAATGCTTAAGAGGATTTGCCACTTGAGTTTACACAAATCAAGCCACACTTAACTTGCTTTTTTCTTCTTCATCGAGGTTAACAACTTTATCCTTTTCATCTGCAATTGATAAAATGCATGTGTATATATACATCGTGATGTTCTGTAATGGTTTTGATCAGCTTAATTATATCATGCAGATGAATCGGCAATGGATGTACATTGACCGACGGTTTGACGAGTTCACTGCGGGCCTGGATAATTTTATGGCCGTGGCGGAGGCAAACAAACATGGTGGCTTCATGTATTGTCCATGTGTGGACTGCAAGAATACCGTAAATTACGCTCGCTCGAGTCTCATTCACAGCCACCTTCTGCGATCCGGTTTCATGCCCAGTTACTATTGTTGGACCAAGCACGGAGAAAGAGGGGTTATGATGGAAGACAATGACGAAGAGGAAGAGGATGATGACGGTTATCCCAATTTCCCTGAATACGATGATACTGCAGAAGGCAATGAAGACAATGAAGTAGAAGATCAAGAGGCACCAGATGAGCCTGCTGATGATGATCTTGGCCGGGCCATTGCTGATGCAAGGAGAGAATGTGAAACTGAAAAGGAAAGGTTGGCCTTCGACAAGATGATAGAAGATCACAACAAATTGTTATACCCAACTTGCGAAGATGGCCATAAAAAGCTAGGCAGCACACTGGAATTGTTGCAATGGAAGGCAGAGAACGGTGTCACTGACTCAGGATTTGGAAAGTTGCTGACAATAATTAAGAGGAAGCTTCCAAGGGGTAACGAATTGCCCGCCAGTACGTACGAAGCGAAGAAGATTGTCTGCCCTCTAGGATTAGATGTGCAAAAGATACATGCATGCATTAATGACTGCATCCTCTACCGCGATGAGTACGAGAATTTGGATGCATGTCCGGTGTGCACTGCATTGCGGTATAAGATCAGACGAGATGACCCTGGTGATGTTGAGGGCGAGCGCCCCAGGAAGAGGGTTCCTGCCAAGGTTATGTGGTATGCTCCTATAATACCACGGCTGAAACGCTTGTTCAGGAATAAAGAGCATGCTAGGTTGTTGCGATGGCACAAAGAAGACCGTAAGAAAGACGTGATGTTGAGGCACCCTGCTGATGGATCCCAATGGAGAAAAATCGATAGAGAGTTCCCAAACTTTGCACAGGATGCAAGGAACTTAAGGTTTGGTCTCAGTACAGATGGCATGAATCCTTTTGGAGAGCAGAGCTGCAGCCATAGCACCTGGCCTGTGACTCTTTGTATATATAACCTTCCTCCTTGGTTGTGCATGAAGCGGAAGTTCATTATGATGCCAGTGCTCATACAAGGCCCGAAGCAACCCGGGAACGACATTGATGTGTACCTGAAGCCATTAGTCGAAGAACTTCTACAGTTGTGGTCCCTAGCAGGTGTACGTGTGTGGGACGAGCACAAGCAGGAGGAATTTGACCTAAGAGCGATGCTTTTCGTAACCATCAATGACTGGCCTGCTCTTGGTAACATTTCAGGACAGTCAAACAAGGGATACAATGCATGCACACACTGTTTACATGAGCTCGAAGGTGATTATTTGGAAAAAGGTCAGAAGGTCGTGTACCAGGGGCATCGTCGATTTCTTAGGATTACCCATCCCGTAAGAAAGAAAGGCAAGCATTACAACGGTGAGGCTGATCACCGGAGGAAGCCTCCCCATCGTGATGGTGTTGATATATTTGGTATGGTCAAGGATCTAGATGTAATATTTGGAAAGGGTCCTGGCGGACGGTCTGTTCCGAATGACGATGCCGGACACGCGCCCATGTGGAAGAAGAAATCTATATTTTGGGATCTACCCTATTGGGAAGTCTTAGAGGTCCGCTCTTCAATCGATGTGATGCACGTGACGAAGAATCTTTGCGTGAACCTGCTAGGCTTTCTGGGTGTGTACGGGAAGACAAAAGATACACCAGAAGCACGGGAGGACCAGCAACGTTGGAAAGACCCCAAAAATCTGCATGAGAGAGTTAAAGGACGTCATTTATCCAGCTACGCTCTTACAAAAGCAGAGAAGGAAATATTTTTTGAATGTCTTAGCAGTATCAAGGTCCCGTCTGGCTTCTCCTCCAATATAAAGGGAATAATAAATATGGAGAAGAAAACATTCCAGAACCTGAAGTCTCATGACTGTCACGTGATAATGACACAGTTGCTTCCGATTGCATTGAGGGGGCTTCTACCGGAAAATGTTCGACTGCCCATTGTGAAGCTATGTGCATTCCTCAATGCAATTTCTCAGAAGGTAATAAACCCAGAAATTCTACCGAGGTTGCAGAATGATGTGGTCCAATGTCTCGTTAGTTTTGAGCTGGTGTTCCCACCATCCTTCTTCAATATTATGACACATCTCCTCGTTCACCTGGTCGATGAGATTTCCATTCTCGGTCCTGTGTTTCTACACAATATGTTCCCCTTCGAGAGGTTCATGGGAGTCTTGAAGAAATATGTTCATAACCGTGCTAGGCCAGAAGGAAGCATCTCCAAGGGCTATGGAACAGAGGAGGTCATTGAATTCTGTGTTGACTTTATTCCTGACCTTAAGCCGATTGGTGTTCCTGAATCGCGGCATGAAGGGAGACTAAGTGGAAAAGGCACGCTAGGAAGGAAATCAATGATATGTAGGGACGGGATTTCTTTGACTCAAGCACACTACACAGTTCTACAAAGTTCCACCATGGTGGCTCCGTATATCGGTGACCACAAGAACTTTCTACGCTCCCAGAACCCGGGGCAGTCGAACGATTGGATTAGACGTGAACACATGTCGACTTTCGGCGGTTGGTTGCAAAAACATCTCCTGAATAACAAAGATATTGAAGATCAGCTGTACTTGCTGGCCCAGACACCATCTTCGACTGTAGTGACTTTCCAAGGGTACGAGATAAATGGGAATACATTTTACACGATCGCCCAAGATAAAAAGAGCACCAACCAAAACAGTGGTGTCCGCTTTGATGCAATAATGAATGAAGGCCCAAATGACACATATTATGGTTACATAGAGGATATCTGGGAACTTGAGTATGGACCTTCTTTTAAGGTCCCTTTGTTTAGGTGCAAATGGGTCAACAAAACAGGAGGCGGGGTTCAGGTAGACAAGTTGTATGGAATGACAACAGTGGATCTCAACAATCTTGGGTATAGAGACGAACCATTCGTCCTAGCCAAGGATGTGGCCCAGGTTTTCTATGTGAAGGATATGTCTACCAAACCAAGAAAAAGGAAACATAAGGAAACAAATACATCAAACGATGAGCCAAAGCGCCACATAGTTCTTTCTGGAAAAAGAAACATCGTGGGAGTGGAGGACAAGACAGACATGTCAGAAGATTATAATCAGTTTGATGAAATTCCACCCTTCAGAGTGAACATTGATCCAAGCATCAAGTTAAATGATGAAGATGCTCCATGGTTAAGGCCGAAGAAGATTAAATGATGAAGATGCTCCATGGCACAAATGAGTATCTCAACATGGCAATCAATTTCCCATTTATTTTTGTGTAATCATTTAACTGTATGTAAGATATGAAAAGTGGAGATGTGGTTGGCTTTTTGTACCATATATATAGAGGAGATGTAGTCGTTCACGGGTTTGCAGGGGAAAAATTCCGAGGCGCAGTTTCCGAAGATGCCGTAGGGCATGTGCACCAACAACATCTTCGAGAAACTGCGCCACGGGAGATTTCCCAACCCTTTCCCCAACACTATTAGAGGAGATGTAGTCGTTCAGGGGCTTGCAGGAAAAAATTCCGAGGAGCAACTTCCGAAGATGCCGTAAGGCTTGTGCACCAACGACATCTTCGAGAAGTTGCGCCACGGGAGATTTCCCAACCCTTTCCCCAACACTGTTAGAGGAGATGTAGTCGTTCACGGGCTTGCAGGGAAAAAATTCCGAGGCGCAGCTTCCGAAGATGCCGTAGGGCGTGTGCACCAACAACATCTTCGAGAAGCTGCGCCACGGGAGATTTTCCAATCCATGGGAATGAATCTCTGCTTGGCTTGTTGATCTGCTTGGCAAGCCGTATCGATGCTCCTTTTATAGGCACAGCACCGCTTCTACTTTGTCTTGTTCTTCGACAGGGCGTCGTGCGCTACATGCTTTATCTCATCGAGCAGTGCGTCCACCCATGCGTTCTTATCCTGCCGACATCTTTAGTCCCGGTTGTACCCACCAGCCGGGACTAAAGGTTACCCACACGTCCTTATCCCACCGACAGTTTTGTTAGATGACAAAAAAAGGATCTTTCGTCCCGGTTGTACCCACCAGCCGGGACTAAAGGTTACCCACACGTCTTTATCCCACCGACAATTTTGTTAGATGACAAAAAAAGGATCTTTCGTCCCGGTTGTACCCACCAGCCGGGACTAAAGGTTACCCACACGTCCTTATCCCACCGACAGTTTTTGGCGCCACTGCGTTCCCGCCTATTTTTCTTCCCGCGCTTTCCACTGCTTCCCGCCTCCGTCCTCCCGCCATTTTTTCACTATATATATGTTGGCTTGGCCTCCATTTACATATCACATCTAGACTCATATCTGCAAACCTCATCACCAGGTCACATGGCTTCCATCGTATCTCTAACCCTCCGGGAGGCGGAGGCGCTTTGCGCGTCGAACTACCCCTGCCCGCCGGGCTACCGCGTCCCTACCGGCTGGTTGCTGAGCGTCGGAGGGGTACCGGTCCCTCCTGTCCCTCTAGGTGTGGCGCGCGAGATGGCCATCACGAACCACTACTACTTCGAGCTCACGCCAGAGCAGCGGAGGAATCCCCAGTGGCATCCCGACTACAGCCCGACTTGGGAGAGCTTCTTCATCAATCGGCGTGAGAGGGCGCTCGCCAGGCACGAGGACGGCGGCCCGCCTCCTTCGAACTTCAACGAGGCCGGCCGTCGGCTGTGGTGGCGCGACCGAACTCTCCAGGGCGTCATGGCCCACCGTGGCCCCCGCCTGCGCTACCCTCAGTCCCAGCCCACGCGTGCTCTCCCGCCGAGGTTTGACTACCGCGACCCCGATGCCAGCGACGATGATGACGGCGACTACGACGACTACAGTGGCGAGTACTATAGGGCCAGGCACGAGTATGACTGAATGACTCGAACAGTCGAATCTGGCCATGTATCTTAATTAATTTTCAGTTGAGCTAGGCACGAGTACTATAGGGCTAGGCACGAGTACTATCTGGCCATGTATCTTAATTAATTTTCAGTTGAGTTCTGTACTTTAATTCCACATGTAATCTGGCGGTGTTGTCGACGTCGTTGGGGAACTGCGCCCTCCACTGGCGCATCAACTCCTCGTCGTGCTCGGCGATTGCGATCCGGCGCTGCACCTGGCGGTGGCGGCGACGGTCCTCGTCGTCGACGAGGCACGGCGTCGGCGCGAGGAACTCCGCCTCCTCTAGCGATTCGACGTCTGGGAAGTTCATGTCGCACCGTGGCCGCCGAAATCGCCATGCGGCCGCGTCGTAAGCGCGCGCCGCCAGCTCCGGGGTGTTGTACGTGCCGAGGGTGAGCCGGAAGCCACCGGCACGCATCTCGGCGTAGAACCTACCGTTCGGTCGCGCTCGGACGCCACGGAAACCGGACGAGCCGCGACGGCGCGGCGGCATCCCGGCGACGAATGAACGGAGGCGACGGCGACGTGTGGTTCCGCGCGCACGCGGCGCTTTATAGCACAGCGACGCGGCAAGTTTGGCGACAGGTGGCGCGGGGAAGCGGCGGGGCGTGGCACGTGGAAGCGGCGGCGACAGGTGGCGCGGGGAAGCGGCGGGGCGTGGCACGTGGAAGCGGGACTACACGTCGCACGGCGGTGGCGGCGGGGCGAGGCATTTGAAAGCGGCGGCGACACGTGGCACGGGGAAACACGTGTGGCGGTGGCGGTGGTGCAGTACACGGCGGTGGCCCGTACATGGCGGTGACGGTGGTTCCGCCGACCGGCGCTTTATAGCACGCGACGCGGCAAGTTTGGCGACAGGGGCGCCGGAGCCGCGCGGCACGCGCCACCGGCGGCCACCGCGCGCCGCCGCGCCGCCCGCGCCTCGCGCGCCGCCGCCCGCGCGCCTCCTTCTGCCGCGCCGCGCCTCCTCCTGCCCGCGCGCGTCCGCTTGGCGCCCGCCTCGACCGCCGGCCGCCCGCGCACTGCGCGCCGCCCACCGCCTCGCGCGCCGCCGCCGCGGCGCCTCCTCTCGCCGCTCGCGCCCTCCTCCCTCCCCCCGCGCGCCGTCCGCCGCGGCGCCGCCTCCTCGACCGCCGCCGCCGCCACCGTCGCCTCCGCCTCCTCCTCACCGTAGACCTCCGCCGCCGTCGACGCCACCGCGCGCGCAGGGTATGGTCCCCTCCCTCTCCCTCCTCCTGCCGACGCGGCTCGGCTGTTCTTCTTTTTTTGTATTTTTGTTAGATTGTTAGATTTATTAGATTAGTTAGTTTTGTTAGATTGTTAGATTAGTTAGTTTAGTTAGAAAAGTTAGAAATATTTAGTTAGATTTAAATTAGTATAGTTAGAAAAAAAGTTACAATTTGTGTCGACGCCACCCCCCGCGCGGACAACCTCTTCCGCGCGCGCGGTAGTGTCGGCGCCCCTGCCGGCCGAGTCCGTGGCGGTGCCCCTGCCGGCGCCCCTGGCGGTGCCGAGTCCGTGGTGGCGCCGCCGTGACATAGAGTTAGGGTCGTTCAATTCCCTCTACCGCTCCCGCTGTCGTTCCCGACCCCCGATCCGGATCGATCGATCCGGGGTCGTGGAACGCGGCGTTAGTACAAAAGTAGTGAAGTTTTTTATTTAGCACAATATCATGTTTTTTATTTATATTAGTATACATATATGCAGTATCTGCTTTCAGCACTATATTATCGATCCTTAGTTAAGAACTACACATATGTAACTCCATTTTCAGTTTTCTGCATTATCCTTAATTTGATCATATGATGGTTCCTATGTATAGCTTGCAGGTCGTTGTAGAAAGCATGGAGAGAGATGAAATTCAAGAAAATTTCATGGAGGAACTCATAGCAAACGGTACTCTGGATGATCGCGACGACGACGTTATTCCAGATGATGGCGGTGACGATGTCACCGCAACTTTTTTGAATGACTCCGGTGAGGGAGCGGAGAATATTGAGGAAGAAGATCCTAGTGGCGCCGGTGAGGAACAAGATCATCATAATGGCTCCCGAACTGTAGTTATCACCGAGGTATATAAACTAATTAAGCCGCTGTTGATCGACTAGATGCATTAACTAATTAAATTGTACTGACTATGAATTATTTCTTTTTTAGCCCTCCGGATCGAGCACTTCTTCTGTAAAGTCGAGGAAGCGAGGCCCGGCCAAAAAGTTGGATGACGGTGTTAGGCACGACATCACCCACATCGAAAAGGATGGTAAACCGATTGCTCCAGAGAAAGGTGCAAAGGCATTTATAGCTCAATGCGGAGTGCTTGTTAGGGACCACGTCCCGATCACCGTTCGAGAATGGCACAAGCCGAAGGGACTAGTGCTGTCTGCAGAGGAAGAAGGTCAAGGTCTTTATATCGATGATGTAGCCAAAAACAGCATTATGGACAAGCTCATGTCACATTTCAACATAGTACCCGAAGAGGGGGGTGACGCTGAAAAGGCCAAGATGGAGCAGGCCCTCCGCGAGTTTGGCAAGAAGAAGATGGCCGAACTATTCAAGAGCCACAAGAAAAGATTGCGCCGCCTTATCAAGATAAAGAAGACTCCGGACAATGAGAAGGTAAAAACTCACTGGGAAGAATTCGTGAAGTACAGCACGGAGTCAGAAGAATTTAAGAGAAGGTCGGAAATAAATAAGGCAAATGCTGCGTTGAAGCTATATCACCAAATTCTGGGTCCAGGTGGATACAGGGCTAACCGTCCTAAGTGGCAGGCAGCTGAGGCGGAACTGACCAGGAAAGGGATCAGATTAGGGACACACGGTTGGATCGAACGGTGCAAGGAGTGGTTCTACGGGATTGGGGGAACGTTGGATCCAGAAACAGGGAAGTGCATCTATAAGAAAGCTCATCTGAAGGTTCCCATTGATGCCCTGGAAAAGGCACATAGGGACGTGGAGGCGGGGTTGTTCCAGCCCGAAAGAGAGAACGATGAGCTGACACGCGCCCTTGGGAACAAAGAACACGGCGGACGAACACGAGGCACAGAAGGCTCCGTTCCGTGGAAGTATGGCTTTCCTGCGGAAAGGAAGAGATTTCCTGATAAAAGCCATGAGAGGAGGAAGGCAAGGGAAACAGACCGCCTGGCTAACTTAGAGGAGGATTTTAGCACCATCAAAGCCCAATTCACCATTGTAACCCAAGTACTTACATCTCAGATGGCTCAGGGGCAGGCTGTAGATCCTGCATTGCTCAATGCCATCGCCCCGCTGCAATCTCAACCACACCGGAAAAGCAGCGTGGCTTCCTCTAAGCAGGTGGATGATGATGATGATGACCAGGTGGTCGAGCCTCCTCGCTACCCCCCCGTGGATGATCTCACTGAGAGCCGTCCTTGTGAGCTGCATGTTAAAGTTTTCAACCTATCCTTCAAGGCGGCGGTCGGCATCTTCTTACCTACAAGGTCTTACCATTGCCGTCCGGTCCAAGACGACTTTGCTGTTGTGATGGTGGATGAAGTGTTGAGAGATTATGAGGGGATGGTGCTTGAGCACCCTGCAGGTGAAGATGGGGAAATCAAAGAACTGGGAGAAGCCCGTAGAACCACCGTGCAATGGCGGAAGGAGAACATTGTGTTTCCAGGTGAGAAGCCACCAAGCAGGCCACCTCCTCCGCCTCCTCCGCCACCTGCAGGGTCTCCTCCGCGTGATGAGTCTCCTCCGCGTGATGATTCTCCTATGCGCGATGATGATTCCCCTGTGCATGAGCAGTCTCCTCCGCGTGAAAACACTCCGGCGCCGCCTCCTCCTCCTCGTCAGGAGACTCCGCCGCCTCCACCTAAGCAAAAGAGGAAGCTAACCGGGGCACCTCCTACAGCTCCGAAGAGATCATCAACTCCGATGAGGGCACAGACTCCAGAGTTGTTACCACATGAGCAGACTGAAGAGCAAAAGGCGTTTCTTGCGCCGAAGAAGATGTTTATTAAACCGCAAACAATGAAGCACTTTGCCGAGACGAGAATGAAGAGACCTGAGCTGAGATCTGATCATGACCGCTCTCTTGGACAGTCCTATAGAGCGAGCAAAGAAGCAAAAAAAGTCGCCCAGCTTGGACAGCAGGACAATCAGGCCATAGCCCACTTCGTCGTGCAGCCCTATGATGATCCAGAGACGGCATCGATGATCGAACGGGAGGCTAGAGCTCAGGGAGCATCAGTTGATTACGAAGATTACTATCCCACGGCTCAAGTGGTAAACACGTATAGATACGGAAAAGATCTCGTCAAACCTGGCGAGCTCGCGCGTCTAGGTACTCAGATGCGAAGGTTGCATGACTGGTACCTGAAAGCCTGTCGAAGAGGTGATCGCTACCTCACGGTGTATCTTAGAGATGAGCATTACTTCCGGGGGAACGAGGAGATAAACCTTGAGTTAGAAGAACTGTTTCAGTTATTCAATCAAGACGCCCTCGACAAAGCTGTCATCAGTTGCTACTGCCTGTAAGTGATTTATTTATGTAATTAAGTCTGTAGCTCAGCGCTCATTCATTTGCACTAACAATTATCCTCACTATATTCTTTGTGTACGCTATATATTTAATTATGCAGAATGAAGAAGCTCGAATGCAAAAGAGGCAAGCTCCTACCGCTGGGGTTCATAGACCCAGACACAGTTCATGAAGTTACGGTTCGAGACTTCGCCAAGGACACAGAGGACAACATGGTAATGTTTTTAGTGAAGCAAGCAGACAAAGAGGAAATATTTTTTCCCTACAACTTCAAGTGAGTGTTATATATAACATACATTATGCTTGTGCAGCTTCCACTTTATTCTCCTAATCATTGAGCTATGCTTGTGCAGTTTCCACTTTATTCTCCTTATCATTGATCTTCACAAAGGAGTCGTAAAGGTCATGGACTCGAAACGTAAAGAACATGCGGAATGGGCGGACATGACTGTCATCCTTCAGAGGTAATTTCAATCAATTTCGTATTGGCATCTTCATCTGTTCTAATTCGACGATATCATCAACTAATCATTAACTCATTTACTCATTATTTTTTGCCGGGGCAGGGCTTGGAAACGGTTCATCACTACTGTTCCGGGTAAATGGAAACCGGAGCTTACATTTGAAGATTACCCTGTAAGTAGTACTATATATATAGCTATGTCCGTGAAACTCTATGTATGATATTTACTTTCAATACGATGCTTGATTAATTATTAGTTTGATCGAACTATTTTTTCGTAAAGTGTATGTGGCAGGAACGCGGGAATAACTTATGTGGATACTACGTCTGCACCTTCATTCGTGACATGACCTGTCCCAAGGGTGGGGATGCCCAAATACATGCCACTCGTGTATGATAACAAATTCTCACAATTATCTTAATTAGTACCATCTATTGTATGATTTCCATTCATATATTGATCTCCTTTTTTAAATATAGATGATACGCCTGCGGGACAGTCTCATAACGGCGGATCAAATACGAGCAATTCAAGAGGAAATCGCGGGATTCTTTCTTACCGAGTGCATAACCCCAGGTGGAGAGCACTATGCGAAGGTCATAGCTAGGTGTTGAGCAACTTTGTAGAAGCTAATAGATTTAGTAAAGAGATCTGACTTGATATGCATGCATTACGTGTACTGTTGACGATGTCTATATATATTCACGACGATTTGTTTGTGGTTTCTTGAATGATATATATGCATTGCTGAAACTCTGCCGTGGCAGAGAAACGCCCTGTTTCTCTGCCGCGGCAGAGAAACGCTGGTACAGCCTAAACCTGTGCCGCGGCAGAGAAACCTAGGCCCGGTTCGTACCACGAACCGGGACCAAAGGCCTTCCACCGCGAGCTCCCTGGCCGCACCACGTGTCGAGGCCTTTAGGCCCGGTTTATCTTTGAACCGGGACTAAAGGGTACCCCTTTAGTCCCGCCTAGTTGGTCCCGGTTCGGGAACCGGGTCTAAAGGCCCAAATGGACCGGGCCTATTGCCCCGTTTTCCACTAGTGACATGGTCGCCGCCCTCGCCGCTTTCTCCTCACGGGCTCTCGCCAGCGCCTCCCTTGGCCTTGCCGCTCCCACCCGCGCCCTGCCGAAGCTTGGTGCGCCCGCCGAAGCCTGCCCGTGCTAGCTCGTGTTAGAGCTTGCCCAAGCGGCACCTCGCCCGGGGCCGCCGGAGCCAGGTACCGAGCCCGGCCGTGCCGTCGGTAACAGCCCGCTCGAGCCCACGTCGCGCCCGCCAGATTCCGTCGGCGGCCGCCGGAGCCGAACCTCACCCGTGGTGGCTCGGGATCTCCATGGCCGGGATGGGTCGACGAGCTAGAGGAAAAAAGAACATAAAATAGAAAAAAATATTGTAGTGAGAGAGGAAGGAGCTGACAAGTAGGGCCCTCTAAAATTTACAGAAGCCCCAATAGTTTTATTTGCTGGGTTGTAAGGCCTCCCCTCGCCACGTCATCACTGACAATAGAACCCGCTGTCAGTTTCCGTGTTAAACAAAGGCTCTTTTTTCAAAATGTACATGCCATGCCAGCCTGACAATGGGTTCCACCAGTCAGTTTCGTGATTAAACCACCTTTAGAGATGAATCGGTGCTTCTTGTAATGTGTTACATGTAGAGTGGTGGTTTTTTGAAACTTTTTCGTAAAGTAGTTGTTTTTTGAAACATCTGTCTGAAATGTGGTGGTTTTTGTAATTTTCTCGTCCATGGGCTTCTCTAGGACCAACTAACATGGGCCTTGCGCGTATCGTTTGGTTTGCACACTTTCCTACGGTCCTACCCGTGTCACCTTGGAGCCTATCATGTAGCCGCAGTTTTTCTCACCCCTTTCCGCTCACCGGTGCAATGGTGAAAACCTCCGGCCATCTCGGCGCATGTTGGTCCCTTCGTCGTTGTTCCAGTGAAAGCTAGTTCAGATAAAAAAAAGGTGCGCCATTCCATCGTGGCATGAATCGTTGCCCAAACCCATTAGTGACGGCCACATGAATGCAAGAAGCCACAAGCGCCGCTACATGGGACACTGCACTAGATCAAGTTGCTGATGTGATCGCATGTACCCCCCATAGATCCACCGAGGTATGTGTGAGATGTTCCATCGATCAAGTGTCTCTCCATATGGCACATGCATGTAATATCATGAACCAGCTATCACGTACTGACGTACCAACAACATAAAGACCAAGACAAAAAAAACCTTGCAAACTAACCGTGTCCAGAGACGAGGGGCAAACAAGCCTTGCAGCAAAGATCAAGGAAATATCCATTTGTTCATTAACTAAGAGTTTTATTCGGTCCATTTAACGAATATATAGCCTTCTCTTTTTTAGATCACCAACCACCACACAATGGAGCTAGCAGAACCCAGCTGAAGTGACTATTTGTTGTTTGTTAGCCCTGATAGGTCAATCTCCGGGTCGCTCGAAAGGCGACTCCGAGGCGACCCCCGCCGCCACCCTCCCGGCCCTCCCCCACCGCCGAATCCCCTCGCCGCCGCCGCCGGTGGCCTCCCCGGCCGACCGACACTAGTAGGAAAACCCTTATAGGCGGACCTTAGTTCTGTGGCGCACCAGAAAATATGCGCCACAGAAATTTATTTTGTGGCGCACAGCATGGTGCGCCAGAAACAGCTTAATTTTGTGGCGCAGCAGCCAACCATGCGCCACAAAAACTTGGCGGGCCCCACAACCTGTCACCCCCAATCATTGGTTTTACTATTTCTATGGCGCACGTACCTCAGTGCGCCACAGCTCTTATTCTGTGGCGCATGGCAAAAGTGCGCCACAAAAATAAGATTTCTGTGGCGCAGTTGGCTCGTGCGCCACAGAAATAAGGTATTCTGTGGCACTGTGTTCGGTGCGCCACAGAATTAGCGAACCAGATCTACAAAAGTGAGCCAACCTCCCACCTACCACACTACACAAGCCATTCTTCTTCCTCCATCTAGCTCGTCCCCCCTTCTCTCTCATACCATTTTGGCTCTACTTTTCACTTGCTTGGGTATTTATTGCACTTACTTTGGTTGATACTTAATTGGAGTTGACGAGAAGGCTCTCCATACTCTCTCCTCCTCTCGAACTAATCGATCGCGGTCTCGTCTCGGTATCGAATCTACAAGGTGAGTAGTTGGAGGAGACATACATATGCTTGGAGGAGACATGCATATGCTTGTAGATCTTGTGTGGCGGTCGTGTGTATGGATGCTTGTTGCAGGTGAAGCGCTTGTGTGTGTGCCGGTGTGGTGCATGGATGTTTGCCGAAATGTTGATTCATTTCCGTTTCGGCAAATTTTGCACTACCCATATGTCCTACCTTGAGGAGAGGTCATGCCGAATTTTTCCGCTCCATGTAATACCTTGAGGAGAGGTACGGCCCATGCATGTGTGTGCATTTTTGCGGTTCTAATTTCCTGTTTATCGAACCAGGAGGAGCCAAGAAGCACGTTGAAGGTTGATGGTGGCGAAATGTGATGCGGCGCAACAACAGGGATTCCGCGCCAACGTGGAATCTGCACAACAAAACCAAAGTACTTTGCCCCAACGAAACAGTGAGGTTGTCAATCTCACCGGCTTGCTGTAACAAAGGATTAAACGTACGAGTGGAAGATGTTTGCAAAGAAAACAGTAAAACACAATTGCAGTAGATTGTATGCTATGTAAAGAATAGGACCGGGGTCCACAGTTCACTAGAGGTGTCTCTCCCATAAGATAAAAGCATGTTGGGTGAACAAATTACAGTCGGGCAATTGACAAATAGAGAAAGGCATAACAATGCATATACATGATATGATAAATATAGTGAGATTTAATTGGGCATTACGACAAAGTACATAGACCGCCATCCAACTGCATCTATGCCTAAAAAGTCCACCTTCAGGTTATCATCCGAACCCCATTCAGTATTAAGTTGCTAAGCAACAGACAATTGCATTAAGTATGGTGCGTAATGTAATCGACAACTACATCCTTAGACATAGAATCAATGTTTTATCCCTAGTGGCAACAGCACATCACAACCTTAGAACTTTCTGTCACTGTCCCAGTGTCAATGAAGGCATGAACCCACTATCGAGCATAAATACTCCCTCTTGGAGTTAAGAGCAAAAACTTGGCCAGAGCCTCTACTAATAACGGAGAGCATGCAAGATCATAAACAACACATAAACAATAGATTGATAATCACCATAACATAGTATTCTCTATCCATCGGATCCCGACAAACACAACATATAGTATTACAGATAGATGATCTTGATCATGTTAGGCAGCTCACAAGATCCAACAATGAAGCACAACAAGGAGAAGACGACCATCTAGCTACTGCTATGGACCCATAGTCCAGGGGTGAACTACTCACTCATCACTCCGGAGGCGATCATGGCGATGAAGAGTCCTCCGGGAGATGAATCCCCTCTCCGGCAGGGTGCCGGAGGCGATCTCCTGAATCCCCGAGATGGGATTCGCGGCGGCGTCTCCGGAAGGTTTTCCGTATCGTGGCTCTCGGTACTGGGGTTTCGCGACGGAGGCTTTAAGTAGGCGGAAGGGCAACGCGGGGGCCACACGAGGGGCCCACACCCTAGGTCGGCGCGGCCAGGGGGCCGCGCCGCCTATGGTGTCGGCACCTCGTGGCCCCACTTCCTTCCCTCTTCGGTCTTGGAAGCTTCGTGCAAAAATAGGACCCCGGGCGAAGATTTCGTCCAATTCCGAGAATATTTCCTTACTAGGATTTCCAAAAACAGCAGAAAACAGCAAATGGCTCTTCGGCATCTTGTTAATAGGTTAGTTCCAGAAAATGCATAAATATGACATATAATGTGCATAAAACATGTAGGTATCATCAATAAAGTGGCATGGAACATAAGAAATTATCGATACGTTGAGACGTATCAGCATCCCCAAGCTTAGTTCTGCTCGTCCCGAGCGGTAAAACGATAACAAAGATAATTTCTGAAGTGACATGCCATCATAATCTTGATCATACTATTTGTAAACATATGTAATGAATGCGATCAAAACAAAGGTAATGACATGAGTAAACAAGTGAATCATATGACAAAGACTTTTCATGAATAGTACTTCAAGACAAGCATCAATAAGTCTTGCATAAGAGTTAACTCATAAAGCAATAAATCAAAGTAAAGGTGTTGAAACAACACAAAGGAAGATTAAGTTTCAGCGGTTGCTTTCAACTTATAACATGTATATCTCATGGATATTGTCAACATAGAGTAATATAACAAGTGCAATATGCAAGTATGTAGGAATCAATGCACAGTTCACACAAGTGTTTGCTTCTTAGGTGGAAGGAGATAGGTAAACTGACTCAACAATAAAAGTAAAAGAATGGTCCTTCAAAGAGGAAAGCATCGATTGCTGTATTTGTGCTAGAGCTTTTATTTTGAAAACATGAAACAATTTTGTCAACGGTAGTAATAAAGCATATGAGTTATGTAAATTATATCTTACAAGTTGCAAGCCTCATGCATAGTATACTAATAGTGTCCGCACCTCGTCCTACTTAGCTTGGACTACCGGATCTTTGCATGCCATGTTTCAACCAAGTGTCACAAAGGGGTACCTCCATGCCGCCTGTACAAAGGTCTAAGGAGAATGCTCGCATTTTGGATTTCTCGCTTTTGATTATTCTCAACTTAGACATCCATACCGGGACAACATGGACAACAGATAATGGACTCCTCTTAAATGCATAAGCATGTAGCAATGATTATTATTCTCATATGAGATTGAGGATATATGTCCAAAACTGAAACTTCAACCATGGTTCATGGCTTTAGTTAGCGGCCCAATGTTCTTCTCTAACAATTTTGCATGCTCCAACCACTAAAATGATAGATCCTTCAGACAAGACGGACATGCATAGCAACTCACATGATATTCAACAATAGTTGATGGCGTTCCCCAGAAGCATGGTTATCACACAACAAGCAACTTAATAAAAGATAAAGTGCATAAGTATATATTCAATACTACGATAGTTTTTAAGGCTATTTTGTCCCATGAGCTATATATTGCAAAGGTGAATGATGGAATTTTAAAGGTAGCACTCAAGCAATTTACTTTGGAATGGCGGAGAAATACCATGTAGTAGGTAGGTATGGTGGACACAAATGGCATAGTAGTTGGCTCAAGGATTTTGGATGCATGAGAAGTATTCCCTCTCGATACAAGGTTTAGGCTAGCAAGGTTATTTGAAGCAAACTCAAGGATGAACCGGTGCAGCAAAACTCACATAAAAGACATATTGTAAACGTTATAAGACTCTACACCGTCTTCCTTGTTGTTCAAAACTCAATACTAGATATTATCTAGACCTTAGAGAGACCAAATATGCAAATCAAATTTTAGCAAGCTCTATGTATTTCTTCATTAATGGGTGCAAAGCATATGATGCAAGAGCTTAAACATGAGCACAACAATTGCCAAGTATCACATTATCCAATACATTTTAGAATTACTACATGTAGCATTTTTCAATTCCAACCATATAACAATTTAACGAAGAGGAAACTTCGCCATGAATATTATGAGTAAAGCCTAAGGACATATTTGTCCATATGCAACAGCGGAGCGTGTCTCTCTCCCACAAAGTGAATGCTAGGATCCATTTTATTCAAACAAAAACAAAAACAAAAACAAACCGACGCTCCAAGCAAAGAACACAAGATGTGATGAATAAAAATATAGTTTCAGGGGAGGAACCTGATGACGTTGTCGATGAAGAAGGGGATGCCTTGGGCATCCCCAAGCTTAGACGCTTGAGTCTTCTTAAAATATGCAGGGGTGAACCACGGGGGCATCCCCAAGCTTAGAGCTTTCACTCCTCTTGATCATAGTATATCATTCTCCTCTCTTGACCTTTGAAAACTTCCTTCACACCAAACTTCAAGCAAACTCATTAGAGGGTTAGTGCACAATTAATAATTCACACATTCAGAGGTGACACAAACATTCTTTACACTTCTGGACATTGCATAAAGCTACTGGATATTAATGGATCAAAGAAATGAATCCAACATAGCAAAAGAGGAAATGCGAAATAAAAGGTAGAATCTGTCAAAAACAGAACAGTCCGTAAAGACGAATTTAAATCTGGCACCAGACTTGCTCAAATGGAAAAACTCAAAACTAATGAAAGTTGCGTACATATATGAGGATCACGCTCGTAAATTGGCAGATTTTTTCGAATTTTCTACAGAGGCTGTGCCCAGATTCGTGACAGACAGCAATGTTTCTGCGCAGCGATCCCAAATATAACATCAACTTTGACATAGAAACTTTACTTGGCACAAAAACATGATAAGGAGAGGTTGCTACAGTAGTAAACAACTTCCAAGACTCAACAAAACAAAAATTGCTGTAGTAAAATAAACACATGGGTTATCTCCCAAGAAGTGCTTTCTTTATAGCCATTAAGATGGGCTCAGTAATTTTAATGATACTCTCGCAATAAATAAGAGTTGAAGCAAAAGAGAGCATCAAGAAGCAAATTCAAAACACATTTAAACCTAACCCACTTCCTATGAAAAGGAATCTTGTACACAAATAAATTCATGAAGAACAAAGTAACAAGCATAGAAAAGCAACACAAGTGCAATTTCAAGATTCTCAACATAAAGAGTGGAAACTTAATATTATTAAGATGCATATAACCATGTTTCCTCTCTCATAATAATTTTCAGTAGCATCATGAACAAACTCAACAATATAACTATCACATAAAACATTCTTGTCATGAGCCACATGCATAAAATCATTACTCTCCACATAAGCATAATCAATTTTATTAGTTGTAGTGGGAGCAAATTCAACAAAATAGCTATCACTATTATTCTCATCACCATAATCATCATATATAGGAGGCATATTGGAATCATAATTAATTTTCTCCTCAATAGTAGGTGGACTGAAAATATCATATTCATCATTGCAAGCATCATATATAGGAGGTAAAGTATCATCAAAGTAAATTTTCTTCTCCATGCTTGGGGGACTAAAAATATCACAACCAGCTTCCCCAAGCTTAAATTCTTCCATAGCTTTAGCAATAATAGTGTTCAAAGAGTTCATGCTAATAACATTGCTACAATTATTTTGTAAACAAAGTTCCATGGGTTTTTTAATTTTCTCTTCAAACACATCATGTCCTAATTCAAGATATAGTTCATAAAGATCTCTAATTTTTTTGTTGTTTTCCATTAAGCCTAACTAGTGAAAATAAAAAACAAGTACAGGACTAGACATGATAACAAAATAAATTAAATGCAAGTAACTAATTTTTTGTGTTTTTGATATAAAGAGCAAGACAATAAATAAAGTAAAACTAGCAACTAATTTTTTTGTGTTTTGTTTAGGTGCAGCAAACAAAGTAGTAAATAAAATAAAGCAAGACAAAAACAAAGTAAAGAGATTGAGAAGTGGAGACTCCCCTTGCAGCGTGTCTTGATCTCCCACGGCGCCAGAAAAAGAGCTGTTGCCGTGGGAGGCAATTCTTGGTGTAGCTTTTCTTCTTCCCCGCACGGCGCGAGAAAAGAGCTGATGGCGTGTAACGCACACGTTCGTTGGGAACCCCAAGAGGAAGGTATGATGCGCACAGTAGCAAGTTTTCCCTCATAAAGAAACCAAGGTTTAATCGAACCAGGAGGAGCCAAGAAGCACGTTGAAGGTTGATGGTGGCGAAATGTGATGCGGCGCAACAACAGGGATTCCGGCGCCAACGTGGAATCTGCACAACCAAAGTACTTTGCCCCAACGAAACAGTGAGGTTGTCAATCTCACCGGCTTGCTGTAACAAAGGATTAAACGTATCGAGTGGAAGATGTTTGCAAAGAAAACATAAAACACAATTGCAGTAGATTGTATGCTATGTAAAGAATAGGACCGGGGTCCACAGTTCACTAGAGGCGTCTCTCCCATAAGATAAAAGCATGTTGGGTGAACAAATTACAGTCGGGCAATTGACAAATAGAGAAAGGCATAACAATGCATATACATGATATGATAAATATAGTGAGATTTAATTTGGCATTACGACAAAGTACATAGACCGCCATCCAATCTATGCCTAAAAAGTCCACCTTCAGGTTATCATCCGAACCCCATTCAGTATTAAGTTGCTAAGCAACAGACAATTGCATTAAGTATGGTGCGTAATGTAATCGACAACTACATCCTTAGACATAGAATCAATGTTTTATCCCTAGTGGCAACAACACATCACAACCTTAGAACTTTCTGTCACTGTCCCATGTGTCAATGAAGGCATGAACCCACTATCGAGCATAAATACTCCCTCTTGGAGTTAAGAGCAAAAACTTGGCCAGAGCCTCTACTAATAACGGAGAGCATGCAAGATCATAAACAACACATAAACAATAGATTGATAATCACCATAACATAGTACTCTCTATCCATCGGATCCCGACAAACACAACATATAGTATTACAGATAGATGATCTTGATCATGTTAGGCAGCTCACAAGATCCAACAATGAAGCACAACAAGGAGAAGACGACCATCTAGCTACTGCTATGGACCCATAGTCCAGGGGTGAACTACTCACTCATCACTCCGGAGGCGATCATGGCGATGAAGAGTCCTCCGGAGATGAATCCCTCTCCGGCAGGGTGCCGGAGGCGATCTCCTGAATCCCCGAGATGGGATTCGCGGCGGCGCGTCTCTGGAAGGTTTTCCGTATCGTGGCTCTCGGTACTGGGTTTTCGCGACGGAGGCTTTAAGTAGGCGGAAGGGCAACGGGGGGGCCACGAGGGCCCCACACCCTAGGTCGGCGCGGCCGGGGCTGGGGCGCCGCCCTATGGTGTCGGCACCTCGTGGCCCCACTTCCTTCCCTCTTCGGTCTTCTGGAAGCTTCGTGCAAAAATAGGACCCTGGGCGAAGATTTCGTCCAATTCCGAGAATATTTCCTTACTAGGATTTCGAAACAAAAACAGCAAAAACAAGAACTGGCTCTTCGCATCTTGTTAATAGGTTAGTTCAGAAAATGCATAAATATGACATATAATGTGCATAAAACATGTAGGTATCATCAATAAAGTGGCATGGAACATAAGAAATTATCGATACGTTGGAGACGTATCAGTCATGCCGAATTTTTCCGCTCCATGTAATACCTTGAGGAGAGGTACGGCCCATGCATGTGTGTGCATTTATTGCGGTTCTAATTTCCTGTTCTATGTATACCATTTGCAGGCAAGCATGGTCCTCTCGATGAGTTCCGCTCGAATCTCTAGATACAAGATAGACGCGAAGGAGGACATGATTCGGAACAAT
Organism: Lolium multiflorum; assembly: GCA_030979885.1. NCBI lineage: Eukaryota > Viridiplantae > Streptophyta > Magnoliopsida > Poales > Poaceae > Lolium > Lolium multiflorum. The sequence goes on along the minus strand of CM061752.1, from coordinate 253,244,091 downwards.
AGGCGCCAGATAAGATGTCCGTGTCGATCATGCAAACTCGAGCGCTGGATCAACCCTGATTCCGGACAACTGGAGGAGCACCTGCTGAGGCGCGGTTTCATGCAAGACAACCAGGCGCGGCCGGCCCCATCAAATGGTGCGCATGAAGACCATGTCGAGCGAGATGACTATCATCATGAAGAAGACTATCATCATGAAGAAGACTATCATCATGAAGAAGAAGTCGGCGGAGAAGATCATCATGAAGAAGAAGATGCCGGCGGAGAAGATCATCATGATGAAGAAGAAGATTCCGGCGCGACCCCGCTAATTTCAGCCTTGCGGGACTCTCATGTTCAAGATCTTCTCCTCCAGGAGACGAGCAACGATAGAGTTGCAGCTAGAGAGAGAGCCAAGCTGTCGCAAATGGAGAAAGACGGGATGACTCCGATCTTTCCTGGGTGTCGTCCGCAGGATACGCGCTTGCATGTAACGCTTGATTACCTGCAGATGAAGACGCAGAACAAGTGGACCGATTCCAGCTTCAGCAAGAACTTAAAATTCTGGCACGATCGTCTCCCGGAGGGGAACACATTGCCAAGTAGTATCGAGGAGGCCAAGAAAGTCGTGTGTCCCCTTGACCTACCGCACGAAAAATACCACGCCTGCATTAATGATTGTGTGATTTATAGGTGCGAGTACAAGGACAGAACCACATGTCCGGTGTGCGGCCACGGACGGTACAAGGTTGGGAACAAGAAGGTACCTCGAAAAGTGGTATGGTACTTTCCTATCACTCCCCGTCTGCAGCGGTATTTCGTGGACCCTAAGGAAGCAAAGCTCATGCAATGGCACGCGGAAAGGCAGAAGCCCGAAGAAGATCCGGAGATGGGCTATATGCTGACACACCCTTCAGACGCTGGACAGTGGCAAGCATTGGACATCGCCTTCCCTAGGTTCGGGGGCGACGCAAGGAACATCAGGTTGGGTATGAGCACCGATGGACTCAATCCGTTCGGCAACCAGAGTAGCACGCACTAACGACTACTTTTGGTAGAAAATAAGCCAATATATAGACACAAAATTAATTAAGACAAAATAACACAAATTTTCAGGTTAAAAGCATACAAATCATACACTAATACATCCAGTACTAGAGAAGCAACAACAAAAGGACAAAGTGAACTCTCTAATGAAACTAGTAAACAGACATGTACCTCTAAGAAATCACATTATACTCGCGGTAGATGTCCTCTACGATCCCTCAATTTCGAAACGTATAATGATCGATCATCATGAATGCTTCTGAATATCTCTTTCTCACGTAGCACACCATTAAATCATTTAGCCATTCATCGGACACCTTATTGCGCAAATCTGTTTTAATAATCTTCATTGCTGAAAATATGCGTTCAGCGATGCTTGCCCGGAAGAATGAGAGCCAACTCAATGAGACGATACACCAATGGGAAATATGTGTGTTTTGTTGTTTGAACCATCAAACGAGCAAGTGTGGACAGATTTTGACATCCATTAAATTCTTCACTTCTCCTAATATTCATCGAAATCTTGGGAGGTCAATTCTTAGCAACAACCTGTCCGCTTCGTGAAGTCCTCAGCATAAATTTCAGCAAGCCGAATAAGTTTGTCAACATTAAACTTTGAGAAGTTGTTTGCTGGACTAAGACATGCCATACAATCAAGTAACTCGGTGGAAACTTCATTGAATCGATGATTCATTTCAGCGAGAGTTGCATCAATGGCAACATTGAATATGCTAACCTTGTAATAGTGGAGTCGAGTGGTCGTGTTCTTGGTGGTGCGAACAGTTTGACCCAAAGATCCAACATGATCATCCATATTTGGCACTTCAATCTCATGTGTCTCACAAAAGGTCTTGGCTTGGCTGAATAAAGAATCCAACCCATTGTCCCTCATCCCTTGCAAACTTTCTTTCACATCCAAGACCAAACGCATGGCTTCAACAATATTTTGATTCTTCCTTTGCAAAGCTAGTGAGAGCTGATTTGTGGTGTTTAACATGTTTATTAAGAGCAACATGATGAACACAAATTCAAAGCATTGCATCTTAATAAGCAAACCAAAAGCCCCACCTTGACATGTGTGTTCCCGAGCATCAATCACTATAATTCCGAGAACACCAACCACAGCCTTCCACATTGTAAATATGCGAAGCAAGGTTCTCAAGTGTGAGCCCCACCGAGTGTCTCCTGGTCTTGTTATGCTAGACTCTTGATGCAGCCCGGTTCCAACTGAAATCATCCCATTCTCCAACAACTCTAACAATTCATCCTGGTGTTTTGCAAGTAATGCATCTTTTCTCTTGCAAGATGAACCAACTTGAGTCACTATCAAGGGAATAATGTTGAAGAAATTAGCAATAGCAGGACTACATTGAGCAAAGTGACAACCACCAACTGCAACTGGTGAGCAAAGCAATGAACATAAAATGCATATGGAGCTTCATCTCTAACCAATTTTTGCAAACCATTGAATTCTCCTCTCATATTAGAAGCCCCATCATAGCCCTGCCCGCGTAGCCTACAAATTGGCAAATCATGATAATCCAACACAGCAAGGAAAGCTTCTTTAATTCCAGCAGATGTACAATCTGTGATGTGCTTAATCATAAGAAATCTCTCTTGTAGCAACCCATGATCATCTACAAATCTACATGCATCAAAAAGTTAACCAGATTAGTAAACAATGTTAGTAAAGCACTATAAAACAAGACAAAACATGGTATTTGCATTACCTCACAATCACTGCCATTTGCTCCTTTATTGAGCAATCTCTAGCCTCATCAATAAGAATTGAGAACTTTTTATCTCCAATGGCATCCTTAATAACCTTGGTCACCTCCATTAACATGCAGCAAGGTCCTTTTGGATGTCCGAACAAATCATTTGTGCATTTCCTTGCCCCTTATCAAATGCCTCCTTCACATCATCCTTCTTGTTCTTGTACCATTCCAATAACTCCAAGAAATTGCCCTTGTTGATGGAAGTGGAGGATTCATCATGCCCACGAAAAGCCTCCCCTTGTGCTATGAGATACCTTGCACAATCTAATGATGCGTTAGACGGATTTTATATAATATCTCGGACTCCTTGCTGTACACACGAAATTTGGTAGCCACACTTGCTCGTTGATTGTTGAAATCATCACAATCACCCCTAGCAATGTTGTGGCGACTAGATAGACCACCAACATGCTTTTAAAATTATCTAGACCTGTTTTCCAACGAGTGTAACCATCTTTTGTGAAAACATCATTTCCCAATCTGCAAGCATGTGATGGTTTCTTGAAAAGATAGCAATAGAAGCAAAAAGCAGCCTCCTTTACCACTGTATTCCAACCAATCAAATTTATCCAACCAGTGTGCCTGAAATGATCTCCAAATAATACCATCTTGTGTCTTCTTGAATTTATGCCCTACAGCCTTGTTTCGCCCATTTAACAAATAAGCTCTTCTCACATCACTTCTAATTTCGGGGCATAATCATCTATTGGTATTCTAAGTCCTGGATCATGAATAATTTGACTTGGATGAAATTCTTGAATAAGCTGACTTGGTTGGTTTGTACTCTCATCAAATGTGGTGGCATTGCTCTCAACAATTTGGGGATCAGGTTCATGTTCATATTCAGGTTCATCTTGAGGTTCAACATGCTCAGTTTCAGCTTGAGGTTCAACATGCTCAGGTTCAGATTGAGTTTCATCTTGAGGTTCAACATTCTCAGGTTTAGATTGAGACGTATCAACAGAACTAGATGTATAATAGCTAAGGATGCTCACATGCTTTCTCTTCATTTTAACAAATCTGAAAATATATTGCACATAGATAAATTAATTGGAGCTAGCTAGTACATAGATTCAACTTACAAATTTGCAACAGAGAGATAGCAAAATAATATGAAGATTCGAGAACAAATACCACCGAAGAACGACTGTCGTCTGTCACCAGCGATCCCGAATTCCCGATGCTCCTGGAAGCCCGCAGGCGGCGCTCCTCTCCGAGCAACGTGCACAGGCGGCGCGCTGCTCAGCCCCGCCCAAACCGCCGGACGCCGGCCTGCCGTCCGCTAGGGTTTGGGCCGTCCGTGCGTGTTCCGCCGTCCGCCCGTCCACGCGTGTCGTGGCCGCCGGCCCAGCTTCGGGCGTCGGGGCGTGCGGCGCTCGGGGCGTGCTGGTCGTGGGCTCGTGGCCGCCGCCCCGCCGGTCCGCCGCCTCGCCTGGCTCCCTCCGTCGCCTCTCCGATGCGTGCTAGGAGTAGGAATACGATGCGTCGATACGTGCTTGCTGGCCTCGATAGGAAGATGCGTGCGTCGGGCGTCGGCCGTCGGCCGAGTTGGGCTCTGAAGCCTGGACCAGAGTACTAAACTGTTAATGGGCTTGGAGATTACTAGTAGTAAATTTTTCTTTACACTTTTGGAGGGCAGGCTGAAGCCTGTTTAGGCCTGCTAGCTAGCCTCGCCTTTGGGTATGAGCACCGATGGACTCAATCCGTTCGGCAACCAGAGTAGCACGCATAGCACCTGGCCTGTGTTTGTATGGCCTTACAACCTACCCCCGTGGCTGTGCACCAAGCAAAGGTACATACACCTGAGTATTCTCATTCAGGGGCCGAAACAACCAGGTGTCGACATGCATTTGTATCTCGGGCTGCTGAAAGAGGAGTTAGACACGTTGTGGAAGACGCCACCCCGTACGTGGGACGCCTACACTAGAACTTATTTCGATATGAGAGCCGCGTTGATCACGACGGTCACGGACTATCCTGGTTACGCATATGTATCTGCCCAGGTCGGCCACGGATTCAACGGCTGTGTGAAGTGCATGGACGAGACCCCGCATCTACAACTACCAAGGGATCCCGGGTCCTCGAAAACCGTGTACCCAGGTGCTCGAAGGTGGCTTCGCTTGGATCACCCGTGGAGAAAACGCGGTGATCTGTTCAATGGTAAAGATGAGCCCGATGGACCCCCACGCCCGAGGAGCGGCGCAGAAATCGATGATCTTCTGAAAAATTGGAAGGAGTGCCCAGCGCCGGGAAAGAAGCGACCGAAGCCAGAGCCGCTGCTCGGTGTATGGAAAGCGAGGTCTGTTTTCCACGACTTGGAGTACTGGAAGGTCCTCCACACGCCCCACAGCCTCGATGTCATGCACATTACGAAGAACGTTACCGAGAGTCTGCTTGGCACTCTTTGCAACTCAGAAAAGTCCAAGGATGGACCGAAAGCAAGATACGATCTTAAACATTTTGGCATCAGGAAAGATCTTCAAGCCCCCGATACTGACGATGACGATGATGATGATGATGATCAGACGGAAGGGACTCAACGTCTCCGCAAAAGGGCTAAGAAGAACGCGGTGCTGCTTCCCGCTGCCTGCTTCACAACGAGTCCGGAGGAGCTCGAGCAGTTTTTCAGGTGCCTCGTAGGAGTGAAAGTTCCTCACGGTTACTCGGGGAATATAAGCAGATATCTGGACGTAGCGAAGAAGAGGTTCACCGGGATGAAGTCTCACGATTGCCACGTGCTAATGACGCAGATACTTCCCGTTGCGATCCGAGGCATAATGGACGAGCACGTCCGTGATACGCTGTTTGGCCTTTGCAACTTTTTTGACGTTATCACCAGGAAGTCGATCGGCGTGAGGCAGCTCAAGATGCTACAGGATGAGATCGTGGTGATACTATGTGAGCTCGAGATTTACTTCCCGCCTGCATTCTGTGATATATGCGTCCATCTCCTTCTCCATGTCGTTGAAGACATCAAGCAGCTCGGCCCAACGTTCCTCCACAACATGATGCCTTTCGAAAGGCAGAACGGTGTCATGAAAGGATACGTTCGCAATAGGGCCCGTCCAGACGCAAGCATGGCCAAGGGGTTTCTAACCTACGAGTGCATCTCCTTCTGCCAGAATTATCTAAGCACCGAGGACGACGAGGATCATGTTGGTCTACCCCCCAGGACGCACCTCGGGAGGCTCGCTGGAGTCGGTCACCGCGAGGGCTACCGCTCAGTCCATGTCGGCATTGACAATCGACGCGACGACTTTGACAGGGCTCACCGGGTCGCGCTACAACACTTAAAACTGATCGAACCTTTCGTGCAAGAGCACAAAAGCATGGTCGAGCAGAATTACATCGATATGGGCCGGCCGAGGAAGATGGGAGACGTAACCAAAAAGCACAACTCCAGCTTCACGCGTTGGTTCAAGCAAACTCAACTGGTTGAAGCACAGAGAAAAAGGCCTTCTACCGAAGATGAAAAACTCATATACACCTTATCACAGGGACCCGGGCATAACGTAAGGACCTATCAGGGGTACGACATCAACGGTTACAGATTCTACACCGAGGAAAAGGACAGAAATAGTGAAAATCAAAACTCAGGAGTAACTATGCTGTCATACGCCGATGACGAGACTAATGTCAAGGAAAGATTTTTTGGAAGGATCGAGGAGATATGGGAGCTCAATTACTGTGGAGAGACGGTGCCAATGTTTCGTGTGAGATGGGCCAAGAAGGTCGAAAAAGAAGGCCGATATTTCACAACCATGGTTATACCCGATGCAAAATCGAAGAACGCATCCGCGAAAAATGAGCCATGGGTACTCGGTAGCCAAGTTGACCAATGCTTCTTCATCACCGATCCGTCGAGGCCTAGCCGTGTTGTCGTGAGGAGGGGCAAGAGGAGCATCATAGGAATGCAAGGAGACGCCAACGAGGAAGACTTGGACAAGAACGGTGACCCGAAGATTGAGGAGGAATTCGACAGGCACTTCGACATGCCTACTACTAGTAAAGTAAGAAGGAAGACCTCCCTACCCTCTAAAGGTTGTCCGTTCACGCGAAGAAATCTCAAGGTGGCCGGCATAAAGTATTCAACCGCCAACAACCGAAAGGGCAAGAAGATTGCGAAGAGACGCTAGCTAGAGCTCGGAGCCGGGACGAAGAAGATCTTTTTTTGGTCTATCACATGTGTGTGAGTGTGTGTTAGACAAGTACATGCATGTGTGTGTGAGAGAAACAAGAACGTACATGTTTGTATGAGACAAGTAATTTATAATACTCTACTAATTACTAAATAATGTTGTGTTATTTATTGAAATGTAACTAAAATATGAAAAAAAGAAGAAAAATTGTGTAGCAGCCAAGGTTCGAACCTGGCTACTAATGGGCTAACATTGACCTTAACCACTGGGCTAGTGCTAAGTAACTGTCAGTACACAGCAGTAAACCATTTTGTTTTGCTAAGTGTCTAAATTCTGTGGCGCACGCCCCTTTAGGTGCGCCACAGAATTAAGGAATTCTGTGGCGCATGTCATAGTTGATGCGCCACAGAAAGCTTAATTCTGTGGCGCACTGAGGGATGCGCCACAGAAGACAAGAAATAACGCTCGAGCTTCCCCCACCAACAGCAGGACACCCCGCGCAACCGCCACCACCGCCTAGCGCCGTCACCACCGCCCGAGCCACCGCCCGCCGCCGCTGGAGGAGGAGGACGCCCGAGCCGCCGCCGCCACCGAGGAGGAGGAGGACGCCCGAGCCGCCGCCGCCACCGAGGAGGAGGAGGACGCCCGAGCCGCCGCCGCCACCGAGGAGGAGGAGGACGCCCGAGCCGCCGCCGCCACCGAGGAGGAGGAGGACACCCGAGCCGCCGTCGCCGAGGAGGAGGAGGATAGCGCCACCACCACCGCTTGATCCCCGCCACCGCCACCCGTTCGGTGAGAGCTCCTCTCCCCTGTCCTCCCCACTCCCCTAACCTAGTTGCTGCTTCGAATTCCCTCTCTGGCTAGCCTAGTTGCTATGGATTGCTTGCAATGTTGCTATGGATTGCTCAAATGTGCATCTCCTTGCAATGCTGCTATGGATTGCTCAAATGTGCATCTCCATTAGTTGTTTGGTTGGTTCAATAAAATGCATCAGTAGCAAATGAATGCAGTAGTGCTGCTGTAGTCAAATAGAATTTCAAGAAAAACTAGGTTGTAGTGCTGCTGTAGTCAAATAGGTTGTAGCAAAACAAAAAAAAACTAGGTTGTAGTGCTGCTGTAGTCAAATAGAATTTCAAGAACACCTCAATTTGCTTTGTAAGAGAGAGTCAAAAGAGGGTTAGTATGAATGCAGTAGCAAATAAAAATGAACAAGCTAATGTTGTAGCAAATGAATGCAGTAGAAACTTAGCAGATAAAAAGCTACTTGCTATCAAGAATAATGTTGTAGCAAAATAAATGTAGAAACAAATGACCTATATCTAGCTACTTTGGTGGCATGCTGTAGTGTAGTATGTATATGTTATTGCTAGGATTTGTTAGCAATTATTGGTTAAAGCTAATGATGCTACTGGTTTAAATGGAAATGATGAAATGATGCTATGATGAAATGTACAAGCTAGAAATTGATTTAGGTTCTCTTGTTCATGCAAATGATGCTACTGGTTTAAATGTAAATGCAAATGATGCAGTCAAATGCTATTTAATTTATTGCTTGCTATTTTTTTAATTCATTGGTTGCTGTTTTTTTAATTCATTGCTTGCACTAGAGCTAATAAAGTTCTTGCTATTTTTTTAATTCATTGCTTGCTGTTTTTTTAATTCATTGCTTGCACTAGAGCTAATAAAGTTCTTGCTATTTTTTTAATTCATTGCTTGCTGTTTTTTTAAATTCATTGCTTGCACTAGAGCTAATGGTTTAATAAAATGAACAATGCAGTAGGTTTTTCAATACAATGCAGTAGGTTTTTTAATAAAATGAAATGCTACTGCCTAGTTGATTTTGAATTGATGCTAGGATTTGTTGGCAGTAGAAAATTTAGGTTTAGAAAATGAAAATGCTTGGGTTAATAAAATGAAATGCTACTGCCTAGGATTTGTTGATTTTGAATTACTACTTGGGGTTTCAAGATAATAATGCTACTAGTACATGAAATGCTACTGTAAGTCACTAGCATTACCATATGATGCTCAAGCTTCTGCTATTTAATTATCTCTGGAATTTTATATGTTGATGTTCTTTATTGCTAGCTACAGGTTTTGATGCTTCAGGTTTTTGATGCTCCAGGTTTTGTTGTAGATGCTCTAGGTTTTGATGCTTCAGGTTTTTGATGCTCCAGGTTTTGATGTAGTTGTAGCTCCAGGTTTTGATGTAGTAGTATTTGGATACAATTTTGTATGATGATGAACATGGTTAGAATCTGTGAATATGGTGATGAATGTGGGCTCCAGGTTTTGCAGGGATTTCATTGAGTTGCCCATTTCTCCCGAAGCGTTGATTAACTTCCGTTTCGGTTGAGAAATGGGCACTCCTACGTAGAAAAAATAGCAAAGGTCATGCCGAATTTTTTGGTTGACTTTTGTACTAACTTTTTGCCTCTTTTTAATGAAGTGCAAATAAACATGTCGGGCAGCACTTCTAAGCCCAGGAGCCAGAACGAAGATAAATAAGAGTGTCGAACCCAACGAGGAGCAGAAGGTGTTGACAAGCAGTTTCGATGAAGGATTCACTGTAAATGCTCACAGACAAGTATTCAAGGGGTTTTGATATTGCAGATAAATAAAGTACAAGTAAATAAAATGCGAGAGAAATAATTGCAGCTAGTGGCCCAATCCTTTTTAGCACAAAGGACAAGCCGGTTTGTTTACTTATGATGACCAAACGTTCTGAGGACACATGGGGATTTTAGTCTAGTACTTTCGCTTCATGTGGCTAAATAATCTTCATTGTTTTGATAAGTGTTGTGTGGGTGAACCTATGCTAATGCACCGCCCTTCCTAGGACTAATACATACTTGTGATTATACCCCTTGCAAGCATCCGCAACTACAAGAAAGTAATTAAGATAAATCTAACCACAGCCTTAAACTCTGAGATCCTGCGATCCCTCTTGCATCGATATACTAACGGGGGCTTAGGTTCTGTCACTCGGCAACCCCGCAATTAGCAACCGAATACAAGATGCACTCCCCTAGGCCCATAAATGGTGAAGTGTCGTGTAGTCGACGTTCACACGACACCACTAGAAGAATGACACCACAACTTAAATATCATAACATTGAATATTACTCAACCATAATTCACTACTAGCATTTAGACTTCACCCATGTCCTCAAGAACTAAACGAACTACTCACGAGACATCATATGGAATACAATCAGAGGTGATATGATGATGAATAACAATCTGAACATAAACCTTGGTTCAATGGTTTCACTCAATAGCATCTACAACAAGTATAGAATAACACCGGGAGAGTTTCCCCTATCAAACAATCAAGATTTAACCCGAATTGCTACAGCGGTGACGAGGTGTGATGGCGTGTAACTCACACGTTCGTTGGGAACCCCAAGAGGAAGGTATGATGCGCACAGTAGCAAGTTTTCCCTCAGAAAGAAACCAAGGTTTAATCGAACCAGGAGGAGCCAAGAAGCACGTTGAAGGTTGATGGTCGCGAAATGTGATGCGGCGCAACACCAGGGATTCCGGCGCCAACTAGGAACCTGCACAACACAACCAAAGTACTTTGTCCCAACGAAACAGTGAGGTTGTCAATCTCACCGGCTTGCTGTAACAAAGGATTAAACGTATCGAGTGGAAGATGTTTGCAAAGAAAACAGTAAAACAAGTAGATTGTATGCTATGTAAAGAATAGGACCGGGGTCCACAGTTCACTAGAGGTGTCTCTCCCATAAGATAAAAGCATGTTGGGTGAACAAATTACAGTCGGGCAATTGACAAATAGAGAAAGGCATAACAATGCATATACATGACATGGTAAATATAGTGAGATTTAATTGGGCATTACGACAAAGTACATAGACCGCCATCCAACTGCATCTATGCCTAAAAAGTCCACCTTCGGTTATCATCCGAACCCCCTCCAGTATTAAGTTGCAAAGCAGACAATTGCATTAAGTATGGTGCGTAATGTAATCAACAACTACATCCTTAGACATAGCATCAATGTTTTATCCCTAGTGGCAACAGCACATCACAACCTTAGAACCTTCTGTCACGATCCCAGATTCAATGAAGGCAAGAACCCACTATCGAGCATAAATACTCCCTCTTGGAGTTAAGAGCAAAAACTTGGCCAGAGCCTCTACTAATAACGGAGAGCATGCAAGATCATAAACAACACATAAACAATAGATTGATAATCACCATAATCATAGTACTCTCTATCCATCGGATCCCGACAAACACAACATATAGTATTACAGATAGATGATCTTGATCATGTTAGGCAGCTCACAAGATCCAACAATGAAGCACAACAAGGAGAAGACGACCATCTAGCTACTGCTATGGACCCATGGTCCAGGGGTGAACTACTCACTCATCACTCCGGAGGCGATCATGGCGATGAAGAGTCCTCCGGGAGAATCCCCTCTCCGGCAGGGTGCCGGAGGCGATCTCCATCCCCGAGATGGGATTCGCGGCGCGTCTCGTAAGGTTTTCCGTATCGTGGCTCTCGATGGGGGTTTCGCGACGGGAGCTTTAAGTAGGCGGAAGGTCAACGCGAGGGGCCACACGGGCCAGGGATAGGTCGGCGCGGCCGGCTTGGCCGCGCCGGCCACCCCCTGGCTGCCTCGTGGCCCCACGTTAGGTCTTCGGTCTTGGAAGCTTCGTGCAAAAATAGGACCCTGGGCGAAAGTTTCGTCCAATTCCGAGAATATTTCTTTACTAGGATTTCTGAAACCAAAACAGCAGAAAACAGCAACGGCTCTTCGGCATCTTGTTAATAGGTTAGTTCCAAAATGCATAAATATGACATATAATGTGCATAAAACATGTAGGTATCATCAATAAAGTAGCATGGAACATAAGAAATTATCGATACGTTGGAGACGTATCATCCCCAAGCTTAGTTCTGCTCGTCCCGAGCAGGTAAAACGATAACAAAGATAATTTCTGAAGTGACATGCCATCATAATCTTGATCATACTATTTGTAAACATATGTAATGAATGCAGCGATCAAAGCAATGGTAATGACATGAGTAAACAACTGAATCATATAGCAAAGACTTTTCATGAATAGTACTTCAAGACAAGCATCAATAAGTCTTGCATAAGAGTTAACTCATAAAGCAATAAATCAAAGTAAAGGTATTGAAGCAACACATAAGAAGATTAAGTTTCAGCGGTTGCTTTCAACTTATAACATGTATATCTCATGGATATTGTCAACATAAAGTAATATAACAAGTGCAATATGCAAGTATGTAGGAATCAATGCACAGTTCACACAAGTGTTTGCTTCTTAAGGTGGAAGGAGATAGGTAAACTGACTCAACAATAAAAGTAAAAGAATGGTCCTTCAAAGAGGAAAGCATCGATTGCTGTATTTGTGCTAGAGCTTTTATTTTGAAAACATGAAACAATTTTGTCAACGGTAGTAATAAAGCATATGAGTTATGTAAATTATATCTTACAAGTTGCAAGCCTCACGCATAGTATACTAATAGTGCCCGCACCTCGTCCTACTTAACTTGGACTACCGGATCTTTGCATGCCATGTTTCAACCAAGTGTCACAAAGGGGTACCTCCATGCCGCCTGTACAAAGGTCCAAGGAGAATGCTCGCATTTTGGATTTCTCGCTTTTGATTATTCTCAACTTAGACATCCATACCGGGACAACATGGACAACAGATAATGGACTCCTCTTTAATGCATAAGCATGTAGCAAAGTTATTATTCTCATATGAGATTGAGGATATATGTCCAAAACTGAAACTTCCACCATGATTCATGGCTTTAGTTAGCGGCCCAATGTTCTTCTCTAACAATTTTGCATGCTCCAACCACTAAAATGATAGACCTTCAGACAAGACGGACATGCATAGCAACTCACATGATATTCAACAATAGTTGATGGCGTTCCCCAGAAACATGGTTATCGCACAACAAGCAACTTAATAAAATATAAAGTGCATAAGTACATATTCAATACTACGATAGTTTTTAAGGCTATTTTGTCCCATGAGCTATATATTGCAAAGGTGAATGATGGAATTTTAAAGGTAGCACTCAAGCAATTTACTTTGGAATGGCGGGTAAATACCATGTAGTAGGTAGGTATGGTGGACACAAATGGCATAGTAGTTGGCTCAAGGATTTTGGATGCATGAGAAGTATTCCCTCTCGATACAAGGTTTAGGCTAGCAAGGTTATTTGAAGCAAACTCAAGGATGAACAAGTGCAGCAAGACTCACATAAAAGACATATTGTAAACATTATAAGACTCTACACTGTCTTCCTTGTTGTTCAAAACTCAATACTAGATATTATCTAGACCTTAGAGAAACCAAATATGCAAATCAAATTTTAGCAAGCTCTATGTATTTCTTCATTAATGGGTGCAAAGCCTATGATGCAAGAGCTTAAACATGAGCACAACAATTGCCAAGTATCACATTATCCAAGACATTTTTAGAATTACTACATGTAGCATTTTCCAATTCCAACCATATAACAAATTAACGAAGAAGAAACTTCGCCTTGAACATTATGAGTAAAGCCTAAGGACACATGTGTCCATATGCAACAGCGGAGCGTGTCTCTCTCCACAAAGTGAATGCTAGGATCCATCTTATTCAAACAAAAACAAAAACGAAAACAAACCGACGCTCCAAGTAAAGAACACCAGATGTGACTGAATAAAAATATAGTTTCAGGGGAGGAACCTGATGATGTTGTCGATGAAGAAGGGGATGCCTTGGGCATCCCCAAGCTTAGATGCTTGAGTCTTCTTAAAATATGCAGGGATGAACCACGGGGCATCCCCAAGCTTAGAGCTTTCACTCCTCTTGATCTTAGTATATCATTCTCCTCTCTTGACCCTTGAAAACTTCCTTCACACCAAACTTCAAGCAAACTCATTAGAGGGTTAGTGCATCATTAATAATTCACACATTCAGAGGTGACACAATCATTCTTTTCACTTCTGGACATTGCATAATGCTACTGGACATTAATGGATCAAAGAAATAAATCCAACATAGCAAAAGAGGCAATGCGAAATAAAAGGCAGAATCTGTCAAAAACAGAACAGTCCGTAAAGACGAATTTATAAATGGCACCAGACTTGCTCAAATGGAAAAACTCAAAACTAATGAAAGTTGCGTACATATCTGAGGATCACGCTCGTAAATTGGCAGATTTTTCGAATTTTCTACAGAGAATTATGCCCAGATTTGTGACAGACAGCAATGCTGTTTCTGTGCAGCGATCCCAAATATAACATCAACTTTGACATAGAAACTTTACTTGGCACAAAAACATGATAAGGAGAGGTTGCTACAGTAGTAAACAACTTCCAAGACTCAATAAAACAAAAAATTGCTGTAGGTAAAAAAACATGGGTTGTCTCCCATAAGCGCTTTTTTTAACGCCTTTCAGCTAGGCGCAGAAAGTGCAAATCAAGTAACATCGAGAGTAGAAGCATCAACATTATTATTCTTCATGCAAACACAACTTGTTGCAGGGGGTACTTTAGGTGTTCCATTATCTAGATTTTCTATGGTAGTGCTAGGGGTTTTAGCAATTTTAGGCCTATAATAATTCTTTTGTTTAGGCACCTTAGAGGCGTACATGAATTTTTGCTCTTTACCCACATAAGCTTTCTCATTATACTTGAGAGAAGAAAAGGTTGAACCCAAGGTTCCCATAGCTTTTTCAAGTTCATCAATCCTATTGGTTTGATTATCATGGACAACACAAGTTCCTAGGATACTAATTCTTTCATCAATTCCTCCTAAGGATTTATCAAGTTCATAAGTTTTGTCAAATAACATTCCCAATTTAGCTTCAACACTTGGAAAATTTTTCTCTATGGTTTCCAATTTTTTCATAACATCTTCAAGAGAGATTTCAATTTTAACTTCATTAACAGGTGGTATTCCAACTAGACTCTCAATGATGCAACTAGCTTCTAAAGCAGGAGTACCTAGGAAATTACCTCCCGAAAGAGTATCAAGAACATATCTATTCCAACTAGATAAACCAACATAAAAGTTCCTAAGAAGGATAGTGGTGGAGTGTTTCTTAATGCACCTTTGATGAGCATTACTAATTCTATACCAAGCATCTTTAAAACTTTCTCCACCTTGTTGCTTAAAAGAACGAACTTCAACTTCAGGATTACTCATGATGCAAAAAGTAAACTAGGCAAATAAAGTAAAACTAGCAACTAATTTTTTTTGTATTTTGATTTAGTGCAGCAAACAAAGTAGTAAATAAAATAAAGCAAGACAAAAACAAAGTAAAGAGATTGAGAAGTGGAGACCCCTTGCAGCGTGTCTTGATCTCCCCGGCAACGGCGCCAGAAAAAGAGCTGTTGCCGTGGGAGGCAATTCTCGGTGGTGTAACTTTTCTTTAGTTCCCCGGCAACGGCGCCAGAAAAAGAGCTTGATGGCGTGTAACTCACACGTTCGTTGGGAACCCCAAGAGGAAGGTATGATGCGCACAGTAGCAAGTTTTCCCTCAGAAAGAAACCAAGGTTTAATCGAACCAGGAGGAGCCAAGAAGCACGTTGAAGGTTGATGGTCGCGAAATGTGATGCGGCGCAACACCGGATTCCAGCGCCAACTAGGAACCTGCACAACACACCAAAGTACTTTGTCCCAACGAAACAGTGAGGTTGTCAATCTCACCGGCTTGCTGTAACAAAGGATTAAACGTATCGAGTGGAAGATGTTTGCAAAGAAAACAGTAAAACAAGTAGATTGTATGCTATGTAAAGAATAGGACCGGGGTCCACAGTTCACTAGAGGTGTCTCTCCCATAAGATAAAAGCATGTTGGGTGAACAAATTACAGTCGGGCAATTGACAAATAGAGAAAGGCATAACAATGCATATACATGACATGGTAAATATAGTGAGATTTAATTGGGCATTACGACAAAGTACATAGACCGCCATCCAACTGCATCTATGCCTAAAAAGTCCACCTTCAGGTTATCATCCGAACCCCCTCCAGTATTAAGTTGCAAAGCAACAGACAATTGCATTAAGTATGGTGCGTAATGTAATCAACAACTACATCCTTAGACATAGCATCAATGTTTTATCCCTAGTGGCAACAGCACATCACAACCTTAGAACCTTCTGTCACGATCCCAGATTCAATGAAGGCAAGAACCCACTATCGAGCATAAATACTCCCTCTTGGAGTTAAGAGCAAAAACTTGGCCAGAGCCTCTACTAATAACGGAGAGCATGCAAGATCATAAACAACACATAAACAATAGATTGATAATCACCATAATCATAGTACTCTCTATCCATCGGATCCCGACAAACACAACATATAGTATTACGGATAGATGATCTTGATCATGTTAGGCAGCTCACAAGATCCAACAATGAAGCACAACAAGGAGAAGACGACCATCTAGCTACTGCTATGGACCCATGGTCCAGGGGTGAACTACTCACTCATCACTCCGGAGGCGATCATGGCGATGAAGAGTCCTCCCGGAGATGAATCCCCTCTCCGGCAGGGTGCGGGAAATCCCCGAGATGGGATTCGCGGCGGCGGCGTCTGTAAGGTTTTCCGTATCGTGGCTCTCGGTACTGGGGGTTTCGCGACGGGAGCTTTAAGTAGGCGGAAGGTCAACGCGAGGGGCCACACGAGGGGCCCAGGGATAGGTCGGCGCGGCCAGGGCTTGGGCCGCGCCGGCCACCCCCTGGCTGCCTCGTGGCCCCACTTCGTTAGGTCTTCGGTCTTCTGGAAGCTTCGTGCAAAAATAGGACCCTGGGCGAAAGTTTCGTCCAATTTCGAGAATATTTTCTTGAAACCAAAAACAGCAGAAAACAGCAACTGGCTCTTCGGCATCTTGTTAATAGGTTAGTTCCAGAAAATGCATAAATATGACATATAATGTGCATAAAACATGTAGGTATCATCAATAAAGTAGCATGGAACATAAGAAATTATCGATACGTTGGAGACGTATCAAGGTGCAGCGGTGGTGATGGCGGTGTAGATGGTGGAGATGATGATGATGATGATGGAGATGATGTCCCGCTCGATGACGATGGCGATGGCGTCGATTTCCCCCTCCGGGAGGGAATTTCCCCGGCGGATTCCTGCCCGCCGGAGAGCTCTTTTCTCTCTGGTGTTCTCCGCCCCGCAGAGGCGGCTGTAACCCTTCGTGAGGTCCTCTCGTGGCTTAGGTTTTCGGGACGAAGGAGTACGCGAAAAGGAGGCGAGGGAAAGGGGCCCCCAGACCACGGTGGCGCGGCCAGGCCGGGGCCGCGCCGCCCTAGGGTGGCCCACAAGTGGCTCCTCTCGCTCCCCTTTTGGCTCCCTCCGTCATCTGGAAAAATAGGAATTTACGTGAAATTTCCTCCCACAGTTGATCTTCCGAAATATTGCGTTCTGACGGTGCTTTTTCCAGCAGAATCCTGGCTCCGGTGCTTGATCCTCCAATGATGATGAAACATGCAAAATAGATGAAATAACATAAGTATTGTGTCCCAATATGAAATATATCAATGAATAACAGCAAATTATGATACAAAATAGTGATGCAAATTGGACGTATCAACTCCCCCAAGCTTAGACCTCGCTTGTCCCCAAGCGAAACTGAGCTCGATAAACAAGACCACATGTTTATGGAGTGAAGAGTCGATAAATAAAATACGGACAAGAAGCATCATATTCATTCACACAAGACATTCTAGTAAACAACTTCCTCATATAACTCATCTCGAAATAAGTAAAGAGAAATCACAAGTAAAGGTGCATAAGAAATCATAATTGGTGATGGCAAACTTTGTTCTTGGTCAGAGAACTACTAACGGATTGTACTTCTAAGCAAAGCTTTCATATTAGAATTTATAGCTGAGCCTTCATATTTAAGCATGACAATCTCTTCATAATCATTGATAACTTCAAAGTCATATTCATTCAGATAAAATTGGTACTAAACAAGAAAGTATAAAAGACATGATTAACTGAATCATAGCATAAATGATTGGTTCACAACAACTCAATTGCTTGCTTGAGATAGAGGGAAATAGGTTTACTGACTCAACATAAAAGTAAAAGACAGGCCCTTCGCAGAGGGAAGCAGGGATTAAATCATGTGCTAGAGCTTTTCAAGTTTTGAAATCATATAAAGAGCATAAAAGTAAGATTTTGAGAGGTGTTTGTTGTTGTCAACGAATGGTAGCGGGCACTCTAACCCCCTTGCCAGACGAACCTTTCAAAGAGCGGCTCCCATGAGGGACGGCATCTCTGCCAGCAAGGTAGATCATCCCCCTTCTCTTTTGTTTACACATGTATTTTAGTTTTATTAAGGATGACACTCCCCCAACCTTGGCTTTCTCAATCCATGGCTAACCGAATCCTCGGGTGCCTTCCAACATTCACATACCATGGAGGAGTGTCTATTGCAAAATTAAGTTGCTTACTGATAACTCAGAGCAAAACATGTGAAGAGAATTATTAATGAAAGTTATTAATTGGGGATGGGAACCCCGTTGCCAGCTCTTATTGCAAAATTATTGGATAAGCGGATGTGCCGCTAGTCCATTGGTGAAAGTCCGCCCAACAAGATTGAAAGATGAAACACCACATACTTCCTCATGAGCTATAAAACATTGACACAAATAAGGAGTAGTAGTTTGAATAATTTAAAGGTAGCACATGAAGTATTTACTTGGAATGGCAGAAAATACCATGTAGTAGGTAGGTATGGTGGACACAAATGGCATAGGTTTGGTCTAAGGTTATGGATGTATGAGAAGCATTCCCTCTCAATACAGGTCTTTGGCTAGCAAGGTTTGATAGCAAGCATAAAGGTTGAGGGAAACAAACAAATATACATATGATAGAACAATCATGCATCTTTCTCATAAGCACAAGCAATTTTAACTTAAGAATACTAAGCTCATAAGCATAGAGATAATAGAGTAATGTATCTAAGTGTATTTCTCTCTTTTATTTAAACATCAGGGTGTTGTTGCTATTGACCAATGCTAAGTTTGCCAAAACCAAATAGATTTACTTGATGCTCCCAAAGTGATATCAATACTCATGTCAAGAGTAATCATATAATGGAGATTGCAAACTAAAAATAAGGTGTGCAAAAAGTAAATGATAGGACTTCTCATTAATATTCCATAACGATAACTCACACCAACGGATACATAGATAACTAACTAAGAGAGATACTTCCACATTGCATACTATTCCATATGATAACTTCCCTACTCATGATATGACACTACTTGATAGTAAAAGATAAAGGTAATGATGATGTGATACCGCGGCACTCCCCCAAGCTTGGAACAAACCAAGGGGATGCCAATACCGATGATGAATTACTCCTTCGGGGATGATGGCGATGGATTCTTCTCGCGCTTCATAAGGATCTCCTTCAGCTTCAGTTTTTCAATTTTGCAATTCTGCACCAAAATTTGAAAAGACTTATTGTTATCCGAGGGTGGAGGTGACGGCCTTGTGCTGGGAATTGAGTAATATTCCAGCATTCTGCGAAGTCGCTGGTTCTCCTCCTGAAGTATCTCCACCTCCCTTCTTAGAGCACGATATTGATCACAAAACTCATCAGCAACCCGTATTGCTTCCTCCACACAAGGGAAAGAGTCGAGGTCCAGAGCAGGCGGAAGAGCTCCCTGCAAGTTATGAGAAAAAGAACGCCCAGTATTAACCGATCCCACCAAAATTGGCTTACTCCTCGTAGTTTCCCACTCTCCTTTTGCTGATGCTATCTTCTCCTTCTCCTTATTGATCCTCTCATCCATCTCTTCCCTCCAAGGCCCCTTGTCTTTGTTGTTGGAGACCATGGTGCTTCTAGATCAAAACAAATCTGGCAGAAAACAGCTCGAAACAAAACACGACGAGAAAACGATATTACGGACCTCCAGGGGTCCGGGGGATTATATAGCAAATATTTTTACGACAAAAGGAAGGTTCCAGGCCGAAAACGAGTGGAAACGGGACGCCGAGGTGCCGTCACCATAGGTCGGCGCGGCCAGGGTGGGGCCCGCGCCGGCCTGTGGTGACGGGCCCTCGCGCGTCTTTTCCACTCCGTTTCGGTTCCGTAATTTTTCATATTTTCTAAAAACAGCAGAAATAATGTTCGGAAAGGTAAACGCGGACTTTTTATTACCTGTACTGTTACCTATTCAAAGTCGAGTTCTGGCGGACTGTCAATTTGTCCTTTGATGAAAGCCTCCGGTGTTTCTACTTGAATAATATCAACATCAACATTATAAGAATCACCCGAGATATAATGCTTGAGTCTTTGTCCATTCACCACTTGTGTAGCATTGCCTTGGAGAGAGCTAATTTTAATTGCTCCTGAACGATACACCTCCTCAACAACATATGGTCCTTCCCACTTCGAGAGTAATTTCCCTGCAAAGAATCTGAGACGAGACCGATACAATAGGACTTTATCCCCAACATTAAACTCTCTTTTGATAATCCTTCTATCATGCCATTTCTTAACTTTTTCTTTAAAGAGTTTAGCATTTTCATAAGCTTCACTTCTCCATTCATCTAGAGAACTTAATTGCAGCAATCTTTTATTACCGGCTAATTTAGGATCTTTATTTAGTTCTCTAACAGCCCAATAAGCTTTGTGCTCTAGTTCTAAAGGTAAATGACAAGCTTTTCCATAAACCATTTTATAAGGTGACATTCCCATAGGATTTTTATAAGCAGTTCTATAAGCCCATAGTGCTTCTTTCAATTTGCTAGCCCAATTCTTTCTAGATTTATTAACAGTCTTACCCAAGATAGCTTTAATCTCTCTATTTGATAATTCTACTTGACCACTAGTTTGAGGGTGATAAGCAGAAGCAATTCTATGATTAATACCATACTTAGCAAGAGTTTTTCTAAAACCTCCATGAATAAAATGAGAACCTCCATCAGTCATAATATATCTAGGTACTCCAAATCTAGGAAATATAACATCTACAAGCATTTTTATAGAGGTCTCACCATCAGCACTCCTTGTAGGTATAGCTTCTACCCATTTAGTAACATAATCAACAGCGACAAGTATATGAGTGTTACCGTCTGAAGAAGGGAAAGGACCCATGAAGTCGAATCCCCAACAATCGAATGGTTCAATAACAAGAGTATAATTCATAGGCATTTCATTGCGTCTAGAGATATTACCAACTCTTTGACATTCATCACAAGATAAAATAAATTTCCTTGCATCTTTGAAGAGTGTTGGCCAATAAAAACCTGATTGTAGAAACTTTTTGCGCGGTTCTATCTCCAGCGTGATGTCCTCCATAAACACTACCATGACATTTACTCAATATCTCCTGTTGTTCATATTCAGGAACACATCTTCGCATAATACCATCCACTCCTTCTTTATATAAGTGTGGGTCATCCCAAAAATAATGCCTCAAGTCATAAAAGAATTTCCTCCTTTGCTGAGCTGAAAAGGTTGGAGGCAAATACTTCGAAACAATAAAGTTAGCATAATCTGCATACCAAGGGCTCTCTCGCGAGCTCACCTTTATTACAGCCAATTGTTCATTTGGAAAACTATCATTAACAGGAACAGGATCATAAGCAATATTTTCCAATCTAGACAAATTATCAGCAACAGGATTATCAGCACCTTTCCTATCTATAATATGTAAATCAAATTCTTGCAACAGAAGTACCCATCTAATAAGCCTTGGCTTAGCATCTTTCTTTGTCATAAGGTATCTAATTGCAGCATGATCAGTATGAATTGTAACTTTCGAATCAACAATATAGGGTCTAAACTTATCACAAGCAAAGACTACAGCTAACAATTCCTTTTCAGTTGTAGCATAATTTCTTTGAGCAGCATCAAGAGTCTTACTAGCATAATGAATAACATTTAATTTTTTATCTACCCGCTGTCCAAGAACAGCGCCTACAGCAAAGTCACTAGCATCACACATAATTTCAAAAGGCAAATTCCAATCAGGAGGTTCGACTACAGGAGCAGTTGTTAAGGCTTTCTTTAGAGTTTCAAAAGCTTCCTTACAATCATCATCAAAAACAAAAGGTACATCTTTTTGAAGAAGATTAGTAAGAGGCTTTGAAATTTTAGAGAAATCTTTAATAAATCTCCTATAAAACCCAGCATGACCAAGAACACTACGAATACCTTTAACATCCCTCGGATAGGGCATCTTCTCAATTGCTTCAACTTTAGCTCTATCAACTTCAATACCTCTCTCGGAAATTTTATGTCCCAATACAATTCCTTCATTAACCATAAAGTGGCATTTCTCCCAATTAAGAACAAGGTTAGTTTCTTCACATCTCTGCAAAACTTTATCGAGGTTTCGCAAGCAATTATCAAAAGAATTCCCATAGACAGAAAAATCATCCATGAACACCTCTACAATACTTTCGCAAAAACCATGAAAAATAGCAGACATGCATCTTTGAAAAGTAGCAGGAGCATTACATAAACCAAAAGGCATACGCCTATAAGCATAAGTTCCATAAGGACAAGTAAACGTGGTTTTCTCTTGATCTTTAGCTTTAACAGCAATTTGTGAAAACCCAGAATAACCATCAAGGAAGCAAAAATGAGTATTTTTAGATAACCTTTCTAGCATTTGATCAATAAAGGGTAAAGGGTAATGATCTTTCTTAGTAACTTTATTAACTTTTCGAAAATCAATGCACATTCTATAACCTACAACTATTCTTTGAGGAATAAGCTCATCATTATCATTAGGCACAACAGTCATTCCTCCTTTCTTAGGAACACAATGCACAGGACTAACCCATCTACTATCAGCAATAGGATATATAATACCAGCTTCAAGAAGTTTTAATACCTCGTTCCTTACCACTTCCTTCATCTTCGGAATTAGACGACGTTGATGTTCAACAACAGGCTTTGCATCTTCTTCCATATTAATAGCATGTTGGCAAATAGAAGGAGAAATCCCTTTCAAATCATCAAGAGTATAGCCAATAGCTCCTCGGTGTTTCTTCAATATTTCCAATAACCTTTCTTCCTCAATCTCTGAAAGCTTAGAACTAATAATAACAGGATATATTTTCTTATCATCAATATGAGCATATTTAAGATTATCAGGTAAAGGCTTTAAATCAAAAACAGGATCTTCCTTTGGTGGCGGTGTTGTACCCAAATCTTCCACCGGTAAATCATGCTTGAGAATAGGTTGGCGAAGAAAAATTTCCTCAAGCTCATCTCTTTCTTTCCTAAAAGCTTCACTTTCACTATTCTCCAAATGTTGCTGCAAAGGATTATTAGGAACAAGAACAATAGATGCACACTGCTCCATTTTAAAATCATTACTAGGCAAGTCAGCTTTATAAGGAGTTTTGGTAAATTTAGAAAAGTTAAATTCATAAGGTTCACCAGCAAATCTAGTCAAAATTTTCTCTTTCTTACAATCTATAATAGCTCCACAAGTATTTAGAAAAGGTCTACCAAAAATGATAGGACAATGATCACTAGCAGCAGAACCAAGTACCAAAAAGTCAGCAGGATATTTAATCTTACCACATAGAACTTCCACATCTCGAACAATACCAATTGGAGAAATAGTTTCTCTATTAGCCAGATGAATAACCACATCAATATCTTCAAGTTCACAAGAACCAATTTCGTGCATAATCTCCGTGTAAAGCTCATAAGGAATAGCACTAACACTTGCACCAATATCACATAAACCATAATAGCAATGATCACCAATTCTAACAGATAGCATAGGAACACTAACTTGTTTGGATTTATTAGGATGTGAAACAATATTAGAAGCATCTTCACAGAAAATAATATGACCATCCTCCACATTTTCAGTCACAAGATCTTTAACTATTGCAACAGCAGGTTCAATTTTAATTTGTTCTTCGGGTTCTTTAGGTTTCTTTTCACTTTTATTAACCGCACTAGATATGACAGAGTACTCCTTCATTTTAGCAGGGAAAGGAGTTTTTTCAATATAAGCTTCAGGAATAACATTATCAACAGTTTCAATCACTACACATTTGTTTACAGATGAATCAGCTTTATCTTTATACGGTTCATGATACTTATCAAAATTCTTCTTAGGCAGTTCATAATGAGAAGCAAAAGCTTTATAAAGATTTGCAACAACTTGGGAATCAAGACCATATGTAGCACTCATATTACGAAATTTATCAGTATCCATAAAAGCTTCAATGCATTTATAATCATAAATTATACCTGATTCTCTATCTTTGTCGTTCTCCCATCCTTCAGTATTTTCTTGGATCCGATCAAGAAGGTCCCTTTTAAACTCTTCTTTGTTGCGTGTAAATGATCCAGAACAAGAAGTATCCAGCAAGGTCTTGTCTTGAAAAGAAAGTCTTGCATAGAAATTATCAATAATAACATTACCAGGAAGCTCATGAATGGGGCATTTGAGCATTAAAGACTTCAATCTCCCCCAAGCTTGGGCAATACTCTCTCCATCATGAGGCCAGAAATTATATATGCGGTTCCGATCTTTGTGAATTTCACTTGGAGGATAAAATTTGGAATAAAATAAAGGCACAATGTCCTCCCAATCAATAGAATCACCATTCTTCAGCAATTTATACCAGTGCGCCGCTTTACCAGACAGCGATATAGTGAATAGTTTCTTCCTAACTTCATTCATAGAAATACCTGCACATTTGAATAACCCGCATAATTCATGCAAAAACAATAAATGATCACCAGGATGGACAGTTCCATCCCCTTCATAGCGGTTATCCATAACACGTTCAATAATTTTCATAGGTATTTTATATGGTACTACTTCCTCACTTGGCGCTTCATCCACTACCGTTGCAGTAGTAGTAGATTTCCCAAATAGAAATTGAAGAGAAGATCTCTCCATAATGATTTATAGCAGCAGGCAGAAATAAAATCAGCACAAACAGTAAAGGTTTTCCTTACCAATTCCACTTACCAATAGCGCTTCACTCCCCGGCAACGGCGCCAGAAAATAGTCTTGATGACCCACAAGTATAGGGGTGTATCGTAGTACTTTCGATAAATAAGAGTGTCGAACCCAACGAGGAGCAGAAGGTGTTGACAAGCAGTTTCGATGAAGGATTCACTGTAAATGCTCACAGACAAGTATTCAGGGGGTTTTGATATTGCAGATAAATAAAGTACAAGTAAATAAAATGCGAGAGAAATAATTGCAGCTAGTGGCCCAATCCTTTTTAGCACAAAGGACAAGCCGGTTTGTTTACTTATGATGACCAAACGTTCTCGAGGACACATGGGGATTTTAGTCTAGTACTTTCGCTTCATGTGGCTAAATAATCTTCATTGTTTTGATAAGTGTTGTGTGGGTGAACCTATGCTAATGCACCGCCCTTCCTAGGACTAATACATACTTGTGATTATACCCCTTGCAAGCATCCGCAACTACAAGAAAGTAATTAAGATAAATCTAACCACAGCCTTAAACTCTGAGATCCTGCGATCCCTCTTGCATCGATATACTAACGGGGGCTTAGGTTTCTGTCACTCCGGCAACCCCGCAATTAGCAACCGAATACAAGATGCACTCCCCTAGGCCCATAAATGGTGAAGTGTCGTGTAGTCGACGTTCACACGACACCACTAGAAGAATGACACCACAACTTAAATATCATAACATTGAATATTACTCAACCATAATTCACTACTAGCATTTAGACTTCACCCATGTCCTCAAGAACTAAACGAACTACTCACGAGACATCATATGGAATACAATCAGAGGTGATATGATGATGAATAACAATCTGAACATAAACCTTGGTTCAATGGTTTCACTCAATAGCATCTACAACAAGTATAGAATAACACCGGGAGAGTTTCCCCTATCAAACAATCAAGATTTAACCCGAATTGCTACAGCGGTGACGAGGTGCAGCGGTGGTGATGGCGGTGTAGATGGTGGAGATGATGATGATGATGATGGAGATGATGTCCCGCTCGATGACGATGGCGATGGCGTCGATTTCCCCCTCCGGGAGGGAATTTCCCGGCGGATTCCTGCCCGCCGGAGAGCTCTTTTCTCTCGGTGTTCTCCGCCGCGAGGCGGTAACCCTTCGTGAGGTCCTCTGTGGCTTAGGTTTTCGGGACGAAGGAGTACGCGAAGAAAAGGAGGCGAAAGGGGCTGTGGGGCCCCGGACACGGTGGCGCGGCCAGGCCACGGGCCGCCCGGTGGGCCCACAGTGGCTCCTCTCTGCTCCCCCTTTTGGCTCCCTCCGTCATCTGGAAAAATAGGAATTTACGTGAAATTTCCTCCCACAGTTGATCTTCCGAAATATTGCGTTCTGACGGTGCTTTTTCCAGCAGAATCCTGGCTCCGGTGCTTGATCCTCCAATGATGATGAAACATGCAAAATAGATGAAATAACATAAGTATTGTGTCCCAATATGAAATATATCAATGAATAACAGCAAATTATGATACAAAATATGAAAATGTCGGGCAACACTTCTAAGCCCAGGAGCCAGAACGAAGAAGCGAGAGAGGCCAACAAGGACTTCTGGGAGGGCTACGAGCGGCCCCGGAAGGCCGCCGCCGAGTCCCGGCGATGAGGAAGAGGGCCGGGGGGCCGCCGACGACACCGACGAGGGCCGGGACACCGCCTCCGAGGGAGAGGGGGGGGGCGCCCGACACCGGCGACGATGACGATACCTGGGACGACGTCGCCGAGCCTGCTGAAGAGACGGCCGGTGAAGAGAACGCGGCCAACCGCACGGAAGGTGATAGCGGCGGCAACCCTCAGGAGGGTAAGAAGAAGAGGACGGCGAGGAGGCCAAGGAGGGATCGGAGGCCGCAAGTGCTCGCCAACGTCACCGATGCTGTCACGGTAGTCTCCGAAAGTGGCCTACCGATGGAGCCTTCGTGGGTTGCCAAAGGGTACGGCATGCAACTAGGGTGCATCGTCCGTGAAACCGTGCCGATCCTAACTCAGGACCTCAGAAGCAAGGAGAACGAGGCTATCGCCCAATCCCTCCTCCAGAAGCTTCACCAACGATACACGTTCCCGGAGCCGTTCAATAAGAAGGTGGACTCTTTAGCTCTCACGAAGATGAGCACCGCCTTGAGCAGCTGGAAGAACCGGCTGAAGAGAAAGATCGAGGCCGGTGAAAGCTGGGAGAGGATAAGTAGCAAAGACCCGTCGATCTCCTTAGAAGACTTTAATGCATTCAAGTCTTACTTACAGAGTGACAGTGTTAAAAAATGGACCGCCTGGGGGAAGAAAATGCGGGACTTGAACTTAGGGACCCACCATTGCGGAAGTGGCGGTTACCGAGGAAAACAGCCCACTTGGGACAAGGAGGATGCCGAGATGGTACGTCTGGGGAAAGAAAACCCCTGGCACAAAATCCAGGATGTACAGGCTAGGAACTTTGTCCGGTCCCGCTACTACTTAGACTGGAAGACGGGGGAATTTATTACGGATTACCAAGACGTGAGGGATTTCGAAGTACCTGGTAAGGATAGTTCTATATTATTTCGCTCATCTTATTAGGCAATGAAGCCAAATGGGCTAACCTTAAGTTCCTTTGTCTGAAGGATGAAGAGTTGATGAAGGATACGGCTGGCCCGTCGTCCCAGGGGTCGACGGAACCGTGGGACACGCCTTTCAACAGGGCGACGAACAGATACAAGGAGAGGGAGCTGGACAAGCCACCGACGTCGGGTGGCCGTGTGTCCGGCTTTGGCACAAGTATGAAGCTATCCGAGTACTACGGATCGGATGCCAAGACGAGAAAGCTGGAGAGGAGGTCGTCGGCTAAGGATAAATCCGAGGTTCAGGAGCTGAAGAAGAAGGTGGAGTCACTAGAGAAGCTGGTGGCCGAAAAGCCTGTGGAGAACACGGAGATGATGAACAAGTTATTGGACGAGAAGATCCGGCAGATCATCCCCCTGGGTTGATGGAGGGGTTAGCTGCTTGGAATGCGGGAGGTCAAGTGGGGCCGATACATGTGCCCAGCATCAGCGGCAGCAACTCAAGCTTCCACGTGTCGCCGACGGTGCCGCTCCACCCGACGCCGGCGTCGGGGCTCCACCAGACGCCGCCGCTCCAACCGCCGCCGCAGCTCCAACCGCCGCCGCAGCTCCAACTGGTCGCATCGACGCCCCCAACCGCCGCCCTTGTATCGACAGTAGCCGAGATCGACGCCATCAAGGAGGTAAACTCATTAGTTACTCCTTCGCGTCATCTTCTTTAACTATATATGCCTTTCGTGACTGCCATCTCACGATGCCCAACATGGCGCCCCTGACTCAGGATGAACAATGCATACTTCTGCAAACGGTGGAGCCCGGCGGCAAGTTGGTGGAAGTTGCTAGCGGCCTTGTCATGGCTTCCCGCGTTATGCACGGCGCTAGATTGGCGGAAGACGTGGCGAAGGTCAAGTTGGTAGTGGTAGTGCCGGAGTACCGCTACGCCATCCCCCCTTTCAACCTCCGGGCACAGACGAAGGCGACGTTTTGCCCCTTGGGGATTGCACCTCATGGCTTATGAAATGGCCGAAGAACCAGATTCGTCTGGGGGGGGTCTTCCGAGTGCTAAGAAAAGCACCGGCGCCACCTCCCCTATCATCCGGCCCAAGATCGCGAGCGCCGACGACACCCTTAAGGAAACGGCGGTCGCCGCCCCCACTACCCTGAAGGAACCGGCGGTCGCCGCCGCCACCCGGAAGGAACCGACGATCGCCGCCACCACCACACGCCACAAACAGTTGTTGGGAGCGCTACCGCAACGACCGTCAACTAGACGCACGGTACGCCAAGCGGCGGCATCACAACCGCCACCATCTAAGGTCCAGGACATGGCGCCACTTGATGGCAACGATGTAGATGATGATGATGACATCGATGCCTACATCAACACTGGCGCCTGCAGCCAAGATATGTACATGCCTCCTATGGATGAACAAGCCTTCCGCACACACGGCGATCAACTTGGTCGTCCCCCTACAGTGACGAAGCAGCGCCTGGTCTTCACGGGTCTTTCTCAAGACACTCCTCCGGAGGCTGGCAATCCAGCTCAAGTCAAGCCTGCTACCGTTTTCAGCCCTAACACGCTGCGTAAGACGATCATCGGGGAGCCACCCAAATCAACCCCAGCACAACCCAAGCAACCCCAGCACCACCAGCACCGACCCCAGCAGCACCCGAAGAAGCACCACCATCAGCACCACCAGCACCCCTAGTAGGTCAGGTGAAGAAGGCAAGGAAGAGAGGAGCCAAGAAGGGCGCATCTTCGAGCCAGCCTGCTCCTAAGAGGATCCGGGCCGACGACATGGTACCACCGACACCGGATGGCTTGCCCCGGTGTCATGAAGCTGGTAAACCGATACTATCTAAGGACATGGAACACCTCGCAGGTGGACTAATGCTCTCTTTGCAGCACACTATTCATTATCTAGAGAGCACCCTTCTTAAAGAGAAGGATCCAAATTACCCGGTGTTCTCGGTCAAGGTGCCAGAAGACCCGAACTTCGTCCATGAATACCCCGCGGATATCTTCTTCATAGCGTTCGAGGACGTCTTCAATCTGTTTCACTGCAAACGGCTCGACTATAACTTGGTCCGCCTATACGCGATCAATCTTCAGATGAAGATCAACAGAGAGAGACCCCCCACATCGCGGTAGCGGATCCCTACTACATGCGCGATAGCCAGCTCCAGGACGGCTCAAGCACACGGACCAAGGCGGTGCGGTACCTCGAGAGCTTCATGCTCATGAACAAAGAGAAGAACACCATTCTTCTGCCTGTCTTTCCCGAGTAAGTACACATCCGCTCACGGCCGTCGTAACTTATGCTTTCTTATATATTTCTTCCATTGACGATCCTTTTCCAACATTCCATTTCAATTGCATGTGTTGAGCAGGGACAAATACTGCACACTCATCATCCTTTGCCCGAAGTGGTCACTAGCCCAATATTTCGACTCGTCGAATACGACGACGAAGAAAGACTACAAGAGAATAAGGGGTGTTCTCGATGAGGCTATCCTTGGCTACTCCAAAAATGGAGGCACCTTCGACAAGAAAGGGGAATTTGTCAGGCCGGACACTAAAAAGCTCGGGTTCAAGCACGTGATCGACTTCCCTTGCATCAAGCAGCCAGCTGGCAGCATTAAGGAGGCCTTCTATGTCCTCCATCACCTTAAAGGGTTTGTCGAGGATGCAGAGATGATGTCTCTGCCACCTAGCAAGCGAGACCCCATTAAAATGTCGGGGGAGATCAACGATGATGATCTTAGAGAAGACTTCCATCGCCTCCAAGTAAAGCTCTCGGAAATTATAGTACACGATGTATCCAACGCATCGGGGCTCTTATACCAACTCAGAGGGTTGTGTAAGAGGGATATCGAAGAACGCCTACATAGGCAGGGTGATGGAAGGACGTGGACGACGAAGGCCTTGTACAAGCCGTTCCCGGAGCCGCTCAAGAAGAAGTCTCGTTGACCGAGACCGGTGTGCTTAGCATTACTTTGAATCGATGGACAATTTGTACTGTGTTGTAAACTAAACTTGCTTAATTTGCTCGAAACGGTGGTCGTTGTTGTTGGACTTCAATTACTATTGTAGTCGTTGTCGTTGAACTTGATTACTTATGTGATACCGATGCTATATGTCTAGGTTTATTATTATTTCTTTGCTTTAATTCTTGTGAATATGTATGCATGTGAACCCTCTAACTCTTTCCATTGTTATATACTAATATGCCTTGTGTCCATAGAGATGACGTACTACGTCGTGTTCGAGGGGCGGGTTCCAGGAGTGTACGAGGAGTGGGAGGACTGCAAGAAACAGGTGCACAAGTTCAGCGGCAACTGCTACAAAGGGTACCCGACTAGACACGAGGCGGTTGCCAAGTGGAGGGCGCACCAAGCGAACAAGAGCAAGATGAAGACCTTCCTTGTGCTCTCGCTCTTGCTCACCATCGTCGCGGCGGTACTCTATTTCATCCTAGTGTAGGCGGCGGCCGGTATCACTTCGTTTGTATCTAGAGATGATGAGAACTTAATTAATTTGCATGGATTATGAGTTGTATGGAGCTATATGTATAACTCGATCGAGCTCTAAGTAATGTGATGATGATGTGATGATTATATATGTCCATATTATATCTATCTATATTATATCAGTATATAACCTGTATACGGTGTATAAAACCAGTATAAAACCTGTATAATACACCAGGGAGCCCAAAATCGAGTATACCTGTAGATTGTTCTGTGGCGCACCAAAACAAAATTCTGTGGCGCACCTGTTTCTGTGGCGCACCTATAACCCATGCGCCACATAAGTACTTATTTCTGTGGCGCACCGGACCTAGTGCGCCAGAAACCGTGGCGCACGGCCTGGTGCGCACGAAACTTATTTTGTGGCGGTGGCGCACCTCCCGTGCCACAGAATCGTCGCGCGCCGATGAGGCTTTTCCTACTAGTGCGACGACGGAGGCGGGGCGTTGCCCCTGCGTTTTTCCCACCGTCCCACGCCTCCACCCCTCCCTGCTCCCCCAAATCGATTGTCGGCCGGTCGATCTGTTCCCCACGCATCCGCCGGCGCGCGCGGCCGATGGCCCCCTGCGGCTTCAGATCCGAGCCTCCTCGCGCGAGGACGCGTTCCTGGTCGCCCCCTGCTCTGCGTCCCGGCAGTCCGGCCGTCGACGCCGCTCCGCGTCCCCTGGCTTCCGCTCCGGCGACCTATTCCCGATCCGAGGGCTTGGCCAGGCCTCATGCTGCTCCTCTTGGTGGCCGTGGCCCGCCCCTCTGGCTGCTACCCCGACGGCAGATCGAGGGTGCTGCAGCCCTGTTGGGCTTGGCAGGTGCAGCAGCGGTGCCGCTCCCTTGGCTGCGGGCATGGTGCAACTGCGCCTTTCCCAGGAGGTGCCGCGATGTGGCTGCTAGTTCCTCCTCTCCGGCGCCCGAGTCGCCAGCTCCTCTTCTCCGGTGCTCGAGTCGCCAGCTCCTCTTCTCCGGCACCCGAGCCGCCACCTCTTCCTCCCATTTTGGCCTCCCATTCCCTTGTGTTCGCTTCTACAATAGTACCGCGAGCTATCTTCGCCTGGTTCATATGCTTCGTCCTCACCTGGCTGCCCAGTACACCCCTTTAACGCCGGGTTAGCGAGTCCTCGGCTCATCCTTGCAGCTGTCTTCCGTGCAGTGCCCTCCCTCCTTCGAGGCTTCCTTCCCGAGAATGGCGAGCGGAAGGCGTTTCCCAGACGGCATCCGCTTTGGCTGAATCTCCTCGCTCTCTAGCTTCGGTCTTCCCTTCTTCGGGGCTTCCTTCCCCCAAAGAGCGAGTGGACGTCGTCGACAAGAGCGGCAACCACATAGTCAGGCCCGACTGGCTTGATGCGGAGGAGTGGCTTTTCGCAAAAAAGAGGAGTTCTTCGTGCCCGGTTTGTGTTACATGTGTCGCTCTTTCTCTAGTCTGAAGCCGGGTTAACAAGTTCTTGGCCCATCTCCTCGGCTGTTCTCGTCTCCTAGCAGCGGGTCTCCCTTCTCCAGGGCTTCCTCCCCCTAGAGGGCGAGTGGAGGGTGCTTGCTAGGACGCCATCCTTGGTCTAGGATACCCTTGTTCTCTTTTTGCGGTCCTCCCTCCTTCCGGGCTTCCTTCCCCTGAAGGGAGAGTGGAGTTCCGCGTCAAGAGCGGCAACCAAATTGCCACATTTCGGGTGGCTTGATGAAGACTAAAGATGTTGATCTACTGTCATGTCTGCACACTTCCGGCAAGCTTGGATTCATGGCGGTGTATCTCTATGTTGTTCTTGTAGGTTTGAATTGCGTGTGGCGTGGTTCTTGGTCACTTTGTAACCCTTTCGTGCTAGATTTCAGTAGCTACTTTGTGTTCTCTCTTCCCATGTAAACCCCTGTGTACTTCTGTCATATGTTGTAACAGAACATGGCCTTGTTGGGCTCTTTCGAGTGGAATGCAACAAGCGGTGGGGAATCTCCCCGCGTAAATCTCGAAAAAAGTAATGGAGCTAGCATTATAATACTAGTTGGTGTATGATTAACCAAGTACGCCTAGTAGCTATGTGTTTATAGTGATAGTATGGTTCTTTGCACATGCTTGACCCATGTTGACAAATGCAGAAGTGCAAAAATTATTTTGACGAAAAGAAATACATCCATAGATCTTTCATTGAACATCTAGGAGTACATTGAGTACTCCCTCAACAATGAATGCACATTGTCTCCTCTTTTTATACCACCACATGTTTGGGTCTGTCTTCCTTTGCATAGAGAAGAGAAAACGGTGCTGTGAAGTAGTAGTGAATATGTCGTGCCAGAAACATAAACTAAAACAGCTAAGAATAGGAGGCGTTGTGGGAAATCTATCTATCTATTATATACTAAAAGCACAATACATGGATTTTAAATAGAGAGTTGAGGTTAATCCACATCACTAGAATTATTTTAGCTCTTAGATCTGTAATTTAACGGTCAAGATTTGAAAAATTACGTAACATGTCCGAGTATATTTAGTGGACATACCTAATATGTCACGTTTGACACGCTAGATGCAACAACCCCAATTCCGTTTGACATGCAATGGTCTAGATACGTAAAAAAAATGTATGGTTCAAGGTTAAGGAAACAGAGTCCCATCGCTACACGTTAAAAAAGAAGGGAATTAGAAGGATGGGTCTATGCGTCCATCGCTTGCTCCCATTTGTGCGCCAGCACCCATGTATTTTTTTTCCTTTCCTTGCCCTCTTCCTTTTTTCTTGACAAAAACGTGGCAAAAAATTGGGAAGGCTGAAGGAGAGACGATCGAGGAAGCAAATAACGCTGGCTGAGGAATAAGAGTCCGACGCGCCGGCGGCTAGGATAATTGGAGGCCGTTATTAGCAACATTGGCTGTGGTTAGCTGCGCCAGACGGGGAACACCTCTAGACGGTCCAGGACTCAAGCCATTCTAGGTCGCCATTACCAAGCGTGAGCGCCGCCACCTCACCCTAGGCTTCTATACTCACCGGCGCAAGCTCGTAGCGAACCGTGTGTATGACCGCCTCCACCTCACCGGATTAGAGACCGCCGACCCAGTTCGTCACCCCCACAGCAAGCGCAATAAGGCATATCGATACTGCTAAGCAAGTGACCTTATCGTCCTGCTCAAACTGCGGTAGAAAGCAAGTAGACATAGTCATAATCGAGCAATTGTTTCCCTTCCGCTGGCTGCATTTGCGGAATTAGATGCATAGGCAGGAGAATAAATCTGATCCATCCGTGATCGCTGGCGACAGTGTGAGGCCACGTTCTGAGATGTGCCAGTAATAGAAGCACACACATGCTCAGTTAAATCTCATGTCAATAGCCAGCGATACAAGCTGCCAACCCTAACAATGGAAGCCGCGACTTCGTGTTTTGTCAAGATAAAAATAATACAAGTATTGATAGAGTTTTCTCTATGAGTCTTTTTTGCATCCTACAATGTCCGATACTTCCAGTTGATCCTGCTACGATCTTGAAGCTACTGCCCCAGCTGCGACACCAGCTGGTAGGAGGAAGAACCTCATGAGGTTGCTTATGGATCTGGGAGATTTTGGGCTTACTGGTGTACGAAGTATATGGCCACATAACTAAAGTGCCACGGATCGATGTATCAATGTAGTCCAGCACGCAGATGTCCATGCGGGACGAGAGTGGTGGCACCAGACCGGGGACGGGGTCATCGCTGGACTGATCATGCTACACACGCCTTGGTCTAAGCGGTTCATGGGAGAGAAGATGGTGTGCGTGGCTGAAGCTCGATGTCTTGCTAGCTCCATGTAGCCTTTCCGATCTCCTAGATAAAGTGTTTGTTTTAAATACCCAAACCGAATTGTAGGTATGATCACGGTTCATGGAATTGCAGCTTGCACGAGGTACTACTATTGTAGTCCATAGGTTGAATTGACAGATTATTATTGAAGGAGAGGTGCACCAACTTCATAGAGGAGAGTCATTGTGGGGATTCATCAAGTAAAGCAACCTACACTACATATGTGTATTCTTCATATCAAATGATGGAAAAGACATGATAAACTGTCAATCATGAAGTCAACATACCCCTGAGCATGGCAATATGCATAATCAGGCCACGAGTGTTTTTCTGGGGTTGTCAGTTGGAGATTAGGTAAGCTTATCCTGCTGACTTACAAATTCTATATAAATATCCATGTGTAGTAACTTTTAATACATTTAGAGAGAGTGAATAAGGCACGAGGCTCCACTTTCTGATTTGTATGAGTGGATGTTAACCGGAATTTTGTTACTTCTCCAATTAAAAAGGAAAAGTTCATATCATCGTTATATTTATTATAATGTATGTTGGGAACGATTAAATATCTAAGAAAATAAGGAAATAAATGGGGATTTAAGATAACATATTTTTATTATTTCTAACATTGGTTACATTATTAAAATCCATGCAACTAAAGTGGAGGAGGTTCTGGCCAAATATTTAAACATGGAAGTACAACATATTCCATATAATTTAAGACAGATGGATTAGGAAAAATTAGATATATGGCATTTCACTAGAAATTCAATTCAGAATATTCACTATGAAGATAATTCACGCGTCTGCTTGCTCTTGATACATATTAGCTAGGGAGGACACCGTTGTAAATGCTCAAGAGACCTTCAAAGTGGGAAAAACAAATATCTACAAATGTAGAACATTGAAGATCAAACTAGATATCAAATTCCATTCCGATATGGTAGTGAAGGAAGTACATGCCCGAATATCGGATATTTTGAAATATTACTTAAAAATTTATTGTAGAGATGCCTTCGAGAGAAGTGTAAAATGAGATAAAGAGTTTTATCATGTAAGAAAAGCATTCATATTTTGTGTCAAAAAAGAAAAGCATTCATATATGCAAAATAACGATCAGCTGATTGGATTTATAAATTAAATATGTTTTCGCGCAGATGACAATGGCCTACTTAAGAAACTCAAATAGAGCAAGTACTAACAGACTAGAGCCCAACGTAAAATATTCCAATAACTTTAAAACATCAAGATGGTTTTAACATCATGTTAGAGGTTTAAATCCTTGAAGTCCAGAAAATGAAGACCACTCTGCGGAGAGAGATTTGAGAAACTATGATAGATCAATAAATTTTAGATAATTATATAATAGTGAGTTCCATTTCCAATCTTGTCAAGATATCTAATACAGAGCACTTCACTATCTCTTCCATTCCATGAGACGTGTCATATAAAGAATTAAATTTCCAGAATGTTATTTTATTTATGCATAACTCTATGTGCAAATGACCATACAATAAATCATTGAAATTGTCCTTTCCTAGGTGACATATCAATACTTAAGACACAAATTAGATGTGTTTGTTTGCTTACGATATTCTAAAGTAGAACTATTCGTTTTTAGTACCATGGCATGTATGTCTATGAAATTATAAATTTGCATTTCAAACAATTTCACGAGATTAAAAGTGATGCCCTCGCATTTGCGAGGGCCACTATGCTAGCGGAGGGCCGTTGGAGGCGACGCGAGGTAGGTTCTGGGCGATCTCGCCGGAAGAAGACTCCGACGACGAGTCAACGGCAGCGGAGGCGACGCTGTCCTCGTCATCTTACTGCACGCCGGTGGAGGATGACGGACGCGATCTCTCGTCGGCGTCGGTGTCTGCTGTCCACAGACGGGAGCAGAAGAGGCAGCGACAGCGAGCGGAGGCGCTGCAGCTCCGACCAGGTACGCCACCATCAACCTCTCCTTTTCGTTCCATCTTTCAGTCTTCGACTCCATCGCCACAGCCGGCGAAGATGAACATGTGCAAGACGCCGGTAATGTCACCGACGGCGTTTTTTCCTTGACTCTTCCGATCCTGCTGAGTGGATCTTGGTCCAGAGACGATACAGGAAAATGAAGTGGTCTCCCCCGCGTCGAGTATGGCCGCCGGTGGGATCTGATTCCAGGCAGAGACGACGGAATGATCTGTGCGTTCAAAATTCGAAAAATTTGCAAACGGGCCATATGGGCTCTGACGGATACGAGGATATATCTGGTCGCGATGCTTCGGGTCGTATGGGCCTCGAGCGTTCGATCGATCGAGCTTTGCTTAGGATCCCACGTTTTGCAAAGGGGATTCAGTGTCGGCTAGGGTTTAACACCACATTTTTGGCACGCACCATCCTCGTTTCGCCGCCGTCGCGTTCCATCTCGCAGGCACGCACTATTCAGCAGGCTGTTCCGATCTCATCAGCGATAATGGCGAATCGTGGCGGCGGGCAACCCAACAGGGGACGTCCGCAGGGAGGCCATGGTGGAGCGGGGTGGCAAGACGGTTTCGGTGCTGGCCGTGGGAGCAACTATTTCCAAGGGGGGCCTAGCGGCACGGCAGGTAGCGGAGCGGACGCAGGGGATCAGTCCAGTGTCTTTGGAGACGGTGTCTTCCGGGCTGGCTCGGTGCGCCCAAACAATGGCGGTGACCGCGGCGACCGGAGGTATAATCATGGCTTCAATAACCAGCATGACGGGCGACGCAACTATGGGTACAACAATTACAATTCTCGTCGTTATGTTCCGAATAACAGTGCTGCTGCTAGGAGTACCAATGGCGGGTATGCTGCCACGGTGCCAGTTCTGTCGGAGTTTCAGCAAAAATTAGTTACTGAGGCGGCGGAGGCTCTGGCTAAACAGCTAGCCGGAAGACCTGAATTTCACAATTCTGAGCAGCATATGGAGAATAGAAACTCTCAGCCGGTGCCAAATCTGGTTCGGCAGACGGGTAGTGCAAGGTTTCAGCCGGTACAGTCTGCTCCAAATACTGTGACACAAGCACCGCGACCTGAGGAGGTTATGTTAGCAGTAGCTGGGATTGGAAGTAAGGATTCTGTGACACATGTTGAGGGTATGAGTGAAGCTGATTTTGTGGCTGCAAATACAAAGAAGGGTCCTAGCTGTTTTCGGTGCAGACAACATGGTCACTTCTTGAATGATTGCGAGGTTATTCTCTGTGATTGTTGTCAGAAACCCGACCATGCCACTAAAGATTGCCCATTACATAAGGCTCCCAGACCA
Organism: Lolium multiflorum; assembly: GCA_030979885.1. Lineage (NCBI taxonomy): Eukaryota > Viridiplantae > Streptophyta > Magnoliopsida > Poales > Poaceae > Lolium > Lolium multiflorum. The sequence goes on along the minus strand of CM061752.1, from coordinate 253,206,035 downwards.
AGGTTAGCAATGTATGGAATGGGACATCCCGATTTGGCTTTTTGGGAGCTTCCCCTCTCTTCTTCTGTTCGGCCTAGGGTCGAGAACACGCGCTTGGGTAGAGTGGAGGTGTCTGGGGGTACTTTATCTATTGCACAGCTCATTACTCATTTGCAGTGGGTTGTACCAGATAGTGCATACCAATGGGAAGTTGAAGAAGTTGAAGAGCATGTGTTTAAGGTAAATTTCCCAAGTAAGGTTGAACTAGTGCGAGTTCAACACTTTGGGCGTTTTCATGTGCCGGATTCGAGCATTATTTTGTCTTTTGATTTCTGGAAGAAGGATGTTGAGCCAGTTTGGGCACCGGAGGATGTCTGGGTGAGAGTGTATGGCTTACCACCAGTAGCGTTGGATGATTATCTTTCTCTTTGGGCTCTTGGGGATGTGTTTGGAAAAACTAAGGAGGTCGATATAGCCTTTACTCGAAAGTATAATGTGCTTCGCATGTTTATTACCTGTTTGGATACTGCCCTCATACCAGATAATTGGGATCTTAAAATAAAAAATGAGTTCTTCAGATTGCGATTTGAAGTGGAAGGGGGGAAGCATGTTGTACCTTCAGATGTTACTATGTCAGAGGCTCCGGGTGAAGGTGGGGATGATGATCCTCATGCTCCTAATAATCAGAAGAAGGATGAGTTGGACAGAAATACTAAGCGTACTAAGAATGTGGGGGAGAATGAGGCAAATAAGAGTGGTGCTAGCTCATCACCACAATTGAATGATAATGCAGTAGGGAAGAATGACTTGGTGTGGTCACATCCTCAAGCAAATAGGTATGATAGCTCGGGTGGTGTTATAAAATTTTCTTTTGATTCAAATAGATTGTGTTTAAGTCCAAATTTTTTGTACAATTCTTTCAGCGAGGTGGCGGACAGGGTAGGCGAGTGTATGCCTCATCCTGCTGTCAACTCACCAAAAAAATTGCAGCATGATTCAGCGAGAAAGACGGGAGAGAAAGATGGTGTGAAGGGCGGCGCTGTGATGGCCGCTGCGTCGACTACCTGCATCACGCCGAGCGTGCATGCGGCAGCCTCATCGAGGCATACAGAGGGAGGCCGGGTAGCCTTGGCGTCCGGCGCCCCTTCCGCGGGCGCTCGTAATGAGCTAAAGGAAGCCAATGAAAAATTAAATAAACTTCGACGAGATGAAGAGATCAAGTGGGCTCAAAGGGCAAAAGTAAAATATTTTCAGGAAGGGGGAGACAATACTAAATATTTTCACCTTATAGCCAATGGTAAATACAGAAAAAAGAAAATTTATCAACTGGAACAAGATGAGGGAACTATTGTGGGTGATGATAATCTAAGGGTGTATATTTCGGAATACTATAAAAAAATTATTCGGTAATCCGGAGCCTTATCTTTATCACTTGGTAATACTCCTATTACAGGTCTGGATAACTTTCACTTAACCAATCAAGTGTTGGTATACATCTTCCAATAGGATATCTTCCTTATGGTTGTATCCTCTCTTTGGACTAGCATGTATTGTATACCGACTGTGGTCTAATCATCTATTGTTTTAAGACTTCAATGGTGTGCTACATGAGTGGGATTAGCTAACTTCACTTAGGAAAGATAGGTAAGAATGGGTTGACTCAAGGGTGTCAGGATTATTCTCAAGTGAATATCCATCTCAAGTCACAAGAAGATTTGGTTTAGCTAAGACCACTTCCTATAGACACTACCAATCCTATAGGTCTCCTTTAAAGGGTTTTAATCCTAGGGTCAAAGCATTTCTGATACCAACTGTGGTGACCCGACATACCTTGCATGGTGTAGTATGCAAGTCTGACATAACACCAATGAAACACCGTTCCACTAGCATTACATCGCTCGAGTGGTACAACAGAAACATATGCGGGTCCAAGGCCTGTCTATAGAATTACATACAGACTCTGTTACAAAAGATCAGCATAGCCTCCTACTTTACAATGAGGTAAATCTTCAAATAAGATCCAGAAGAACGACTCGTAGTCTAATCCTATCACGAACTCTATTTGTAGAGTATTTAACTAGCAATAGAGGCTAAGAATAGATTCTAGCTAAATAGGAGCTAAGTTTAGGAAGCTAGTTCCTTTCTATTGCTAATCTAGGTTTCTCCTTGTTGGATGTGTATCTGACTCCTCTGACAGGGTCCTGTCTCTTGAAGTAGTTGTTGACTCCTCGGTCTTCGAGTTGCACTGTAGATCCTCCTTTGATGCCTCCATACCTAAGGGATTTAAGAGTGGGATGAGTACGAGCGTACTCAACAAGTTCATTTTAGGAAAGAGGTGTTTAATGCACTAGCTACGGCCATAGACCAGAAAGTCATAGGCAATGCAAGTTTTCGTAAACATTTCTTCAAAAGGTTACTTTTATTCGAAGAGCTATGTCCGTCGGCCTTCACCGGTTGACTAGAACTTCATGGAGTTCCTTTCCGGCAGCGTTCAGTTCCATATCCCGAACGAGGTGGCGGTCACGATTCGTTACACTCTGAGGTGTGTTGCTTTACCCATAAGAGATCTTAACCTTGGTGCCAACCGGGGGCTCGAGTTTCCCGTCCACACTTCCTTTGGTGTGAGGCCCGGTATAAGGTCCTAGTCAATCATGTTCCTCCGCTACCTCGAACACCCACCCTTTGTTGCATACCCCGACCCTGGGTCCTCGTCGGTCCCATTATTCCCACTCACGGGTGGACCCCGACCACGACGACAGTTTGGGACTCGTTAACCAAACTCCTTCGCCGGTAGCTGCAACCCATCATAGACCACATTACCGTGGGGAATTAGAAGGGGATCCCCACCCTCAAGTTGTTCCGCAAGCCGCAACCGCTACGGTAAGCACTGCTATACCGTGGGGAATTAGAAGGGGCTCCCCACCCTCTGCTCGCAAGACACAGTGCTACGGTAAGCGCATCCGTTGATGTACGAGAGGTGGAAATACAATTGGCTACTCCGTCCCACTCCAGATCTTATGGTTAACACGGGTATTACGGCACAAGAATCACTGGACGACATTTGTTGTTTAATCCTAGATGGATATAAACCCTTGCAATGGAACCTCCACCATATCAACACAATCCATGGTTCCATTGCCCACCACATAGTCATATTCATAGTTATGAAAATAGTGGTTTTGGTTTTTATGCAATAGTGATAAACATAGTACTTTGCAAGTAATTTAGTAAAAATACTCAAATGGCATGAGCAAGTGATGAACTTGCCTTTCTTGACTGCAAGATTATGCAGACAAGGTCTTCGATACGCAATAACTCCAAATTCTGAAATAGCATCATCGTCCGGTAAGGACGATGGCTAAAAGATTGGCAAGGATGCAATAATGCATAAGTATGAGATGCAATCGCTCTAAGCGTGACCTAACCCCGATGGTTTAGGATTAGTGAGTTGTGATGATTTGTTTAGATGTGTTGCACCTTTAGAGTGATTCACAAACAAGGTTCTTATTAGGGGTTTGTTGTCTTAGATTCATAAAGAAGTGGTAAAATGCATAATAATAGTCATACACACCCAGAAGTAATAATTGTATAATAAGTAAAGAGCAGTGGTCAATTTTAAGTACTATAGTGCATGGTTGATGATTAATGGTTATATACTTCAAAAGAATAACTTTTGAAGAACTTGCTAATTAGGAAACAATAGGTTCTATAGTTTATCATGGTCCTCAATTGAGTTTCCTAAACAGCTATTATAGGGATCATACTAAGGTGGAATTGAGTTCCTAGTCATGTGATGGTTGCATGGTTTGGGTTAAGCCATGGAAGATTAAGCAATTGAATAATTGGTTGCTACCATGGTTGTTCATATCTTACTAGTGATAGATAGCTAGGGTTTATAGGTCCTATTTGGCAAGGTTGATGAATACTCTTTATTTTCTTCAAAAGAATAACTTTTGAAGAACATACTTCTTAATTAATAAGAAGTATTACAATTAAGGTTGAGGTTGTTTAGGTTTTACTATTGGATTCACTGAAATAGGGCATAGCTGGTCTCTGGATACTATGGTTCATAAGTATCCACTACTATTAGGGTTTAGTTGGATCTAGTTATGTAATGCAAAATATTTGGCATAGTTGTTATTGGAGTTCATCACAATGGTGTGATGCAAAATAGGGTTAATAAAGGATGATGGCTTTGGTAATAGGAGCTAGGGTTTAGACTTGGTTGATCCTACTTGATCAACTAGGTCTGGTGGTATGCATACATGGAATACTAAATTACTAGTGGTAGGGCTCCTATATTTTATATAGACATAAACAAGCATTTAGTTGCTAATTATGTATCTATGAACAAAGTACCATGATCACATGTTCTATCCAAGGGTTTAGGTTTAGAAGTAAGTTAGGGTTCATATGAATTGATAGAACTAAGGTTCCTAATGGCATTAGGGTTTTAGGGATCACATGAAATGATAGGGTTGTAATATCATTTCAATATGGAATTAGGGTTTGCCATATACCATAAAGTTCTATGATTACTAACTTCATTATCAAGTTGAAGTTATTAATAACTTTGAATTAGAAATAATATTGGATTGGACATTATTGTTTTTCAAGAATTAATAATTAGGTAATTATTAATTAGGGTTTAAATCCCTCTAATAAGGATTTAACAAAATAACAAGTAAAGAAAATTAGTTTTAATGTTTTCTTTATTTATTTTCTAGTTTTTATTTAATTTGGAAAGTTTTTCTAATTATTGAATTTTAATTGAATTTAGAATTAATAAATAAGGCTTAAATAACAAGTATTAAATAATTGAATTTTTATTAAAAATAAAAATTTGATATTATATTTTTATTGGATAGATTTTATTTTTATAAGAATTATGATGTTTCATTTATATTTTTCTGAGTTAAAACGAATTTTATATAATTTGTCAAAGTTCCAGATATTTTTCTGTAATTAAAAACAACTAGGAAATACTAAAGCTACCGCCCTAAACCTACCCCAGACACAGACAGGTGGGGTCTGGTCCAGGTCAGCTGCCTCGTTGGCAGTTGACCGGGTCAAACCAGCCACCGTTCTCACCACCACGCCATCACGCCGGAGGGCACGCCGGCGAGCGACAGCGGCGAGGTTCTGGGCCTCCCGCGGGCGCGCAGATATGCTCAACCGAAGCAGCGCAAGATGGCGAACCTAAATATGGTGGCACCGCTTCCCAATTGCCACCGGAACATGGCCGGCGACGAGTTTCCGCGGTGGCGCACTCCGGCCATCTAGCTACTGCTAGCTATATGCATCTATAAATCGAAATAATGAGCTCCAGAGATGCGCAAGATCAACCTGAGGCTGTTGGTGAGCTCGGTGAAGCCTGGGGTAGTCGGAGATGATGGTGAGGTCGCGAATTCCGGCGATGGCCGGCGGAAGAAATTGATAAAATTCTCTCAGTTGAGAGCACCCCTTCTCGATTCCTTCCCTTCTAAGGTTACAGGCGACCTGGCGGAGCTCCACGGCTGCTCGTTGGAGCAAGGGAAGACTTTCTCCGATGGTTTTCGAAAAAATCCCCCGACGGTGGCCGCCGGTCTTTGGAGAGAGCAGAGAGGATGGGAGACTTCTAGGGAGTGTAGATAGGGACGACGAAGGTCAAGGACTCTACGGCTCCCCTCTCTGCATTTTTATAGGGCGAGGGAAGGCTTGGAGACGACGCTAACTCGCCGGAGACGGCCAGGATGGGTCGGCGATGTCGGCATGAGATCTGGGCGCGAATCTTGTCGTGAATAGGATGAGGATGGAGAGGATGACTTGCTGATCATGTCCAGGGTCCAGCGTTCGTTCGACGCGGACTGTCCACGACGACAGGGACGTGGCCGGGGCGCTCCTCCGCCGTGTCGTTCCCAGGGAAGAAGAAGAAGTGGCTTCGCTTCTTCTCTTTTTTTTATTTACATCGAAACGTTATTTGGGTCGGGTCGGTTCTGGTGGTGGGCTAGGCCTTGTTGGTAGGCTGCTGCTGGGCTCTGTGGTCGTCCAGGTAAGGTCTGGTAAGCTCTTTTTCTCTTCTTTTCTTTTTCTGTTTTTATTATTTTCTATTTTCTATTTTGAGGTTAATTTGAATTCTGTTTTTCTTGCAGGTTTCTTATTATATTAATTCCATTAAGATGTATTGCAATGATCACTACATCACTTTTCTTTTTGAAACAAATATTTTATATTTGATTATATTGCATATTTGCGAGCTTATTCTAAATATCAAATAGGCATGAATATAGGTGTTCTTTTTAAACTCCTTTTTCATTTGGAATATAATTCTGTTTGAATCAATTGAACTTGGTGATTTATTCATGGTAGAAATACCATTAGGTCTTGGCAATGTTCTTGACCATATGGTTGTTCATTTATATTTTAAATATGGATAGGTTTTCAAATAAACATTTTAATAGTGACAATTCAAGTTTCCTTCTCTTTGGGATCTAAGAATAATTTCTCAAGGCTTGCACTCTTACTTATAATGGCTAAGGTTTAGTCTTCCCCATGCATGATAAAATAGTTACTTGTTACTATTTCATGTGCTCCTCTAGTTACTAAGGATCTAAGAGTTGGTTTTATCTTATACCAGTGGTCTTCTATTATTATCCTTAATCTATCATTAAAGTAACTAAAGTGGCTAAGGTTCTTTTTATAGTTAACTTTGGTTATAATGATGAATGGTTTCTCACCATATTAAGTATGGAGTTTTACTCTAAAGGTTTTCTTGTGATTCATAAGTGAAGAATAGGTGGAATGTAGATGTGGTAGAATTGTACTTATGATCACCAAATGATTCACAATTGAGGATTGAGATAGAAGCCTAGGTTGTTTACTAGTGATCTCCCTTTGATCTCATGTGGTGAATAATATCTACTAATCTTATTAAGGTTTAACTTGTCCTCATATACCTCAAGAGCATGATCATGGTTTAAACATGATCAACTTGTTCTGGGTATCTTTACCTCAAGTTCTTAGGGTTTATGATCATCACTCAATTTATAATGATCAAAGTTTGGCTTCCTAAGTTATCTCTCAAGAATTAGGTTTCTCACTCCCAAGATTAAGTATTGTCTTGATCAACTAAATATAGTTTCTTTCTTATACTATCATGAATGGATATGGTTACCTCAATAATTTATATCCCAGGAGAATGCCTGAGATAATAACTTATAGTTCTACTTAAGGAATGATGATTTAATTATCAGGACACATGGATAGTTTTCTATCTTAAATTTAGGTGTTGCCTCAACAATCTAAAGTATAACACCATAACTTGAGTTCTCTCATATAGGAATGGTTATTCTAGGGTTTATGGTGTATCCACAATATCTCAATAGGTATTAGGTCTAAAACTCCACTTGGCTATCTTGATTGGGTTAATCTCCTCCTTACTTTATCAATTCATGGATATGCATGGTATTATTCCATGTGATATTAGGTTATCTCACCACTCCAAGGGAAATGGTTTACAACCTAATACTTTAGTTCAAAGGTTGTCCTTTGTTCATTAGTAGGTAAAGCTAGGTTTAGAATAAATGGTCTCTCTCATTTGGGAAGGTCTTTAATACTAATCTAAGGTTAGGCTCCCTAGGGATTGATGTGATCATCAATATCTATGTTTAACATAAATGGGTTTTCTCTCTAGGAATGTCTTGAATAATATCCTAGGGTTCCTCTTAAAGATGATGATTTGAATACTTGGATGTATATCCAAGGTTTAGCTCAATGTTTGTTAATGCTTCACAAATATTTATATTAGACTCTCTCACCTCTCTATGTTTGATGTATAATATTATGGAATAGAGAAGAAGATATACTTCTTGAGTGGATCTCCTTGTTATAATTCCAATGTTGAAGTGGAATGAATACCATGAGGTTCATGGTAGGAACATGGATTAGTTTAAGACATGGAAAAGATAAGTCTAGAATGGTTTCTCCATTTTATTGTTACTTGATTTGCAATTGAATAGGTGTTCATATGTTATGACAAGGATTACCATATTATAATCTTTTATAAGATCAAGCAATTTATCATTGAGTAAAGTGTTGTTGTGTTGATCATTAGTTCCATTTGATCTAACCCCTTAGATCAAATCATCTCTACAAAACAAGGTTTTAACAAAGGTCACATTGAGGTTTATAGCGCTTGACTTGATGAGCTACTTCAATTCCACCAAGGTCAAGTGAAACTTCGATTACTGTGACTGTTTTACTTTAAAGCGCGAAAATTCCCCGGATTTTCTATGCATGAATGCAATGCACACGTATGTTTCCTCTATTTTTGTAACCCCAATACCTATTACAGTCTCTACCCCTTAAACTAAACTTCGTCCTCGAAGTTTGAACTCTCTCACGTTTCCGGAGTGTGGATCTGACTTGTGCAGACTACGACTTCTCTCGAACTCCGTGGTGATCTCATTGGATATAATTATATATATCCCTTGTCCAGATTCTTCCTGGAATCCATTAATATATGTCTCTGAACCATGGCTTCTTAGTTCAATACCATGATTTCTTTCAATATCATAATCTTGTTTCCTTTCTCATTGAAGATTCAATGATTGAGACTTCTTCTGATGCTGCTAGTCTTAACTGAGGACTAATTTGTTAACATATTCCTAATTGGTAAAATAGGTCTTTGTTTTCCCTTACTACCAAAGCTGCAATAATGGTACTTGGTAAGGTACTGACCATGGAGATGGTCGTGATGGTTTATTTCCTTAAGAATGGATTAGACTCATTTAGTCCATCCAATCATGGTTTATAGTTGATACCTATAACTATTTTGCCTCCTTTAGGTTCCATGAAAGGAATCTTTCATTTAGTCTGTGGTTCTGGTATGGTCAAACTTCTTCAGTCTTTGACCTTGTTGAGGTATATTTGGTCTCCGATATTTCCTTCGTCCAACTTCATTAAGCTTAGCTGACTTGAGCTATCGTACTTCTGAGTAAATATTACTCATTTTCTCAAGTTATAATCCAGTTCTTACTTCCTCGAGGTATAACCTCAGCTTCTAGTCTGACATCCTTCTGAAAGTATTGTTCGATAATCTTATGAAAATAACATCGAACGTCCTCTCAGTTCAGACCTTCTTCATATATCTATCTCAAAATATTGAATTATTGTACCACCAACTCAATCTTTACTCTACCCCTTAGAGTTTTCTTATGGTCTTCAATTCCTTTTCTTCCAACCATTGGACTTATGGTTAGAGTATTGGTCTAAGTATAGTTTATGGGTTGTACTCTTCTAAGGTCTTGCGAAGAATATATGTGGTGTATCCACTCAATTGTGGATATCCAATGTTAATTCTTCGACTAAATGATTATAGGTCATTGCTATTTAGTTGACAAAAAAAAATTTGTTCACGACTTCTTGGTATGAATAATCCAATGGTGGACTACTGGGTACCAATTGTGGCTATTTGTTATCTAAAAATGGATTCTATTATAGGTTCTGATCAACTGGACGAGACATCTTCTACTTTATCTCGCAGTATTGATCCTATATCAACTATGGTCTTCTGATACCAACTATGGTCTTCTTACATCTGCTATGATTTCATATATCATCTTCCTTTTTCGAGGATTTATTTTTGCAAGAAAATCACTAGCTGACACTATGAATATAGTATCCTAAGTGATTTCCCATGCATTCCCTTTTCTATAATGACTATGGTTCTACTTCTTCTTCACCATAATCACCATATTTCTCACCTTCATGCTTCTTATGTACTAAAGTACTCCTCTATTGAGGTAAAGCATGAGTTTTAGATTGGTACTTCCTTCAGAGTATTGTGGTTACTTCCCACAATTTTGCTTCCATTTACTGATGATCCTTCATCTTCTCTTCATAATCTTCACAATTCGTCACTTCCTCACACGTATACCATTACCCTCCAGATCTTTAACATCAAGTAAAAACTTGATATTGCAACATGCATTTGCATATCAAAGTCAAACTTCATGTATGGATCTAGTCAAACAATGAAAATCCAATAAAATCCAAGAAGATTCAGCTTTGTGCTTATAATATACATCATCATAAGCTTGAATATAATAGTTGAGTAAGACATCTCTAAACATCAGGCTCTGATGTGTAGTATATAACACCACGTAAGATTGGTTTATATCGTGATACTTAGCACGAAGATATGGCATTCTACTATTTATTGTATCAATATTTACCTTAATTGCACAATTGCAATGAGATAAACTTGAATCAAAGTGGTCTAGGATAGTTAAGGTTAACCTAATTTTCTCTGGAAGTACTACTTAACTTCCATTTTGTTGAGGACTATTTCACATGATATGTCTAGGTTCTAACATTGCTACTCAAAACACATAACTATGGAAATATAGTTCTTATACTTCCAAGTGTTTATACTATCATAAGACTATGGACATGATGTGTGATACGTCTCCAACGTATCGATAATTTCTTATGTTCCATGCTACTTTATTGATGATACCTACATGTTTTATGCACATTATATGTCATATTTATGCATTTTCTGGAACTAACCTATTAACAAGATGCCGAAGAGCCAGTTCTTTGTTTTCTTTTTGGTTTCAGAAATCCTAGTAAAGAAATATTCTCGGAATTGGACGAAAATTTCGCCCGGGGTCCTATTTTTGCGAAGCTTCGGAAGACCGAAGACCTAACGAAGTGGGGCCACGAGGCAGCCAGGGTGGCGGCGCGGCCCGGCCCTGGCCGCGCCGACCTATCCCTGGGCCCTCGTGTGGCCCCCGCGTTGACCCTCCGCCTACTTAAAGCTTCCGTCGCGAAACCCCAAGAGCCACGATACGGAAAACCTTACGAGCCGCCGCCGCGAATCCCATCTCGGGGGATTCGGAGATCGCCTCCGGCACCTGCCGGAGGGGATTCATCTCCGGAGGACTCTACACCGCCATGGTCGCCTCCGGAGTGATGAGTGAGTAGTTCACCCCTGGACCATGGGTCCATAGCAGTAGCTAGATGGTCGTCTTCTCCTTGTTGTGCTTCATTGTTAGATCTTGTGAGCTGCCTAACATGATCAAGATCATCTATCGTAATTCTATATGTTGTGTTTGTCGGGATCCGATGGATAGAGAGTACTATGATTATGGTGATTATCAATCTATTGTTCATGTGTTGTTTATGATCTTGCATGCTCTCCGTTATTAGTAGAGGCTCTGGCCAAGTTTTTACTCTTAACTCCAAGAGGGAGTATTTATGCTCGATAGTGGATTCATGCCTCCATTGAATCTGGGACGTGACAGAAAGTTCTAAGGTTGTGGATGTGATGTTGCCACTAGGGATAAAACATTGATGCTATGTCTAAGGATGTAGTTGTTGATTACATTACGCACCATACTTAATGCAATTGTCTGTTGCTTTGCAACTTAATACTGGAGGGTTCGGATGATAACCTGAAGGTGGACTTTTTAGGCATAGATGCAGTTGGATGGCGGTCTATGTTCTTTGTCGTAATGCCCAATTAAATCTCACTATATTTATCATGTCATGTATATGCATTGTTATGCCTTTCTCTATTTGTCAATTGCACTGTAATTTGTTCACCCAACATGCTTTTATCTTATGGGAGAGACACCTCTAGTGAACTGTGGACCCGGTCCTATTCTTTACATAGCATACAATCTACTTGTTTTACTGTTTTCTTTGCAAACATCTTCCACTCGATACGTTTAATCCTTTGTTACAGCAAGCCGGTGAGATTGACAACCTCCTTTGTTTCGTTGGGACAAAGTACTTGGGTTGTGTTGTGCAGGTTCCTAGTTGGCGCCGGAATCCACAGGTTGCGCCGCATCACATTTCGCGACCATCAACCTTCAACGTGCTTCTTGGCTCCTCTTGGTTCGATTAAACCTTGGTTTCATACTGAGGGAAACTTGCTTCTATACGCATCATACCTTCCACTTGGGGTTCCCAACGGACGTGTGCATCTACGCGTATCAAGCTAAATTTCTGGCGCCGTTGCCGGGGACAAAGAAAAGTTACACCGTAAAGATTTATAACTCCCACGTCAACTACACGCCAGTAAATTTGGCGCCGTTGGGAGATCAAGACACGCTGCAAGGGAGTCTCCACTTCTCAATCTCTTTACTTTGTTTTTGTCTTGCTTTATTTTATTTACTACTTTGTTTGCTGCACTAAGTCAAAATACAAAAAAATTAGTTGCTAGTTTTACTTTATTTACTTGTCTTGCTCTCTATATCGAAAACACAAAAAAATAGTTACTTGCATTTACTTTATCTAGTTTGTTTTATTTACCGTTGCTAAAATGAATACCCCTGAAAATACTAAGTTGTGTGACTTCACAAATGCAAATAATAATGATTTCCTATGCACACCTATTGCTCCACCTGCTACTACAGCAGAATTCTTTGAAATTAAACCTGCTTTACTGAATTTAGTTATGAGAGAACAATTTTCTGGTGCTAGTTCTGATGATGCTGCTGCCCATCTCAATAATTTTGTTGAACTTTGTGAAATGCAAAAGTATAAAGATGTAGATGGTGATATTATTAAATTGAAAGTGTTTCCTTTCTCATTAAGAGGAAGAGCTAAAGATTGGTTGCTATCTTTGCCTAAGAATAGTATTGATTCATGGACTAAATGCAAGGATGCTTTTATTGGTAGATATTATCCTCCCGCTAAAATTATTTCTTTGAGAAGTAGCATAATGAATTTTAAACAATTAGATACTGAACATGTTGCTCAAGCTTGGGAGAGAATGAAAACTTTGGTAAAGAATTGCCCAACCCATGGACTGACTACTTGGATGATTATCCAAACCTTCTATGCAGGACTAAATTTTTCTTCGCGGAATTTATTGGATTCAGCTGCTGGAGGTACCTTTATGTCCATCACATTGGGGCGGCTACAAAACTTCTTGATGATATGATGATAAATTACTCTGAATGGCACACGGAAAAAGCTCCACAAGGTAAGAAGGTAAATTCTGTTGAAGAAACCTCTTCCTTGAGTGATAAGATTGATGTGATTATGTCTATGCTTGCGAATGGTAGATCTAATGTTGATCCAAATAATGTTCCTTTAGCTTCATTGGTTGCTCAAGAAGAAAATGTTGATGTGAATTTCATTAAAAATAATAATTTCAACAACAATGCTTATAGGAACAACTCTGGTAATAACTATAGGCCATATCCTTCTGCTAATGGTAATGGTTATGGTAATTCTTATGGGAATTCTTACAACAATAATAGGAATGTACCCTCTGGTCTTGAAGCCATGCTTAAAGAATTTATTAGTACACAAACTGCTTTTAACAAATCTGTTGAGGAAAAGCTTGATAAAATTGATACTATTGCTTCTAGAGTTGATAGACTTGCCTCTGATGTAAATCTTTTAAAGTTGAAAGTTATGCCTAATAATGATATTGATAATAAGATTACTACTACAGCAAATGCCATCCAAGTTAGAATTAATGAGAATATAAGATTAATGGCTGAACTGCGTGCTAGGTGGGATAGAGAAGAAAATGAAAAACTAGCTAAAGAGAATAATGTAGTTAAAGTTTGGACTATTACCACCACTAGTAATGCTAATTCATTACATGTTGCTGCACCTCCTACTATCAATGGTAAAATAATTGGTGTTGGCAATGTTTCTACTCCTAGTGCAAAGCGAACAAAACTGCCTGAAATTGCTAAAACTGCTGAAACTGCTTGTGATAAAACTGCTGAAATTTTTTCCAACCTTGGGAACAATGATCCCATTGCTGTAGCTCATAATGATTTAGATTTTGATGATTGCCACATCTCTGAAGTTATAAAGTTCTTACAAAAACTTGCTAAAAGTCCCAATGCTAGTGCTATAAATTTAGCCTTTACAAAACATATTACAAATGCTCTCATAAAAGCTAGAGAAGAGAAACTAAAACTTGAAACTTCTATTCCTAGAAAGTTAGAAGATGGTTGGGAGCCCATCATTAAAATGAAATTCAATGACTTTGAATGTAATGCTTTATGTGATCTTGGTGCAAGTATTTCTGTTATGCCTAAAAAGATTTATGATATGCTTGACTTGCCACCATTGAAGAATTGTTATTTGGATGTTAATCTTGCCGATAATGTTAAAAAGAAACCTTTGGGAGGATTGATAATGTGCACATTACGGTTAACAATAACCTTGTCCCCGTTGATTTTGTTGTTTTGGATATCGAATGCAATGCATCTTGTCCTATTGTATTGGGAAGACCTTTTCTTCGAACTGTTGGTGCTGTTATTGATATGAGGGAAGGTAATATTAAATATCAATTTCCTCTCAAGAAAGGTATGGAACACTTCCCAAGAAAGAGAATGAAGTTGCCTTTTGATCCTATTATTAGAACAAGCTATGATGTTGATGTTTCTACTCTCGATGTTACTTGATTTGCACTTTCTGCGCCTAGCTGAAAGGCGTTAAAAAAAAGCGCTTATGGGAGACAACCCATGTTTTTACCTACAGCAATTTTTTTGTTTTGTTGAGTCTTGGAAGTTGTTTACTACTGTAGCAACCTCTCCTTATCATGTTTTTGTGCCAAGTAAAGTTTCTATGTCAAAGTTGATGTTATATTTGGGATCGCTGCGCAGAAACAGCATTGCTGTCTGTCACGAATCTGGGCACAATTCTCTGTAGAAAATTCGAAAAAATCTGCCAATTTACGAGCGTGATCCTCAGATATGTACGCAACTTTCATTAGTTTTGAGTTTTTCCATTTGAGCAAGTCTGGTGCCATTTCTAAATTCGTCTTTACGGACTGTTCTGTTTTTGACAGATTCTGCCTTTTATTTCGCATTGCCTCTTTTGCTATGTTGGATTTATTTCTTTGATCCACTAATGTCCAGTAGCATTATGCAATGTCCAGAAGTGAAAATAATGATTGTGTCACCTCTGAATGTGTGAATTATTAATTGTGCACTAACCCTCTAATGAGTTTGCTTGAAGTTTGGTGTGAAGGAAGTTTTCAAGGGTCAAGAGAGGAGAATGATATACTATGATCAAGAGGAGTGAAAGCTCTAAGCTTGGGGATGCCCCGTGGTTCACCCCTGCATATTTTAAGAAGACTCAAGCGTCTAAGCTTGGGGATGCCCAAGGCATCCCCTTCTTCATCGACAACATCATCGGGTTCCTCCCCTGAAACTATATTTTTATTCAATCACATCTTGTGTTCTTTACTTGGAGCGTCGGTTTGTTTTCGTTTTTGTTTTTGTTTGAATAAGATGGATCCTAGCATTCACTTTGTGGGAGAGAGACACGCTCCGCTGTTGCATATGGACACATGTGTCCTTAGGCTTTACTCATAATGTTCATGGCGAAGTTTCTTCTTCGTTAAATTGTTATATGGTTGGAATTGGAAAATGCTACATGTAGTAATTCTAAAATGTCTTGGATAATGTGATACTTTGCAATTGTTGTGCTCATGTTTAAGCTCTTGCATCATATGCTTTGCACCCATTAATGAAGAAATACATAGAGCTTGCTAAAATTTGATTTGCATATTTGGTTTCTCTAAGGTCTAGATAATATCTAGTATTGAGTTTTGAACAACAAGGAAGACAGTGTAGAGTCTTATAATGTTTACAATATGTCTTTTATGTGAGTTTTGCTGCACTTGTTCATCCTTGAGTTTGCTTCAAATAACCTTGCTAGCCTAAACCTTGTATCGAGAGGGAATACTTCTCATGCATCCAAAATACTTGAGCCAACTACTATGCCATTTGTGTCCACCATACCTACCTACTACATGGTATTTCTCCGCCATTCCAAAGTAAATTGCTTGAGTGCTACCTTTAAAATTCCATCATTCACCTTTGCAATATATAGCTCATGGGACAAAATAGCCTTAAAAACTATCGTAGTATTGAATATCTACTTATGCACTTTATATTTTATTAAGTTGCCTGTTGTGCGATAACCATGCTTCTGGGGAACGCCATCAACCATTGTTGAATATCATGTGAGTTGCTATGCATGTCCGTCTTGTCTGAAGGTCTATCATTTTAGTGGTTGGAGCATGCAAAATTGTTAGAGAAGAACATTGGGCCGCTAACTAAAGCCATGAACCATGGTGGAAGTTTCAGTTTTGGACATATATCCTCAATCTCATATGAGAATAATAACTTTGCTACATGCTTATGCATTTAAGAGGAGTCCATTATCTGTTGTCCATGTTGTCCCGGTATGGATGTCTAAGTTGAGAATAATCAAAAGCGAGAAATCCGAAATGCGAGCATTCTCCTTGGACCTTTGTACAGGCGGCATGGAGGTACCCCTTTGTGACACTTGGTTGAAACATGGCATGCGAAGACCCGGTAGTCCAAGTTAAGTAGGACGAGGTGCGGGCACTATTAGTATACTATGCGTGAGGCTTGCAACTTGTAAGATATAATTTTCATAACTCATATGCTTTATTACTACCGTTGACAAAATTGTTTCATGTTTTCAAAATAAAAGCTCTAGCACAAATACAGCAATCGATGCTTTCCTCATTGAAGGACCATTCTTTTACTTTTATTGTTGAGTCAGTTTACCTATCTCCTTCCACCTTAAGAAGCAAACACTTGTGTGCTGTGCATTGATTCCTACATACTTGCATATTGCACTTGTTATATTACTTTATGTTGACAATATCCATGAGATATACATGTTACAAGTTGAAAGCAACCGCTGAAACTTAATCTTCTTATGTGTTGCTTCAACACCTTTACTTTGATTTATTGCTTTATGAGTTAACTCTTATGCAAGACTTATTGATGCTTGTCTTGAAGTACTATTCATGAAAAGTCTTTGCTTTATGATTCAGTTGTTTACTCATGTCATTACCTTTGCTTTGATCGCTGCATTCATTACATATGTTTACAAATAGTATGATCAAGATTATGATGGCATGTCACTTGAAATTATCTTTGTTATCGTTTTACCTGCTTTAACTTGGGGATGCTGATACGTCTCCAACGTATCGATAATTTCTTATGTTCCATGCTACTTTATTGATGATACCTACATGTTTTATGCACATTATATGTCATATTTATGCATTTTACGGAACTAACCTATTAACAAGATGCCGAAGAGCCAGTTCTGTTTTCTGCTGTTTTTGGTTTCAGAAATCCTAGTAAAGAAATATTCTCGGAATTGGACGAAACTTTCGCCGGGGTCCTATTTTGCACGAAGCTTCCGGAAGACCGAAGACCTAACGAAGTGGGGCCACGAGGCAGCCGGGGGGTGGCCGGCGCGGCCCGGCCGCGCCGACCTATCCCCTGGGCCCTCGTGTGGCCCCCGCGTTGACCCTCCGCCTACTTAAAGCTTCCGTCGCGAAACCCCCGATACGAGAGCCACGATACGGAAAACCTTACAGAGCCGCCGCCGCGAATCCCATCTCGGGGGATTGGAGATCGCCTCGGCACCCTGCCGAGAGGGGATTCATCTCCCGGAGGACTCTACACCGCCATGGTCGCCTCCGGAGTGATGAGTGAGTAGTTCACCCTGGACCATGGGTCCATAGCGGTAGCTAGATGGTCGTCTTCTCCTTGTTGTGCTTCATTGTTAGATCTTGTGAGCTGCCTAACATGATCAAGATCATCTATCTGTAATTCTATATGTTGTGTTTGTCGGGATCCGATGGATAGAGAGTACAATGATTATGGTGATTATCAATCTATTGTTCATGTGTTGTTTATGATCTTGCATGCTCTCCGTTATTAGTAGAGGCTCTGGCCAAGTTTTTACTCTTAACTCCAAGAGGGAGTATTTATGCTCGATAGTGGGTTCATGCCTCCATTGAATGTGGGACAGTGACAGAAAGTTCTAAGGTTGTGGATGTGCTGTTGCCACTAGGGATAAAACATTGATGCTATGTCTAAGGATGTAGTTGTTGATTACATTACGCACCATACTTAATGCAATTGTCTGTTGCTTTGCAACTTAATACTGGAGGGGGTTCGGATGATAACCTGAAGGTGGACTTTTTAGGCATAGATGCGGTTGGATGGCGGTCTATGTTCTTTGTCGTAATGCCCAATTAAATCTCACTATATTTATCATGTCATGTATATGCATTGTTATGCCTTTCTCTATTTGTCAATTGCGTGTAATTTGTTCACCCAACATGCTTTTATCTTATGGGAGAGACACCTCTAGTGTGTGGACCCCGGTCCTATTCTTTACATAGCATACAATCTACTTGTTTTCTGTTTTCTTTGCAAACATCTTCCACTCGATACGTTTAATCCTTTGTTACAGCAAGCCGGTGAGATTGACAACCTCACTGTTTCGTTGGGACAAAGTACTTGGGTTGTGTTGTGCAGGTTCCTAGTTGGCGCCGGAATCCCTGGTGTTGCGCCGCATCACATTTCGCGACCATCAACCTTCAACGTGCTTCTTGGCTCCCTTGGTTCGATTAAACCTTGGTTTCATAGGAAACTTGCTTCTATACGCATCATACCTTCCACTTGGGGTTCCCAACGGACGTGTGCATCTACGCGTATCAAGCTAAATTTCTGGCGCCGTTGCCGGGGAAAGAAAATCATAAGACTATGGTCATGATGTGCTTGGCACACTTTCCATGGTTTTGAAACACAATCTTACACTATTGATGAACAACTAACTTCTTATTATATTTCTCCTATATATTTATGATGTTCTACTTCATCACATAATGATTCCTAAGTGAATCTTATATGATTACTATTTCTATCATGTAAGTAGACATATTTTATTCCTATCTCTCTTCCTTTCCTCCCATGATTGACTCATCATGGTCTAAACTACCTCATATCGCTTATACTGATTACTTAGTATCAGTTGTTTCACAAGTTGGATAGATTTTACTTACCCATTACTTGTATTGGTAGACATCTTCTAGTAGGACATATACCTTATCTTTATCACTTGGTAATACTCCTATTACAGGTCTGGATAACTTTCACTTAACCAATCAAGTGTTGGTATACATCTTCCAATAGGATATCTTCCTTATGGTTGTATCCTCTCTTTGGACTAGCATGTATTGTATACCGACTGTGGTCTAATCATCTATTGTTTTAAGACTTCAATGGTGTGCTACATGAGTGGGATTAGCTAACTTCACTTAGGAAAGATAGGTAAGAATGGGTTGACTCAAGGGTGTCAGGATTATTCTCAAGTGAATATCCATCTCAAGTCACAAGAAGATTTGGTTTAGCTAAGACCACTTCCTATAGACACTACCAATCCTATAGGTCTCCTTTAAAGGGTTTTAATCCTAGGGTCAAAGCTCTGCCAGCTGTGGTGACCCGACATACCACTGCATGGTGTAGTATGCAAGTCTGACATAACACCAATGAAACACCGTTCCACTAGCATTACATCGCTCAGTGGTACAACAAAACATATGCGGGTCCAAGGCTGTCTATAGAATTACATACAGACTCTGTTACAAAAGATCAGCATAGCCTCCTACTTTACAATGAGGTAAATCTTCAAATAAGATCCAGAAGAACGACTCGTAGTCTAATCCTATCACGAACTCTATTTGTAGAGTATTTAACTAGCAATAGAGGCTAAGAATAGATTCTAGCTAAATAGGAGCTAAGTTTAGGAAGCTAGTTCCTTTCTATTGCTAATCTAGGTTTCTCCTTGTTGGATGTGGTAACTGACTCCTCTGACAGGGTCCTGTCTCTTGAAGTAGTTGTTGACTCCTCGGTCTTCGAGTTGCTTGTAGATCCTCCTTTGATGCCTCCATACCTAAGCAGGGGATTTAAGAGTGGGATGAGTACGAGCGTACTCAACAAGTTCATTTTAGGAAAGTGGTGTTTAATGCACTAGCTACGCCATAGACCAGAAAGTCATAGGCAATGCAAGTTTCGTAAACATTTCTTCAAAAGGTTACTTTTATTAAGAGCTATGTCCGTCAGCCTTCACCGGTTGACTAGAACTTCATGGAGTTCCTTTCGGCAGCGCGATTCCATATCCCAGGGAGTGGTGGTCACGATTCGTTACACTCTGCGAGAGGTGTGTTGCTTTACCCATAAGAGATCTTAACCTTGGTGCCAACCGGGCTCGAGTTTCCGTCCACACTTCCTTTGGTGTGAGGCCCGGTATAAGGTCCTAGTCAATCATGTTCCTCCGCTACCTCGAACACCCACCCTTTGTTGCATACCCCGACCCTGGGTCCTCGTCGGTCCCATTATTCCCACTCACGGGTGGACCCCGACCACGACGACAGTTTGGGACTCGTTAACCAAACTCCTTCGCCGGTAGCTGCAACCCATCATAGACCACATTACCGTGGGGAATTAGAAGGGGATCCCCACCCTCAAGTTGTTCCGCAAGCCGCAACCGCTACGGTAAGCACTGCTATACCGTGGGGAATTAGAAGGGGCTCCCCACCCTCAAGTTGCTCCGCAAGACACAACTGCTACGGTAAGCGCATCCGTTGATGTACGAGAGGTGGAAATACAATTGGCTACTCCGTCCCACTCCAGATCTTATGGTTAACACGGGTATTACGGCACAAGAATCACTGGACGACATTTGTTGTTTAATCCTAGATGGATATAAACCCTTGCAATGGAACCTCCACCATATCAACACAATCCATGGTTCCATTGCCCACCACATAGTCATATTCATAGTTATGAAAATAGTGGTTTTGGTTTTTATGCAATAGTGATAAACATAGTACTTTGCAAGTAATTTAGTAAAAATACTCAAATGGCATGAGCAAGTGACGAACTTGCCTTTCTTGGCAAGATTATACAAGGTCTTCGATACGCAATAACTCCAAATTCTGAAATAGCATCATCGTCCGGTAAGGACGATGTTTAAAGATTGGCAAGGATGCAATAATGCATAAGTATGAGATGCAATCGCTCTAAGCGTGACCTAACCCCGATGGTTTAGGATTAGTGAGTTGTGATGATTTGTTTAGATGTGTTGCACCTTTAGAGTGATTCACAAACAAGGTTCTTATTAGGGGTTTGTTGTCTTAGATTCATAAAGAAGTGGTAAAATGCATAATAATAGTCATACACACCCAGAAGTAATAATTGTATAATAAGTAAAGAGCAGTGGTCAATTTTAAGTACTATAGTGCATGGTTGATGATTAATGGTTATATACTTCAAAAGAATAACTTTTGAAGAACTTGCTAATTAGGAAACAATAGGTTCTATAGTTTATCATGGTCCTCAATTGAGTTTCCTAAACAGCTATTATAGGGATCATACTAAGGTGGAATTGAGTTCCTAGTCATGTGATGGTTGCATGGTTTGGGTTAAGCCATGGAAGATTAAGCAATTGAATAATTGGTTGCTACCATGGTTGTTCATATCTTACTAGTGATAGATAGCTAGGGTTTATAGGTCCTATTTGGCAAGGTTGATGAATACTCTTTATTTTCTTCAAAAGAATAACTTTTGAAGAACATACTTCTTAATTAATAAGAAGTATTACAATTAAGGTTGAGGTTGTTTAGGTTTTACTATTGGATTCACTGAAATAGGGCATAGCTGGTCTCTGGATACTATGGTTCATAAGTATCTACTACTATTAGGGTTTAGTTGGATCTGGTTATGTAATGCACAATATTTGGCATAGTTGTTATTGGAGTTCATCACAATGGTGTGATGCAAAATAGGGTTAATAAAGGATGATGGCTTTGGTAATAGGAGCTAGGGTTTAGACTTGGTTGATCCTACTTGATCAACTAGGTCTGGTGGTATGCATACATGGAATACTAAATTACTAGTGGTAGGGCTCCTATATTTTATATAGACATAAACAAGCATTTAGTTGCTAATTATGTATCTATGAACAAAGTACCATGATCACATGTTCTATCCAAGGGTTTAGGTTTAGAAGTAAGTTAGGGTTCATATGAATTGATAGAACTAAGGTTCCTAATGGCATTAGGGTTTTAGGGATCACATGAAATGATAGGGTTGTAATATCATTTCAATATGGAATTAGGGTTTGCCATATACCATAAAGTTCTATGATTACTAACTTCATTATCAAGTTGAAGTTATTAATAACTTTGAATTAGAAATAATATTGGATTGGACATTATTGTTTTTCAAGAATTAATAATTAGGTAATTATTAATTAGGGTTTAAATCCCTCTAATAAGGATTTAACAAAATAACAAGTAAAGAAAATTAGTTTTAATGTTTTCTTTATTTATTTTCTAGTTTTTATTTAATTTGGAAAGTTTTCCTGATTATTGAATTTTAATTGAATTTAGAATTAATAAATAAGGCTTAAATAACAAGTATTAAATAATTGAATTTTTATTAAAATAAAAATTTGATATTATATTTTTATTGGATAGATTTTATTTTTATAAGAATTATGATGTTTCATTTATATTTTTCTGAGTTAAAACGAATTTTATATAATTTGTCAAAGTTCCAGATATTTTTCTGTAATTAAAAACAACTAGGAAATACTAAAGCTACCGCCCTAAACCTACCCCAGACACAGACAGGTGGGGTCTGGTCCAGGTCAGCTGCCTCGTTGGCACTTGACCGGGTCAAACCAGCCACCGTTCTCACCACCACGCCATCACGCCGGAGGGCACGCCGGCGAGCGACAGCGGCGAGGTTCTGGGCCTCCCGCGGGCGCGCAGATATGCTCAACCGAAGCAGCGCAAGATGGCGAACCTAAATATGGTGGCACCGCTTCCCAATTGCCACCGGAACATGGCCGGCGACAAGTTTCCGCGGTGGCGCACTCCGGCCATCTAGCTACTGCTAGCTATATGCATCTATAAATCGAAATAATGAGCTCCAGAGATGCGCAAGATCAACCTGAGGCTGTTGGTGAGCTCGGTGAAGCCTGGGGTAGTCGGAGATGATGGTGAGGTCGCGAATTCCGGCGATGGCCGGCGGAAGAAATTGATAAAATTCTCTCAGTTGAGAGCACCCCTTCTCGATTCCTTCCCTTCTAAGGTTACAGGCGACCTGGCGGAGCTCCACGGCTGCTCGTTGGAGCAAGGGAAGACTTTCTCCGATGGTTTTCGAAAAAATCCCCCGACGGTGGCCGCCGGTCTTTGGAGAGAGCAGAGAGGATGGGAGACTTCTAGGGAGTGTAGATAGGGACGACGAAGGTCAAGGACTCTACGGCTCCCCTCTCTGCATTTTTATAGGGCGAGGGAAGGCTTGGAGACGACGCTAACTCGCCGGAGACGGCCAGGATGGGTCGGCGATGTCGGCACGAGATCTGGGCGCGAATCTTGTCGTGAATAGGATGAGGATGGAGAGGATGACTTGCTGATCATGTCCAGGGTCCAGCGTTCGTTCGACGCGGACTGTCCACGACGACAGGGACGTGGCCGGGGCGCTCCTCCGCCGTGTCGTTCCCAGGGAAGAAGAAGAAGTGGCTTCGCTTCTTCTCTTTTTTTTATTTACATCGAAACGTTATTTGGGTCGGGTCGGTTCTGGTGGTGGGCTAGGCCTTGTTGGTAGGCTGCTGCTGGGCTCTGTGGTCGTCCAGGTAAGGTCTGGTAAGCTCTTTTTCTCTTCTTTTCTTTTTCTGTTTTTATTATTTTCTATTTTCTGTTTTGAGGTTAATTTGAATTCTGTTTTTCTTGCAGGTTTCTTATTATATTAATTCCATTAAGATGTATTGCAATGATCACTACATCACTTTTCTTTTTGAAACAAATATTTTATATTTGATTATATTGCATATTTGCGAGCTTATTCTAAATATCAAATAGGCATGAATATAGGTGTTCTTTTTAAACTCCTTTTTCATTTGGAATATAATTCTGTTTGAATCAATTGAACTTGGTGATTTATTCATGGTAGAAATACCATTAGGTCTTGGCAATGTTCTTGACCATATGGTTGTTCATTTATATTTTAAATATGGATAGGTTTTCAAATAAACATTTTAATAGTGACAATTCAAGTTTCCTTCTCTTTGGGATCTAAGAATAATTTCTCAAGGCTTGCACTCTTACTTATAATGGCTAAGGTTTAGTCTTCCCCATGCATGATAAAATAGTTACTTGTTACTATTTCATGTGCTCCTCTAGTTACTAAGGATCTAAGAGTTGGTTTTATCTTATACCAGTGGTCTTCTATTATTATCCTTAATCTATCATTAAAGTAACTAAAGTGGCTAAGGTTCTTTTTATAGTTAACTTTGGTTATAATGATGAATGGTTTCTCACCATATTAAGTATGGAGTTTTACTCTAAAGGTTTTCTTGTGATTCATAAGTGAAGAATAGGTGGAATGTAGATGTGGTAGAATTGTACTTATGATCACCAAATGATTCACAATTGAGTATTGAGATAGAAGCCTAGGTTGTTTACTAGTGATCTCCCTTTGATCTCATGTGGTGAATAATATCTACTAATCTTATTAAGGTTTAACTTGTCCTCATATACCTCAAGAGCATGATCATGGTTTAAACATGATCAACTTGTTCTGGGTATCTTTACCTCAAGTTCTTAGGGTTTATGATCATCACTCAATTTATAATGATCAAAGTTTGGCTTCCTAAGTTATCTCTCAAGAATTAGGTTTCTCACTCCCAAGATTAAGTATTGTCTTGATCAACTAAATATAGTTTCTTTCTTATACTATCGTGAATGGATATGGTTACCTCAATAATTTATATCCCAGGAGAATGCCTGAGATAATAACTTATAGTTCTACTTAAGGAATGATGATTTAATTATCAGGACACATGGATAGTTTTCTATCTTAAATTTAGGTGTTGCCTCAACTATCTAAAGTATAACACCATAACTTGAGTTCTCTCATATAGGAATGGTTATTCTAGGGTTTATGGTGTATCCACAATATCTCAATAGGTATTAGGTCTAAAACTCCACTTGGCTATCTTGATTGGGTTAATCTCCTCCTTACTTTATCAATTCATGGATATGCATGGTATTATTCCATGTGATATTAGGTTATCTCACCACTCCAAGGGAAATGGTTTACAACCTAATACTTTAGTTCAAAGGTTGTCCTTTGTTCATTAGTAGGTAAAGCTAGGTTTAGAATAAATGGTCTCTCTTATTTGGGAAGGTCTTTAATACTAATCTAAGGTTAGGCTCCATAGGGATTGATGTGATCATCAATATCTATGTTTAACATAAATGGTTTTCTCTCTAGGAATGTCTTGAATAATATCCTAGGGTTCCTCTTAAAGATGATGATTTGAATACTTGGATGTATATCCAAGGTTTAGCTCAATGTTTGTTAATGCTTCACAAATATTTATATTAGACTCTCTCACCTCTCTAGGTTTGATGTATAATATTATGGAATAGAGAAGAAGATATACTTCTTGAGTGGATCTCCTTGTTATAATTCCAATGTTGAAGTGGAATGAATACCATGAGGTTCATGGTAGGAACATGGATTAGTTTAAGACATGGAAAAGATAAGTCTAGAATGGTTTCTCCATTTTATTGTTACTTGATTTGCAATTGAATAGGTGTTCATATGTTATGACAAGGATTACCATATTATAATCTTTTATAAGATCAAGCAATTTATCATTGAGTAAAGTGTTGTTGTGTTGATCATTAGTTCCATTTGATCTAACCCCTTAGATCAAATCATCTCTACCAAAACAAGGTTTTAACAAAGTCACATTGAGGTTTATAGCGCTTGACTTGATGAGCTACTTCAATTCCACCAAGGTCAAGTGAAACTTCAGTTACTGTGACTGTTTTACTTTAAAACGCGAAAATTCCCCGGATTTTCTATGCATGAATGCAATGCACACATCTGTTTCCTCTATTTTTGTAACCCCAATACCTGGGATATTACATCTTCTCCGCTTGTACTATCATTGTTATAGATCTTGTGAGCTGCCTAACATGATCAAGATCATCTATTTGTAATGCTACATGTTGTGTTTGGCGGGATCCGATGAATATAGAATATTATGTTAAGTTGATTATCAATCTATCATATATGTGTTGTTTATGTTCTTGCATGCTCTCCGTTGCTAGTAGAGGCTCTGGCCAAGTTGATACTTGTAACTCCAAGAGGGAGTATTTATGCTCGATAGTGGGTTCATGCCTCCATTGAATGGGGACAGTGACAGAAAGTTCTAAGGTTGTGGATGTCTTGTTGCTACTAGGGATAAAACATCGATGCTTTGTCTAAGGATATTTGTGTTGGTTACATTACGCACCATACTTAATGCAATTATCTGTTGTTTACAACTTAATACGGAAGGGGTTCGGATGATAACTTGAAGGTGGATTATTTAGGCATAGATGCATGTTTGGATAGCGGTCTATGTACTTTGTCGTAATGCCCTGATTAAATCACATAGTAATCATCGTTGATATGTATTGAATCTTTATTTGTCAATTGTAATTTGTTCACCCAGCATGTTAGTTATCTTATTGGAGAGACACCACTAGTGAACTGTGGACCCCGGTCCATTCTTTTACACATCTGAATACATTCTACTGCAATCTCTGTTTTTAATGTTCTTTGCAAACAAACACCATCTTCCACTCGATACGTTTAATCCTTTGTTTTCAGCAAGCCGGTGAGATTGACAACCTCACTTGTTACGTTGGGGCAAAGTACCTTGATTGTGTTGTGCGGGTTCCACGTTGGCGCCGGTTTCACTGGTGTTGCGCCGCACTACACTCCTCCACCAACAACCTTCACGTGCTTCTTGGCTCCCTTGGTTCGATAACCTTGGTTTCTTTCGAGGGAAAACTTGCCGCTGTGCGCATCATACCTTCCTCTTGGGGTTCCCAATGGACGTGTACATCTACGCGCATCAGCATCTACATTGCCATGCCTCCGAAGTGATGCGTGAGTAGTTCATCCCTGGACTATGGGTCCATAGCAGTAGCTAGGTGGTTCTCTTCTCCAATTTATGCCTCATGTTTAGATCTTGTGAGCTGCCCTACATGATCAAGATCATCCTTATATGTTCTTGTCATATGTTAATTGTGATCTTGCATGCTCTCCGTTGCTAGTAAATACTCTGGCCAAGTAGATGCTTGTGACTCCAAGAGGGGGTATTTATGCTCAATAGTAGGTTCATGCCTCTAGTTTTTTGGAAGAGTGACAATAACTTCTAAGATTGTAGATGTGTTTTTGCTACTAGGGAGAAAACAACAATGTTTTATCCAACGGTAATTCTATTGTTTACTTTACACACATTGCTTAATACGATAATCTGTTGCTTGCAACTTAATACTGGAAGGGGTTCAAACGATAACCGGAAGGTGGATTATTAGTCATAGACGCAGTTAGATTACGGTCTATGTATTATGTTGTAATGCCCAAACGAATCTCATAGTAATCATCTTTTCATGTATGGTCGGTATTTTGTCAATTGCCCAACTGTAATGATGAGGATATCCCTACCTCACTACTACCTCCGTCATTGCCAGTTGAAGATGATCCTGTTGTGAAGCTCAAAACCAATGAATTCGGAATTGGACCTATTACAAGGGCTCGTGCGAAGCTACTTAAACAACAGGTGAACTTGTTCCTAAACGATACTTTGATTGATGAGAACTTTATACTGTCTAAACGTTATTACTTATGTATGATCAGGTATGAAGAGGGAGCAATCATCGCACGAGGAGGAGAGGAGCAGCTGGACATGAAGATGGACGTGAAGATGGACAAGGAGCTAGACATGAAGATATTCCATGGACGCGCGAGGGAGGAGCGGGAGGCATGCGCGGGAGATGAAGAAGAAGTCCAGGCCGGCCCAGCATCCGGTCCGACCTGCCGCCACGCCGGCGCGCCCGATCACCGGTCCGGTCCAACCGGACGACACGCCGGACGCACCCGGCGCCAGCGGACGCGCTTGGCAACCGGACGGGGTGCTGCGAGCACGTCCCACACCGGTCGGCATCCATCCTTTGTCCGTTTGAACACCAACGGTCGGCAGCCCCAGACCGGCGTGTGAGTCTGTCTCGATCATATCTATTCTGGGTCGGTTATTTCCGTACTTTTTCGACCTGAGGTCGTCCTGAACCCCTATATAAGTGCCCAGGACGCCCCCAAAGTAGGGATAGACCACGTTTAAGATAAACCCTAGTTATTAGTTGTTTGCTCTGCAAAACTATTGAATCCCTACACCATATTGCTTGATTTGGTGTAGATCTGAAAGTCTTGTGTGATCTGTCGTTCCATTGGGAATTGGGAGGTTGCAACTTACCGCTTCGTGGTCGGCGACTACGTGCGCAAGTGTGTGGAGTTGCAAATATCTTGCAGGGTTGAGAGATGTTGCATTGGCGACAGGGACCAATCGAGAGATCTCGTTGCGTCATACAAGTTATCATCCACTACATCGTCGTGTTCATCCGTTGTGTTCATCCCGTGATCATCATCACCACTGTTGCTTACTGAGAAGATTGTGCCACCCCTTATCATGTAATTTGTTCACCCAGCATGTTATTTATCTTTATGGAGAGACACCTCTAGTGAACTGTGGACCCCGGTCCTTTCCTTTACACTGATAAATTCAACCACTGCAATCATGTTATGTTTACTTACTGTAAGCTCTGTTCTCTTTATCTACTGCAAACATCTACTTTCACTCGATACATTTAATCATTTGTGTTCAGTAAAACCGGTGAGATTGACAACCTCACTGTAAGTTGGGGCAAAGTATTTTGGTTGTGTTGTGTGCAGGTTCCACGTTGTTGCTGATGCTGGTAGTGCGCCCTACCACTAGTCAGCTAGCAACACCTTCAGAAGTCATGCCTTTCTCCTACTGGTCGAGTAAACCTTGGTTTTTACTGAGGAAACACTTACTGCTGTGCTCATCATACCTTCCTCTTGGGGTTCCCCAACAGTGTGCAATCTGCGCTCATATAGCTCTTTTTCTGGCGCCTTTGCCGGGGAGAAAGAGGATTTATGCAAGGGGAGTCTCTCATTTCCAATCTCTTTACTTTGTTATAGTTTTGCTTAGTTTATTTTATTTTGTCTTGTTTTCTTTATTATATCAGAAAACACAAAAATATTAGTTTCTTTTATAATTGTTATTTTGTTTCTAGTTCATTATGTTTTTTCCTTAAGTACGATCTGAAGGACCTATCAGTAGGTAGTGGTTCTATAATTGGAAAAGATAACAATAAAAAAAATTCAATCATGTTAGTAAGCATAAAGATATTGAAGATAAATTCCGAGTAGAACTTGCTCCAAATTATGAAACTGCTGCAGCTTATTTAGTTCAAATGTTGGAGGCTAGATTTGTTAGCCTTAACCCCATAATGCAGCAAATATTTCTTAAGCAAATGTTGCTGATTAGTGACCTGATAAATCGCACTAAGCACCGAATAGTTTATTCCAAAACAATCACCGGATGGTTTCTGTTTTGTTGTGAAACTACCTGACATTTCGTGGTGTTGGTAGTAATAATTTAGTTATAGTCGTGGACGTCCAGGTTGCTTTCCTTTCCTTACTTTTGTTTATTGCGCGCGTAGCCAGGACGATCATGAATTCCTGATCCGAGGGGTTGATGGGGGCGATGATGTGTGCAATTAACGTGATCATCATTTTGCGCTCGTAGTGGTAGACTAGTAGCAGCCTCTCTAGGTCGGTATCGGTAGTAGGTAGAGGAGCGGCACCGGCAATAGCAACTTCAAATGAAAAATATATCTGCCGAACTGGTCTTCGTGCCTTGTAATTTCTACCAGTTCTGACCGTGCCTTTGGCAGTATGTGCTGGTTGTTTCCTGCAGAAGAGGGAGTCTAGTCATCGACCTGTACCTGTAGTTGCTAGTACTTGGAAATACAGGTCTAGAAGAAGAAGAATACGGGCAAGAGCAGGGCAACCGTGTGTGTCAGGGCGTGCGTATACGTACATATCACTGTCAGGGTCTTGTAATCTCGTCGGTCTGCAGAGTCTAGAACACCGCTGCATGCCGTTGAAGCATTCCCCTCGGCAGCAGCCACCACCTAGCCAACCGAACTGACCGTCACTCCGTCCACATCCAGCGTTTTCAATTTCAACCAGGTCATACCAGTCTCCATGGGCTAATCGAGGCCCAAGTAACACAGACCTACCTTGGAGCCCGCCACGGCCCATCCACACATCTGCTCTTCGGAATCGCCATTCCCCTTAGCAAAATGGCAACCCTGGTTGTTCATCCGTGGCAGTGGCTGGACAGCACATAGACTCGCGAAACGGGGATTACCTCACAATGAGACCTGCGTGTTCCGCAACTCTACCTGTTTCCTGGCTGTGCTGTCGTGAGCACCATATGGGAGCTCTGTTCTTGCTTGGGCAGGTTTACGAGAGGTCGTGCTTGCAGATATTTGAACCTGCATAACTGATAGCTGCAAGCTAGCTCGATGCTTCAGGGTTCAGTAAAAAAAGAGGCTCAATACACTTGTGATGCTGGGCACGTGGAGAATCTGGTGCGAAAGAAAGGGAATAGTATTTGAGAACAGCTACAGGCCAATCCAGCAACTATGGCCTACCAATGCATCCAAATACTCTTTCCATCATTCCATCATTCATCAGTAGCTAAGAAATAAATTGACAATAGCTCTGAAAAATAGCAACACACAAAATAACCATTTTCCGAGACGAGGGGCAAACAAGCCTTACAACAACGATCACAGAAATATCCATCTTTCCATAAACGAAATTTCATTTCAGTTAGTCCGCCCAATATATAATCTTCTCTTTATGTTTTCGATAAAGTGAATATATTAATATCAGAAGATACCAATTACACCTAGCCTCTGCAACAACGCAATGTCCTAATAACATTACGGATGGACACAGCCAAAAAAAGAGAAAAAGGAAACTAAAAAGTAAAAGTCCCGCTACAGTATCCTAGCCCTAGCAACAGTAATACATCCACCATCAAGAAAACACCTGAAATTCAGACTCTTCAAAAGCAACGCCTCCAATAAGGGAACAATGCACCAGCGTCGTCGTTGCCCGATCAAAGATCTTAGGTTTTCACCCTGAAGATAGTTCCCTCTCTCAAAATAATGCCTTCAACGAGGATATTGCCAGGTACAACTAGTTAAGACTAAACCTTGGGTTTTCACCCTGAAAGGTAAGACTCCGAACTTCACATGTGCTGCCGCCCCACTTTCTTACCACTGTTGCGAAGTCCGGAACACCAAGCAAGCCTCTCAACAGCGCAAAGACTTGAACCTCCATTAGCTAGTTCTCTAAATCCGGCCTTCATGATATTTTCTTCTTCTGACTTCACCATGGATCAACTATCACTTGGTGTCAACACAGAAAAGAGCTTCACGCAACAGTCTCCAAAACCAAACGGTTGGAATAAAAGCATGGGCGCGCACGACCGAATACCACCGATCCAGCAAACTCCAGGCAATAGAAACACTGATACATTCGCCGGCGGCACCTTCCGGAACTCAACACTCGGCCGGATCATGAAGGGCAGGCCTCCGGGTCTTCATCTTCGCCCAGAGAGACCACAGGACCGCCGCCTTTATTTGGGTCGGGCCCCACGCGGCGACCATCCCAGGCAGCCATGGTTTCCAGGAGACACCAAGCGGTGCGTAGTCGAAGACACCGCACGCTGGCACCGCCGCAGCAAGCCGCCCTCCACCGTCGGTCGCCAGAGGCGAGGAGAAGGGGACCTAGGGTTTCCCCTTGCGCCCGCCCCCCCCTCCCTCCACCGCTGGCAGGGCAC
This sequence comes from Lolium multiflorum, assembly GCA_030979885.1. Lineage (NCBI taxonomy): Eukaryota > Viridiplantae > Streptophyta > Magnoliopsida > Poales > Poaceae > Lolium > Lolium multiflorum. Next base: position 253,174,400 of record CM061752.1, on the reverse strand, counting down.
TCCACCACCTCGTCGTCTGGCATGGCATCCCCGAGTCAAGGCCAGGCGCCGCCATAGAGGTCCCCGACGAAAGGGCCGCGCTCCGGCCCGAGGAAGACGACCCAAGCCCGACCTCCTCGCAGGAGATGACGATCCCCGCCACCGCCGACCGGCCTTTGCCAGACCGCGCCCCTGGAGGCGGCGAGGGAGGGGAGGGAGAGAGGGGGAGGCGGCGACAGTGGGGTAGAGTCCCCCCCGGCCGCCACGCGGGGGCTGCTCGGGAGGGTTAGGTCGGGAGGCTCGTCTCCAGGCCTCTGACACCATCTTCTTATGAGATTTTGTCATTTTTACTAATTGCAAAACATAATGTATTTTGATCTGAAAATTTACGCACTGATAGATTACAATATTCTCTACGTTTACTTACTTTTTCGAAATTTTCTAGAAATTTAAAATTACAAGTTTTAAAGTTTGAAAAAAGGAAAATATGAACCGGGCTACATGTAGCGCAGGCTACATTTGAGGTTTTCGGGTAGTACTGGAACTATTTTAAAGAAGAAAAAATAAGAAATGCATCCATGGACCTTTGATTGCACACCTCTGTGTACTCTAGCTACCCCCTCATCAATGAATGCAACTTTTACCGTCTTTTTATACCACCACCAGTTTAGATCTTCTCTGCTTGCTACATAGCTCCATCTATGATCTAGCCATATATAACAGCGAATTGGAACAACCCACTGATAGCAAGCAACCAGAAGAGAAAACGGTGCTGTGAAGAAGCGGTAGTCTAGCAGACATGTGGTCTGCCAAACGATGGACGGAGAACCAGGGACGGAGCTGGCAGGGGGCAAGCTAGGGCCGTCGCCCCCCCCATGCTGAAATTTTTTACGAGACCCCCCTTATAGATTTTGTGGAGTAGAGCTCTATAGTCTTCTCTGTGGCCCCCTCTATTGCTTTACATGTGTACTAAGCCAGAAAAATATGACCACAGAAGATCTAGTTGGACTCCCAAGGAGGCATGGAGCAGCAATTGTTGACTTAGGTGTCCATATTCCATAACTCCACCGTATCATCTTCATCTCCTCCCCATTCCCCAAAAGCAAAAGACCAAACCGAGTCTTTCTTCTCAGTTCTTCTCCCCTGCTCTCTCACCTACCTTTTCTTCTCCCCTCTCTCTCCTCAACACAACGCTGAACATGGAAATGGATGGCAAAATTCAGATCAAGAAGCTTGCAATGGATTGAGAAGCTAGCAGATCAGTCGAGCTGAATCCCCTCTACAGCAATCCTGCTTGCCTAGGTAAAATACATTACCATCTTCATCATTTTTTACTGCTAAATTTCGAAAATAATTAGATACTTATATGATCAGTATTTTTTTCTCTAGGATAGTCATGGTTATGAGCAAGAAAATCGATTCTTTTTTCACCAAAAAAGACCAAGCTGTTGTTGTTGATGCATCTGCAGCATCTCAGTTGATTGTGGTGAATCCAGTGTGTATATCTCAAGATGAACCAGAATTGGCCGACCCAATTCCCACAGATCATGTAGAAAATGCAGACCAAATAGAAGATGCATCTGTTGTTTCTGCAGTTAAAGATTTTGTAAAGGTTGATCCAGCTTTAAGGTGTCAAATTTGGGCTTGTCCTGCTGATAAACAAGATGAAATTAGAAAAGCTTATATGCAGCTCGGACCATATCAGCCGAAAAAAGATGTTTATCGTTCTTCCGGGGAAGGGAGTCGCAAGCGCAGGTTTCAGTACCATTGGTTTGCTGCTTTTTCATGGCTAGAATATTCACCTACAAAAGATGCTGCATTTTGTTTCCCATGCTTCTTGTTTTCAAAGAAACCAACAGGAAAATGTGGATCTAATACATTTACAGTGAAAGGATTTCAGAAATGGAAAAGGGTGAATGATGGAAAACAGTGTGCCTTCATATGTCACATGGGGAAGGGTTCTAATTCTGCTCACAATTATTCTGTTCAGTGCTATGATAATTTGAAGAATGGATTTTGCCAGATTGCACGGGTTATGCAGAAGGTATCGAAAGAGGAGATCCTCAAAAATAGGTTGCGGCTGAAGACGTCAATTGATGTTGTGAAATGGTTAGCACTACAAGCTTGTTCTTTCCGTGGAAATAAGGAGGGTCCTACTTCAAATAACCAAGGGAATTTTCTTGAAATGGTTAAACTCTTGTCCTCATATAATGCGGAGGTTGCTGCATTAGTTGGCAATGCTCCAGGTAATGCTAAGTACAATTCACCAGAAATTCAAAAGGAGATACTGAATATCATTGCTACTGATGTGCAAGCTTCAATTAGGGAAGAAATTGGTGAAGCAAAGTTTTGCTTGCTTGTTGATGAAGCACGAGATGAATCAAAAAGAGAACAAATGGCACTAGTTCTTCGCTTTGTTGACACGCGTGGATTTATTCGAGAGCGTTTAAGTGATACTACTGCTGCAACACTGAAGGAAGAACTTTGTGCTGTTTTGGATTATCACAAATTGGATGTTCAAAATATCCGTGGACAAGGATACGATGGTGCTAGTAATATGCGTGGGGAATGGAATGGACTGCAGCAGAAGTTTAAACAAGAATGTCCCTATGCATACTATGTTCATTGTTTTGCACATCAGCTACAATTATCCCTTGTTGCTGCATCTAAGGAAGTTACTGAAGTTCATAATTTTTTTGAACACCTTGCTGTTGTTGTTAACACGGTTGCTTCTTCCTGTAAGAGAAATGATGAATTGCGAGCCCATCAAGTTGCTGAAATTCTGAATTTGGTTGAGCTTGACGAGCTTGAAACAGGAAGTGGAGCTAACCAAATTGGAGCTTTACAGAGACCATCTGATACAAGATGGAGCTCTCATTTCAGCTCTGTATGCAGTCTTCTCAGGCTGTATAAGCCTACATTTTTAGTCCTCAAAGCTATTGCTTCAAGTAAAGGTGCTTCTCCTTCTGCACGAGGAAAGGCTGCAGGTTCAGTCAAACTTATGATGTCATTTGATTTTGTGTTCATTCTTCATGTCATGAAAGAGCTCATGGGAATAACTGATTTGCTTTGCAAGAAGTTACAACAGAAATCGCAAGATATTGTGAATGCTATGCATGATGTTGCTACTACAAAAGAATTGATTCAGAAACTAAGGGATGATGGTTGGACTAATCTTTTATGTGACGTGGTGTTGTTTTGCAAGAAGCATGGTATTTTAGTTCCGGATATGGATGGTTTCTATGTGGATTTTATTCGGTCTCGTAAAGAGGATGAGACTTCAGCTAAGCATCACTATAAATATGATGTGTTCATGGTTGCAGTTGATCAGCAACTACAGGAGTTAAATAGCAGGTTCAGTGTACAGTCAACAGAGCTCCTTATTTTGTGCACCTCTCTCGATCCAAGGAACTCATTCAGATCATTCAACCTTGAAAATATATGTCTTCTAGCTGCAAAGTTTTACCCTTCTGATTTTTCAGAGCAAGAAAGGGACAATTTGAGGTGTCAATTGCGCCATTATGAGCTTGATGTGCTAAGAAATCAGGAGTTTTCGAACTTATCCACTATAGCTGAACTTTGCCAGAAACTTTTTGAGACCGAGAAGTTGACGGATTATCACTTGATTGACAGGTTAATTTGACTTGTTCTAACTTTGCCAGTCTCAACAGCAACAACAGAGCGAGCTTTCTCCGCCATGAAACTTGTGAAGACAAGACTCCGAAATAAAATGGAGGATGAGTTTCTAAGGGATTGTCTGATAATCTACATCGAGAGGGATATTGTTTTCAAGTTCTCAACCGAGACACTTATAGATGAGTTTGATGCAAGAAAAAAGCGTCGACTAGACTTCAACTAAACTCCACCTCTTTTATTTCTTCTCGTCCATATTTTGCCTATCTAATGTAACCAGTATATCTCAGACCAATATAATGTTATGTTAGCAAGTTATTATGTGAAAATGGTGATCTTTTGACATTTTTCTTCGGTGTTTTTTTACATGATCTTCCGTGAAAGTTGTGTTCTGATCATTTCGCCCCCCCTGAATTCATTTCCTGGCTCCGTCCCTGCGGAGAACACTTGCCGTGTGTTCTTATGTAAGAATAGGAGGCAGTGTGAAACATTGACGGGAAAAGGCAGGGAACAGTATTGCTAATGTGCTGCTGCATCTTTGCCTCTTCTACCACAACACACCTACACATCTAATTCTGACTTTCTGTAGTCATCTCGTTCCGTCTGCAGCTAACCATGCAAGGCCTTCGGCCTTCCGTTTTTCATGGAGGAGCTCCTTGTTTCTCCACGTGCTCATGCCCCCTTTCTGGAACTGCCGAGGCACACTGAGCAGGATGCATGAAAGAGAGTGGTCTGAGGCTCACTACGTGAGTACGTGAGCGAATGGGTACTGGCCCTACCCTCGATTCTGAAACTTTTCTTGGATATAAGCGCACCACAGATCATCCATATTAAACAAGTGACGAACTGTCTGTTAGAGATATATTTGGTATAGGTATATTTGGTAGTATATGATTTGTAATCATCTCCTGCCTTATCTCTAGGATAGCCTTCTTGGCTCCCCAGATTTGTACCCCTATATATACTTTAGAGGCTCAATACAACATCCATCATATTCGCATATCTCTCTATCTTTCAACATGGTATCGAGCGGCACGCTCCTTGACCTAGCCACCGCAAAGTTTCCGCGCCGCGCCGCCCCGGGGAGGTCGATCTCCATGATCTACTCCGGGGGCCGCGCAACCCGTATGAGGGTTCGTTCGCCGATCCGTTGATCTGCTGCCCTCGAGTCTTTTTGCTCCACCGGTCGCTCGACCGGCGTTCTTTTTTTTGGTTTTACTGATAGATCGGATTGAGTCGCCCATCGCCGTCGTCCACTTGCGCCTCTACTTCGACAACGACATCGACCTGCACCGGCGCACGGCACAGCCGGACGTGCTGCACACGGGGCGCCCCTACGTGCGACGCAGCAGGCTGTCTCGCTCGCGCGGTCTCTATCGCCGGCTCGTCTCAACCGTCATCGCCCGGGACATCGTCGACAACGTCGCAATCGGCTCCGATCTGCGTGCCGTCCATGCCATGGCTCGTATCGCGCCGCCGTCGGTCTGATCAACCAACCCCGCGCACGACTACGCCAAGCACGTCCCCGAGCACGCGCCTACCACCGATCGAGCATCGGGGTGCCTGCGTCGCCCCTTCGGGCCGCGCGCCGCCGCCTTTGGTCCCTGCTACCGCCTCCGACGCGCCTTCCGAGGCGTGTACGTCGCTGTGGTCTCCCGCACCGATTCGCGTCCGGCGCTACGCCGGCCCTCGGCCGTGGCGTCGCTGTGATCCTTCGCCGTCCCCGCGCATCGATGTCCGAGGCCACCACGGCGCCACCTTCGGCGCGGGTCGCCTCCGTCCGCGCATGGTCTTCGTCACGCCGCCGGGTCTTCTCGCTTACGTGTATCGCCGCGCTCCACCCCAGTCGCCGGCTGGCTCGCCAACCACTTCAGTCGCGGCGGGCTCGCCGACCACCTCAACGCCCGTCTAGGCGTCCAGCATGACCACCCTAGGTCACCGCTGGGTTAGCCGCCTTCTACGTCTTCGTACACTACAACTTTGCCGCCAGCGTCCTCGCCTCTTCCCCGACTACGCCACCGGCTTCTCTCCTCCGACACCCGTCGTCGAGACTCGCCTCTTCCCGACTACATCGCCTGTTCCTCTACTCCGACACCCGTCGTCGAGACCTCCTCTACTAGTCTACTCCGACATGGCGCACACTTTGTACTGTTCCCTGCCCCGCACGCCCGGTACTGGCAACACCGGTACGTGCCTTCGTCCACGACGCGTCCCCGGGCCTGGCAAGCTCGGAACGGCGCCTCGTCTTCATCGGCTTCGACGACGTCTTCATCGGCATCGCCTCTACGACTGCCTCGACCACGTCACCACCGAGTTCTTCTATGCATACTCGGTTCTGGAAAAACTAGAGTATGCCTTCGTCCCCGACGTGCGCCTGGTTCTGGCAAAACTATGGTTGCACCTCGTCCTCGACGGCTTAGACTGCATCGACTTCGGCATCGACCATCTCCACGATTGCCTCGGCGCGTCTCCGTCACTCTCCTCGCACACCACCTCGCATGCGGCTACATCGACACCGGCACCCGGCCACGACATCGACCACGGCAATCCCTCGCGCGGCTTCCTCGACCAAGGTTGCAGCACCCACGCTCTCGGCTACCTTGACATCGGCACAAGGGCTATCATCTCGCATGAGCTCCTCGGCTTCTTCTACAGTCCAAGCATCCGCGACGCGACATCGTCCACGACGCTCACGCTACGACTGCGGGAGTGTCAGCCCGTTGGTTACCTTCGGCTTCTCTCCAGTCTGACCGTCCGCGACGCTACGTTGTTCACGTCACTACCGCTACGACTGCGGGGGAGTGTTAGAGATATATTTGGTATAGGTATATTTGGTAGTATATGATTTGTAATCATCTCCTGCCTTATCTCTAGGATAGCCTTCTTGGCTCCCAAGACTTGTACCCCTATATATACTCGCCCGAGAGGCTCAATACAACATCCATCATATTCCGCATATCTCTCTATCTTTCAACACTGTCAATGGCCGTGCGCTGTGTGCGTTTGCTGGGTAGTAAATCTGTGCAAGCAAACAATGGATGGCTATGAACACAAAAGAACACACCAAATCTATGTGATGCTCCATCAGCATGTCTCCAAACACTCCAGCAAGGTATCACATTGGTGCTCCAGTTCGCTATCCCCTTTCTTCTCTTCATCCTCTTCATTGCTTTTGTAAGAACATTGTGTTTTTGTTAAGCGATTAACCTGGGTGTAGCTCGGTTTGGAGAAAGAAAGAAAAAGCATGTCTCTGAATGCCACACGCATGTGAAATCAGTCACCAGCTTCCACCACATATCAACGGATCCAAAGTTCCAATCACTGCTTCCAACTGGAATCCAGTATTCATTCAGCACATGAGAAACAGATCGACGAAATTTCTGAAGAGAAATGACCCAGCACAGAGATCGGGATTCAGAGCTTGCAAATTAAAACCTTGTTCAGAGACAGAGGCAAATTAACCTTGCAAAGATCAGGTATCCATCAGTTCAGTTCACAAATGTATACCCTTCTCCTTATGTACATCACCAACCACCACACACAGGAGCTAGCAGTGCAATACTAAGTGGAGTATACCATACCAATTAACCGACACAACACAACACAACACCCTCTTCTCCTTACCCCGTTTCCCCACACTTATACCAGACCTCCCCCTCTCTAACCCACTACTACAGTACAGAATTACCTCAACATTTTCACCATTTACCCCGCCACCACTACCAACCCCCAAAATAAATTTACATCTCCTTATACCACACCATTTGTACCACCCCCAATCCCATCCCCTCCCCTCCACAAAAACCAAGAATCAAACTGACACCACTACTGCCTCCATACAATCTAAATTTTAGCTAGAATCCTTACTGGCATCGTCGGCGACACCACAGGAATACAGGTTTTTATACCTACCTAGGCTGCGGGCGTGCCGGGAACGACTTGGCGTGCCTCATCTGCGGAGTTTGCCGCGGGGTCGACGAGCGGGTCAGCGTCTGGGAAAGCAACACCATGTCAACCATGGACTGAGTCTGGTAAGACTGGACCAGGCTCTCGCTGTCCGTGGAGTCGCCGCGGGCGGTTGCACGCTGCCACGAGTGCGAGCTCAGACCAGAGAGGACATAAGCCCGGCCGGACGCCTCGTACCTCTGCCGGTTCGCCATCCTCTCCTGCATTTCCTTCAGCTCGGCGTCCAGCGACTGGCAGAGACGGTCGCCGGACTGCCCCGAAGCCGATGCCATGATCATTCTCCGGCAGTCCTCGAGCAATGAGACAGCGTGTGTCAGGTCACCGCGCTCAGCGGAGAACCTTGCTGCAGCCATCACCTCCGCTGCATGGAGACGGTTCTTCTGACGGTCCACCTGGATGCACACGGTTTGCACTGACACGAACGCTGGCCTGGAGATCTTCACTTCCACCTCAGCCATATTGATGGTTTCCTTCATCAGTGGATCTTTGTAGATGCAGCCGACTTTGAGAAGTGTTGTCTCGTCGCCACAGCCTTGGGGAACGTTCACAGACATAAGAAAATCCCTCTCCTCCTCAGCATACAGGTCACCAACATCAATGGACCCATTCCTCTTATCATCTGCAATTCTGCTGGAGTAGCTGCCTGATCTGATGGAGCCAAAGTGCACATCAGGGTGGAGACTCTCCACCTTAACACGCAAATCCTGGGCGACGACACTCAAAAGTCCACCGATGCATTGGGCAAATGCATCCTGGATGGTAGCCTCTGTCTCGATGAATGAAAAGGTCCCACCTGAGGCCTGTGAGATCGAATGGAGCGAAGCTGCATCATGGTCAGCGCCGAATCCGAAGACATGAACTGGTACCTGCTGACTACCATTAGTAGATGGCAAAAGCGCACAATACTCAGCCGCTGCTTTCTGCGAACTGGCAGTTGGTGATGCTTTCTGTGCACCGGCAGTTGGTGAGCCTGCAAATACTTTGTGTGCACCTGTAGTTGGTGAGACTGTATATGTGTCTTGCCCGTCTGATAAAAGGATGATGCTGCAGACTGGATTCTTGGCCTGCCGTTCTTCGATCACTTTGGACCCCTTCCTCAGACCCTCAGCAATATTAGTACCTCCATTTGAAGTCAGAGAATTGACTGCTTGCAAGCTTTTCTGACGACCAGATTCGGTCATCCGACGGAGAGGGAAGAGCCTGCGTGCAGATGATGAGAAGGCGATGACAGAAAGCCGGTCTGAGGAGCCAAGGTTTTGAATGACAAAGCCCATGGCCCTCTTCAGCAATGCAAGTTTGGTACCAGCCATGCTGCCACTGACATCAAGCACTGTGATAAGATCAACTGGGGCTCGACCCGTGATTGGGCCATTTTCACCTCCAAGATTGCCAGGTTTGAGAAGATTCTGAGCAAGGGGTGCCTTTAGATGAATTAAAACGGTGAAGTTTCTTTCTGAAGTACTTTCTGGTATTTCAGTGAACTCCGGATATGTCTCTATCTCTACTGTTCTCGAGCATCCCTGCTGACGATCCTCAGCTGCTTCACACAAGTCCAAGGGTTCATCGTCATTGAAAATACTTCGGTCAGTGTCAGGCAACAAACAAGTCACATGATGAAGGCGACCAGAAGAACGGGCGCGAGGGAGTGGTCGCAACAGCGTCATGTGACCACCATTTTGGTTCCCATTAACAGGATTAATCCTTGCACTCCCTTGAGGGATTTCAGCAACCATGGGACCACGAAATGGAAGCTCCTTCCATTCGGTGCGGCAAACTGGGCAATTGTTGCTTCCGTGCTTAACATTTGCAGCTATACAATGGAAGTGAAAGGTATGTGAGCACTCTGCTGTGAATAGAGCATGGCCCTGGCCAGGTTTCATTATGGTCAAGCATATTGCACATGTTTTCTGCAAGAAGAGAATATAAAAAGGATTAAGATAGAGACATTAAAAGGTGGTCAAAATATGAAACTGGGAAGGCATTTATATATATATAGTAGTATCAGGTGATGATGCAAACACAAGTAAAGAAGACCAGATAAACATCTTAGCCATGACCTTTCGATTTTTCAGACATCCACAATATTTATTTTTTGATAGATAGTTCTGCTGCTATGAAAAAGTCATGGATGGATTAACACCTAAATAAATACATTAATGTTGTCAACCACCTTCTAAAAGCTTTTGTCAAATGTCACGGTTTGACAGAGTCGGGCTTCCATCAGAAAATCAAATCAAACCTTGCTCAGGCGCCGCACTTTCAGACTTTCAGTTGAGAAGAACAAACTTGTTCAAGATATAGGTAGTTATATGGCAAGGGAAGTGCATGGTAAATATAATTTACAACTGGAAGTAACCTTTAGCATTTTCATTTTTTGACTGATGTACGTGCCTTAATTTGAATAATTCATTGCTTATAAAAACCAACACTCGTCATCAGAATGTCAAAGACCTCCCAAGAAAAAAAAACATTTCAAAACCCAAAACCAACCCTGTCCATGTGCCTGCTTAGAACAGTTACATGCTGCTGGTGCTTTAAAATAACTAGGGATGCTGCAATTTAACAATTGCAAATGGGGATGATCTGATACTAATTCCTTTCCAATGAAGGCCTATGGCTGCCCTAAAGCAAGATGCTGGTGTGCTCTCATGTCATGTGGCAATGCAATGCCCACAATCAAGCTAGTTTACAAAGCTAGGTAGTAACAGTTTACATTTTGGAGTGATGTAAGTGCCTTAAATTGAATAATTCGCACAAAGAGAAGATCAAGGGGCTGACTTCCCGCCTGCATCTTAAATACCCATGCTAACTGCGGTCATGCTAATGTTCAGCACGCCATTACATGCCAACAAAGCGCCAAACATAACTAGGATGCTCCAATGTCAACACCTGCAAATAGGGATTATCTAAACTACTATATTTCTTTACGAATTCTGGCCTAAACAGGGCGGTGGTGGGTTGCTCATGCAAGGCGAAGCCCATGGTCAAGCTAATTTACAAACACAAGTAATAATGTTTAACATGTTTGAGTGATGTAAGTGACTTGATTTTATCAAATGAAGATAAAGCTATAAATCAATTTTTCAAAGGTCCTGACCATTTAATTTTGCATAGATAGTTTTGTTGTGATGAACAAGTCATCGATTTACCTGATGAAATATATTTAGTATTTTCAACCACCCTCTAAAAATCTTTGCCAAATGGCACGGTTTTATAATTTCGCAAAAACAATATACCGAACTTTGGTCAAGCCGCAGTTTCAGACTTTTCAGTTGAAAGTTACAAACTTGTTCACGGAATAGATAGTAATGTGACAAGGTGAAGCCCCTGGTCAAGCTAATATATGAAGGCAAGTAACCTTTAATATTTTCAGTGATGTAGCCTTAATTTAATTAGAATTATTCATTGCTGACTAACTAAGACACTAACCTTGTCCGACCAGAAGCTTAAAGAGCTGACCTTCCAGAAATCATTTCAAAACCCAGAACTAACTGTGTCCATATGTCTACTGAGAACGGTTGCAATTTAACAAGTTGCAAATTGCCATGATCTAATACTTGCTCCCTTCCCATTCCTTTCCTTCATGCGTCCTACAGCGAGGCAGTGCTGGGCAGCTCATGTGGCAAGGCGAGGCCCATGGTCAGGCTAATTTACTAAGGCAAGTAGTAATATTTAAAATTTAGAGTGATGTAGGTCCCTTAATTGGAATAATTCATCGCTGTCTAACCAATACACCTCACCCACTAAGACCAGAGGATCAAAGGGCTGACCTCCACAAAATGTTTCAAAACCCAAAACTATCCCGCATCCTGTATCCGCTTAGCACCGTGGGAGTCAATCGAAAAAGAAAGAAGATTACACGCCTGTGAAGTTGTGAACATTAGTAAGATGCTACGGTTTAACATTTGGAATGATGTAGATTCATTAATTTTTTCGAGAATACACCCTGGAAGGTGTATTAGATATATAGAAGAAGGGGCAAAGATGCCCAAAGTGACACCGCAAGCGGCAAGTTCACGCTACCAACATGGGGTGGCAGCTCCCCAACCTAAAGCCTACTCTCCTAACTGCCACAACTCCACCGGCTCCCGAAAGCCAAAACTATCAGAACGAAAGAGCCTAGCTACACGCCACCTCTCGTACTCATCCTTGATCCTCGTCTCAATCGCCAAGACGGCTGGGGTAGCAGCATTGAAGACCACATCATTTCTATGCTTCCAAATGGACCAGAAGATCAGAATGATCGCCGTCCAAAGGTCTCGCTGAGCCGCTCCCTGGCTGTGTCTCGGGGTCCACCAACTAATTAGATCCGAGTCCGCTGCCGGTATCCAATCCGGCACCCCAGTGGGCAAGAGCCCAGCCCCATACCTCCCGAGCCACCACGCAATCCAGAAGCAGGTGCTGAATCGTCTCAGGTTCCTGGCTGCGTAGAGGGCAAGAGGCGGGGGAAGGAAGACCACGCCTTTGCAGCCTGTCGTCTCAGGTTCCTGGCTGCATAGAGGGCGAGGCCTGTTCTCCCACATGCACTTCAAAACTCGATCCAAACCACAGCAACAGGTCTGTTTCGCACACCGTTACATGCCTCTGATGAGCTCCCTCATAAATTTCCATTATCTAGGATGCTGCAATTTAACAATTGCAGCTGAGCACATCCTAATACTACTTGTTCCTTTTACAATTATGGCCTCTGGGCGCCCTAAATCGGGGTGGTGGTGGGCTCTATGATGTGGCAAGGTGAAGGCAATGGTCAAGCTAATTGACAAAGGCAAGTAGTAGTGATCTTGTTTAGATAATGAGTAATCTTGTGGAGTGATGTGGATGCCTTGATTAGAACATTTCTCCATGGACCAACAACTCCACCTCACCCAATACGACCAGAAGAACCAAGGGCGGAACTCCGCCATACATTCAAAACTCGATCCAAACCGCGGGAGCGGGTCTGTTTAGCGCGCTGTTACACGCCGCTGACGCCTACGGCATACATTTCAATTGTAAGATGCTGCAATTGTTAATTTAAAAATTGCGGGTGTCACCATCTGAAAACTAGTTACTTTTTCCAATTGTGGCCTATGGTCGTCCCAAAGGGAGAGGCGGTGGTGGGCTCCGAGGACTCCATAGTCCATACAGCCTCCCCTCCTATTCTGAAGAAACAAGATATGAAAGAATACAAGAAGGGATCTGAGAACAGTACCCAGGCAGCTGTTCTGAAAAGGATGCTAGCCATGGCTATGTCACTGCGCCCTCTTTATGCCTCCAGGAAAAGAAGTGAAGTGAAATGAATGAGAGAGGCTATCTAGGAGGAGGGAAAGGCGAGTGATGAAGAAAAAGAGTGTGTGGACTATGGCTGTGGCAAGAGGAGGAGCAGGAGGAGGACCCATCGCATCGGTAAAGAAAGACAAACTCCCCCACTTCCATGATGATATTCCTCCTCCACCATTGCCCCCATCTCCTGCGTCTCCTTTTGCGTCCTTTGTGCGTGTAGCTGTGTGCGCGTGTCAGCGCTTGTTTGTGCGATGACTGACGAGAGAGAGAAAGAAAGAAAGAAAGCTACTTGCATCATTGGAAGCGAAAGAACGGCGTCACAGGTGTACAACCTGAATGGGAACTTGCTTGCTATTTACTTAACACCGGAGTTAATTGGAAGATTTTTTTGAACTCGGGTTAATTGATTTTTTAGAGGGGTTATTATTTATAGGTAGCAAGAAAGTACAGATAATAAAATCAGGAAAAGTGCCATTCTACGGATGGATCTTGGCAAGTAATTCCGTGAATGGTACCGGGGGAAGATGGGTACCTTGAAGGACTTGCTGCCGGATTTGGAGAGGCGGAGGCCGGCGGAGGTGGGCGTCGGGGTGGTCGGCATGAGCGCGCCGGACCCCCTGGCGCTGCCCGGGTCCGCGGTGGGGGTGGTGTTGGCGCTGGTGGCGCACGAGGAGGAGGCCGCCGGCGAGACGAGCGCGGCCGCGGAGGAGCCCGTGGACGGCGGGCCGCCGTCGTCGTCGAGCGTGCGCGGGACGTAGACGCAGAGGTTGAGGCCCAGCGACATCTTGGCCTTCCTCCATCTGCTCTCCATCCCCAACCACTGGTTGAAGTGAGCTGAGCTGAAGTTGGAGCTTGGTAACTGTACTTGTAGAGGGTGGGTTGGTGGGTGAGGTCAGAGGCGGAGTTGGCGGCGGTTTTGCTGCGTCGGGTCGCTGGCAGTGGCAGGGGTCGCCGTGGAAGCCATGGAAACAGCAAATGGAGAGCTGAGCTAGCCTTGGAAACTCGAACGAGAGGTTAAAAGAAGATTGTGCAAGAAAGAGAGAGAAAGAAAGAGGGCGGATGGGTATTTGACCTCAGGCAGCCATGCCAAGGCAGAGAGAGAGAGAGTGTGAAGGAGGAGCAGGAGAGAGGGAGGGAGCAGCCTTTTAAGAAAGAAAGAGGAGGAGGAAAAGGCAGCAAAGCGAGCGAGCACAGTCCACAGGGCAAGTAGGGAAAAAAGCTGGAAAGAGGGGAAATGATGGCGAGGAGTGAGCGGAGAGCTCGGCTCAGCTCAGGTTGGAGGCCGATGGTGGTGGCGCACACTGGCGAGTGATGCGGCTGGAGGAAGACGACGAGGCCGGCGGTCCGTATATGTATGTAATTCCTCGGTTCCTGTCTGCTGTACGCGCGCGACACGGCATGCAGTACTAGTACGCCCACCCGCCTCTCGTTTTCTCTGGCAGGCCAGGGACAGAGCAGCCAGTTTTTTTCTGCATATTTTGTTCCGACCATTTTTTATCTTTTTTTAAAGATAGAGAGCAATGGGACGGCATTTCCGTAATCTTTTTCTGTGCTTGGATGTTGCCGGTTCATGTTGGGTGTGCGATTGCCGGTGGTGGTGTCACGGGTTTCCTGGTGTCGCCGTTGATGGGCACACGCATTTACGGTAGATAGCATGCCGAGTGTACTGCCACCACTAGGCACTAGAGGCACCTCCCGTGGATTTTTTTTCCTTGTCTACTAGCCACCACCACTGCCCGGTAGCATGATCCATCCCAAGTGAAGAAAAGTGGTTGCGCTTGGCGGTTGCTCGACAACAAGGAAAAAAAGAATGTCCAACTGAATGAACCTATACCATTTTCCTCACAGCAAGAAATATATTTCCACTGATTAGTTATACTATCCTCCGTCCCAAATTAGTTGTCTCAAGTTTGTTAAAATATGGATGCATCAAGACACTAAAACATGTCTAGATACATCTATATGTAAAAAAAATTAGGACAACTAATTTGGGACGGAGAGAGTATTACTTTTTGAATGGAGTAAGAGCAAACTCTATCGGAGATGTGAACAAGTGAAAACCGTAAAATCACCGCTAGTTTTAGGTTTTCACAAAGCTCTATCGCTCTAGCGATACCCGTAAAAACGTTGGGTCTGTATTTTCTTTGCAGGCGATGGTGAATTCAACCCCCTCCCCTTCCCAACGGTCTCTACATTTGCGGTGCCGGATGCTGAACCGAGCGTGAACCATATCCCCTCCCCCCCCCCCCCCCCCCCCGATTCTTGGCGAACTGATATTTCCCATCCTCGCTTCCCCTTCCGCCAGCCACTGCCGCCCCTCGTCGCCTCGCCCTCCCTTCTGCCTTCCTCTGCCCATGGCCCGCTACCGTCGGCTTCCTCGTGCAACGTCGCGCTCCTGAGAAGTTGAATCGGGCCGCCGCAGTAGTCGACTGAATCGACCTCGACCACCACGCCATGGTAAGATCTCGTTCGATCTTCCCCGCGGGTTAAAGTCCATGGATTCTGACGAGCGTATGTGATTGATGCAGATGACTTTATCACTCAGAGAGAGCGAGCGATTCTTTTTCAAGGACTCGTCCTCCTTCGATGATTCGGACATCGACGAACTGCTTCACGATGACAACACGGAGTATTTGGCCGATGTCCTCACCGGCAATAAGATTGAGGATAGGTGGAGCTTCTTGAACAACCGACGCGGATCTATGCCCGGGCGTATTTGCGTCCCGCGCAACCACTCACTCGGCCACCACTCGCTGATGCAAGATTACTTTGTTGAGGTACTAACATACCCCCGCATCTCTTCCATAGAAGGTTTCAAATGCGACAAGAATTGTTTGTCAAAATCGTAAAATCTTGCGAGGCCCAGAACACATACTTTCAGCGATGTAGAGACGCAGTCGTGGCTTCTAGGGTTTAGCCCGAAATGTGCTTGCATATGGCGTACCAGCAGATTATTGTGATGAGTACATTCGCATTGGTGCAACCATTGAATTTGTGTGGAGGTCCCGAGGTGGTGATTCGGATGTTTGGTGAGGTGTATCTTCGAGCTCCCAACGAAGAAGATATTGTTAGATTGGTGCAGGTGAATGCAAAAAGAGGTTAGCCGAGCAGGCTTGATAGTGTCGATTGTATGCACGGGAAGTGGAAGAATTGCCCAAAATCTTGTCAAGGGCAGTGACGAGGTATCGACTCGCCAATGCCTACTGATTGTAGACTTAGGGTTTCATAGAAAGTAGAGGGCAAGTAGATCTCCAAGGTTGTCAGACGAACAAAGGCGTCCAACTCAACAAAATACGGTGGCTAGGGTTTGCAATGATTCGATCTTTATTTCGACCTTGATGGTGATTGACGTCACACCGTTGGGGAACCCCAAGAGGAAGGTATGATGAGTACATCAGCAAGTTTTCCCTCAGTAAGAAACCAAAGTTTAATCGACCGGTAGGAGAAAGGCGTGACTTTGAAGGTGTTGCTTGTATGTGGTGCAAGTCCTACAAAAAAAGAAAACACAAATTAACGAATTTTCCCCAACTTACAATGAGGTTTTAAACGGTTTGCTGAACACAAAGGATTAAACGTGGAAAGAGATGTTTGCAGTGAATTAAAAAGAACAGTGCTTGGTAGATGAAATCGTGTAAAATAAAACACATTCACTAGAGGTGTCTCTCCATAAAGATAAATAACATGGTGGGTGAACAAATTACAGCTGGGCAATTGACAGAATAAAGATCATACATGACAAGATGATTATTATGCGATTTTGTTTGGGCATTACAACATAATACATAGACCGTAGTCCAACTGCGTCTATGACTAATAATCCACCTTTCGGTTATCGTCCGAACCCCTTCCAGTATTAAGTTGCAAGGAACAGATTATCGCATTAAGCAATGTGTGTAAAGTCTGCCAGATAAGAGGTAAGGGAGAAGAGCAGGAAGGTCGGAGGCAACTCTGAAGAGAGAAAGAGAAGGGAAAGTGTCGTGATCTCAATATATTCTCCGTGGAAAGAACCGCTTTGGCTTGTATGTGCAGATGCATCCGTTGTCTAAAATGGACATTTTGAAATGTCTAAAAAAATTGAAAAAAAATGTAGTTGTACATCTAAACATTCTATTTTAACATGCTAAGTTTAAAAAAAATTATGGGCCATGTAAAAAAGACGATTTCCGGTGATCCAAAATATATTTTTATGAGACACGTTTTTATTTTTTTTACGTAGGCCACGTAAAATTTCTGTTTTCCAACTTTTCTGAGTGAACAAATAAATTTAAAATGCATTTTTCTTAATAGGTGAATCTAGACCTAGCTATGAACCTAAACACCGTGTCCATATACACATAGTTGTATTTGATATTGTTAGGAAGCAGAGTGACATCTTTCCAGCCTTCAACCTAAAACATGTCCCAGAATGGGAATCCAAACCTCGCCAGACGCCAGCGTCCAGATGGGAGGACGAAAGCAGGGATGAATCGGAGAGGGAAAAAAACAGTACGTGTTAAGAAAATAATAACAATGTGGTCATACTAAAGCATGATGCAGGCTCTCCTCCCCTGGCCATCTCCGTGACTTTATAAAGGAAAGGGGATGAATGAGAGCAAAGGCATGGAGTGCCCGGCCACGCACTTTCTCCCCCCTGCGGCGTTTGTCGACGGAATCCATGGCGCCCGAGGTCAACTGCAACTTTGGTGAGTTGTACGAAACCGGATGATAAAAGATGGACGTACGTACAGGGTGGTTTGAAAGGCTGGAGCTGGCTGCATCATTCGAATCCAGCGCAAACGGGTTAGATTTAGTTAGCCGGGGAAAGCGCATGCATGTACGAGCGTGCACCCATTGGCCCCTGGCTAGTTCAAATTGCAACTAGGTTCAGATCAGATGAGTTCTTGGTTTGGATGCCTAGAGTGGAGTCGTCAACTTTGTGTGTGCAGTGTGGCAGTGTAGTGGGGAGCAGGGACCAGCCTCACGCTGGCTCAAACATATACATGGAGCCGGTGGCGCCCGGCGGTGAGCGAGAAACGTACGTACTGTATGTACTCCGATGTGTCCCGTGTTGTCGATGTCCCTGCGCTGCACCGCGCCACGGAACAATTGCCGGCACGGTTCACGGAGCCGCGGGCGGGCAGGATGGTCCAGTAGTACGTACATGTGGCATCCCACGTACAGTACGCTGTAGGCACATATATTCGCGGTGGTTTTACGTGTCTTGAAGGCAACCTCCCTCCCGGTGACACAAACACACACGGTCCGGCCCCGTGCGCCGTGGCCGCTAGGTGAAAGGCATCATTGGGCTTCCATGACGCAGCTAGGTGCACGTCCTTCCTTTCGCTGCATGTTAACATCTTCAACGGTTGAGGTGATGTATAATTGAATAATTGTTATATAGTCTCTCTGCTACACGAAAGTTATCTAAGATTTATCAAAATTTAGATATATCTATAATATCTAAAATTTTCAGATATCTCAACCACCGCCGTGCCCCGACGCTTGAAGATCCAGCCTGCCACACCACGTTGCCCCCTCCCCCAAAAATAAAACCTCAACACGCCGTGTCGCCACCGCCGTCAGCAATCTGTAGCAATGCTCATAAATAATTGTACTAGTCGAGGTACTACCATAGATGTGCAATATTCATGTTTTTTTTCTTTCATAGTTTTTATTGTGATTTTAGTTAAAATTATTTTTGCATCGAAACAGCGCAATCTAATGCAATGCCACCTCATTACTCCCGGAAACGAAAACTCCCAACATGTTAAGTTCTGGTCTACCCTAACACGTCTCCATCAACGAGTGCGGCGTTGATATACACGTTTGGAGTGCATCGAACCATGCATGATCCCAAACGGAAGGACCCCAATCTTTGACGTGCAGGAGTTTAGTCTCGCTCAAGTCACCCACTTACATTAATTAGGCTTGGTTGCGCACGTCCGTGCACCGCATTATTTGACCAGGGAAAGAAGATTTTGTTGAATTAGTTGGCTGAATCCCACAGGCAGGAAGCGGCAAATCCGACGATCCATCCTTGGACGCACGCACGCACGCGGAGTGATTTGCCGGTGGTGAGTGAGTGAGTGGGCGGCATGTGGAGTGCACCCAGGCTAAAATGAGCGCGATCCTACGCCTGTCAACCCGCGCGACAGTGCTGAGATTGTTTTGTTTTGTTTTGTTGAGATCGTCTCGTCTGGTTGTTGCGCCGAGATGCCCCATGCTGCCATGCTGCCTACGGGGATGACCCATCCACTCCACTCCACTCGGCGCGCTTTTGTTTGACCTCCATCGCCATCACCTCCATCATGGGTTGGGTACCCGCTCCGACATCACCACGTTGCGTCGCTGCCCCATCCATGATCCATCCATGCATCCATTCATACTGTACTAGACTACTAGGGCGATATTATTTTTCTTCAGGGGCCTTCGCCAACCACACGTACGTATTTCTTCGTACAATGTAGCACATGCTTTTTGGAGGACCCGTCCTGGATTTAAACAAAGAGATGCACCAAGAATAACTCGGGATCATGTAACCAAGACCTTGTTTGCCTCTAGTAGGGTGTCAAGTAAGATCTCACCTAAATTCTACTTGTAGCACATTTTGCTTTTTCTAGTGAAAATTTTGACACAGTATTTTAAACTAAAAAAAGGAAAAATACATAAAAGTGAGATCCCACCGGGATTCCACCTTGACACTGAAAAAATATCTCTCTACCAATATAGTTTTTTGTGTGTTTGATGACAACATTAGTGATACATTAATGTGTGTTAAGTGGTGCAAGATGATTACGCTCTTTAGCATGATGTAAATTACATATACTTAATCATACATCCTGAAAAGAAGAAGAGGCTGCAAATTTGTCAGGCCGGATAATCTGGGGCCGAATTATTGGAAAATATCCGGCCCCCAGAAAATGGTTAAGGACCCAACGAAATTCGGCACAGTACACGCCCCAGATTATTTGAAAGTTGGATAATCTGGGTTAGATTATTCGCAAATATTTGGCCCCTAAATTTCGGCTAAGAACTTAAGGAAAATGGCTACTGGATTATCCCCTTATTATTGACCGGATATTTTGGTGAAAATCGGATACTCCGGTCAGGCCGGATAATCCGGCCCCAACCTTTACCAACGGCTTCCCTTCTATTTGGGGAGACGCAACGGCTTTTGTGCCTCGGCTTGCGTTATATAACTTTGTATAACGATTTTATTTGTAAAACTGACATATTAGTCATGTTTTCTCAAGATTTAAAAAATTATAAGTCAACCGGTGACCTACAGATGGGTCTGCCGTATCATCTAACGTGCACAAGAAAATTTAGGGAAAGCTAGGAACGGAAGTGAAGACACCATATATAGCTTAAGTACCATGTTATGTATGGTAACTTTTCAAACTATGCGGGAGAGCTGCATGTAATATATTAGAAGAAGAAGAAAGTCACAAAGGCGGAGTTCACGACCAATGCAACACATTAACCCGGCTTCCTACCTCAACTTAAAAACACGCAAGATAATTAATGTAGATATGAAAATTTTAATCAAAACTTTATTACATCCTAACTTTGTCTGTACGGTGTTACCCTAACATAAATTTGTACTATGCAAAATAAGTGAAGACATTTTAGCTTTAACCATTTAGTTTGGAAGAAGAGAAGTTAGGACATTGTTTTTTGAAACTACAATTTTTTTTTTGAAACTAGAAGTTAGGACATTGTAGCTTCTCTGTAAGTTAGAGGACCTGGTTCCGGATGGATGCGGCCCTCTATGCGCAATCGACCGAACTGATCTGATCTACGTACGACGCAGAACTGAAAACGGGTCAAAGTTCGTTTAGCATCCAGATGTTGACCCCCTCGTCTACTGTTCAACGATCCACTTCGGCTTAACTGGTAGGATAATGCGGCGAAACTCCTCAGCACCGTTCAGTTTGCTTCACTTCCTTTGTGAAACTGTATTTGCATGGGACCAGCAAGCACACCTTACACTGCTCGATCGGCAGTCATCTCATCTCATCTCATCTCTGTCTTTATTTTTCGAAATCACAGTCTCCGGACAGATAAAAAGCTTGTTTCAGATAAACAGTCTTCCGATAAAAAGAAGCGAGAGCATGTGTGAACCTCTTGCTTTGTCCCTACCATGCCAGTTTCTTCGGGCAGAGGATTGGTCGATCCAGCTTCGAGCGGAGCCGTCTCTTTCGAAATCTAATTAGTCTCCCACTTCGATCGGCAGCAGGCAATGCACTCTCTACTAATCTAAACCCAACAAGGCAACCGATCGGGGCGAGAAAGTTTTCCAATCGTGTCGCCTTCGTGACAACTCATTTTGTAAGTGGATTTATTCTGTGGTCTCAAGCTAAGCTAGAGACCAAAAGAGGAGTCCACACTCGAGTGACACGTCCGGATTTTTATTACATGGGTCGTGCTCAGCGATTGGCCGTGATGATGTTGCCAAGCGATCTTGAGGCTTGCTCGGGTCGCTGTTGAATCCCGTGAAAGGAGGCGTAGTCTCTTGCTTTTGCGTGGTTATTACTCATGTATTCTCTTTGTCTTCGCACTCTCTTTTCTACTTGCTACTTTGGAGTCTCCTGGTTGCGGTCAGCGACCAGACGATGCGGCGCGACCCCAGCCCAGTGCTACCGGACCCTACCACCGAAACCAACAGCCAGCAAGGCCACAACACTTTCTTGTAAGGAATTCAAAACATAGAAATAAGAAAAACACGTGAATTGTCGTCATGTATCCCTAATTCGTATAGGAAACAAAAACACATACATGAGAATTTTTTAGAAGTGTTTTGCATGTCACGCATGCAAACAAAAAACGCTTGAATTGAGGACACAAACAGATGAACCTCACGACTTGTTTTATCCAACTTTTTTTTATATGGAATAGCTCGTCCCATAGGAATTTTAAACTACCCTAAAGTTCCTTTGTTCCAAATGGTACAATAGGAAATTTCCTACTGGAACCACATTCTCCAATTATTTTACGGAATTTTCATGGAGCGAGCATGCGATCTCCGTGACCCTGGTACGACCCAACATGATCCTTCCGATTTCCTAGATCAACGGCTGGATGATAACTCTCCCTTCTTTTTTCAAAAAAAACAAAGACACCACGTGCCAAATAACCATTGGGTCGGGCGCAAAATCGCAGCCCCCCATTGAAATATTTTTTCTCCTTTATTCCAAAAAGGGGCTGGATTGGTTGGACATATTCTACGCTTCTATTTAGCAGAATCCATGATATTATGATTCTAATGATTATAATCATATGAGTGGCTATCTTATCACATAGGCTAGTTCGATTTAGAATCATGATTTTGACTACCTTGAGGGTGAAATTAGCCTATTCTTTGGTCCTAGGCAAGATCTATGTACACTCAAATTGATCGTTATGTTTGACCAAAAAAGTTCTTAGTTGGACATTTATGCTGCTTGGCCTAAAAATTATTCCGCTTGACTTGCAAGAAGATGCACCGTCGGAGCTTAGTGGCATACCGAATTAGTCACGGTCGTTAGCCTGAACTGGCGGTTACACCAGAATGGCCATGGAGATGGAGGCGAGGAAGAAGGATCTTACATTTAAGCAGGGTCTGAACTCCAACTATGGATTATACTGAATAAAGGATAGCTAGTTGTAAGCAGACACATTTTTCTTTTTCTTTTATCCCTTGTGTTTTGAAATATCTTACTTCTAGATAGGATTTCTACGGTGTTAGCTACTAGCTGGCAAGCGTCGCAAATAACGAAAATGATAATTTCCCAATGAGATGCTCTTTTATTGCCTTCCACAAGCAGTCCACGTGATTATTATTTTTTTCTTTTTTACCGCTTGCGTCTTGTGACGCCTTATCAAGTATACACGGCTAGATACGGGTTTTTCTTTTGACTTGGTCGAGATACGATTTCTATGGTCTAGCATATATAGCTACTAGTTAGCTAGTGGTGCTAACAATGCTAGTCTCCGATCCAGATGCTGTTTTATCGTCTTCCACATGCGCCACTACGTACCTAGCTAGTGATGGATTGACTGGACCAATGTGTTTGCCTCATGTGCACGCTACGAATATGCTGCTCCTACGCTTACATTTATCCGTCGCACATAACGTTAACATTAGGGTCAGACAGTGTAACTGACGTAAGCTAAGGAACACAGCACTTGATGATCACTAGCAAAGAGTCACAGTCTGAACATTAATATATTCTCTACAGGATCATGAAGCATGAATCTTCCTGCTAACCTGTGGTCGGTCCCGGAGATGATTAATTTCTTTTGATCTCACTGATTTTATAGATTTGCATTATTTTGTATTCGGAGAGATCAGTTGTGCAACCACAATCTTCAGTACAAGTTCAAGTTGGAACCTTACTACCCTTGGATAAACTGAAATTAATGTTGTAGTAATAGAGCCGGTAAATTCGTGGTCTCGTTTTACGATAGTAATAGAGCCGGTAATATTAATTTGTGTGTCCACCCGCTGATGGATGGTGTGGTTTGTGTAGGCTTATCACTAGAACTCGACGACTTGACTAGCTAGATTGTGCTATCAGACGAAACGTCGACACTTGGATTGGACGCACGTACGTTCGTGTGGTCGTGCTCCGAGGTGAGGTCAGGTCGAGAACAGGAGGTAGCATGGCCGGCCGGCCAGGGACGCCATTGCCTTCAAACAAAAGCGCGCGCCCGGGTTTAGTGGGTTTTAGCCCTGTTTGGCCGTTTCCGTGAAAGAATCTCCTATGCTTGTAGCCTCTAACGCCAATGAATAATACCCCTCTCGTATGTAGAGCAGACTATTCGTCTTCCTTGTGTGTTCTTGGACGGTTGCAGAGTAGCTTGTACGCCAACAAATTCAAAGATTTGTCATTGTACAGACAGACAAGCGATGTGATTAACGCATGTGCCTCCATGGTCACCTGCGAACAAAATACAGTGGCAAATCTTGTCATACACCGCCGAGCAACTCGCCCTGATTGAGATTTGCAACATGGGTTTTATTTATCTAAACCATTCTGGGCACTGAATCGGATTGGATTCTCGAGCTCTGCTTACTGTCTCTATCCCCTGCAGAATAGGAGAAGAAAACCATCTGCAAACGAAGTTGCGCTGCAGGCCGCTGTATGCATGCATGCAGCGAGATCAGTGGATGAGTGACAACGGCAGATCGACTAATAAAGCATGAATGCTTGCAGTTGCCGGCAGTTAACCTGCTGTTGCAAGAAAGCGGCCAAAACGCGGAGGAATGCAATGCTCGATCGGTCACCAACATGTTTGCATCTGATCCCCATTTCCTATCCCTTGACTCATCGATCACATCATCTTTTATCTCTTATTCTCTCCTTTTCTGCTTCTATCTCCTCGAACAATCCCCATGCGCCAACAAAATATCATGAGAATCCTATGGATGCCGGTGCTTTTCCCTTCCAGGTGGGGTGGAACGACACTAAAAATATAACTCGCTCTTGCACAGTTATTTACCAAAGGTCATATTAGTGGATGACAGACACGTGAATCTATCTATATCTAGCGGTGAGGATCTACTACCTAGTGCAACTAATCTTATTAATTTCCATGTATTTAAAAACAGCACTATATATCCCATGTTTCCTCTTACTAGAAGTGTCATAAAATTGGTAGCACTACTCCATTTATCTGCTAAAAGTGTGCATTTGTTAATACCAAAGCGCTGGACTTTCATAAGCTGGGACCAAGAACCAATGGTAAGATGACATAAAACGTGGGTGATGCAGTTGATCAACCGAGCTTGGTTTTTACTCAATGCCATAGTACGTGACCACTAGGTAGCATTGGGCCGAAAATAATCAGCGTAACATGGAACCCAATGTCTATTGTATATGCCGGATAAGCATATCAAAATAACATGAACTGGGTATAGACCATATATTGACATAAAAGTGATGCTATTCTTTTGTGAAAGTTAGTAACAGAATCTCGCTTTTAGTATTAAGAAATGTTATTTTCGTGACCTCATGCTTGAGAACTAGTAGGAAGTGTTCGGTTCCATGTAAGCCAAACGGCAAATCGGGATCTCTAGTAGAGCCCGAAAAAACGCAAACCGAAAACGACGAGTTCAGTTCACCGAAAACGCGAGTTCTGCCGAAATCCGCAGTAGCGCAGAATAGAACCCGTAAAATGGAACTGAAAACAGGAATTCGAATTGGCGCGGGTAATTTGAGGCGATGATCATAGTTTTATAGATGATAGATGCTCCGATTGAGCATCGATACTTACATAGTTCATGCAATTGACATAATACTAGTACACCGACAACCTTAACCTAGTTAAATAACCTGAACTGAACGGAGTAGATGATGACGAGAATGCTTGTTATTTTGCTGTTTGCCTACTCAAAGGATCTGGGGATTTGGCGAGGAGTTGTTCTATTGTGTAAGCGAGCGGTGATCCGACGAGCGATCAACTGCAGTCCATTTCGTCTGTATGTGATGAGTTCTAGTGTACGAACGCTGATGAATTATTGCAAAAGTAACTTGGTCTTATGTTACGTCGAAAGAAAAATTAAAGTCAGCTTGCTCCATCAATGTTACTCCCTCCTTCACAGTTTATTAGGCGCGCGCGTACCCCTAGGTCACCAATTTAACCTATATAATTTAAATTATATAATATAAAAATTATATCATTAGAAAATAGAACATCTAAACTTTCTAATGATATAATTTTTATAACATATAACTAATGCTAACTTGATCAAATTTGCGACCTAGGGGTACGCGCGTGCCTTATAAACTGTGAGAGAGGGAGTACGAATATATTCAGAAATTGGTGTAATGTAGTTGAGAAACAAACTAAAACCTGAATTCGTGCAGACAGCTATTGGTTTTATTTCTTTGTTATTGTTAATCCACAGGGTCATCAGACCACTAAGCCTTTGATGAGCGCAAATTAATTGCACACCGGTGGGAAACCTTAAGAGAAAAGTATGATGAACACAACAACAAGTTTTTCCTTAGTAAGAAATCAAGGTTTAATCAACCAGTAGGAGAAATGCGTGAGTTCTGAAGGTGTTGTTAGCTGACTATTGGTAGAGCGCACTACCGACGTCATCAACAACGTGGAACCTGCACACAACACAAGCAAAATACTTTGCTAACGTTACAGTGAGGTTGTCAATCTCACCGGTTTTGCTAAATACAAAGTATTAGACGTATAGTGTGGAAAGATGATGATTGTTTCCAGTGAAATGAAAGAGAGCAATGCTTGCAGTAAGTAAACAGAACATGATGATTGTATCAGTGTAAAAGAAAGGACCGGGGTCTACAGTTCACTAGAGGTGTCTCTCCATAAAGATAAATAACATGTTGGGTGACAAATTACAGTTGGACAATTGATGGAATAAAGACCATACATGAGAATATGATTACTATGAGATTCGTTTGGGCATTACAACATAATACATAAATCGTAATCCAACTGCGTGTATGATTAATAATTCACCTTCTGGTTATCGTCTGAATCTCTTCCAGTATTAAGTTGCAAGGAACAAATGATCGCATTAATCAATGTGTGTACAGTAAACAACAGAATTACCCTTAGATAAAACATTATTGTTTTTTCTCCAGTAGCAACAACACATCTACAATCTTAGAAATTATTGTCACTCTGGCAGAAAACTAGAAGCATGAACCTAATAGTGCATAGAGCCCCCATGTGTGGTTTTGGTAATTAATGATAATCCCTATGGACTAATGGTTGCATTGAGTTATATTTGTAGGATTTGTTTATAGGCAATGCTTGAACGATTAGTTGGCGTCAATGTTGCAATACGAAGAAATGAGATGCACCGAAGAAGAAGCTCTCTCATAGTGGATTATGGGGGATCAATCCGCAAGACATCAAGCAAGCACAATCAAGAACGGCGTTTCATCTTGTTGCAGTCAAGATCATCATCATCGAGCACAAGTGGAATGCGCAAGGTTAAGGTTTTTCTCTCGATAGGGTTTCTTTCTCACCGGTCTCGTGGTTTAGTTGGGAGACCGGTTTATAGGATAGTGGTCGTACTATCAAGGGGCTCTCGAGTGAGTAACTCGATCGTATCGTTCGGAGAGTGCGGTCAAACCTTTGCATCCTTACATCATCTTTCTTGGTTGTTATTTGAATCTTATCCATGTGGTGTTTTAGAGCTTGTGGTTATTTCTCTGACAAGCTCTAGTTCATCGAAAACGGATTTTACGTATATCACTTGTTGCGTTTTCAATACCGGTGTTTTTCCAGGTTTCTCGTATTGAGAGGTTTCACTCTAAAAATCGTATAAAATCACCCCCACTAGTTTCCATATTTTTAGTTTTTGTGGGGGTAGCTCTTGTCGTTCTCTTTCCAACAAAACTGGTTTCGTCTCATTTGAATTTTCCAATCTCAAGTTATTTGCATTTCAAGTTTGAGTTTAAAAGAAAAAAGGGAGAACTTTTTTTTGGCCGGTGCTACCGCCCGCGCTACCGGTAGCTACCGCTCAGCTTGCTTTGCTCTCAGTATACATAGAGCCTTTTTCCGGTACCAAAACCGGTACCAGGCCCGGTGGTACCGACCGGCCTAGGCCGGGGGTTCCGGCCTCCACCCGCGTGTGACCATCGCCCCGCTCGATGGGCCCCGCCCATGTGGGCTGAGGCCACCTCCATGCCCGCACGGCCGCACACCACGCCTCACACTGCGTGTCTGCTCGCCCGCCCTGGCACGTGCTCGTGCGCCCGCTCGATCGTTGTGTGCGTCGATCCCTGCGCGGGTCCCGCTCGCTGCGTGCGCTACCTCGCTGGCCACGAGCGGCTCGCCCGCACAACGCACCAGGGTCCACACAGCCACCGGCCCAAGACTTTTTCTGCAGCCCAACGGGCAGAAAAAATAAGCCCCCTATTTAAGCCTTTTCCTCCCTCTATCTCTTGCTTCTTCTTCCTCTCTCTCAAGCTTTCCTCTCCATTGTTTGATTCTTTGTGAGCTTGAGTTCTTCCTCTCCATCCAATGATCCTTGCATCTATTTGAGAGAAAATATTGAGGAGATCTAGATCCACACTTTGACCAAACCAAATCACCTCTTTGTGAGAGAATCTTTGGGATCTAGATCTTGGGGTTTTTTGTGTTCCCCTTTTTAGTTTTTCCTCTCTTATTCCCCCAATAGCTTTAGTAGCTTTGTTAGAATTTGAGAGTGAAGGATTTGGGCATTGATGGCGTGTAACTCACACGTTCGTTGGGAACCCCAAGAGGAAGGTATGATGTGCACAGTAGCAAGTTTTCCCTCAGAAAGAAACCAAGGTTTAATCGAACCAGGAAGAGCCAAGAAGCACGTTGAAGGTTGATGGCGGAGGAATGTAATGCGGCGCAACACCAGGGATTCCGGCGTGGCTCTCGGTAAGGTTTTCCGTATCGTGGCTCTCGGTACTGGGGGTTTCGCGACGGAGGCTTTAAGTAGGCGGAAGGGCAACGTGGGGGGCCACACAAGGGCCCCACACGCCAGGGCCGCGGCCTAGGGCTGGGCCGCGCCGCCCTATTGTGGCGCGCCTCGTGGCCCCACTTCCTTTCCCCTCGGTCTTCGGAAGCTTCGTGCAAAAATAGGACCCTGGGCGTTGATTTCGTCCAATTCGAGAATATTTCCTTTGTAGGATTTCTGAAACCAAAAACAGAGAAAACAGCAACTGGCTCTTCGGCATCTTGTTAATAGGTTAGTGCGGAAAATGCATAAATACGACATATAATGTGTATAAAACATGTAGATATCATCAATAATGTAGCATGGAACATAAGAAATTATCGATACGTGAGGAGCCTCTTAACTGCATCGGCGTGCAGTATAATTTAAAGTGACATGCCATCATAAACTTGATCATACTATTGTAAGCATATGTAATGAATGCAGCGATCAAAACAATGGTAATGATATGAGTAAACAAATGAATCATAAAGCAAAGACTTTTCATGAATAGTACTTCAAGACAAGCATCAATAAGTCTTGCATAAGAGTTAACTCATAAAGCAATAAATCAAAGTAAAGGTATTGAAGCAACACAAAGGAAGATTAAGTTTCAGCGGTTGCTTTCAACTTGTAACATGTATATCTCATGGATAATTGTCAACATAGAGTAATATAACAAGTGCAATATGCAAGTATGTAGGAATCAATGCACGTTCACACAAGTGTTTGCTTCTTGAGGTGGAGAGAGATAGGTGAACTGACTCAACATAAAAGTAAAAGAAAGGTCCTTCAAAGAGGAAAGCATCGATTGCTATATTTGTGCTAGAGCTTTTAGTTTGTAAACATGAAACAATTTTGTCAACGGTAGTAATAAAGCATATGAGTTATGTAAATTATATCTTACAAGTTGCAAGCCTCATGCATAGTGTACTAATAGTGCCCGCACCTTGTCCTAATTAGCTTGGACTACCGGATCATCGCAATACACATGTTTTAACCAAGTGTCACAATGGGGTACCTCCATGCGCCTGTACAAAGGTCTAAGGAGAAAGCTCGCATTTTGGATTTCTCGCTTTTGATTATTCTCAACTTAGACATCCATACCGGGACAACATGGACAACAGATAATGGACTCCTCTTTAATGCATAAGCATGTGGCAACAATTAGTGTTCTCATATGAGATTGAGGATATATGTGCAAAACTGAAACTTCCACCATGATTCATGGCTTTAGTTAGCGGCCCAATGTTCTTCTCTAACAATATGCATGCTCTAACCATTAAAGTGGTAGATCTCTCTTACTTCAGACAAGACGGACATGCATAGCAACTCACATGATATTCAACAAAGAGTAGTTGATGGCGTCCCCAGAAGCATGGTTATCGCACAACAAGCAACTTAATAAGAGATAAAGTGCATAAGTACATATTCAATACCACAATAGTTTTTAAGGCTATTTTGTCCCATGAGCTATATATTGCAAAGGCGAATGATGGAATTTTGAAGGTAGCACTCAAGCAATTTACTTTGGAATGGCGGAGAAATACCATGTAGTAGGTAGGTATGGTGGACACAAATGGCATAGTGGTTGGCTCAAGGATTTTGGATGCATGAGAAGTATTCCCTCTCGATACAAGGTTTAGGCTAGCAAGGTTTATTTGAAACAAACACAAGGATGAACCGGTGCAGCAAAACTCACATAAAAGACATATTGTAAACATTATAAGACTCTACACCGTCTTCCTTGTTGTTCAAAACTCAATACTAGAAATTATCTAGACCTTAGAGAGACCAAATATGCAAACCAAATTTTAGCAAGCTCTATGTATTTCTTCATTAATGGGTGCAAAGTATATGATGCAAGAGCTTAAACATGAGCACAACAATTGCCAAGTATCAAATTATCCAAGACATTTTAGAATTACTACATGTAGCTTTTCCCGATTCCAACCATATAACAATTTAACGAAGAAGATTCAACCTTCGCCTTGAACATTATGAGTAAAGCCTAAGGACATATTTGTCCATATGCAACAGCGGAGCGTGTCTCTCGCACACAATGCTAGGATCCATTTTATTCAAACAAAAACAAAAACGAAAACAAACCGACGCTCCAAGCAAAGTACATAAGATGTGATGAATAAAAATATAGTTTCAGGGAGGAACCTGATGATGTTGTCGATGAAGAAGGGGATGCATTGGGCATCCCCAAGCTTAGACTTGAGTCTTCTTAGAATATGCAGGGGTGAACCACCGGGGCATCCCCAAGCTTAGAGCTTTCACTCCTCTTGATCATAGTATATCATACTCTTGATCCTTGAAAACTTCCTCCACACCAAACTCAAACAACTCATTAGAGGGTTAGTGCACAATAAAAGTTTACATGTTCAGAGGTGACACAATCATTCTTAACACTTCTGGACATTGCATAAAGCTACTGGACATTAATGGATCAAAGAAATTCATCCAACATAGCAAAAGAGGCAATGCGAAATAAAAGGCAGAATCAGTCAAAACAGAACAGTTCGTAAAGACTAATTTTAAAATGGCACCAGACTTGCTCAAATGAAAATACCCAAATTGAATGAAAGTTGCGTACATATCTGAGGATCACTTACGTAAATTGGCATAATTTTCTGAGTCACCTACAGAGAATTAGGCCCAGATTCGTGACAGCAAAGAAATCTGTTTCTGCGCAGTAATCCAAATCTAGTATGAACCTTACTATCAAAGACTTTACTTGGAACAACAAAATGATAAGGAGAGGTTGCTACAGTAGTAAACAACTTCCAAGACTCAAATATAAAACAAAAATACTGTAGTAAAAACAATGGGTTGTCTCCCATAAGCGCTTTTCTTTCTAGGCGCAGAAAGTGTAAATCAAGTATTATCAAGAGATGAAGCATCAACATCATAATTTGCTCTAATAATAGAATCATAAGGTAACTTTATTCTTTTTATAGGGAAGTGTTCCATACCTTTCTTGAGAGGAAATTGATATTTATTATTACCTTCCTTCATATCAATAGTAGCACCAACGGTTTCGAAGAAAAGGTCTTCCCAATATAATGGGACAAGATGCATTGCATTCAATATCCAAGATAACAAAATCAACGGGGACAAGGTTATTGTTAACCATAATATGAACATTATCAACTCTCCCCAAAGGTTTCTTTTTAGCATTATCAGCGAGATTAACATCCAAATAACAATTTTTCAATGGTGGCAAGTCAAGCATATCATAGACTTTCTTAGGCATAACGAAATACTTGCACCAAGATCACATAAAGCATTACAATCAAAATCATTGACCCTCATCTTAATGATAGGCTCCCAACCATCTTCTAACTTTCTAGGAATAGAAGTTTTAAGTTTTAGTTTATCTTCTCTAGCTTTTATGAGAGCATTTGTAATATGTTTTGTAAAGGCCAAATTTATAGCACTAGCATTAGGACTTTTAGCAAGATTTTGTAAGAACTTTATAACTTCAGAGATGTGACAATCATCAAAGTCTAAATCATTATGAGCTACAGCAATGGGATCATCATCCCCAATGTCGGAAAAAATTCAGTTTATCACAGCAGTTTCAAGCTTTAGCAATTTCGAGCTTTTGTACGCTTTGCACTAGGAGTAGAAACATTGCCAACACCAATTCTTTCACCATTATTAGTAGGAGGTGCAGCAACATGTTGAGCATTAACATTACTAGTGGTGGTAATAGTTCAAACTTTAGCTACATTATTCTCTTTAGCTAGTTTTTCATTTTCTTCTCTATCCCACCTAGCACGCAATTCAGCCATTAATCTTATATTCTCATTAATTCTAACTTGGATGGCATTTGCTGTAGTAGTAATCTTATTATCAATATCCTCAGGTTTAGCAGCCATTTTATTAATTAAAGAAGATTGTGATGCAGACATGTATGAGATTCGGTTTTCAGCATTTGCAAGTTTAGTTTGCAACCCAGAAATCTCCATATTCAGATTTTCAAGTTGATTTCCTATATTCTTCAACAAGGTAGATTGTTCATTCATAGTTTTAGTAAACAATTGTTTTGCTCATATTGTGATTGCATAAAGCTCTTGGTAGATCTTTCAATCTCTAACATCTTTTCCTAATTAGGTGAAACATATCTACCATAAGAGTTACCATTAGCAGGATATGGCCTAGAATTTTGAGCAACCAATGAAGCTAACGGAACATTATTAGAATCAACATTAGTCCTATCATTCACAAGCATAGACATAATAGCATCAATCTTATCACTCAAGGAGGAGGTTTCTTCAACAGAATTTACCTTCTTACCTTGTGGAGCTCTTTCCGTGTGCCATTGAGTAATTTATCATCATATTATCAAGAAACTTTGTTGCCGCCCCAAAGTGATGGACATAAAGGTACCTCCAGCAGCTGAATCCAATAGGTTCGCGAAGAAAATTTAGTCCTGCATATAAGGTTTGGATGATCATCCAAGTAGTCATCCATGGGTTGGGCAATTCTTTACCAAAGATTTCATTCTCTCCCATGCTTGAGCAACATGTTCATTATCTAATTGCTTGAAATTCATTATGCTACTTCTCAAAGATATAATTTTAGCGGGAGGATAATATCTACCAATAAAAGCATCCTTACATTTAGTCCATGAATCAATACTATTCTTAGGCAAAGATAGCAACCAATCTTTAGCTCTTCCTCTTAATGAGAAAGGAAACAATTTCAATTTAATAATATCACCATCTACATCCTTATACTTTTGCATTTCACATAGTTCAACAAAATTATTAAGATGGGCAGCAGCATCATCAGAACTAACACCAGAAAATTGCTCTCTCATGACAAGATTCAGTAAAGCAGGTTTAATTTCAAAGAATTCTGCTGTAGTAGCGGTGGAGCAATAGGTGTGCATAGGAAATCATTATTATTTGTGTTTGTGAAGTCACACAACTTAGTGTTTTCAGGATTATTCATTTTAGCAGTAGTAAATAAAGCAAACTAAACAAAGTAAATGCAAGTAACTAATTTTTTTGTGTTTTGATATAATGCAGCAAACAAAGTAGTAAATAAAATAAAGCAAGACAAAAACAAAGTAAAGAGATTGGATTGTGGAGACTCCCCTTGCAGCGTGTCTTGATCTCCCCGGCAACGGCGCCAGAAAACAGGCTTGATGGCATGTAACTCACACGTTCGTTGGGAACCCCAAGAGGAAGGTATGATGCACAGCAGCAAGTTTCCCTCAGAAAGAAACCAAGGTTTAATCGAACCGAGGAGCCAAGAAGCACGTTGAAGGTTGATGGCGGAGGAATGTAATGCGGCGCAACACCAGGGATTCCGGCTCTCGGTAAGGTTTTCCGTATCATGGCTCTCGATCGGGGTTTCGCGACGGAGGCTTTAAGTAGGCGGAAGGGCAATGCGGGGGCCACACGAGGCCCCACACGCCAGGGCCACGCGGCCTAGGGCTGGGCCGCGCCGCCCTGCTGTGGCGCCTCGTGGCCCCACTTCCTTTCCCCCTCGGTCTTCTGGAAGCTTCTTGCAAAAATAGGACCCTGGGCGTTGATTTCGTCCAATTCCGAGAATATTTCCTTTGTAGGATTTCTGAAACCAAAAACAGCAGAAAACTGGCTCTTGCATCTTGTTAATAGGTTAGTGCCGGAAAATGCATAAATACGACATATAATGTGTATAAAACATGTAGATATCATCAATAATGTAGCATGGAACATAAGAAATTATCGATACGTCGGAGACGTATCAGGCATCCTTGTGGTGTTCTTACCTTTGCATTTGGTGCATCGGTTTGACTTCTCTGCGGTGATACGTGGAGGTGAAAGTTCGTGAGATATTCACTTCCGGAGCTTGTTCCTCTTGGGTCTTTGGACCCTAGATGGCTTAGTGGTCTTTGTGGTCTTTGTGGTGTTCTTGGGGACTCCAATTAAGTTGTGGAGTTTCTTCAAGGGCAAGGCCTTTGTGGCGATTTGTTGGGAGCCTCAAATTAAGTTGTGGAGATAGCCCCAAGCTAGCTTTGCGCGGGTTCGGTGACCACCCTAAGGTTTCATAGTGGATCGAGGACATCCCTTTTGGTGGGAATTCTCGAGGAGAATACGGTGGCCCTCGTGCATTTGGAGTAACTTGTCCTCCACACCGCTCCAATGGAGAGTAGCACTCGCAAGAGTGTGAACTTCTGGATACATCGTTGTCGCCGCGTCACTTCGGTTATTCCTATATCTGAGCTATTTACTTATTCACTTTACTTTGTGATAGCCGTCGTGCTTGAAGTTATATATCATGCTATCACATAGTTTATTGAATTGCTTAGCATAAGTCGTTGGTGCACATAGATGAACCCTAGTTATATAGGTTTTGTGCTTGACAAATTAAACGCTAGTTTTATTACGCATTTTTTAAGTCATATTCGTAAAAGTTTTAAACCGCCTATTCACCCCCCCTCTAGGCGACATCCGTGTCCTTTCAGAACCCACTATCGAGCATAAACACTCCCTCTTGGAGTCACAAACATTTACTTGGCCAGAGTATCTACTAGCAACGGAGAGCATGCAAGATCACAAATAACATATCACAAGTATATAATCGATCTCAACATAGTGTTCAATATTCATCGGATCCCAGCAAACACAACATGTAGCATTACATAATGATGATCTTGATCATGATAGGCAGCTCCAAGATCTAAACATGAATCACAAATTGGAGAAGATAATCATCTAGCTACTGCTATGGACCCATAGTCCAGGGATGAACTACTCACGCATCACTTCGAAGGTGGGCATGGCAATGTAGAGGCCTCCGGTGATGATCTCCCTCTCCAGCAGGGTGCCTGCAAAAACTTCAGAACCCTCCCAAGGTAGGGTCTGCGATTGCGGCCGCGACGGATCTTTTCGTGGATGGAGGCTCGGGTGTTTAGGTTTTTCCCGAGATCGTGAATAAATAAGCGGAAGGGCGAGGTCGGTGGCCGCCTGGGGGCCCACACCACCCCTTGGCGCGGGCCCACCCTTGGCCGCGCCATGGGGTGGTCTGGCCGCCCTGTGGTGACTCCTCGTCCCCCCTCTGGACTCTGTGTTCGTTACAGAAAAATATTAACTTCGTCTTTTGTTTCGTCCAATTCTGAGAATATTTTCTGTACAAATTTTCTGAAATACAAAACAGCAGAAAATAGGGAACTGGTATTGTGACATATTGTTAATAGGTTAGTGCTAGAAAATGTATAAAAGTGCAGCGAAGTGTAAATAAAACATCTATGAATTGGTGTAAAACAAGCATGGAGCATCAAAAATTATAGATATGTTTGCGACGTATCAAGCATCCCAAGCTTAACTGTTGCTCCTCCTTGAGTAGGTAAGTGATAACAAAAATAATTTTTGAGGTGACATGAAGTCAACACAATCTTGATCAAGCTATTGTAAAGCATTGTGAGCTGGGATCAAAGTACTCTAAACATAGGCATGATAGATATAATTCTAACAAATATAACTTAGCAACTATGTTATCTAGCAGATGCAAGCTGGAGGGTCCTGAGGTGGAGCGGCGTTTTTCTTTCGTGTTGAAGACGACGAATCTCGGCGGCGTGGTGCAGCGGGGTAGCATCGTCGGATACGTCATGTTCGACGTGCGCAGGGTGGTGCAGTTGTCTAGCATCATGGTGGCGTTGGTGGCAGGCCTCGCAAGGTCATTGCATTGATCTCTCCTGAAGATGGGTATGCGGAAGACGGTGGCGGCGTGGACTTCTGGAGCGTGTATGATGGTACTTGTCGAGGCCTTCGATTTTTTGATGATGCGCATTGGTGTGATGTAAGGGTGTTGGCTCTGTTCATTGACCCCCCCCCCCCCCTCGGTGATGTAGGATTAGCGAGCTGTCGTTAGTTTTGGTGGCTTCGGTTTGATCTTTGTAATTTTTCTTGTAAGGTGTTGTGAATAATCTAATAAAAAGTCGTGTGCATCCCTTGGATGCAGAAGTTAGGGTGATATTTCCCCCATTTCGAAAAAAGAACATGATAAGTAACTCAAACAAATGATCATGAATAATTATGCATTGAAAGTAACTGTTTGTTTATGAGCATAGAGAAAATATAGCAAAGTGGTACTCCCTCCATACCGGTTTATGGGGCAATGTCGCACTTCGAGAAACAAGTTTGACTATAAATTTGGTCAACAAAATATGAGATATATACCATAAAAATTATACCATTGGATTCGTAATCAAAAAATATTTCCAATAATATAATTTTTGTCATATATATCTTATATTTTGTTGATCAAATTAGTAGTCAAACTTGTTTCTCGAAGTGCGCATTTGTCCATTAATCCGGTATGGAGGGAGTACTCAGCTTATCCTTTATGGAGTACCAAAACATAAATGTTAGAACACCTTTAAAGTTCAAAGGGGACTAGATACAATTAATTTGAGAACAAGCAATAGCATAATCATAAATAAATCAATAATAATTTTGGGTCTATGCATATTATACTTAGAATGATAACTATGCTCTCTTAATTGGTGCATAAAGCAAGAAGATGGAGACTCACATAAAAGTAAAAGAAAGGTCCTTCGAAGAAGGAAGCAAGATTAATAAGTTTTATAAACTTTCCAAAAAATATGATACTCATTAGTTTTGAGCTCGCATTACCCTTATCACAAGCATCTTCAATGTTTAAAATTAATATAAGAGGAAATAGGAGTTATATGCTTGACAAATCACAAGTTGAAAATCTCGTGCCCTCTGAATACGAGTATCTAAACCTACACGGGTTTTAGAGTTGTGACACTTAGTTTAAATGGAGGTAGTATACCATTATTAGTTCGTACAATGTAGCACATGCTGTCTCGATCCGCCTGGATTAAAGAATCAGAGAGATCAGGATTGAGGAATAACTGGGGATTGTGTCACCAACATTTGTTTTCCTGGTCGTCTCTGAAAGATAGATTAAACAAGAGGTTTTATTTCTGGTTGATGAGCTGTTCGATGATGAGCTCTCTTCTATGCCCGAACACTCACATCTCATCTCATCTCATCTCGAAGACGACGGGTCAAAGTTTGTTTAGCAGCCAGATGTTGACCCCCTCGTCTACTGTTCAACCCTGGCACATGCAAGCGTATCGCTGAATCCGGCTTAGCAGGCAGGATAATGCAACAAAAAAATCTCGTGTCCCCTACCGCTTATTTCACTTTCTTGAATGGGACCGGCACACAATTTCACTGCTACGGTATCCTCTGATCACTCTCTCTTTTTCGTCAAACTCACAGTCGGCTTCTGATATAAAGAAGCGGCCGTCTCTTTCAAAATCTAATCTCCCACTTCAATCGGTATACATGCACTTTCTCTCCCCGGCCCTAACTAATCTAACACGAACGAGGCAACTTAGGACATGCCCAATGAACTGCCCTAGAGCTACTGCCTCACACCTTTAACTAGGTTCGTGTGGTCTAAAGTAGGTTCGGATGAGGAGGCAGCCTCCTCTTCAAGAAGTGGGATCTCAAGCTTAAAAAGCATGCTTTTTTGAGAGAGAAAAAGATACATAGTGTCATATTTGTGGGGTCCATTCTCTCTTTTCTCTGACTAAAGTTGTAGCTTTCATTGGAGAGATAAAATTAAGGAAAATGATTGTGTTCCCCCGGGGGATGAAGCGTTTCCATCCTCCGTCTTGGCTGCGCGCCGCGTGTCTCGCTGGGCCCACCGTTTCTCACGCGCACCTTCCTCCTCCACTCGTTCGTTCCAGGGAGTCAATCCCTTTTCTCTCTCCAGCTCGCTGCCGCACTACCAAACCGCCGCCGCTGGCTGGCGACCCATGGTCGGCCGCCGCGACCAGCGCCGCCTTCCTCGCCCGCGCGGACTGTCCCCAACCTTTCGCGCGCCACCGGCCCGTAGTCGAGCGCCGCCGCCGCCACTGGCTGGTCGCCGCCGCCCGCAGCAGTCGACTGCGTCGACGCAGAGGGCCGCGCCACGGAGCTGCGGCCTCTTGCGCTGTCGTGGCCGCACACGCAGGCCTTCCACCTCGCCTGGCTCTCCCTCTTCGCCTGCTTCTCGCCGCCTTCGCCGCGCCGCCCATCCTCCCTGCGCTGCGCCCGGCACTCGTGCTCGCTCCGTCCGACGCCTCCGCCGCCGCCGTCGCCTCCCTCGCCGCCGCGCTCGTCGGGCGCCTCGCCATGGGCCCCGCCTGCGACCTCCTCGGCCCGCGCCGCGCGTCCGGGGTCGCCAGCCTCGTCTGCGCGCTCGCCCTCGCGCTGGCCGCCGTGTACGCGTCCTCGCCCGCGGGCTTCGTCGCGCTCCGCTTCTGCGCGGGGCTCTCGCTCTCCAACTTCGTCGCCAACCAGCACTGGATGTCCCGCATCTTCGCGCCCTCCGCCGTCGGCCTCGCCAACCCCGCCGTCCAGATCAGTGCTAGATGGAGGCGAAATCAGTGCTAGAATATAAAGCATATTTTTCGCGAATTTTTGGGAGTTTGCTGCCTTAGGCCTCGGAGGTTGCTACCAGCGAAGGCAGGCTTTGCTACCTGACGTTGCTACTGGCGGAAGCCGGGTTTTGCTACCACGGAGGTCGTTTCTGCTACATTAGGTGTCAGGTGTTGCTGTCTTGGTCGGAAAGTTTTGCTGAATTAGTATTTTTTTTTTGCTACACTTTTTATGTGGTTTTGCTACCATTGTACAATACGGGGTCTCCGGCGATGTCTCTGGTGACTTTCCGTTTATATCTGTTTTTGCTACAATAGCATAATTTTTTTGCTACGAGCTCGCCGGCGAGGTCTCCGGCGAATCTCCGGCGAGCTCAGCCTTTTTATTTGATTTCGTGGCTGAACCGTTTTTTGCTACAATGTAGCAAAAGCGGGTTATTTTTTTGCTGCCGGAAGGTATTTTTTTGCTGCATCCGGTAACAGCAGATCTGACCGTACAAGATAGCCGATCCAACGGCTGGGGACCCGGGGGCTGGGAAATCAAATCCCCCGGGGGACGCCCAGCACTGTCCTAAAATTAATCATATTACTTATGACAACTTTTTTACATGAAGCAGCTAGTTGTGTATGCCACAATTACTCATGCCCTTATCAAGGCGTAGTGATATATCCGTCGAAAGATTAGCGTTCGTGTCGCCTTCCTAACAACTCAACTTTAAGCTAAAGAGGAGTCCACAAAACGGTGGTGCTGATTTTGTATACCAGGCCATGTTCAACGATTGGCTGTGACTCTTAAGTGATCCTACGCTCGGTCACGTCGCTATTGAATCCCGTGAAAGCAGGCCTATTCTCCTGTTTTCAAGTGGTTATTGCTACAGTATTCTCTTTGTCTTTGCACTCTCTCTTCTGTGGGAGTGATGTTTTGGCACATGGAAGTGTATGCTTCCTTTATTTTAGAATGCATGTTAGACATGTTTTGAAATGTTAGAAAATTTAAAATAAAAATTTCGCACGTACATCTTCATGTGATACGCGCTCATAAAGTTATTTCATAGAAAATCGACTTATCGTGTGACGTGTGTAAAAAAGATAAAATTTGGTGCTAAAACAAAAACTTGCTACAAGATAAATTTTCTCTTTTTCACATAGACTACAAAAATGTCATTTTTTCGTGAAACTTGGAGAACGCACATATATTATGGAGATGTATATGTAAATTTTTTTATCTAAATTTTTTGACAATTAAAAATATATTTTTATGATAGAGGGATCATACGCGAAAGCTGAATTGAGTTTCTACTATACTTTGGAGTCTCCGGTTGTGGTCTGCGACACGACGGTGCTGCATCACCCCAGCCCCATCCCGACCCTACCGTCCAAACCAACAACCAATATATGATTTGCCTCTCAATTCAAACTAGGATCACCGATTTCAGGTGAAGACGTGCAATGTGGTATAAAACAATCTTTTTCATTTATATATCTGTTGACTTACTAAATTGGTAGCCTACATGATTTGCCATGCTTAATTATCATTGGGTTCAGTTTTCTCAAACACAATAATTGGTAGCCTACATGATTTGACATGTTTAATTATCATTGAGTTTTTTTTTGTTTTGTTTTGGTCTTTGGCCTTGGACTCTATTGTTCTTTTATCCTATGCTGACTATGATAAACTAGTAGAAAACAGGGCTTCGGTCAGAAAACTTTGGTCCCGGCCGTGTCCTGGACCGGGACCCAAGGTCTGACCACGTCGTCCTGTAAATGCTACAGCGTACGACACCTAAATGTCCTGGTTCGTTAGGGCCCAATTGTCCCGGCTCGTATCCCAAACCGGGACTAAAGGGTTTTGCGGCTCGCGGCGCCTGCGGTACCTCCTTTAGTCCCGACGCGTTTTCCAAACCGAGACTTAAAGCCAAACGCTTCATTCCCACGGAAGCCGATCGCGCATCGCCATTACTGGCCAGCGTCGAAATCGGGCGTCGCGCGGAATCCGAGCCGTCGGCGCCGGCGCGGCCAGCCACGAGAATTGATCACCGGTGGCTGGTCCTGTTCATCTTCGTCTTCCACTGGTTTATATGCTCCACCATTCTTCACCATTGCCACACACTCTCTCCATCCTCCTCTCCTCCACCATTTTGCAAAAGCTCTCTCCCTCTTCGTCGATGGAGCATGTCGGGCGCTACCCGGCTCCTCGAACTCGGGTGTACCACCTCATGGCCGAAGGGATGACTTTCAAGGTCGCGGTCGTGCTCCGTGCAAGAAGGGTGGAGAACTGGATCCGCAGCATGAAGAGGGACTTTCTCGACGCTGCAACGACCAAGTGCGTCGGCTTGGAATGCGAGTTCACCGACCCACGCGTGGGTGATCAGCGCGTCGCCGTCCTTCAACTCTCGGTGGCGTCCGAGACGTTGGTGTTCCAAATTATTTATGCCGATGAAGTGCCACAAGTGCTCAAGAATTTTTTGCAGGATGGGAACATCAGATTCTGCGGCGCCGCTATCGGCAATAATGTGAAAATGCTGCATCCCTACGACATTCATATCACTTATGCGTACGAC
The DNA here is from genome assembly GCA_030979885.1 of Lolium multiflorum. Classification (NCBI taxonomy): domain Eukaryota; kingdom Viridiplantae; phylum Streptophyta; class Magnoliopsida; order Poales; family Poaceae; genus Lolium; species Lolium multiflorum. The sequence goes on along the minus strand of CM061752.1, from coordinate 253,133,179 downwards.
CTCCAGAAGGTAGTCCCAAACCCCACCAACAAGCCCACTCCGAGTCTATATGATTTGGCAAACTATACCATTGGGACAAACCTTGAGAAGAATAAGAAGTACAAGAAGGTGGACGTTGCTGCGGAAGAAAAAGAAGATGAGCTCATTTTTGGATGGGCCAATTTTCCATTGAGCTAGGAGAAAGTGCACTATGCTGCTCTAGACTCTCGCCTGGGCTTCGAGATTGTTAGAAGGCATTGGATGCTAGTTGGCTACAATAGCCATGTCGATCGTCTCAATATTTGGAGATGATGAGTAGATGGTGGTCTTCTATATTTGTATGAACTATGAATCGTTTCAATATATATGAACTATGTGTCTTTCATATATATGAACTATTTGTCTTTCATAATTATTTCATATTCAAATCACCCACATTTTTCTAATAATAAATCATATATTATTTGTCCAATTACAGTTTGTAGATTTCAAGATATTAATTATTTGGCCATATTATATGAATAATGCATATATTATTTGATAATAATAATAAATAAAAAAAACATAATTATTTCATATTCAAATCACACACATTTTTCTAATAATAAAGCATATATTATTTGTCCAATTGCGGTTTATAGATTTCAACATATTAATTATTTGGCCATATTATATGAATAATACATATATTATTTGATAATAATAATAAATGAATAAAAACATAATTATTTCATATTCAAATCACCCACTTTTTTCTAATAATAAAGCATATATTATTTGTCCAATTACGGTTTATAGATTTCAAGATATTAATTATTTGGCCATATTATATGACACAATGGTATAAGAGTTAATAGGATTGATATGGTAGTATTTACAACAAGGTACAATCACATTCACGGGAGCGCAACAGGAAAGAACTGAGGAGTTAAACGGGTGGAGTAGTGTGCGGATGGATGACCGACCGACCGGGAAGTGATGACCAAGTCTACAATTAAAACACAGATTAAGTATAATTAGTATTAAAAATGATCCAAGTGAGAGAGTAACAAGTCAAACAAAAAAAAATGAAAAATGGAAAATGAAAAACATAATTATCGAAAATAATATTTATTCGCGGTTGGAATTACGGGCCGGGATTAAAAGGACTCCAGCCCAAACCCTGTGTTGCGGCCACGTGGAGGTTCATTTATCCCGGCTGATAACGGGGCCGGGACTAAAGGACCTTTAGTCCCACATGTATAGAGCCGGTTGTCGAACCGGGACTAGAGCCCATTACGGATCGCGACTGAATGGCATGTCTCGTGGAATACGAAGTATAGTGGTTACTATGTGTACTATAGTGGTTACTACGGTTGCTCGGGATTTATTTAGCCGGTGCGGCTAGCAGCTTAGTAGAAGACTCACATGCTGATGATCTGCCGTCTTTTAGTTTCAGGTTTCTTTAGGTGGTTGATCCATGTCGCCATTTTGTGTGACCCACGAGATGTAATAAGTTTGTACTTTGTTCGGGATAAGTCTGAATTTTTGTGCAATAAAGAAATAAAAGGCCGTATGTATCATTTTGATACAGAGGCAGGGGTTTTGGTTCCCCCTTTCGAAAAAAAAACGTGTGAGAACAAGGGAAACTAAAGAGGATGGCCGGACCGGAAAGTGTCTTTGGCACATGAGCACCAGTGCTCCTGTTTTCTAAAAATCATATTTTTTGAATTCCAAAAAAATTGATATTAAATACTCACGTACATATAAACATTTCAAAGATACGGTGTGAATTTTGTAGAAAAATATGTTGTATTTTGAGCTATACAAAAAAGACAAATTTCTGACAAATATATGCCACTATACGTAGCAACAAATTTGTTTTTTTCTGTAGCTCAAAATACAATGCAATCTCTAACGAAACTTTACACGAGTATTCATGACATATGTATGTATTCACGAAATAAATGTGACGATTTTTTGAAACATAGATATGCAGTTTTTAAATATTTTAAAAACCATGGCCGGACTAAAATTTGACTACGATTTAGCCAAAAGATAGGAGTCAAGCAGTCACATTTTTCACCTCTTGCGTTTGGGGACGACTTGGCAAGCATATCGAGATACGGTTTCTATGGTCTAGTACGTACGTAGCTCGTAGCTAGCTAGTGCTTGGAGAAATACTAGTCTCCGATGGAGATGCTCTTTCATCGTCTTCCACATGCGCCACTATGCAGGAGTACCTAGCGACTGAGTGTGTGTTTGGTAGGCCGGCTCACCTCAGAAATTCTCATCTCAACTAAGCCCAAGCCACTTTTTCTTGTTTGTTAGCCCGGGTCGGATCAGCTCAGCACTGCCCACCTCATACCAAAAACAGCTATCAGCCAGGCCAGGATGAGAAGCTCAAATCGAGCTTCACAACCTGGCCAGGCTGAACCCAACCCGCAAAACCCTGTAGCAGAGCCCCGCAGACCCCCAAACCCCCAACCCCACATTTCTCCTCTCTCATTTCCCCCTTCTCAACTATTTGCATCGGTCAGAACTGGAGGTCGCCGTCGCCCGCGCCCACCGGCCCGCCGCCGTCGCCGGCGCTCCCCGGCCTGCCGCCGTCGACGAGGCAGTTTCCCTCCCGCTCCGGCCCTCCTCTGCCAGACGAGGCGCCATGGCCGCACCCGAGCTCTGCCCGCGCCCGAGCTCTACTCCGCGCTCGCGCCTCAACTTGACGCCGGCCTCGCCTCGGCCCGCGCCCGAGCTCCCTCGCCTCGGCCGCCCCCGCCTCGACCGCCCCCGCCTCGACGCCGGCCGGCGGAGCTCCCTCGCCACGGATCCCTCCCCAACTTTGACACCTCCGACCCGAGCTCGAGCAGGAGCAGGGCGGCAGCAGCTCGCGCCGGCGGCTGGCGAAGGCGAGCTCCTCCCCAGCATAGGCAGCAGGTCGCGCCGGTGCTCCGTAGCCCGCCGCCGGCAACGAGCTGGGCGTGGTGGAGATGAGGGACCCGATTGCTTTTTTTGTTTTATTTAGGGTCCTTTGTGTAACAGTTAGGACCTATCTGTAATTGCTTATTTTTTAGGCCAAGCTCAACCCATACATGTCAACCAAACAAAGTATACAGGCTACCAAACACATCACAAAATCTCAGGCAAGCTTGTATGAGGTCAGATATCTCAAGTGAGAAAGAGAATCTTAAGTGGCACAGGCTACCAAACACACCCTGATTGACTGGATCGACGTGTTTGCCTCATCTGCACGCTACGAATGTGCTGCCCCCATGCGCGCATTTATCCGTCTCGCATACGGTTAGAACTAGAGGTGGTCATACAGTGTTAACTACTGTAGATGGTTTTGCTAGGAGTCGCCATCTGAACTTCTGTTTACCTGAATATATGCTGAGCTCGCCTGCAAACATAATCGTCCGTAGAGCGTTTTGGAGTACGACAGTTTACCTCTTGACCAGGATGTCCACCTGCTGATCGATGGTGTGTGATTTCTGTAGCATTATCTAAAACTTACTCGACGACTTGACCAGTGATTGTACTATCATCAGACGAAACGTCCCTTCGACACCTGGACTGGGCGTACGTTCGTGTGGTCGTCGTGCTCCCAGGTTAGGTCAGATCGTAAACAGGAGCTAGCTAGCAAGCATGGCCGGCCGGCCAGGGACGCGGACGCCATTTCCTTCAAAGAAAAGCGCACGCCCGGGTTAGGGTTTTAGCCCCTGCTTGGCCGTTTTCGTGAAGGAATATTTGTACGTGTAGCCTCCAACGCCAGGGAATCTCCCTTGTATATATTTCAGCAGACTAGTCGTCTTCCTCATATATGTTCTTGGACGGTTGTAGAGTTGCTTGTACGCCAACAAAATATGTTTATATTCCTTCCAGGATTTGTCATTGTGTTGACGGACAAGCGATGTGATTAACATGTGCACGTACCGTAGTTAGGTACCCTCTTCCAGGATCAGCTCTGAAAAGAATACAGCCATGTTGTCCATTTTGATAAATCTTGTCAGACACCGACGAACCACTCCGCCCTGTGCGAGCTCAGCAAGAAGCAGGTTACATGGCGAGGAAAATTTGCGACATTGGATTTTGTCTGAATTACCGTGGAAACAAATCGGGTTATGGAGTTCTTCCGTGTGTGTCTCCGACGACCGATCTGCTTCCATGCAGAACGGAAGCTGAGCTGCAGACCACTGCATATATCAGTGGACGAGTGACACCAGCAGATTGACTAATAAAGCCTGAATGATTGCAGTTGCCGGCAGTTAACCTGCTGTTCCAAGAAAGCGGCCGGCCGACGCGCAGGAATACAATGCTCGATCGATCGATCACCAAATATGTTTGCATCCGATCCCTGGTTCTCATCATGTGGATGCATCAATCACATCATCTTTTCTTTCTTATTCTCTCTTTTCTCTGCTATCTATCTCCTCGGTCCATCCTGAGAATAATCCGCCAAAAGCTCCATATGCCAACAAAATATCATGAGAATCCTATGGTAGGATGCCTACTACTCACAGTTCTGCCGGTGCTTTTCCTTCCAGGGTGGGGGTAAAACATATTCTCTTCTCCAGATTTATGTACCGAGTCAGAAGGTCAGATTAGTGGATGACAGATACATGAATCTAGCTATGTGTAGAGATGAGGATCTACCGGCTAGTGCAACCCGTCTACTTTACATCTCATTTAAAAACATCACTAGCCCATGTTTCCTCTTACTATAAGTGTCAAAAAATTGTTAGCACTCTCTATCTGTCTGGTGAAAGTATGCATTTGTTTACGACAAAGTTCTGGACATACTTCATAAGCTGGGACCAAGCCCAAAGGTAAGACGACACTAAACGTGGGTGATGCGGCTGATCAACCGAGCTTGGCCTTTACTCAATCAGTATTGGCCACTAGGTAGTATTGATCCGTGAATAACCAGCGTGATGTGGAACCCAATTTCTTATGCCAGATAAGGATAAAAATAATATGAACTGGAATAGAACATAGTGGCATAAAAGTGAAGCTATCTTTTCTGCTACCTCTGTCCACAAATAAATATGTTAGATTTATCAAAATTTAGACGTATTGACACTATTTAGTGTATAGATACATCCTACTTTAGACAAAGCTTAGACATCTATTTATGGATGAAGGGAGTAGAAACATTAATAATAATATACACATTTCTCCCTCTTTAGTACACGATCGAAAGCTATTTTTTTCGTGACCTCATGGTTCAGAACCAGGAAGAAGTTCTTGGTCAATTTTGATCGGGTAGCTACAATCTCGTCAGCCCAGTGTGGTGATATTGGAGTTGGGGAGCAACCACATGATGCATACGAGTAGAGTGTAGCGATGATGACGACGTTCCTTGTCCTTTTGCTGTTTGCTTACTCAAAAAGGATACAGGAGCCGAGGACTAGGTGAGGGTTTACTATCGTCTAAGCAATCGGTGATCTCATGGGCGATCACACGCACCACAGATGTTGTCAATGATTAGGATCAGCGGTTGCAAAGGCAACTTGGTCTTTGGTGGTGCCAAACAAAATCCCATGAGTAGGCAATCGTGAAAACGGGTAAGCCGAAGTGCGAACCAGATGATACTATCAATAAGATTAGAGTGAATTCCACCGACGTGCACGTTTGGAACCTGGTAACGCCCGAGGATGAAATCATGAGCATTAAGATGAGCATCAAGATTAGCTTTTAATATAGGAGATCATAAATGCAGAAAAGTTACCAGAGCGGTGCATGGTGAATTTGAACACAGAGGTCAACAAAAGTTGTTCTAGTTAATGTGCATGCATGTATGATGGTCATTTTTTTCTCCCTCCCTCTTAAATATGTGTCAGCGAATGTTGAAACTGTTGGAGATATGCCCAAGAGGCAATAATAAAATGGTTATTATAATATATCTTTTTGTTTATGATAATGTTTACATACCATGCTATAATTGTATTAACCGAAACATTGATACATGTGTGTTATGTGAACAACAAGGAGTCCCTAGTAAGCCTCTTAACTAGCTTGTTGATTAATAGATGATTAGTTTCATAATCATGAACATTGGATGTTATTAATAACAAGGTTACATCATTATATGAATGATGTAATGGACACACCCTTTTAAGCGTAGCATAAGATCACGTCATTAAGTTATTTGCTATAAGCTTTCGATACATAGTTACCTAGTCCTTTCGACCATGAGATCATGTAAATCACTTATACCGGAAAGGTACTTTGATTACATCAAACGCCACTGTGTAAATGGGTGGTTATAAAGGTGGGATTAAGTATCCGGAAAGTATGAGTTGAGGCATATGGATCAACAGTGGGATTTGTCCATCCCGATGACGGATAGATATACTCTGGGCCCTCTCGGTGGAATGTCGTCTAATTAGCTTGCAATCATATGAATGGTTCATAAGAGACCACATACCACAGTACGAGTAAAGAGTACTTGTCAGGAGACGAGGTTGAACAAGGTATAGAGATATCGATGATCAAACCTCGGACAAGTAAAATATCGCGTGACAAAGGGAATCGGTATCGTATGTGAATGGTTCATTCGATCACTAAGTCATCGTTGAATATGTGGGAGCCATTATGGATCTCCAGATCCTGCTATTGGTTATTGGTCGGAGAGAGGTCTCAACCATGTCTACATAGTTCACGAACCGTAGGGTGACACACTTAAGGTTTGATGTCGTTTAAGTAGATATGGAATAAGGAATGGAGTTCGAAGTTTTGTTCGGAGTCTCGGATGGGATCTAGGACATCACGAGGAGTTCCGAAATGGTCCGGAGAATAAGATTCATATATAGGAAGTCATTTTCTAGGTTTGAAAATGATCCGATATTTTTCTAGGAAGGTTCTAGAAGGTTCTAGAAGAGTCTGGAAGAAATCGGCATGGAAGGTGGGACTCCACCCACCTTGGCCGGCCAGCCTAAGGGAGGAGGAGTCCCACGTGGACTCCTCCCCATGGTGGCCGGCCACCCCACCAAGGAAAGGGGGGAGTCCCACTCCCCATGGAAGGTTTATGTTGGGGTCTTATTCGGAGACTTTGACCTAAACCTTGGGGCTTCCACCTATATATAGAGGAGAGGAGAGGGGCTGGCCGGCCACATCAAGACCACCATGGCCGCACCCCTCAAGGCTGCCCTAGCCGGCGCCCCCTCTCCCAAACCCTAGCGGTTCCCTCCTACCTCTCTCTCCCACATAGCTTAGGCGAAGCTCGGAGATCTCCACCACCACCGCCACCACGCCGTCGTGCTGTCGGGATTCCGAGGAGGATCTACTACTTCCACTGCCCGCTGGAACGGGGAGAAGGACGTCGTCTTCATCAACACCGAACGTGTGACCGAGTACGGAGGTGCTGCCCGATTGTGGCACCGTGATCAAGATCTTCTACGCGCTTTTGCAAGCGGCAAGTGATCGTCTACCGCAGCAACGAGAGCCTCCTCTTGTAGGCTTTGGAAATCTTCAAGGGTTAGTCTCGTTCATCCCCTCGTTGCTCCCATCTTCTAGATTGCATCTTGGCTTGGATTGCGTTCGCGGTAGGAAAATTTTTGTTTTCTATGCTACGAATCCCTACAGTGGTATCAAGCCGTGTCTATGCATAGATGGTTGCACGAGTAGAACACAATTGTTTTGTGGGCGTTGATGCTTTGTTGTCTTTAGTTTGAGTACTTTGCATCTTTGTGGCATAGTGGGATGAAGCGGCTCGGGCTAACTTTACATGACCGCGTTCATGAGATTTGCTCCACGCTCGACATGCAACTTGTATTGCATAAGTGGCTTTGCGGGTGTCTGTCTCTCCTACTATAGTGAAGATTCAATTTACTCTTCTATTGACAACACTAGTATCACCGTTGTGGTTCATGTTCGTAGGTAGATTAGATCTCACTCGAAAACCCTAAACCACGTAAAATATGCAAACCAAATTAGAGACGTCTAACTTGTTTTTGCAGGGTTTGGTGATGTGATATGGCCATGATGTGATGATGAATATGTATGAGATGATCATTATTGTATTGTGGCAACCGGCAGGAGCCTTATGGTTGTCTTTAAATTTCATGTTGAGCAGTATTTCAAAGTAGTTGTAATAGTTGCTACATGAGGTGAACAACCATGAAGACGGCGCCATGGACCTTGACGCTACGCCGACGATGATGGAGATCATGCCCGTTGATGATGGAGATCATGTCCGTGCTTTGGAGATGAAGATCGAAGGCGCAAAGACGGCCATATCATATCACATATGAATTGCATGTGATGTTAATCCTTTATGCATCTTATTTTGCTTAGAACGCGACGGTAGCATTATAAGATGATCCCTCACATTAATATCAAGATAATAAAGTGTTCTCCCCTCGTATGCACCGTTGATATAGTTCGTCGTTTGAAGCATCTCGTGATGATCGGATGCGATAGACTCAACGTTCACATACAACGGGTGTAAGCCATGTTGCACACGCGGAATACTTGGGTTTGCTTGACGAGCCTAGCATGTACAGACATGGCCTCGGGATAACGGAAACCGAAAGGTTGAACACGAGTCATATGGATGATATGATCAACATGTTGATGTTCACCATTGAAGCTACATCATCTCACGTGATGATCGGTTTTGATGTAGTGGATTTGGATCGTGTACCACTTAACAACTATGAGGGATGTTGTATTAAGTGGGAGTTCATTAGTAATTAGATTAAAACATGAACTAATTATCATAAACATAGTCTGAGTAGTATTTTGAATTAATTTGTAGTATTGGCATCCGTTTTCTACCAAGCGCTAGTCTTGTAATTGAGATAGAAATACTGTTAAAATCTGACAAGAAACTTTACGGACTGGTACCGTATTGTTAAAGAATCAATAAATGATTAAATCCTATTGCAAACTTTTAGTAAACCTCACATTGCTGATTCAAAGAACAATGGTTTCAATTAGTACCTAGAATCATCTTGTCTCCATGAAACTTGAAGTTCAAATCTGTTTGAAAAAGTAAGGAGCTGAAAATTTAGTTTTCAGAAATAAGCAAGGTATGCGATATATGTGATATCTAAGACCTTATTGCAAGATGATAGAATATAATCTAGTGAGACTACATAAACTCATAAGTTTTATGGGAATGTACGAAGGTTGAAGACGCCCGGCGTCCCAATCCTCCAACTAAGTTGGACACTAAAGATATTCAAATATCCATGAAATGATCGTCCTTAGTATGCACCGTTGCTAAGACTTGTTTCGAAGCATCTCGTGATGATCGGGTGTTATAGATTCTACGAGTGCATGCAAGGGGTGCAAGTCAGATTTGCATATGCGAATACTGAGGTTAAACTTTACGAGACTAGCATGTACAGACATGGTCTTGGAAAAGTCGTCATGATATGATGGGTAAAATTATGAGTGAAATTGTTCATCATATTACAAAGTTACTAATAGTGAAATCTGAAACACTTGTCATATAATGATCAACTTCAAAGTAAGAACCTCAAGGTTATTGGTATTTGACCAACAAACCTAGAAGTTAATGATGTTAAAGTGTTTTTCTGAGAATGAGGAAAGCTAAAAGAGAAACTACAAAAGATATTTTGGCAGAAAGAAAAGAAAAGACTAGAAAGTCTAGCTCAGGTGTATATAAATGATATACATGTTATGGATGTATTCCTTGTTTGGTCACACAATGAAATTCTTGGGTATTTGTACCATATTGGTTGGTATGAAGTGTCATACAAAAAATGCAATACAAGAATACAATGGCCTAAGTGACTAACAAGGAATATGATAGGAATGCACGTCTGGAACAAAAATAAAGTGTTATTATGTTCGTCGTTGGCATTCTATCTAGCCCTTAGAATTTATAATAAAGAACTTAATAATTGTTATTTTGCTCTGGTCAAATAAAAACAATGAGTTGTTCAAATTATGACATTACTCCATGTACGATGGATAAGTTATTATAAATCTTAATGGTGAAACACACATACATAACACTGACGCTAAAATGCCATAAGGCAAATGATTTGAATTCCACTTATTTGTGGAACCGCCATTTAGGTCATGTTAGAAAGGAATGCATGAAGGAACTCCATGCAAATGGATTTTTGGAGTCATTCGATTTTTGAATCATTTGGCGCTTGCAATTCTTTTCTAAAAGAGAATGACTAAAATACCGTTCATAGGCCAAGAGTTGAACGGGCAGCTAACTTAGTGAAAACATACATGATGATGTATGTGGTTCACTAGGCATAGTTGTGTGCGGGAGATTCTTCTACTTCATGAAAACTTCCAACAATGAATTGAATATATATATGTGGATATATTCGATAAGGAAAAGTTTGAAACATTTGAATGGATTCAAATGAATTTCAGCATGAAGTGGAAATCATCGTAATAGAAAATTCAAATATCTATGATAGGATCATGGTGGAAATATTTGAATTACGAATTTTAGCGAACATCTAAGAGAGTTATGAAATTGTTCTACAACTCACGTTCCTTGGAGTATCATAGTGATGATGGAGTATCCGAGAAACGTATCCAAACCTTGTTGGGTTAATGATGAGATAAAATAAAATGACGCCATTATATTTTTGTGGATTATGCTTTAGAGACTACCGCTTTTACAATGAATAGAGTGATACGTCTCCGACGTATCGATAATTTCTTATGTTCCATGCCACATTATTGATGATATCTACATGTTTTATGCACACTTTATGTCATATTCGTGCATTTTCTGGAACTAACCTATTAACAAGATGCCGAAGAGCCAGTTGTTGTTTTTGTTTTTGGTTTCAGAAATCCTAGTAACGAAATATTCTCATTGGACGAAATCAACGCCCAGGGTCCTATTTTGCCACGAAGCTTCCGAAGACCGAAGAGGAGTCGGTGGGGCCACGAGGCGCCGCCACCATAGGGCGGCGCGGCCCGGCCCTGGCCGCGCCGACCTATGGTGTGGGGCCCTCGTGTGGCCCCCGCGTTGCCCTTCCGCCTACTTAAAGCCTCCGTCACGAAACCCCCGCACCGAGAGCCACGATACGGAAAACCTTCTGAGACGCCGCCGCCGCCAATCCCATCTCGGGGGATTCGGAGATCTCCGGCACCCTGCCGGAGAGGGGATTCATCTCCCGGAGGACTCTACACCGCCATGGTTGCCTCCGGAGTGATGAGTGAGTAGTTCACCCCTGGACTATGGGTCCATAGCAGTAGCTAGATGGTTGTCTTCTCCTCATTGTGCTTCATTGTTGGATCTTGTGAGCTGCCTAACATGATCAAGATCATCTATCTGTAATGCTATATGTTGTGTTTGTCGGGATCCGATGGATAGAGAATACCATGTTATGTTAATTATCAAGTTATTACCTATGTGTTGTTTATGATCTTGCATGCTCTCCGTTATTAGTAGAGGCTCTGGCCAAGTTTTTGCTCTTAACTCCAAGAGGGAGTATTTATGCTCGATAGTGGGTTCATGTCTCCGTGAATCTGGGGGAGTGACAGAAACCCCTAAGGTTATGGATGTGCTGTTGCCACTAGGGATAAAACATTGATGCTATGTCCGAGGATGTAGTTGTTGATTACATTACGCACCATACTTAATGCAATTGTTGCTTTGCAACTTAATACCGGAAGGGTTCGGATGATAACCTGAAGGTGGACTTTTTAGGCATAGATGCGGTTGGATGGCGGTCTATGTACTTTGTCGTAATGCCCAATTAAATCTCACTATACTTATCATGTCATGTATGTGCATTGTTATGCTCTCTCTATTCAATTGCCCGATGTAATTTGTTCACCCAACATGCTTTTATCTTATGGGAGAGACACCTCTAGTGAACTGTGGACCCCGGTCCATTCTTTTATACTGAAATACAAATCTGCTGCAATACTTGTTTTACTGTTTTCTTGCAAACAATCATCTTCCACACAATACGGTTAATCCTTTGTTACAGCAAGCCGGTGAGATTGACAACCTCACTGTTTCGTTGGGGCAAAGTACTTTGGTTGTGTTGTGCAGGTTCCACGTTGGCGCCGGAATCTCGGTGTTGCGCCGCACTACATCCCGCCGCCATCAACCTTCAACGTGCTTCTTGGCTCCTCTGGTTCGATAAACCTTGGTTTCTTCGAGGAAACTTGGCTGTACGCATCACACCTTCCACTTGGGGTTCCCAACGAGCGTGCTTTACGCGTCATCAAGCTAAATTTCTGGCGCCGTTGTCGGGGAGATCAAGACACGCTGCAAGGGGAGTCTCCACTTCTCAATCTCTTTACTTTGTTTTTGTCTTGCTTTATTTTATTTACTACTTTGTTTGCTGCATTATATCAAAACACAAAAAAATTAGTTGCTAGCTTTACTTTACTTATTGTCTTGCTCTTTATATCAAAAACACACAAAAATTAGTTACTTGCATTTACTTTATCTAGTTTGTTTTATTTACTACTGCTAAAATGAACACCCCTGAAAACACTAAGTTGTGTGACTTCACAACCACTAATAATAATAATTTCCTATGCACACCTATTGCTCCACCTGCTACTACAGCAGAATTCTTTGAAATTAAACCTGCTTTACTGAATCTTGTTATGCGAGAGCAATTTTCTGGTGTTAGTTGATGATGCTGCTGCCCATCTTAATAATTTTGTTGAACTTTGTGAAATGCAAAAGTATAAGGATGTAGATGGTGATATTATTAAATTGAAATTGTTTCCTTTCTCATTAAGAGGAAGAGCTAAAGATTGGTTGCTATCTCTGCCTAAGAATAGTATTGATTCATGGACTAAATGCAAGGATGCTTTTATTGGTAGATATTATCCCCCTGCTAAAATTATATCTTTGAGGAGTAGCATAATGAATTTTAAACAATTGGATAATGAACATGTTGCTCAAGCTTGGGAAAGAATGAAATCTTTGGTTAAAAATTGCCCAACCCATGGATGACTACTTGGATGATCATCCAAACCTTCTATGCAGGACTAAATTTTTCTTCGCGGAATTTATTGGATTCAGCTGCTGGAGGTACCTTTATGTCCATCACTTTGGGGCGGCTACAAAACTTCTTGATGATATGATGATAAATTACTCTGAATGGCACACGGAAAGAGCTCCACAAGGTAAGAAGGTAAATTCTGTCGAAGAATCCTCTTCCTTGAGTGATAAGATTGATGCTATTATGTCTATGCTTGTGAATGGTAGGACTAATGTTGATCCTAATAATGTTCCGTTAGCTTCATTGGTTGCCCAAGAAGAACATGTTGATGTAAACTTCATTAAAAATAATAATTTCAACAACAATGCTTATCGGAACAATTCTAGTAATAACTATAGGCCATATCCTTATAATAATGGTAACGGTTATGCTAATTCTTATGGGAATTCTTACAACAATAATAGGAATACACCCCTGGACTTGAAGCTATGCTTAAAGAATTTATTAGTACACAAACTGCCTTTAACAAATTTGTTGAAGAAAAGCTCAATAAAATTGATATTCTTGCTTCTAGAGTTGATAGTCTTGCCTCTGATGTTGATCTTTTGAAATCAAAAGTTATGCCTAATGAGGATATTGAAAATAAAATTGTTACTACAGCAAATGCCATCCAAGTTAGAATTAATGAGAATATAAGATTAATGGCTGAATTGCGTGCTAGGTGGGATAGAGAAGAAAATGAAAAACTAGCTAAAGAGAAAATGTAGCTAAAGTTTGGACTATTACCACCACTAGTAATGCTAATGCTCCACATGTTGCTGCACCTCCTACTAATAATGGTGAAAGAATTGGTGTTGGCAATGTTTCCACTTCTAATGCAAAGCCTGCAAAACTGCCTGAAATTGCTAAAACTGCTGAAACTGCCTGTGATAAAACTGCTGAAATTTTTTCCAACATTGGGGATGATGATCCCATTGCTTTAGATTGTAATGATTTAGATTTTGATGATTGCCACATCTCTGAAGTTATAAAGTTCTTACAAAAACTTGCTAAAAGTCCCAATGCTAGCGCTATAAATTTGGCTTTCACAAAACATATTACAAATGCTCTCATAAAAGCTAGAGAAGAGAAACTAAAACTTGAAACATCTATTCCTAGAAAGCTAGAAGATGGTTGGGAGCCCATCATTAAAATGAGGGTCAATGATTTTGATTGTAATGCTTTATGTGATCTTGGTGCAAGTATTTTGTTATGCCTAAGAAAGTCTATGATATGCTTGACTTGCCACCATTGAAAATTGTTATTTGGATGTTAATCTCGCTGATAATGCTAAAAAGAAACCTTTGGGGAGAGTTGATAATATTCATATTATGGTTAACAATAACCTTGTCCCGTTGATTTTGTTGTCTTGGATATTGAATGCAATGCATCTTGCCCCATTATATTGGGAAGACCTTTTCTTCGAACCGTTGGTGCTACTATTGATATGAAGGAAGGTAATATTAAATATCAATTTCCTCTCAAGAAAGGTATGGAACACTTCCCTAGAAAGAGAATTAAGTTACCTTATGATTCTATTATTAGAACAAATTATGATGTTGATGCTTCATCTCTTGATGTTACTTGATATACACTTTCTGCGCCTAGCTGAAAGGCGTTAAAGAAAAGCGCTTATGGGAGACAACCCATGTTTTTACTACAGTATTCTTGTTTTATATTTGAGTCTTGGAAGTTGTTTACTACTGTAGCAACCTCTCCTTATCATGTTTTTGTGCCAAGTAAAGTCTCTATAGTAAGGTTCATACTAGATTTGGATTACTGCGCAGAAACAGATTTCTTTTCTGTCACAAATCTGGGTCTAATTCTCTGTAGGTAACAGAGAAATTATGCCAATTTACGTGAGTGATCCTCAGATATGTACGCAACTTTCATTAGTTTTGAGTTTTTCCATTTGAGCAAGTCTGGTGCCATTTTAAAATTCGTATTTACGAACTGTTCTGTTTTGACAGATTCTGCCTTTTATTTCGCATTGCCTCTTTTGCTATGTTGGATGAATTTCTTTGATCCATTAATGTCCAGTAGCTTTATGCAATGTCCAGAAGTGTTAAGAATGATTGTGTCACCTCTGAACATGTAAATTTTTTTGCACTGACCCTCTAATGAGTTTGCTTGAAGTTTGGTGTGAAGGAAGTTTTCAAGGGTCAAGAGAGGAGTATGATATACTATGATCAAGAGGAGTGAAAGCTCTAAGCTTGGGGATGCCCGCGTGGTTCACCCCTGCATATTCTAAGAAGACTCAAGCGTCTAAGCTTGGGGATGCCCAAGGCATCCCCTTCTTCATCGACAACATCATCAGGTTCCCCCTGAAACTATATTTTTATTCCGTCACATCTTATGCACTTTGCTTGGAGCGTCGGTTTGTTTTTGTTTTTGTTTTGTTTGAATAAAATGGATCCTAGCATTCACCGTATGGGAGAGAGACACGCGCTGTAGCATATGGACAAGTATGTCCTTAGGCTTTACTCATAGTATTCATGGCGAAGTTTCTTCTTCGTTAAATTGTTATATGGTTGGAATTGGAAAATACTACATGTAGTAATTCTAAAATGTCTTGGATAATTTGATACTTGGCAATTGTTGTGCTCATGTTTAAGCTCTTGCATCATATACTTTGCACCCATTAATGAAGAAACACCTAGAGCTTGCTAATTTGGTTTGCATATTTGGTTTCTCTAGAGTCTAGATAATATCTAGTATTGAGTTTTGAACAACAAGGAAGACGGTGTAGAGTCTTATAATGTTTACAATATGTCTTTTATGTGAGTTTCGCTGCACCGTTCATCCTTGTGTTTGTTTCAAATAACCTTGCTAGCCTAAACCTTGTATCGAGAGGGAATACTTCTCATGCATCCAAAATCCTTGAGCCAACCACTATGCCATTTGTGTCCACCATACCTACCTACTACATGGTATTTCTCCGCCATTCCAAAGTAAATTGCTTGAGTGCTACCTTTAAAATTCCATCATTCGCCTTTACAATATATAGCTCATGGGACAAATAGCTTAAAAACTATTGTGGTATTGAATATGTACTTATGCACTTTATCTCTTATTAAGTTGCTTGTTGTGCGATAACCATGTTTCTGGGGACGCCATCAACTATTCTTTGTTGAATATCATGTGAGTTGCTATGCATGTCCGTCTTGTCTGAAGTAAGAGAGATCTACCACCTTAATGGTTGGAGCATGCATATTGTTAGAGAAGAACATTGGGCCGCCAACTAAAGCCATGAATCATGATGGAAGTTTTAGTTTTGGACATATCCTCAACCTCATATGAGAATAATAATTGTTGCTACATGCTTATGCATTAAAGAGGAGTCCATTATCTGTTGTCCATGTTGTCCCGGTATGGGTGTCTAAGTTGAAGAATGATCAAAAGCGAGAAATCCAATGCGAACTTTCTCCTTAGACCCTTGTACAGGCGGCATGGAGGTACCCATTGTGACACTTGGTTAAAACATGTGCATTGCGATGATCCGGTAGTCCAAGCTAATTAGGACAAGGTGCGGGCACTATTAGTATACTATGCATGAGGCTTGCAACTTGTAAGATATAATGTTCATAACTCATATGCTTTATTACTACCGTTGACAAAATTGTTTCATGTTTTCAAAATAAAAGCTCTAGCACAAATATAGCAATCGATGCTTTCCTCTTTGAAGGACCATTCTTTTTACTTTTATGTTGAGTCAGTTCACCTATCTCTCTCCACCTCAAGAAGCAAACACTTGTGTGAACTGTGCATTGATTCCTACATACTTGCATATTGCACTTGTTATATTACTCTATGTTGACAATTATCCATGAGATATACATGTTATAAGTTGAAAGCAACCGCTGAAACTTAATCTTCCTTTGTGTTGCTTCAATACCTTTACTTTGATTTATTGCTTTATGAGTTAACTCTTATGCAAGACTTATTGATGCTTGTCTTGAAGTACTATTCATGAAAAGTCTTTGCTTTATGATTCACTTGTTTACTCATGTCATTACCATTGTTTTGATCGCTGCATTCATTACATATGCTTACAAATAGTATGATCAAGGTTATGATGGCATGTCACTTCAGAAATTATCTTTGTTATCATTTTACCTGCTCGGGACGAGCAGAACTAAGCTTGGGGATGCTGATACGTCTCCGACGTATCGATAATTTCTTATGTTCCATGCCACGTTATTGATGATATCTACATGTTTTATGCACACTTTATGTCATATTCGTGCATTTTCCGGAACTAACCTATTAACAAGATGCCGAAGAGCCAGTTGTTGTGTTGTTTTTGGTTTCAGAAATCCTAGTAACGAAATATTATCGGAATTGGACGAAATCAACGCCCGGTCCTATTTTGCCACGAAGCTTCCCGAAGACCGAAGAGGAGTCGAGTGGGGCCACGAGGCGCCGCCACCATGGCGGCGCGCCCAGGCCCTGGCCGCGCCGACCCATGGTGTGGGGCCCTCGTGTGGCCCCCCGTTGCCCTTCCGCCTACTTAAAGCCTCCGTCGCGAAACCCCAGCACGAGAGCCACGATACGTAAAACCTTCCGAGACGCCGCCGCCAATCCCATCTCGGGGATTCGGAGATCTCCACCCTGCCGGAGAGGGGATTCATCTCCCGGAGGACTCTACACCGCCATGGTCGCCTCCGGAGTGATGAGTGAGTAGTTCACCCCGGACTATGGGTCCATAGCGTAGCTAGATGGTTGTCTTCTCCTCATTGTGCTTCATTGTTGGATCTTGTGAGCTGCCTAACATGATCAAGATCATCTATCTGTAATGCTATATGTTGTGTTTGTCGGGATCCGATGGATAGAGAATACCATGTTATGTTAATTATCAAGTTATTACCTATGTGTTGTTTATGATCTTGCATGCTCTCCGTTATTAGTAGAGGCTCTGGCCAAGTTTTTGCTCTTAACTCCAAGAGGGAGTATTTATGCTCGATAGTGGGTTCATGTCTCCGTGAATCTGGGGGAGTGACAGAAACCCCTAAGGTTATGGATGTGCTGTTGCCACTAGGGATAAAACATTGATGCTATGTCCGAGGATGTAGTTGTTGATTACATTACGCACCATACTTAATGCATTGTCTGTTGCTTTGCAACTTAATATTGGAAGGGGTTCGGATGATAACCTGAAGGTGGACTTTTTAGGCATAGATGCGTTGGATGGCGGTCTATGTACTTTGTCGTAATGCCCAATTAAATCTCACTATACTTATCATGTCATGTATGTGCATTGTTATGCTCTCTATTTGTCAATTGCCCGACTGTAATTTGTTCACCCAACATGCTTTTATCTTATGGGAGAGACACCTCTAGTGAACTGTGGACCCCGGTCCATTCTTTTATACTGAAATACAAATCTGTGCAATACTTGTTTTACTGTTTCTTGCAAACAATCATCTTCCACACAATACGGTTAATCCTTTGTTACAGCAAGCCGGTGAGATTGACAACCTCACTGCTTCGTTGGGGCAAAGTACTTTGGTTGTGTTGTGCAGTTCCACGTTGGCGCCGGAATCTCCGGTGTTGCGCCGCACTACATCCCGCCGCCATCAACCTTCAACGTGCTTCTTGGCTCCTACTGGTTCGATAAACCTTGGTTTCTTACTGAGGGAAACTTGCTGCTGTACGCATCACACCTTCCACTTGGGGTTCCCAACGAGCGTGTGCTTTACGCGTCATCATAGAGCATCATCATGATCCGTTGAAATGACACCATACGAGTTATGTCATGGGTATAAACCATAATAGTCCTTTCTTAAATTTTGGTATAAGTAAATGAGTTTACAACCAAAACCGGATGAATGTCTTTGTTGTTGTTCCAGAAAACAAATTGGGAATTCTTTCCACTGTGAAGTAAAAGACAAAAATGTTTATTAATGTTACTTGATTATTTCCAAGAAATTGTTTTCTAGTGAAGTATTTGAGTGGGAGGACAATAGAACTTGATAAGGTTTATGAACCTGAGCATAATGATCAGAGTAGCGCAGTATCGGAAATGGTTCCGGAAGCGGCCACGACGATCATGGCTCCCATGTCTACAAAATGTTATAGTCATGGAGATCGAAGTACTTATTGAACCTTGTAGGTATGGTTTACTTTGTGATCAAATAAATGATTTGTGAACAAAGGATTGTTTTTGAACAATGATAAACCAACTACATACAAAGAAGTTATGATGGGCCCTGACTCCGTTAAAATGGCTATACGCCATGAAATCCAAGATAGATGAATACTTTTTGAAAGTAAATGGATCTATAAAATTGATGGACTTGGATGGAATATCCTTGAATAAGCTCGACTTGTCGAAAAGTTGTTTACGACAAAGTTCAAAGAGTTAACTACGATAAGATTAGATCTTCCGTAGCAATGCTTATAGTCTATGTGGATTATTCTAGTAATCGCTACATATTTCTTTCATGAGATATGATAGTAGGATGGCAAAATACATTACTTAACAGAAGTGTGTATTAAAGGTGTATACAAGATACAATCAATTGTTTTGCTAGTCCGTGGAATACTAGATAGGTATACGAACTTCAATTGGATGAAGTGAGTATCGCGGAGTTGGAATCTTCACTGGATGAAATAGTCAAAGAATTTTTGATTTCATCAGAAACGATGAAGATGCTTGCATTTGCAAGAAATTAAGTGGGAGCGCTGAGACATATTTATAATACTTTATGTAGATACATATAGTTGGTTATAAATGATGTAATTATATACTTGATTATAAAAGGTTTCATTGAGAATTAACTTCAATGAAAGGATATGGACTGAAACATATTTAGTGTCAAGATCTATGAAGATAGATTGAGACACATAATAAGTTTAAGTCAAAGTACATAGAATGGATATTGAAGTAGTTCAATATAGAAATATTAAGAAAATGTTCTTGTCATGTGAAGGTTTAACAAGACTTGAGTGTATCTGACACTCAATGAGTAAAAACACATGAGTGATTATAGATCACGAATAATATGTACACAATCAGATGTCTTGTGTTCTAAAAAGTTAGGAGCATATACCATAATGATACATGCAATTATCAATGGACAAACAGTAAGAATATCCCTGTGTACTTTAGAAGAACCAAGGATATATATATAGTTTTATATGGGGTAATGACAAACAAATCGCTGTAAGGTGTTGCACCGATATTTGTTTGGTCACATATAAAATTAATTTCAAATCTCAATTAGGCTAAGTATTGATTAAAAGGTAGCACAATGCTATATTTAGAAGAGTTCTAAAATATTGTGACGGATTCTACAAAAGAAGGCAGAGTATGTCATTGTTTTGACAATGATTGAGAATGTTAAGTCAAGAAGTTCTTTGTGAACTTGGTGTAGTTCCGATAGTGTCAGAACTTTGAAGCTATATTGTGTATGACAATATTAGTGACATATTTCAGACCGCGGAATTAAGGTTCCACCAGAAGACCAAACATATTTAATGCCGACTCATTTGGAAAATGAGTGATGCGTGAAGACGCTAATGAATTGCAAAATACATACGTTTCTGAGTTTGTCAGAATCGTTGACTAAAACCTCTCCCGTGAGCAAAACATGATAAAGCACCGAAGGCCAAGGTGTTATATCTTTACAAATGTAAACTAGATTATTGACTCTAGTGCAAGTGGGAGACTGTTGGAGATATGCCCAAGAGGCAATAATAAAATGGTTATTATAATATATCTTTGTGTTTATGATAATGTTTACATACCATGCTATAATTGTATTAAGCGAAACATTGATACATGTGTGTTATGTGAACAACAAGGAGTCCGTAGTAAGCCTCTTAACTAGCTTGTTGATTAACAGATGATTAGTTTCATAATCATGAACATTGGATGTTATTAATAATAAGGTTATATCATTATATGAATGATGTAATGGACACACCCTTTTAAGCGTAGCATAAGATCACGTCATTAAGTTATTTGCTATAAGCTTTTTGATACATAGTTACCTAGTCCTTTCGACCATGAGATCATGTAAATCACTTATACCGGAAAGGTACTTTGATTACATCAAACGCCACTGCGTAAATGGGTGGTTATAAAGGTGGGATTAAGTATCCGGAAAGTATGAGTTGAGGCATATGGATCAACGGTGGGATTTGTCCATCCCGATGACGGATAGATATACTCTGGGCCCTCTCGGTGGAATGTCTCTAATTAGCTTGCAAGCATATGAATGGTTCATAAGAGACCACATACCACGGTACGAGTAAAAGAGTACTTGTCAGAGACGAGGTTGAACAAGGTATAGAGATACCGATGATCAAACTCGGACAAGTAAAATATCGCGTGACAAAGGGAATCGGTATCGTATGTGAATGGTTCATTCGATCACTAAGTTATCGTTGAATATGTGGAGCCATTATGGATCTCCAGATCCCGCTATTGGTTATTGGTCGGAGAGAGGTCTCAACCATGTCTACATAGTTCACGAACAGTAGGGTGACACACTTAAGGTTTGATGTCGTTTAAGTAGATATGGAATAAGGAATGGAGTTCGAAGTTTTGTTCGGAGTCTCGGATGGGATCCAGGACATCACGAGGAGTTCGGAATGGTCCGGAGAATAAGATTCATATATAGGAAGTCATTTTCTAGGTTTGAAAATGATCCGGTATTTTTCCAGGAAGGTTCTAGAAGAGTCCGGAAGAAATCGGCATGGAAGGTGGACTCCACCCACCTTGGCCGGCCAGCCTAAGGGAGGAGGAGTCCCAAGTGGACTCCTCCCCATGGTGGCCGGCCACGAGTCCCACTCCCCTAGGTTTGGTCACATGGAAGGTTTATGTTGGGGTCTTATTCGGAGACTTTGACCTAAACCTTGGGGCTTCCACCTATATATGAGGGGAGAGGAGAGGGGCTGGCCGGCCACATCAAGACCACCATGGCCGCACCCCTCAAGGCTGCCCTAGCCGGCGCCCCTCTCCCAAACCCTAGCGGTTCCCTCCTACTCTCTCTCTCCCACATAGCTTAGGCGAAGCTCTGAGATCTCCACCACCACCGCCACCACGCCGTCGTGCCGGGATTCCGAGGAGGATCTACTACTTCCGCTGCCCGCTGGAACGGGGGAAGGACGTCGTCTTCATCAACACCGAACGTGTGACCGAGCACGGAGGTGCTGCCCGATTGTGGCACCGTGATCAAGATCTTCTACGCGCTTTGCAAGCGGCAAGTGATCGTCTACCGCAGCAACGAGAGCCTCCTCTTGTAGGCTTTGGAAATCTTCAAGGGTTAGTCTCGTTCATCCCCTCGTTGCTCCCATCTTCTAGATTGCATCTTGGCTTGGATTGCGTTCTCGCGGTAGGAAATTTTTTGTTTTCTATGCTACGAATCTCTACAGAAACCAGGACACATGGTGCATTAATTTCTTGGTTAACATCTTGGTTAAATATTCAACATGCATACTTAACTAGACCCTTAATTTTTATTTCGTGACTTATGGATTTTTTTTATAAATTTTGAGTTTTAAAAAACATTGGAGTAAAGGCTAATGATTTTGAATGTCCTAAGCTTCACGTTTTCTCCAAAGATACGTGGCTTGTACTTTGATGATATAAGGATATTTAAAAATAAAAATATATGTTTGTATTATTTTATGTCCAAAATTAATGTTTAAATTTTAAATATATATTGGTTATTGAAGGTTCTGACAAGTATCTCCCCATTGTTTAATGTTTTGTAATTCAAATTGTAATAGTATCCAATTTCTCTGAAAGTGCACACTATTGTTCATATGAATTAACTAGATTATCCAAAAAAAAATGGACCCGTTCGTATCCAAAAAAATCCAATTTGTAATTCAAATTGTAATAGTATTCAAAAAATAGATTATTCAAATGCACTAACTAACTCATATAGACATTGATAGTTGCACATTAATTCTGTGAGGAGCTAGTCAACATGCAGTGGGCTACAATGATTAGTGCTTCATTAAATGCATGGAAGGTAAAAACATGAGCCTTGGTAAATAAAGCACAGATCTTAAATTAATGAACGATGTGATATCATCCTCGCGCGTTGCCAGGTTCCGATGTGTATTTTCGGAATTCCACTTTCTACTCTATAGTTGCGTATTTATGACACATATTACCCTATTTACTGTAACTTTTACAAAAATATCACATCTAGGCTAAAATATCTTCATGGTGCGTATTTGTGACATACATTACCCTATTTACTGTAACTTATTAAGGTGCTCCCTCCAGCTATAAATCACTTGTCGCAATTTTAGCTAAAATATGACTAAGTTCATTAATCCTGCGATAAATATTCAGGGTTGGAGGGAGTGTTGGCAGTTTCAACACATTTTAGTGAAGTTTGCAAGCTTCAATTTGAATCGAAGTGTCGTCGACTCAAGGGTGGCACATCATTTGCTTTGGTGAGCTACCCAAGGCATATGCTGATACAACTTCTTTTTTTGACAGCAATATATGCAGATACAACTATATGAGCCCATAAGGAAGCAGATGTACCCACTTACGGTCCAATCCATTAAGCCGTACGAATTGTCTGTTTGCAAGAGATAAGAAGGCCCAGTAGAACTACGCCGGAAACAGGCCCAGAATAAACGAGGCCGAACCTTTTCAGTGTTAGCTTGCAACTAAGCAGTAGCGCTTGCACTTGATCTTCAGCTTACTGAAATAAATATTGCTTCTGATTGCCTGGAAGTAATAAATAATCTAAACAGAAAGGTGCCCTGCCCATATGTATTGGTGTTGAAGGAAATCAGGAACCGGAGTTCTTTGTTTTGGGTGGCTTCTTTTATTCATGATGATTTTAGGCAGTGTAATGAGCTGTTCATTCTCTTTCACGCCGGAAAAACATTCGTGACGACCTGGCACTCACCTTTCACGCCGAGCGAGGGATGTTGGTTTGTTGAAGTACGAGAGTAATCAAGGAAGACCGAGTAGCTAGTGGTCGATGGCATGTGTGTTGGAGCAGCCGGCCTAGTCCGCGTCGGAGTAACCAAGGAGCTATGCGAAAGAAGCCTTGAGATGAAGACCATGATCAAAAGTAGTGCCCTTGGTGTAGCGGAGAATATGCTTGACTAAGGTTGAGTGAGCATGGCAAGGAGCATGCACATGAAGAAATTATAACTAATAGGAAATTGTCTCGTATATTTTAAAGGCGGGAAATGCGCCCATTAATATTTTTTATGTAGTGAACATACTTTATTTTCAAACCATGAACATATTTTAGAACAAGAAATATTTATTTTGGATCCATGAACCTACTTTGAAAAATAAAAAAAAAAGAGAATAAGAAAATAAGAAAATGAAAGAAAAAGGGATTAAAAATTAAGTGTACGTTATTGGGCCTGGCCCACAAAATAAAGCCTTCATACGGGTATCAGCCGGGTACCACTACCTAGAGACCAACCTTCGTAAAGGGAAGTTTTGTCCCGCGCATGGTACGAGAGATCAACACGTGTCAGTTCCCACGCGGTCCCGAGTACGACCCGCGCCATGCAAGTACAGCGCGCGCGACACGAGTACATCCATCTATCGGCCATCACGCGCGCATGCATCGCGTCCCGCACATGCATCCATCCCCGCGCATGCAGTTCTTTGAAAGCATTTGGCTGTATTTTGCTAGTTCGCTTTTGTAAAACAGTATTAGCGCGACGAGTGCTCTCTGCGTGATGCGAGCGAGGACAGTTGTGTAACATAGGAGTACAGTTGTGTACAACTGATACGTCCCAAACGTATCTATAATTTCTTATGTTCCATGCCACATTATTGATGATATCTACATGTTTTATACACATTATATGTCGTATTTATGCATTTTCCGGCACTAACCTATTAACAAGATGCCGAAGAGCCGATTGCTGTTTCTGTTTTGGTTTCAGAAATCTACAAAGGAAATATTCGGAATTGGACGAAATCAACGCCAGGTCCTATTTTGCACGAAGCTTCCGAAGACCGAGGGAAAGGAGTGGGCCACGAGGCGCCGCCACACTAGGGCGGCGTGGCCCAGGTCCTGGCCGCGCGGCCCTGGTGTGTGGGGCCCTCGTGTGACCCCCCGCGTTGCCCTTCCGCCTACTTAAAGCCTTCGTCGCGAAACCCCCGTACCGAGAGCCACGATACGGAAAACCTTCGAGACGCCGCGCCGCCAATCCCATCTCGGGATTCGGAGATCGCCTCCGGCACCCTGCCGGAGAGGGAATCATCTCCCGGAGGACTCTTCATCGCCATGATCGCCTCCGGAGTGATGAGTGAGTAGTTCACCCCTAGACTATGGGTCCATAGCAGTAGCTAGATGGTCGTCTTCTCCTCATGTGCTTCATTGTCGGATCTTGTGAGCTGCCTAACATGATCAAGATCATCTATCTGTAATGTTATATGTTGTGTTTGTCGGGATCCGATGGATAGAGAATACTATGTTATGTTAATTATCAATCTATTACCTATGTGTTGTTTATGATCTTGCATGCTCTCCGTTAGTAGAGGCTCTGGCCAAGTTTTTACTCTTAACTCCAAGAGGGAGTATTTATGCTCGATAGTGGGTTCATGCCTCCATTAAATTTGGGACAGTGACAAAGTTCTAAGGTTGTGGATGTGTTGCCACTAGGGATAAACATTGATGCTATGTCCAACGATGTAGTTATTGATTACATTACGCACCATACTTAATGCAATTGTCTGTTGTTTGCAACTTAATACCGGAAGGGGTTCGGATGATAACTGAAGGTGGACTTTTTAGGCATAGATGCATTTGGATAGCGGTCTATGTACTTTGTCGTAATACCCAATTAAATCTCACAATACTTATCATATCATGTATGTGCATTGTCATGCCCTCTATTTGTCAATTGCCCGACTGTAATTTGTTCACCCAACATGCTATTTATCTTATGGGAGAGACACCTCTAGTGAACTGTGGACCCCGGTCCATTCTTTTACATCGCATACAATCTACTGCAATTGTTCTTTACTGTTTTCTGCAAACAATCATCTTCCACACAATACGGTTAATCCTTTGTTACACAGCCGGTGAGATTGACAACCTCACTTCGTTGGGGCAAAGTACTTTGGTTGTGTTGTGCAGGTTCCACGTTGGCGCCGGAATCACCGGTGTTGCGCCGCACTACATCCCTCCGCCATCAACCTTCAACGTGCTTCTTGGCTCCTCCTGGTTCGATAAACCTTGGTTTCTTTCTCGAGGGAAAACTTATGCTGTGCACATCACACCTTCCTCTTGGGGTTCCCAACGGACGTGTGTTTCACGCGCATCAAGACTGTTTTCTGGCGCCGTTGCCGTGAGATCAAGACACGCTGCAAGGGGAGTCTCCACAATCCAATCTCTTTACTTTGTTTTTGTCTTGCTTTATTTTATTTACTACTTTGTTTGCATTATATCAAAACACAAAAAAATTAGTTGCTAGCTTTACTTTATTTACTGTCTTGCACTCTATATTAAAAACACAAAAAAAAAATTAGTTATTTGCATTTACTTTATCTAGTTTGTTTTATTTACTACTGCTAAAATGAATACCCCTGAAAATACTAAGTTGTGTGACTTCACAAACACAAATAATAATGATTTCCTATGCACACCTATTGCTCCACCCTACACAGAATTCTTTGAAATTAAACCTGCTTTACTTAATCTTGTTATGAGAGAGCAATTTTCTGGTGTTAGTTCTGATGATGCTGCTGCCCATCTTAATAATTTTGTTGAACTATGTGAAATGCAAAAGTATAAGGATGTAGATGGTGATATTATAAAATTGAAATTGTTTCCTTTCTCATTAAGAGCAAGAGCTAAAGATTGGTTGCTATCTTTGCCTAAGAATAGTATTGATTCATGGACTAAATGTAAGGATGCTTTTATTGGTAGATATTATCCTCCTGCTAAAATTATATCTTTGAGAAGTAGCATAATGAATTTTAAGCAATAGATAATGAACATGTTGCTCAAGCATGGGAGAGAATGAAATCTTTGGTAAAGAATTGCCCAAGCCATGGACTGACTACTTGGATGATCATCCAAACCTTCTATGCAGGACTAAATTTTTCTTGAACCTATTGGATTCAGCTGCTGGAGGTACCTTTATGTCCATCACTTTGGGGGCGGCTACAAAGCTTCTTGATAATATGATGATAAATTACTCTGAATGGCACACGAAAGAGCTCCACAAGGTAAGAAGGTAAATTCTGTCGAAGAAACTCCTCCTGAGTGATAAGATTGATGCTATTATGTCTATGCTTGTGAATGGTAGATCTAATGTTGATCCTAATAATGTTCCTTTAGCTTCATTGGTTGCTCAAGAAGAAAATGTTGATGTGAATTTCATTAAAAATAATAATTTCAACAACAATGCTTATAGGAACAATCTATAATAACTATAGGCCATATCCTTCTGCTAATGGTAATGGTTATGGTAATTCTTATGGGAATTCTTACAACAAAAATAGGAGTACCCCCTGGTCTTGAAGCCATGCTTAAAGAATTTATTAGTACACAAACTGCTTTGACAATCTGTTGAGGAAAAGCTTGATAAAATTGATATTCTTGCTTCTAAGGTTGATAGACTTGCCTCTGATGTTGATCTTTTAAAATCAAAAGTTATGCCTAATAAGGATATTGAAAATAAAATTGTTACTACAGCAAATGCCATCCAAGTTAGAATTAATGAGAATATAAGATTAATGGCTGAATTGCGTGCTAGGTGGGATAGAAGAAAATGAAAAACTAGCTAAAGAGAATAATGTAGCTAAAGTTTGGACTATTACCACACTAAATGATAATGATTCACATGTTGCTACTCCTACTATCAATGGTAAAATAATTGGTGTTGGCAATGTTTCTACTCCTAGTGCGTACAAAAGCCTGAAATTACTAAAACTGCTAAACTGCCTGTGATAAAACTGCTGAAATTTTTCCAACATTGGGGATGATGATCCCATTGCTGTAGCTCATAATGATTTAGATTTTGATGATTGCCACATCTCTGAAGTTATAAAGTTCTTACAAAAACTTGCTAAGAGTCTCAATGATAGTGCTATAAATTTGGCCTTTACAAAACATATTACAAATGCTCTCATAAAAGCTAGAGAAGAGAAAATGAAAACTTGAAACTTTATTCCTAGGAAGTTAGAAGATGGTTGGGAGCCTATCATTAAGATGAGGGTCAATGATTTTGATTGTAATGCTTTATGTGATCTTGGTGCAAGTATTTCTGTTATGCCTAAGAAAATCTATGATATGCTTGACTTGCCACCATTGAAAAATTGTTATTTGGATGTTAATCTCGCTAATAATGCTAAAAAGAAACCTTTGGGGAGAGTTGATAATGTTCGCATTATGGTTAACAATAACCTTGTCCCCGTTGATTTTGTTGTCTTGGATATTGAATGCAATGCATCTTGCCCCATTATATTGGGAAGACCTTTTCTTCGAACCGTTGGTGCTACTATTGATATGAAGGAAGGTAATATTAAATATCAATTTCCTCTCAAGAAAGGTATGGAACACTTTCCTAGAAAAAGAATGAAGTTACCTTATGATTCTATTATTAGAACAAATTATGATGTCGATGCTTCATCTCTTGATAATACTTGATACACACTTTCTGCGCCTAGCTGAAAGGCGTTAAAGAAAAGCACTTATGTGAGACAACCCATGTTTTTACTACAGTACCTTTTTTTATATTTGAGTCTTGGAAGTTGTTTACTACTGTAGCAACTTCTCCTTATCATGTTTTTGTGCCAAGTAAAGTCTCTATGGTAAATTTGATGCTAGATTTGGATTGCTGCGCAGAAACAGCATTGCTGTCTGTCACGCAGAAGTCTCCGTAAAAAAATCAAAAAATCTGCAAATTTACGTGTGTGATCCACAGATATGTACGCAACTTTCATTAGTTTTGAGTTTTTCCGTTTGAGCAAGTTAAGTGCCCCTTCCAGGTTCGTCTTTACGGACTGTTCTATTTTTGACAGATTCTGCCTTTTATTTCGCATTGCCTCTTTTGCTATGTTGGATGAATTTCTTTGTTCCATTAATGTCCAGTAGCTTTGTGCAATGTCCAGAAGTATTAATAATGATTGTGTCACCTCTGAACATGTGAATTTTTGATTATGCATTAACCCTCTAATGAGTTTGCTTGAAGTTTGGTGTGAAGGAAGTTTTCAAGGGTCAAGAGAGGAGTATGATATACTATGATCAAGAGGAGTGAAAGCTCTAAGCTTGGGGATGCCCGGTGGTTCACCCCTGCATATTTTAAGAAGACTCAAGCTGCTTGGGGATGCCCAAGGCATCCCCTTCTTCATCGACAACATCATCGGTTCCTCCCCGAAACTATATTTTTATTCAGTCACATCTTATGTACTTTGCTTGGAGCGTCTTTATTTTTGTTTTGTTTGAATAAAATGGATCCTAGCATTCATTGTGTGGGAGAGAGACACTCCGCTGTTGCATATGGACAAATATGTCCTTAGGCTTTACTCATAGTATTCATGGCGAAGGTTGAATCTTCTTCAAATTGTTATATGGTTGGAATCGGGAAATGCTACATGTAGTAATTCTAAAATGTCTTGGATAATTTGATACTTGGCAATTGTTGTGCTCATGTTTAAGCTCTTGCATCATATACTTTGCACCCATTAATGAAGAAATACATAGAGCTTGCTAAAATTTTGTTATTTGGTCTCTCTAAAGTCTAGATAATTTCTAGTATTGAGTTTTGAACAACAAGGAAGACGGTGTAGAGTCTTATAATGTTTACAATATGTCTTTTATGTGAGTTTTGCTGCACCGGTTCATCCTTGTGTTTGTTTCAAATAAACCTTGCTAGCCTAAACCTTGTATCGAGAGGGAATACTTCTCATGCATCCAAAATCCTTGAGCCAACCACTATGCCATTTGTGTCCACCATACCTACCTACTACATGGTATTTCTCCGCCATTCCAAAGTAAATTGCTTGAGTGCTACCTTTAAAATTTCCATCATTCGCCTTTGCAATATATAGCTCATGGGACAAAATAGCCTTAAAAACTATTGTGGTATTGAATATGTACTTATGCACTTTATCTCTTATTAAGTTGCTTGTTGTGCGATAACCATGTTCCTGGGGACGCCATCAACTCTTTGTTGAATATCATGTGAGGTTGCTATGCATGTTCGTCTTGTCTGAAGTAAGGGCGGTTTTCACAATCAAATGGTTTGAGTATGCATACTATTAGAGAAGAACATTGGGCCGCTAACTAAAGCCATGAATCATGGTGGAAGTTTCAGTTTGGACATAAAACCTCAATCTCTTATGAGAATATTAAATGTTGTTGAATGCATTTTCCGGCACTAACCTATTAACAAGATGCCGAAGAGCCAGTTGCTGTTTTCTGCTATTTTTGGTTTTAGAAATCCTACAAAGGAAATATTCTCGGAATTGGACGAAATCAACGCCAGTGGTCCTATTTTTGCACGAAGCTTCCAGACCGAGGGGAAAGGAAGGCCACGAGGCGCCGCACACCCAGGCGGCGCGGCCTGTGTCCCGGCCGCGGCCTAGCGTGTGGGGCCCTCGTGTGGCCCCGCGTTCCGCCTCTACTTAAAGCCTTCGTCGCGAAACCCCGCATCGAGAGCCACGATACGGAAAACCCTTGAGACGCCGCCGCCGCCAATCCCATCTCGGGGGATTCTGGAGATCGCCTCACCCTGCCGGAGAGGGGAATCATCTCCCGAGGACTCTTCATCGCCATGATCGCCTCGGAGTGATGAGTGAGTAGTTCACCCCCTGGACTATGGGTCCATATGTAGGCTAGATGGTCGTCTTCTCCTCATGTGCTTCATTGTCGGATCTTGTGAGTGCTAACATGATCAAGATCATCTATCTGTAATGCTGTATGTTGTGTTTGTCGGGATCCGATGGATAGAGAATACTATGTTATGTTAATTATCAATCTATTACCTATGTGTTGTTTATGATCTTGCATGCTCTCCGTTATTAGTAGAGGCTCGCCAAGTTTTTACTCTTAACCCCAAGAGGGAGTATTTATGCTCGATAGTGGGTTCATGCTCCATTAAATCTGGGACAGTGACAGAAAGTTCTAAGGTTGTGGATGCTGTTGCCACTAGGGATAAAACATTGATGCTATGTCCAAGGATGTAGTTATTGATTACATTGGCACCATACTTAATGCAATTGTCTGTTGTTTGCAACTTAATACTGGAAGAGGTTCGGATGATAACCTGAAGGTGGACTTTTAGGCATAGATGCATGCTGGATAGCGGTCTATGTACTTTGTCGTAATGCCCAATTAAATCTCACAATACTTATCATATCATGTATGTGCATTGTCATGCCCTCTCTATTTGTCAATTGCCCAATGTAATTTGTTCACCCAACATGCTATTTATCTTATGGGAGAGACACCTCTAGTGAACTATGGACCCGGTCCATTCTTTTACATCGCATACAATCTACCGCAATTGTTCTTTACTGTTTTCTGCAAACAATCATCTTCCACACAATACGGTTAATCCTTTGTTACGACAAGCCGGTGAGATTGACAACCTCAGCATTTCGTTGGGGCAAAGTACTTTGTTGTGTTGTGCAGGTTCCACGTTGGCGCCGAATCACTGGTGTTGCGCCGCACTACATCCCTCGCCACCAACCTTCAACGTGCTTCTTGGCTCCTCCTGGTTCGATAAACCTTGGTTTCTTTCTGAGGGAAAACTTACTGCTGTGCACATCACACCTTCCTCTTGGGGTTCTCAACGGACGTGTGTTTCACGCGCATCAACAACACACGAGTACAGTTACGTATAACACACGAGTACAGTTGAACACACGGGCGATTATAAGTACAATCACGTACATAAGCAGGTACAGTCGTGCACACGAGCAGGTACAGTCACACACAACACACGAGTACAGTTGAACACACATGCGAGTACAAGTACAGTCATGCACACGAGCAGGTACAGTCGCACACGAGCAGGTACAGTCACGCACAACACACGAGTACACTTGAACACACAGGCGAGTACAAGTACAGTCACGCACACGAGCAGGTACAGTCGTGCACACGAGCAGGTACAGTCACGCTGTTATCGCCAGAATTTGACCGCATTAGAGTTGGGCCGTGATGAAGATGGGCTTGGAGGATTTACATCTAAGAGGAGTTTCTGAATCGGCCTTGGGGCTAGAATTTGGGCCAGCGTGCCCGTGTATCTGTAAATATAGTAGATTACGTGTCGGTTAGTTAGAATTTGGCTTGTGCACGGTTGGGATTACTCCCACGTTAGAAAGTCTACGGACTATAAATATGTATCTAGGGTTTCTGAAATAGAGGACAATCACGTTCACAACAAACACAAACCAGGCGCATCGCCACCCCTTATTTCGAGGGTTTCTTCCGGGTAAGCATCATGCTGCCTAGATCGCATCTTGCGATCTAGGCAGTACACGTTTATTCGATTACCTTGTGTTACTCGTGCTGAAGCGTTGTTGATGGCGAGTAGCACTATTTATCGTAGATGTTTTGGGGCTTGCATTGATGCTTTTCTTATGTATATTTGCCTAGCAATGCCGTCCCTCGATATCTAGCTGTCCTTACACCCGAACAGGTGTAAGGGCACCTTGCTTATTCGTTACTTAGTAGATCCAATCCGTTATAGTTGCTCCTTGTTTCAAGGATTAGTTTAATATCTGCATGATTAGGCCTTATGCTGGGGTTGGATGATCCGGTAGTGCGTGAGGTGTTGTTGTTCCGGTTCCGGGAATTGACTTAATGTTGGTTTTTAGGCCTCTTTTAGGAATAGTTTCCATCATCTTTCGTATCTGCTAGGCCCAACTACGCGTAGGATGTTCCGATTATGCGTGAAAACCCTAAACTATCGTAGATTGGTTTAGCTTTGTTTGATCAGCAGGAGCCCCATGTCATCGTAAATCCAACGTGAACCATGGGGCGATCGGCTCTTTGAGCCGATCCAACCTGAGAGCCGATCGGGCTCGTATTTAATGTTTACGTGTCTACCATGCAGGAGACTAAACGAAGCAATCCAACCAGGTATAGGTCAGGTGGCACGCCCTTGCAACCGCCGGGACGTGTGCTGGGACTTTGCGGGACGACGAGGCGCGGGCCCACTAAGCGGTCGTGGGAGTCTCCGGCTCTTCGTGTTGCTTAACCCTGCTCGCCGGTGGGTTTTGGCAGGCAACACATTCAGCACGCCCGTGGGACACTTTCTACAACAACCACGTCAACATCGACAGCCAAGATGTCGGACGAACCGATCAAGTACGAGGATCCTGCGAGCATAAGAAGAAATACGATGAGCTGAAAGCCATCTTTGAAGCCATCTCATCGGCTTTTTGAAGACCGTTCGCACGGCATCGGGTTCAAAGGATTCACACCCGAAGGCGCGTTCGAGGATTAGATCTGCTCTCCCTTCGGAGGAACGTGCCAGAGCCCCGCGCCAAGAAATTAACTATGTTGTGGCTCATTCTCTACATCGGCATTCTGAGAGCCTGGTGAATACGCTTGAGCGAGTTGCGCTTCATGTGGTGCAAGAAATCATGAAACATCAGTATTCTCCGTCAGGACCTGCTTTAGGGACTTATCAGGGAGAGATACCATTCCACACCAGCCACCATTGCCATTCGCGATGGCAGCTCCACAACAACAAGCACCGGCATACGTTGTCTACAAGGTTGGAGGTGATCCTGGCGATTACCAATTCTTGTATGAGCCGCCCAAGGAGATCCATATGGATACGTGTGCACATACGTGACCGCAATTGACGCGCGATCAAACCGGCAGAGGAATTGCCGGAGCGGAGATGGTTACGGAGGGATTGTGGAGCAGCGGGGAGTTCGGAGCAGATGCCGAGAAACGGCGTGGTTAACTAAATATGCCACTACAACGAGTCCGGACAGCTCAACCCCTAGCTCCTACTGTGGATCAGATCCGCAATCTTGAGAGATCAGTTCGGTATCCCGAAAAGAAGACAATCGGCTATTCCAAGCCGTATCCCAATGAATATGACCTGATCCCGCCGCCACCTATCGGCTCCCGACTTCACAAAAATGGATCGAAGGATCTAGCTCCATCGAGCATGTGAGCCGATATTTGGCACAGCTGGGCATGGTTTCGCATCGACAGCTACGTGTGAGGTTCTTTGCCCAATCTCTCACGGGTCCAGCCTTGGGTGGTACACCTCGCTACCCCAAATTCGGACATGGAAGCATTTGGAGGAGCAGTTTCACATATCATTCAGAAGCTAGAGCGGGCATTGCCGATCTGACGCAGGTTCGGCAAAGGCGAGAGAGACGGTGTCTGAATACATTCAACGTTTCAGGACTGTCAAGAACCGATGTTATTCGGTTCATTTATCTGAGAAAGAAGCAGTCGAGCTGGCCGTGGCAGGCCTCGCAGCGCCACTCAAGGATCCGACGTTCCAAGTGGAGTACAATTCGTTAGCGCACATGGTCCAGAGACTAACTTCGTATGAACAGCGCCACCCAGAATTGTACCAAGACAAGTTCAAGCGCACGATAGGCCTGGTCGATGCTGAGGAGGATGAAGACCTGCGGAAGATCAAGTCGCCGTGGCTGAATGGACTCGGACGGCTCCCGTGTCCTGCAAATGGGTAAAACAACCAGGGCCTCCAAAAGGTTTGACTTCGATTTAAGCAACGGAGCAAATTTTTGATTTGCTGCTGAAGGAGAAACAATTGAAGTTACCCGAAGGCCACAAGATTCCTACGTCACAAGAGATGAACGGTAGGCCATACGCAAATGGCATCACACGTTCACCCACGCCACCAACGATTGCAAAGTGTTGCGCGCACAATTCAAATGGCGATAGAGTCGGCCGATTAATCTTCGGACAATTTGCCATGAAAGTAGACACACATCCGTTTCCTGGCGTCAACATGGTGGATCTCAGTCACTCCCTAAGACGCGAGCCAGGTTTCTCTTTTGATATCAACATGGCAGGGCTTGGTAACCACCATGGCAAGGATAAGAGCTCACCCGTGGCAGGAGAAAGGAGGCCGATCCACGCGACCGGCCCCAACATGATAACGGCGGTACCTGACTAAGAAGAAGTGAGAAGTGTGCGGTATCAACGACCACTCTCCGCACATCTCCTTAACAAATATGAGCAACAGTATACGACGTCGGCGCTACGACGTGGATAACGAAAGATATCATCGGTCTGATGCAGATGACAGGAGGTATCGTCGATATGATAGAGCTGATGAAGGGTATGAGCGTTACGCTAGAGGGAAGTCAAGAGAGCAAGAAGACATAGATAGGCATTGGAACTGTCCTTTCTTCAAACACTGCTGGGACTCAGGAATGAGCCGATTGCCTACAATCGTGAACTGCCCAGAATGTAGACCGCAGAGGAAGGGAACAAATGAAGTTTCAGTGTTCAAGCGTCTAGGACCTCTCCCACCTCAGGACAAACGAGCTGAGTCGTCTCAAGATGAAGACCGAGGAGTCGGATGAAGAAGAAGATAGGTACCACCGCCAAGGTGGTGCCCGATGGACTCAGCCATTCTCGGAAGCGTAGGGTGCAGCGGCTACGAAACCCGGAGGAAGCCAAGCACAGACTGTACACGTTGAGGAAGGCACGGCCCGATCTGGCCGTGAAAATTCAGCAAACGCTGGAGTCAGAGATGCGCCCGCTAAAGAAAGTGTGGCGCCCTAAACAGACAAAAGCCGATGTAGAGGCATCGGCTGATACAAACATGGTGTTCATACTCCCGTCAGAGTTTTGTGCTCCACACGACGAGGAAGTATCGGTGGCTCAATTCGACTGCGGTCCACGGCCAGTGATCTTTGAGAAGCCACGAGAGAAGAGCTACATGCACTTGAAAGCTCTATACCTAAAAGGTTATATCGATGGGCAGCCTGTCAGCAAGATGTTGGTTGACACGGGAGCGGCAATCAACATAATGCCGTATTCCATGCTAAGACGTTTGGGACACTCCAATGACGATCTGATCAAGACCAACGTCACGTTAAGCGATTTCAACGGCCAAGCATCGGAAGCAAAAGGTGTTCTGAATGTAGATCTGACCGTAGGCCGAAACCATACCTACCTCGTTCTTCATCGTCGACAGCAAAAGCAATTACGCTGTCCTGCTAGGAAGGGATTGGATCCACGCCAACTGTTGCATCCCATCCACAATGCACCAATGCATCATACAGTGGGATGGAGATGAAGTGGAGATTGTTCAGGCAGATGACTCAATCGAGATCTCATTAGCTGCCATGAATATTTGGGATGCGGACGACCAAGAGCCGCTCTCTGGAATCAGTTTGGATGGCTGTGAGCGCATCGAAGCTTCAAAAAACGGGGTGAGGCTGGTCTTATCCACCGGCCTGACAGAGTAGCAATACCTATATCAGTAGATGTACGTGGCAAGACCGATCCCTGTGATCGGCCCAAAAAAAAAGCACGAATCTCATCTCGAGCATGTCACGTAACTCTAGTAGAAAACCAAGAAGCTGTAGACCCTCGTCAAGCATTGCAATGAATAAGGAGGCCGATTCTAGCAATCGGCCAAAATTATCCTCGACATGCTTTTTGCCTGTGTTCAGCATTGATCTAAGAAAGGATGCCTGAAAAGCCGATATCTTCAATCCATTTGAAAAAATCGGCTCGGGGGGCACTTAAATGGATAAGATACGAGGTTACGAAGTATGAAGTGGCTGTCAATGGCCAGCAGCTCAAGATATATTCCTCGAAGATGATGGACATTGGAATACTGGGGCCGATGCATAAGTAGATCGGCCGGAAAAAATTTATATTTTTTAAGTATAGCTGATGTACAGCCATCGACTCTAGAATAAAAAGCCAATGCACAACCATCGACTCTAGAATTACAAGCACAAACTGCCACATGCGCAGGCCCTACTGAAGGAAAATTTCTAAAGCGCGGAGTGCACCAGCACGGACGTGATCCACCTCTGTGATTTCGGCCTTGTCGTCATCATCCTTGCCTCACCGTTGCTTGTTCAAGGCACGTATCTCCGCCAAGTCAGTTTTCAGTTCAGCCTTGAGGCTTCTGCTTCCCGTTGGGAGCGAGCAATAAAGCTTCCTTGTCACAGATGAGCTCTTTGGTGACCCGCACCTTTCTTCGAGATCCTTCAGCTCCTTTCGCAAGGTCTCAAGTTCAGTGGACAGAGGTGTCAGTCTTGGCATCCAAAGCTGCCTTTTTCTCGTTAAGCCGTTGACATTTATCTGCACATCGCTCTCAGCGGGAGTTGGGTGTGGCGTAAGTCGATTCTCCGACGCAGCCAACTGCACCATTGACCTAAAAGTGCACAACATCACGACCGGCCGAGCTTCAAGCTCACGTCATCGGGGACGTGAGGCTGGATTTCTTCAAGAATGTTCTTCACTTCTCGTAGTTTTCGACTAGTGTCTCAATGGGTGAAGAAAGCGAGCTTTGAGGCGTTGGAGTTGATCAGCGATGACGCTGGGGCTCGGTTCATCACGTGCGGTGGAGTGGGCCGGCTCGATAGATTCAGGATCGAACGACAGCAAGCTTTGAGAGATCACAGCCCTGACAAACAACAAAAGCAGCATAAGTCTGCAGATCAGGGTAAGGGCAAGCCCAACAAAGGGAGCGTACCTCTCCTATGACCATGGGAACAGCCGATGACAAAGCAATCGGCTGTGGCGTCTTTGCCTGGGGTTTGGCCAAGGTGGCAACTTGGCCGATGCCACCTTTAGAGGTTGTCACCTCCAGAGTTGGGGAGGGCATCGTAACTTCCTCGACATCCCCACTGGAAGTTTCATCAGTCTGCAAAGGATGGTGAGGATCTGGGCAGCAAAGCACAAGAACTAAGCTAGGAGGAGTTGGAGAAATGTTACATTTGAAGCTTTTTGGTTCGAGGAAGGGGTTTGCTGATCCTTCCGAGCCCTCTTGGTGCATTGACTCTTTGTGCGTAAGCTTCCTGCCCTGCTTTGATGGGAGCTTGAAGGGGCAGCAGGTCAGGGGCTGACCTTTTCTTGAAGCCGATGGGGGCACATCCGCTGTTTTTGCGTGGTGTCCTCGAGGTGCCCGAGCTTGAGCCTCGTCGGGCTGGACTGCGTCTCCTCGCCGGTATTGTCTTCGTGGAGGTCTGCAGGAGCAGGATTAGTGGACACTGACATGCTATAAAAGCCTAGAAGGATGAATGGAACAAGATGGGGTATAGGACAGCTTACATTTAAGCTTTCTGGAGCTGGCGCAGGGTTTTTTGCCCTTCAAAGTTTTCCTGGCAGCTACTTTTCTCACTGTTGTTCTCGCCCTGACTGAGGCTCGGGGGGCAGCTGGCCCTGAAAAGTCTTTACTCTTGGGAGCCGATTTTATTGGAATCGGCTGGCTCTGCATCACAACCTTTTAAAAGGTGGTGAGTTCTTGCAGAAGAGGACCACTGGAGCTGGTGGGAGGAACTTGAAAGGGGATCCATCATCATTGACAGGCTCTGGGCCATCTTGTTGCCGCAAAGAAACAGAGCAGGGTTATAAAGCATCACTGGAAACTATCGCACGGAAATTTGCGAGCAAGTGGTACCTGTTCTGCTGAAGTATTCAGCGTCAAGTTGTTTCAGCAACGGTCCCCAGAGCTCTCCTGAAGGCATGCGTCTTCCACATTGTCCACCAGATCTCAAAGTCATCAGTCGAAGAGATGAAGGATAGATTGTGAGGGATTGGGATGACTAGAGCATCAAAAAGGGGTAACATCTTTGACTGGTGATAACATCAGGCAAGTCAGCCCTGCTCTCGTTAGATGGTGGAGAAAGAGGTGAGAGAGACACTGCCCAAGACCGAATTGCCGGCTACTTGTTGGCTGGTAAGATTCATAACGTGTTTTATGACCCGTTTGAGGTGCTCATGCCAACCGGAAGGAAGCAGGGACGGATCATAATAGAATATAACTGCCGAGTGTCATTGCCATCGGCAAAGCTGTCTAGCTGAAGGAGACCGGGTTTTCAAAATTTTCGCACTTCGATAAGGAAAGAAGAGAGGGTCATCCAGGCCTTGGTAAAAAGTTCTGAACCATCCTGATGCTTCCTTGGGGTTCAGTTGGAAGACTGTATAAGGCTTGGCCGTAAATGGTACTGGATTGGCTTCCCGTTGGTGTTTGGAAAGGTGCGGGTAGCCAAAGGTGGAAAATTAGGGATGTGGTTCGAAGGTGGGCTGAGCCCATAATCGAATAAACCACCAGGAGCCTCCCCTTTTAAGCTTTTTTGGGAGAATAGTTTGACGGACATCGGTTGGAGGTATCGATAGACTTCTCCTAGAAACAGCTTGCCAATGCCAAGTTGGTGCCTTTGGCAAGTTCATAGGCCAAAGAGAGATAGTTCTTGGTGGGAGCGAGGGAACCACAGAATATGAAATGTTCCAACCAGAAGTTCAAGAAGGCCGTGTGTTCTTTCCGGTTACAGGGCCCTTGGTTTTCATGTGGCGTCTAAGATAGGCACCCCAGTTAGTGCACTCTTCCTTAGAGGAGAGTTTGAATGGCACCTTTGGCAGCATGAAAGCAGAGGAGCAAGAGGATGAAGGAGCGAACTGCTCGATGCGGTTAAATAAAGGGGATATAGTGGAAATTTAATGCTTGAGTAGTTTTCGAGGATGCGGTGCCAAAACTGTCAATCGTGCAGAAGTTGGGAAGGCAGGGTATCATGACAAAGGATGATGCGATGGTTCTGCTCTGCCACGACATGACCCTTCGAAGGAAAATAGAGTGGTTTTGAAATTATCATTGCCAAAACCAGGGGGGCATGTGTTATCGCCAGAATTTGACCGCATTGGAGTTGGGCCGTGATGAAGATGGGCTTGGAGGATTTACATCTAAGAGGAGTTTCTGAATCGGCCTTGGGGCTAGAATTTGGGCCAGCGTGCCCGTGTATCTGTAAATATAGTAGATTACGTGTCGGTTAGTTAGAATTTGGCTTGTGCACGGTTGGGATTACTCCCACGTTAGAAAGTCTACGGACTATAAATATGTATCTAGGGTTTCTGAAATAGAGGACAATCACGTTCACAACAAACACAAAACCAGGCGCATCGCCACCCCTTATTTCGAGGGTTTCTTCCGGGTAAGCATCATGCTGCCTAGATCGCATCTTGCGATCTAGGCAGTACACGTTTATTCGATTACCTTGTGTTACTCGTGCTGAAGCGTTGTTGATGGCGAGTAGCACTATTTATCGTAGATGTTTTGGGGCTTGCATTGATGCTTTTCTTATGTATATTTGCCTAGCAATGCCGTCTCGATATCTAGCTGTCCTTACACCTGAATGTGTAAGGGCAGCACCTTGTTTATTCGTTACTTAGTAGATCCAATCTGTTATAGTTGCTCCTTGTT
Organism: Lolium multiflorum; assembly: GCA_030979885.1. Classification (NCBI taxonomy): domain Eukaryota; kingdom Viridiplantae; phylum Streptophyta; class Magnoliopsida; order Poales; family Poaceae; genus Lolium; species Lolium multiflorum. Next base: position 253,092,911 of record CM061752.1, on the reverse strand, counting down.
TCAAGGATTAGTTTAATATCCGCATGATTAGGCCTTATGTGGGGTTGGATGATCCGGTAGTGCGTGAGGTGTTGTTTTCACTGTTCCTATGAGGGATGTTCCGGGAATTGACTTAACGTTGGTTTTTAGGCCTTTTAGGGATAGTTTCCATCATCTTTCGTATCTGCTAGGCCCAACTACGCGTAGGATGTTTCGATTATGCGGTGAAAACCCTAAACTATCGTAGATTGGTTTAGCTTTGTTTTGATCAAGCAGAGCCCCATGTCATCGTGAATCCAACGTGAACCATGGGGCGATCGGCTTTTGAGCCGATCCACGTGGCAACCTGAGAGTCGATCGGGCTCGTATTTAATGTTTACGTGTCTACCATGCAGGAGACTAATCGAAGCAATCCAACACCTTCCTGATCGTATAGGTCATGTGGCACGCACTTCGTAACCGCCAGACATGTGCTGATTCTTTGCGGGACGACGCGAGGCGCCAGGGCCCACTAAGCGGTCGTGGGAGTCTCCCGGCTCTTCGTGTTGCTTAACCACTGCTCGCCGGTGAGTTTTGGCAGGCAACACACGCACAACACACGAGTACAGTTGAACACACGAGCGAGTACAAGTGCAGTCACGCAGACGAGCAGGTACAAACGCGCATACGAGCAGGTACATTCGTGAATACGAGCAAGTACATGTACAAGTACAGTGGCGCACACGAGCAGGTACAGTCACACGTAAGTACAGGTACAGTCCCGCACACGAGCGAGTAAAGGGAAAAATTACACCAAATACACAAAAAACAGAAGTACTTATCAGTTTAAACACGAGTACAGTTAGGTACACACCACAGGTACAATCATAATATTATTTGAAGTACGAAAAAAAGTATTTCTAAACCTATCAACATGATATCTAGTTTTGAAGATCTCGACGCGAGGATCTCAAAAGTAAAAACGGTTTGTAATTTGGACTTACGGTTCTCAAGATATTTCATTTTGAAAAAACGAATCTAGAAGAAAAAGGGAAAAACTGACACAACCCAGTTTTCTCTCTCCTCCCCCATCCCCACCTTGCTTCCCCTTGCGACACGTGGCGAGCAGGGAGACCACTTCCCAGGTATTTTCTGGCACCACAGCGCGCCACTTGTCGCGTGCGGAGCGAGTTGCCTTCCCTTCGCGAAGGTCGGCCTTTTTTTAACGATTTCGGTATCAGCCTCCTATCGTAGTACGTCAGGTTTTCCTATACCTCGCTTGCGTGCGTACGGGAGTAGCGCTGGCATGCAGGATTCTCCCCACGCGTCTCCGTGTTGGGCCGGCCCAGCCACCCAAGAAAGGCAATTTCCATTTTCTCTGTTAATTTTTCTGAAAAAAAATTATATTTGCAAAAAATTAAATTATAAAAAATGTTCAAAGCTGAAAAAGTTCAAATTTGAAGTAATTGTACAAATCCGAACTTTGCTAAATTTTAAAATTTGCTGAAATTCGTAATTTGGTGAAATTTGAAATTTGCTCGAAAATTGAAATTTGGTCGAAGTTGGAAATTTGCTTAAATTTGATATTTACACAAATTAAAAATTTGCTCAAATTTAAAATCTGCTCAAGGTTTAAAAATGTTCGGATTTGAAAACTGCTCAGATTTGAAAACTATTCAATTTAAAAAGTGTTCAAATTGAAATGTTCAAACAATAAAAGAAACAGAAAAAACCGAAGAAAACGAACCAGAACCGGAGAACCGGAAAAAATCCGCCCAAAAACCAAAAAAACCGTGAGCGTGCAGCGAACGAGGAAGGACGAACGACGGAACGAACGTAATGGGCCGGCCCAATACGTACCCGCGCGCGGGCGACGCGTGGTAACACCTCGCTAATGAGCGGGAAATAGGTTTTCCTAGTACGGCCCACTTCATGTGCGAGGGGTGCTGTGGGCCACGGCCGTGTTTACCGGCCCGATTATATGAGATTATGGCGGGGGTGCATGGGCCTGGTGGCAGAGCCCGGCCTGTACGAGAAAATTGCCTATGCTTTACTGGATGTGTGCAATTATTTGAACCTGCCATTTGATCTTATTATTCGAATGAAACGGAGCAAAGTATGATTCACATTTCTGCAAATCCGTTCGACTCCCTGCTGTTCACCGCGAGGTTTGTCCATCACACACAGAACGCCTCAGTTTCTTCTCTCCCGGGCGATCGAGGAGAAGAGGTGCACGTCTGCCTGATAATATATCCAACCAAAATTACTGACGATTACACTGTGCATTCCATCAATCCGTCTAGTTCAAACACCTAACAGGTGTCGACTGTAGAGCCTAAACATTCGGCGGTTCTTTACCTGCTAATCTCATCAGACGCCTACAGTAGCTTATAATTTAGCAACAACACGCACAGAAGCGAAACGCGTGTCCATCCAAACGTTTTGGCACCGTGCGCGCGCATCCATCCAACTGTCGTGCACCAAGTCAGAATGGTGCATGGTGAGAAAATTACAAAAAAAAAAGAACCGGCCGCCACAATACAGGCTAAGATTTTAGAAAACAACCACTCTAACAGGTAGAAAAAAAGACATGGTTCATATGTGATGCTAGTTTAATGGCGACACTGACAAGTGTATCCCTCTGCCAGGCTGACGTGGCACTCACGTTTTGCGGAAAAGGTCTTTATACATTACAAATTCTATTTTTGGTCATCATGTTTTTCTTCACTGTGTGACGAGCTCAACAACTACGACGCCACCGTGTGCCACAAGCTACAGTGTTATTCCCTGGCGGCCCTGATTTTATAGGCAACGCAGCCGAACAAGAAACGACGAGGCAGGGCGGGAGAAAGCGGTGGCGAAATGGGGGTGCGCGGCGAAAAAATGCCCTGCGTGGGCATGGCACTCAGCGGGAAACTATGGCGCTGCCATTAGTCAACGGTTAGAAGCAGCGGCCGCCATTAACCTGTACTATCGATGCAACGCGGACAGCTGTCCACACAAACGTGGTCTGCCGTTGGGCCTGCAAGCGCAAACGGACACGGACGTCTAACCTATCCACGGACCACCGCAAACGGATAGAAACAAACAATTTTGACATCTTAAATATGGTCCACCATTGAGGCTAGCCTTATCCTCCGCTTAACGATGTATCTTCATCAACTAAGCGCAACGGGCGTGAAAGATTACATGTTTGGCACCATCCAATAACCTTCTTGGATTGTTGTTTGCATATAATACGCGCGAGAAAGACATAGATGATCACTGCCCCATATATAACCCACCAGAAGAAAAGCATCTCAACTCCTGACCTCTCCAGATGGCTCGCGGCCAAATTTGATGATCCTGACAGCAGAATTAAGAAAAAACTGTATACGCATTTCATGACGTACTGTATAGTTTGGACTGTGTAGTCAGTCCAAGAAAAAATTACACTATAACCGGCGTCGAGCCTAAGCATCCACTAAATTATACAATCCTGCTGCTTACGTCATGGATCATGCGGACGTTGGTAAGCTAGCTAACTTGGCAACACCTACCTATAGAAAGCAAGCGTTCCGTCGGAGTCTCCTCTGCTCCCATCATGCGTGCTCGTCAGCGATACAAAGGATGATTTGTTTGCTCGAATCGTTGCCGCAAGCTCTCCTCTGTGTAAGAGCATCTCCACTCGTCTCCCCGACGAGGCCCTCGAACGACGTTTTTTTCATCCGGACGGCGTAATTCGGCCCAGTTGCACCCGTTTTCGTCCGGATTTGGGCCTAAATTCATCCGGCGATCCCACGCCATCCCCGGCCCCCCGGGGAGCTTTCGGGGACTCCGGACGAAACAAAAGCGCGCGTGGCCCCAACTTGTCGGCGACAATGGCCTGGGTTTGTACGGCAATACCCTCGTCTTCCCGATCTACGGCAATACCCTCGTCTTCCCGATCTACGGCAATACCCTCGTCGAACGAAAGCTTTGAACTCTCAAGTGGTGCAACATAGATAGATTATATATATTTCGAATATAATTCGAATAAACATAAAAATTACATATAAAAACTTTAAAACAAACTTAAACTACTTCTTCTTCTTCCTACATGGCCCCGCCTCATCGTCGTGGCGGCGACGCTTCCGGCTCGTCACCTTCTCGTCGGAGGAAGTTGAGTCCTCCTCCTCATCGCTGTCCTCGGCCTCTTCGTCGTCCTCCTCCCCGTCGCTCCTCCTCCTCTTCCTCGGCCTCTTCCTCGGCCTGCTCATCAGCCTCTGCGTCCTCCTCCTCCTCGTCATCCCATTCGTCCTCGCTGGCCGGCGGGGGGGGAATCGTCGCTGCTGGACGATGCAGCTTTATCCCACCAATGGCGCCATCCAGGCGGCTTTCCCTCGCTGTCGGTGTCCGATGGCCAGGAGAGATCGCTCATGGTTGACGGAGGATGGTGAGGAGAGAACAGATGAATGGCGTCGGCCGTCGAAAACCGTATATGTAGGCCTCTCGACGAAGAGAGCGGCGGTTGCTCTTTCGCGGAGTTCGTGCTCCATTACGGCGGTTCTCGCATCGAGGCCACTTCGACCGTTCCCGACGAGTCGTTCTCCAGACCACTTCGCGACGGTTCAATGTGTCGAGGGCACTCCGACGATTGCCCTTCCCGGTGATGCATCGTCGCTATGCACGCGGTGGGTGCGCGTCAGAAGGCGACCATGGGCTCGCGGCTGGGAAAATGGGCCTCCCCAGGCCACAAAATACATCCATCCGGCGCTAAATAACGCCGGATTTCGGCCTGGGGAGCCCCAACGGCTGGGGATGCTCTAATGGTCTAAGAGCATCTCCACCGGCGACCACGATAGCAGCCTTGATAGCGTTTTAGGAGCTGGCATGGTTTTTAGGCTCGCACCAGTGCGTCCCAAACGGCGCCGGCTAGTTTTCGGGCCCAATAGAATAGCGGGCATTCCCGTACCGGCCCCTTCGCGTAGGGCGCGAATCGGGCGCGCCGACGCCTCGCGGCACGACGGTGTTCGCGGGTGGAGGCGGCTTGTCAGAGAGAGGACGCGACGCGGGAAGGTTAGTCGTCGGCGTTTAATGGTCTCCCGCACGGAAATCGAGGTGGCCACGAGGGCAGCGACTGGCCACGCGCCGTCAAGTCGCCTACGCCGCCGTAAATGCGGGTAGTTGCCACCACTATATAGTACGTACGCCGTCCACCACCGCGGTGCTATCCTCTCATCTCCACCAACGCCGCCGCTCCATTCTCTCCTATCCACCTCAAAAATGTCGCGCCGTCTGAAGACGACGTACTCCATTCTTTGCCTCAACGACCGCACGCTACCTCCACCACCACTGCAGCCGGAGCCGCAGCCCGATGCGGAGTACAGCTCCGACGACGACGAGGACCCACGGTTCGCGGAGTGGCACGAGACCTACGTCGCACACGCGGAAGCTGAGGCGGCGGAGGAGTAGGGCGAGCAGCCGTAGACCCCCGCCGACCCGGAGCAGGCAGTGATCCTAGCTTCGTTGAACGCGCAACGCTTCCAGAGGTTGAAGGAGGAGCAGCGGGAGTTCGTCAACGACGTGAACCTCGAGCACGCCCTCGAGATCTCGCGCCAGCGAGCAGCCACGGAGGAGGCGGGACGCCTCCTCATGGAGGCGGAGCGACAGAAGCTCTACGAGCTCAACGCTCATCGCCATTACGAGGCGTTCGCTGGCGAGCAAGCGAGGTGCACTGAGAACGAGGCTTCTCGGCAAAGGCTGGAAGCGCGGGGACAGCGCCGCCGGCAAGATCCTGCGACGCCGGCCGCCATGCTCCGCTGCCAGATGCGCGAAGCAAGGGACGAAAAGCAGTCACGGACGCAGGCGGCAAAGGCGAAGAACAACGACGAGGCAGGCCCGTCGTGCACCCCGACCGACGGCCATTAGATTAGGATGAAGTTTAAGATTTATTTAGGTTTAAATTCGAGTTACTTTTGTATAAATTTCTTATGAATTTCGATTTTAAATGTCATTTTAAATTTAATTTTCTATTGGGGCTACACTATAGGGAGCGCCGGTGTGGGAGTAGCATCCTAAATAGAGGATGCTCTACCGACGCCCCCATACGGCAGTGTTAGCGTCCCTGCCGGCGCCTATTTAGTGGCCGCCGGTGGAGATGCTCTGAAGAACTGATTGGTGCGAGGTGTCTATCGGTCAGAAAGACAAGTATATCCATCAAACAAATTATTCCCTCGGTTCTGGAGCTTGAGTTCAAATTTAAATTCAGTTAAACTAAAAATTTAACACTGATTATAGATCAGATGGAGTAATTGTATGTTTTTTAACCGAATAAAGGGGCATGGCCCCCGATTTCATTGCTGGGAATGAAACCAGATAAACATCATCGTTTGAGATTTACAGTTCCTCCAATCCACACACTTAAGAACACTCTACTAGACTTTCTGAAGACAGACCCAGCTCACGACTAGAACTTCTACCTCCAGGCAACATAAAGACATCTTCTTCTTATTTTCTTTTCACACACTTCACCTGGCAAGTCTGAGAACCATCGGCGCCCAGCTCCTCTTCTTTTACTGAATATTTCAGCTGCCACACGCAACAGCCTTCTTGCTCTTCTGCGTTGCAAGACTCGTCGACCTTTGATCTGAAGAAAAGCCCACAAATCCATCCAATGAGCCGTTTGAGCAATTACACTAGTCAGATCATATGGAAAGATATTACTAAAACAGACAGCATTTTTAGTTTTCCAAAAAGCCCACATTACCATAGTAACACCCGTCGCCACTAAACCTCTAACACTAGGCGGAAACATAAACACCCAACCAATAATGTCAGAAATTGATTTAAAATCATTCTTGATATCAAAAGCACATTTTGCAACCCCCTAGGCATATCTAGCCGTTGAGCAGTGTACAAAAAGATGATCGATACTCTCGTCCTTAGAAAAGACATCTACCACTACCCTTCCAAAAATTTCTTATCAGAGTTAGTTCGTTTGTGTGAGGCTGAGCCTTTGCCGATGCTTCTTGCCGGATATTTTAATATACTTCGAAAACCTGAGGATAAGAGTAATAATAATTATAATCCGCGCTGGCCTTTCATTTTTAATGCAATTATTGAGAGCTTAAATTTGAAGGAAATTGCGCTTTCGGGGCTTCAATATACCTGGGCTAGTCGGAGAGAGACCCCTACTTATGAAAAACTAGACCGTGTACTTGCTTCTGTGGAGTGGGAACTGAAAATCCCCCTGGTTTCGGTGAGGGCGTTACCTAGGTCGGGATCTGACCATACACCCCTTCTTATTGATTTGGGTAATCACACTCATTTTGGGAAAAAACCTCTTCTTATTGATTTGGGTAATCACACTCATTTTGGGAACAAACCTCGTTTCTCCTTTGAGTTGTCTTGGTTGCAACATGATGGGTTTTATGATTTGGTGGCAGTAGAGTGGGCTGCAGTTCCGACGGGGACATCATCAATTGATACGTGGCAAAATAAGATTAGACACCTACGAAGATTTCTAAGGGGATGGGTGATGTCTACGGGTGCTTCTATTCTTGTAGACAGTGTTGGGCCTCCAAGAGGAGAGGTTTGTAGAACAGCAGCAAGTTTCCCTTAAGTGGATCACCCAAGGTTTATCGAACTCAGGGAGGAAGAGGTCAAAGATATCCTCTCAAGCAACCCTGCAATCACGATACAAGAAGTCTCTTGTGTCCCCAACACACCTAATACACTTGTCGGATGTATAGGTGCACTAGTTCGGCGAAGAGATAGTGAAATACAAGTGGTATGAATGAATATGAGCAGTAGTAACGGTGCCAGAAAATTGCTGGCAGTGCAGTTAATGGTAGTAATATTGTAGGAAGTAAAGATGCAAAAACAAAGTAAACAAGCGATGATTGCAGTATTTGGAAACAAGGCCTAGGGATCATACTTTCACTAGTGGACACTCTCAACATTGCAATCATAAAGGAATATAAATAAGCACTTCACTATGCTACTCTGAATTACTCTCTGGCAAGATAACGGACACTAATTCATCATGTAGGCAAACCTTAAAGATGCATTCACAAGTACTAATGAACACCCCACGCTGTCACTTTGAGCATTCATAGGAGGTACTAACACACCACAATTTCATAGAGACATCCAACTCAAATCATAACTCAGTGAACAAGTATTTGTGAAATATAGCCTAAGAGACCCACGCGGTGCACACACTGTCACCTTTACACACGTGGGACAAGGAGCTCCGGAGATCACATAAGTAAAATCCACTTGAATAGCATAACGACATCTAGATTACAAAGCTCATCATATGGATCTCAATTATGCAAGGCAATTCATGAGATCATTGTATTGGAGTACATGAGAGAGAGATTAACCACATAGCTACCGGTACAGCCCTTAGCCTCGATGGAGACTACTCCCTCCTCATGGGAGACGAGCGTTGATGAAGATGGCGGTGGTGTCGATGGAGAAGCCTTCCGGGCACTTCCCCGTCCGGCGGCGTGCCGGAACAGAGACTCCTGTCCCCCGAGATCTTGGCTTCGCGATGGCGCGGCTCTCGGAAGGTTTCTCACCGTGGCTTTTCCGTATCGAGGTTTTAGGTCAGGACCTTTATATAGGCGAAGAGGCGGAGTCGGAGGGGTTACGAGGCGGTGACACATAGGGGGCGCCCAGTTCCCCGGGCCGCGCCGCCCGGGCGTCTGGTGGCCCTGGCCCCCTCCGCCGGCTCTCGGTGTTCTGGAAGCTTCGTGGAAAAATAGGATGCTGGGCATTGATTCGCCCGATTCGAGAATATGCTTACTAGGATTTCTGAAACCAAAAACAGCAGAAAATAGTAACTGGCACTTCGGCATCTCGTCAATAGGTTAGTTCCGGAAAATGCATCAAAATGATATAAAGTGTGAACAAAACATGTAGGTATTGTCATAAAACTAGCATGGAACATAAGAAATTATAGATACGTTTGAGACGTATCAAGCATCCCCAAGCTTAGTTCCTACTCGCCCTCGAGTAGGTAAACGATAACAATGATAATTTCTTAAGTGACATGCTACCAACATAATCTTGATCAACATTATTGTAAAGCATATGAGATGAATGCAGCGATTCGAAGCAATGATAAAGACAATGAGTAAACAACTGAATCATATAGCAAAGACTTTTCATGAATAGTACTTTCAAGACAAGCATCAATAAGACTTGCATAACAGTTAACTCATAAGCAATAAATTCTTAGTAGAAAGCTTTGAAACAACACAAAGGATGATTAAGTTTCAGCAATTACTTTCAACTTGTAACATGTATATCTCATGGATAGTTGTCAACACAAAGTAATATAACAAGTGCAATAGGTAAACATGTAAGAATCAATGCACAGTTGACACAAGTGTTTGCTTCTAAGATAGAAGGAAGTGGGTAGACTGACTCAACAATAAAGTAGAAGAAAGGCCCTTCGCGGAGGGAAGCATGGATTACTATTTTTGTGCTAGAGCTTTTATTTTGAAAACATAGAAGCAATTTTGTCAACGGTAGTAGTAAAGCATATGCGTTATGTATAAGATATCCTATAAGTTGCAAGCCTCATGCATAGATTACCAATAGTGCTCGCACCTTGTCCTAATTAGCTTGGATTAGCACGGATTATCATTGCATGACATATGTTTCTGTAGGGATTCGTTGCATAGAAAACAAAAAAAATTCCTACCGCGAGAACGCAATCCAAGCCAAGATACAATCTAGAAGACGGGAGCAACGAGATCATCGAGACTCACCCTTGAAGATTTCCAAAGCCTAAGATGAGGCTCTTGTTGCTGCGGTAGACGATCACTTGCCGCTTGCAAAAGCGCGTAGAAGATCTTGATCACGGCGCCACGATCGGGCGGCACCTCCGTCGGTCACACGTTCGGTGTTGATGAAGACGACGTCCTTCTCCCCGTTCTAGCGGGCAGCGGAAGTAGTAGCTCCTCCTTGACTCCGGCAGCACGACGGCGTGGTGGGGGTGGCGATGGAGAACTCCGGCGGAGCTTCGCTAAGCGTGCGGGAGAGGTGGAGGAGAGAGGGGCGGCTAGGGTTTGGGAGAGGGGGTGGCCGGCCTCAAGGGGTGCGGCCAGCTTGTGGCTTTGTGGTGGCCGGCCCCTCCCCTATGCCCCTCATTATATAGGTGGAACCCCAAGTGTTGGACTACAAGTCTTCGAATAAGACCCGAACCCAAAACCTTCCATGTAGTAGGGAAACCTACCCAAGGTGGGACTCCCACCCAAGTGGGATTCCCACCCTTCCATGAAGGGGGTGGCCGGCCCCCTTGGTGGAGTCCACCTTGGACTCCCCCCTCTAGGGTTGGCCGGCCATGGGGAGGTGGAGTCCCGGAGGGACTCCTCCTTCCTAGTGATTTCTTCCGGACTTTTCTAGAACCTTCTAGAACCTTCCATAAATGCACCGGATCATTTCCAAACTTGGAATATGACTTCCTATATATGAATCTTATTCTCCGGACCATTCCGGAACTCCTCGTGATGTCCGGGATCCCATCCGAGACTTCGAACAAAACTCGAACTCCATTCCATATTCAAGTTCTACTATTACAACATCAAACCTTAAGTGTGTCACCCTACGGTTCGCGAACTATGTAGACATGGTTGAGATCTCTCTCCGACCAATAACCAATAGCGGGATCTGGAGATCCATAATGGCTCCCACATATTCAACGATGACTTAGTGATCGAATGAACCATTCACATACGATACCAATTCCCTTTGTCACGCGATATTTTACTTGTCCGAGGTTTGATCATCGGTATCACTCCTATACCTTGTTCAACCTCGTCTCTGACAAGTACTCTTTACTCGTACCATGGTATGTGGTCTCTTATGAACTTATTCATATGCTTGCAAGACATTAGACGACATTCCACCGAGAGGCCCAGAGTATCCGTCGGGATGGACAAATCCCTTTGTTGATCCATATGCCTCAACTCATACTTTTCGGATACTTAATCCCACCTTTTTAACCACCCATTTACGCAAGGGCGTTTGATGTAATCAAAGTACCTTTCCATATAAATGATTTACATGATCTCATGGTCATAAGGACTAGGTAACTATGTATCGAAAGCTTATAGCAAATAACTTAATGCGTGATCTTATGCTACGCTTAATTGGGTGTGTCCATTACATCATTCACATAATGACATAACCTTGTTATTAATAACATCCAATGTTCATGATCATGAAACTATGATCATCTATTAATCAACAAGCTAGTTATCCAAGAGGCTTACTAGGGACTCCTGGTTGTTCACATAACACACATGTATCAATGTTTCGGTTAATACAATTATAGCATGGTATGTAAACATTATCATAAACACAAAGATATATTATAATAACCATTTTATTATTGCCTCTTGGGCATATCTCCAACAGTCTCCCACTTGCACTAGAGTCAATAATCTAGTTTACATTTGTAAAGATATAACACCTTTGCCTTCGGTGTTTTATCATGTTTTGCTCACGGGAGAAGTTTTAGTCAACGGATCGACATGCTCAAAAACGTATGTATTTTGCAATTCATTTGCGTCTCAACGCATCACTCATTTTCTAAATGAGTCGGCATTAAATATGTTTGGTCTTCTGGTGGAACCTTAATTCGCGGTCTGAAATATGTCACTAATATTGTCATACACAATATAGCTTCAAAGTTCTGACACTATCGGAACTACACCAAGTTCTCAAAGAACCTCTTGACTTAACATCCTCAGTCATTGTCAAAACAATGACATATTCTGCTTCGTTTGTAGAATCCGTCACAACATTTAGAACTCATCTAAATCTAGCATAGACAAATTCTAGCTCATTGTGCTACCTTTTAAACAACACTTAGCCTAATTTGAGATTGAAATTTTATTTTTATATGTGACCAAACTAATATCGGTGCAACACCTTACAGCGATTTGTTTGTCATTACTCATACAAAACTATATATCCTTGGTTCTTCTAAAGCACTCGGGGATATTCTTACTGTTTATCCAATGATCATCACATGAATCATGCATTCTGGTATATGCTCCTATCCATTTAGAGCATAGGACATCTGATATTGTACATATTATTCGTGATCTAAAATCACTCATGTGTTTTTACTCATTGAGTGTCAAATACACTCAAGTCTTGTAAAACTTCACATGAAAAGAACACCTTCTTTATATTGAACTACTTCAATATTCATTCTATGTACTTTTTAACTTAAACTTTTATGTGTTTCAATCCATCTTCATAGATCTTGACACTAAATATGTTTCAGTTCATATCCTTTCATTGAAGTTTAATTCTCAATGAAACCTTTTTAATCAATTATATAATTACATTATTTATAATCAACGATATGTCACATACATAAAGTATTACAAATATGTCTCAGCGCTCCCACTTAATTTCTTGCAAATGCAAGCCTCTTCATCGTCTCTGATGAAATCAAAAACTCTTTGACTATTTCATCCGGTGAAGATTCCAACTCCGTGATACTCACTTCATCCAACTGAAGTTCGTATACCTATCTAGTATTCCACGGATTAGCAAAACAATTGGTTGTATCTTGTATACACCTTTAATACACACTTCTATCAAGTAGTGTATTTTGCCATCCTATTAGCATATCTCATAAAAGAAATATGTAGTGATTACTAGAATAATCCACATAGACTATCGGCATTGCTACGGAAGATCTAATCTTATCATAGTCAACTCTTTGAATTTTGTCGTAAACAACTTTTCGACAAGTCAAGCTTCATCAATTTTTATAGATCCATTTACTTTCAAAAAGTATTCATCTATCTTGGATTTCATGGCGTATAGCCATTTTAACGGAGTCAGGGCCCATCATAACTTCTTTGTATGTATTTGGTTTATCATTGTTCAAAAACAATCCTTTGTTCACAAATCATTTATTTGATCACAAAGTAAACCATACCTACAAGGTTCAATAAGTACTTCGATCTCCATGACTATAACATTTTGTAGACATGGGAGCCATGATCGTCGTGGCCGCTTCCGGAACCAATTTCGATGTTGCGCTACTCTGATCATTATACTCAGGTTCATAAACCTTATCAAGTTCTATTGTCCTCCCACTCAAATACTTCGCTAAAAACAATTTCTTGGAAATAAGTAAGAAACATTGACAAACACTTTTGTCTTTGTCTCCATAGTGGAAAGAATTCCCAATCAATTCTAGGATAACCAACAAAGACATTTATCCGATTTTGGTTGTAAACTTATTTACTTTATGCTATGCATTCCAAAATTTAAGAAAGGACTATTAGGGTTCATACCCATGCCATAACTCGTATGGTGTCATTTCAACGGATCATGATGATGCTCTATTCAGTGTAAAAGCGGTAGTCTCTAAAGCATAATCCACAAAAATATAATGGCATCAATATTTAATCTCATCATTGATCCAACAAGGTTTGGATACATCTCTCGGATACTCCATCATCACTATGATACTCCAAGAAACGTGAGTTGTAGAACAATTTCATAACTCTCTTAGATATTCGCTAAAACTCGTAATTCAAATATTTCCCCCATGATCCAATCATAGATATTTGACTTTTCTATTACGATGATTTCCCTTCATGCTGAAATTTATTTGAATCCATTCAAATGTTTCAAACTTCTTCCTTATCGAATATATCCACATATATACTCAATTCATTGTTGGAAGTTTTCATGAAGTAGAAGAATCTCCCGCACACAACTATGCCCATGAACCTTATACATCATCATGTATGTTTCCACTAAGTTAGTTGTCCGTTCAACTCTTGGCCTATGAACGGTATTTTAGTCATTCTCTTTAGAAAAGATTTGCAAGTGCCAAATGATTCAAAAATCAAATGACTCAAAATCCATTTGCATGGAGTTCCTTCATGCGTTCCTTTCTAACATGACCTAAATGGCGGTTCCACAAATAAGTGTAATTCAAATCATTTGCCTTATGGCATTTTAGCGTCAGTATTATGTGTGTGTGTTTCACCATTAAGATTTATAATAACTTATCCATCGTACATGGAGTAATGCCATAATTTGAACAACTCATTGTTTTCATTTGACCAGAGCAAAATAACAATTATTAAGTTCTTTATTATAAATTCTAAGGGCTAGATAAAATGCCAACGATGAACATAATAACACTTTATTTTTGTTCCAGATGTGCATTCCTATCATATTCCTTGTCAGTCACTTAGGCCATTGTATTCTTCTATTGCGTTGTTTTGTATGACACTTCATACCAACCAATATGGTACTAATACCCAAGAATTTCATTCTGTGATCAAACGAGGAATACATCCATAACATGTATATCATTTATATACACCTGAGCTAGACTTTCTAGACTTTTCTTTCTTTGTGCCAATAATCTTTTGTAGTTTCTCTTTTAGCTTTCCTCATTATTCAGAAAAACACTTCAACATCAATAACTTCTAGGTTTGTTGGTCAAATACCAATAACCTTGAGGTTCTTACTTTGAAGTTGATCATCATATGACAAGTTCCGGATTTCACTATTAGTAACCTTTTAATATGATGAACAATTTCACTCATAATTTTATCATATCATGAAGACTTTTCGAGGCCATGTTTGTACATGCTAGGCTCGTAAAGTTTAACCCCAGTATTCGCATGTGCAAATCTGGCTTGCACCCGTTGTATGCACACGTAGAATCTATCACACCCGATCATCACGTGATGCTTCGAAACGACGAGTCTTAGCAACGGTGCATACTAAGGATGATCACTTCATGGATATGCGAATATCGTTAGTGCCCCAATAGTTGGAGGATTGGGACGCCTTGCGTCTTCAACCTTCGTACATTCCCATAAAATTTATGAGTTTATGTAGTCTCACCAAATTATATTCTATCATCTTGCAATAAGGTCTTAGATATCACACATATCTCATACCTTGATTATTTCTGAAAACAAAATTTTCAGCTCCTTACTTTTCAAACAGATTTGAACTTCAAGTTTCACGGAGACAAGATAACTTTAGGTACTAATTGAAACCATAGCTCTTTGAATCAACAATGTGAGGTTTACTAAAAAGTTTGCAATAGGACTTAATCATTTCTTGATTCTTTAACAATACGGTACCAGTCCGTAAAGTTTCTTGTCAGACTTAACAATATTTCTATCTCAATTACAAGACTAGCGCATGGTAGAAAACGGATGCCAATGCTACAAAATTAATTCAAAATACTACTTAGACTATGTTTATGATAAGTTCATGTTTTAATCTAATTACTAATGAACTCCACTTAATACAACATCCCTCATAGTTGTTAAGTGGTACACGATCCACATCCACTACACCAAAACCGATCATCACGTGAGATGATGTAGCTTCAATGGTGAACATCAACATGTTGATCATATCATCCATATGACTCGGGTTCAACCTTTCGGTTTCCTTGTCCCGAGGCATGTCTGTACATGCTAGGCTCGTCAAGCAAACCCTAGTATTCCGCGTGTGCAACATGGCTTACACCCATTGTATGTGAATGTTGAGTCTATCACATCCGATCATCACGAGATGCTTCGAAACGACGAACTATATCAACGGTGCATACGAGGGAGAACACTTT